>CATQJT010000014.1:0-600000 GCA_958301585.1 Merodon equestris | reverse complement strand
CGAAGATGGAAACCTGCTCCTCTTAGCATTGCAATGAGTTGTACCTGAGCCTCTTTACATTCTGACAAGGTGTCTCGTCCGGACAATACGTCATCAACATAAAAATCATGTTTTACAATTTCTGCTGCGACTGGATACCTCTCCTTCTCATCTAAAGCTAATTGCTGCAGTGTCTTTACTGCTAAGTATGGTGCAGACGCAGTTCCATATGTGACTGTTGTCAATTTATATTCTTTTAGTGGTTGGTCGCTGGAGCTTCGCCACATAATCCGCTGATAATCTTGGTGATCCTCATGTAGCATGATTTGCCGGTACATCTTTTCAATATCTGCCGTAAAAACATACTTATGGCTTCGCCATCGTATCAACATCGATGTAATGCCTTCTTGAAGTTTGGGGCCAACTAGCATCAACTGATTCAAACTAACGCCAGTCGAAGTTTTCGCAGATCCATCGAACACTATACGTAACTTTGTAGTAGTGCTCTCAGGTTTTAGAACAGCATGATGGGGCATGTAGTACCTGGAATGCTGTAGACGATTATCTGAAGTTGCCTCGATCATGTGCCCAAGCTCCTGAAATTCGTTAATGACCTTTGTATATTCCTTTTTTAGCTGCAAATTGGTGTTGAGCTTTGCTTCCAGCTGACGAAATCTTGCGATGGCCTTGTTCTTCGAGTCTCCTAATGTAGATATTTGTTTGTTGAATGGAATCTTCACTACGTATCTTCCGTCGGGTCGTCGATAATGTGTTTTCATATATATATCCTCACATTCCTTATCACTTGGCTTCAAGTATTTCGGTGCCGCAACTTCTTCCAGTTCCCAAAATTTTTCTAACTGTCGATCAAGTGATGTTTGCACTACCAATCCGACAATTCCAATCCCATCAAGCCTTTTAGAGGATGTCCGTCCTGAGATGAGCCATCCTAATTGCGACCTTTGAGCTATCAGAGAAGATTCTCTATCTCTTTGTAGTCCCTTAAGAATAATGTCACCATATGAGTCAGCTCCTATAATCATGTCTACGGAACCTGGGCAGTTGAATGTAGGATCAGCTAATTCAAGGTTTTTGAATTGATTAGGTTTTATATTTTTATCCACTTCGGATGGCAGTTGCCTTGTTAATTTTGGTAGTACTAGGGCTTCTAAATGTAGTACAAATTCAGATGGGAATCGTGGTCTCAATTGTACTTCCACCTTGTACTTAGCAGTTCCCGCATTCGTGCCGCCTAATCCATTTACCTTTACAAGGACCCTTTGCTTCTTGAGTCTCAATAGCTGCACGACAGATTCCGTGATCAAGGAGGCTTGAGAGCCGGGATCGATGAGCGCTCGTACATTAACACCGTGGCTAAAACAATCATTGTTCCTTATGTTTACTATTGCAGTCGTAAGTAATACATTTTGGTTCTGCTCGCCGTGGATCACTTGTTTCGTGGAATTCGAACAGCTTGGTTGTTCCATTTGCTTAAGCTGTGGAACTCTTTCTTGCCATTCCATGTGAAGTAATGAATGGTGGTTTTTATTGCAAGTTTTGCATTTCCGCTTGCTATAGCATTGGGTACCATTACCATGTCGTAGACAATTTTTACACAGTTTGGCGTGCTTGACAACTTCAAGCCGTTCCTTTGGTGTGCTATTCGTGAATTTTGGGCATGTGTATACTGCGTGATCGCCTTTACAAATTACGCACTCCATTGATTTTGATGTAACAAGGAAGTTGCGCACTGGACGTTTCGGATCGTCCATCCATTTATTTTCCTTTTTCTTTGCAGGTAATAGCACTTCTAGGGCTTGATATCTTCTTTCTAAGAAGTCTAACAATGATTTTAAGGTTGGCATCTTATTTGGTTCTGTGAGACCTTGCTCAAACAGGTTTCGGCTTTCTTGATCTAGTGATTTCGTCGTTAAATGCACTATGATAGGACCCCAAGAAGATGTATCGAAGCCCAGATTTTTTAAAGCTGACAAACCTTCCTTGATAGCATCCAACACTGATTTGATTGCAGATGCAGATGATTGGTTTGCATAGGATCTTAACATCTTGTCCATGTACATCGAGACGATTTTACGCTCGTTACCGTACCTCGATTTAAGAGTTTCCCATGCACAGTTGTAATTGGCACTTGAAATCGTTAAATGTTGAATTAATTGTAGTGGTTCCCCTTCCAAATGGGTCTTCAAATATTCCATTTTCTCTGTTGTACTTATGGAGTCTTTCCCATGAATTATTGTAGAAAATACATCATAGAAAGAACTCCACTCGAGATAATTTCCCCGAAATGTTGGTAACTTCAAGGGAGGTAGTTTTGCGCTAGATTCCATCCCAGTATTTAATTTATTTTCCTTGGCGAGAGCCGACGCCATCCGATGGAGACATTGATTTATGTCTCTTTTAATGTCCATGTATTTCGACTGTTTGACATATGCTGATTGCAGGTCTTCTTCCACCGCATTGGCCATAAACTCTTCATGAAGCTCATTCAGGTTCCGAAGTTGCTCTAACAAAATTTTCTGTTGATAATCGTATACTTCCTTAGAATATCCAGCGAAAGTTTCTTCGAACTCCTCCATGTTACCGAGTATAGCTTCAATTTTCACGTAAAGTTTTCTGAGTCTTTGCGATTGGAGGCTGATGTCCTTAGACGTAGTTGCTTTGGCCGATCCTATTTCTCCTACTTCATGAGGAACTATGCTTTCTAATAAACCTTTTAGTTTTTTATACATCTCCTCGACTCTGCCATATGTATTTCTCCCCATATATGGCGTGTCTGGTTTGACTGAGTCCTTTATTTTTTCATGGTTGTTTTGAAATTCGGCCCATAGTGCATTTATTCTCTCCAAACGCTCCTGTTTATAACTCGGAGTCTTTCTAGAAGCACTATCTTTTTTGAAGTTTATAGTTGCCTTCTCTAGCTCTTCTGCTAGCGTTTTTTGTCTCGCAATTATGACAAATAGATCTGTCTCATCTTCCATATTGAAATTGTCACCTTCACTTATCAGTTAATTTACCAATGTCAGTAGCCTTGGTAACGCTATAATATACCAATGTCAGTAGCCTTGGTAACGCTATAAATGTTTTGTAATATACCAATGTCAGTAGCCTTGGTAACGCTATAAATGTTTTGTAATATACCAATGTCAGTAGCCTTGGTAACGCTATAAATGTCGATGGTTGATTCACTTTCGAAGGACCAAATTGTTGAGTGAAATAACCACACTGTGTTGTCACTGTCGAACCACTTGACTCTTTATTTTTGTACTCTAGCTTATATACTAAAATTATGCTTATTCTACACAAAAAAAAATGATATTTTGGTGGGAACTCAAATTAATCGTAAATTGCTGCGTGTGTGACATTTGATGCTATTGTTTACTCGACAGGTAGACTGCGCGAATGTCACTTGAAGCCGTTGTTTATTTTGCAATTCATGGGAATGTCTCAAATTGTTGGTCACAACAACGACATTCTCATTCACGCCAGAAACAAAGGCTTTCCTTCCGGAGAAATAGCTCTTCCAGAGACTAATTTCCCGGCAGCCCAGCTCCTGTAGCCTAGCTAGCACCCTATCCCAACTCAAGTAATCAAAGGCGCCTTTAAAATCGATAAAGACGCCCAAGATGTACTTGGACCTATTGTTAGCGTCGTTAACATGGGACTTAACGAAATCCCATGCGTCTTCGACACTCCTACCCTTCCGGAAACCGAATTGAAAGGGGGAATCAGTCACAATGTTCTGGAGTCTTTCCACCATAGTCCTTTCCAGTACTTTTCCAAGTACCGGAAGCAGACTGATGCCACTATAGGACCGCGGATTGCTCCTTGGTTTCTCGGGGGACTTCATAAGAACAATGACCTTAGCCTCCTTCCAGCTCAACGGAAAATAGCCCTCGCTAACGCATCCCCCATACAGGGACACCAGGTATTCGGGGCACACCTTCCAGATGGTCTTAACCATCTCTCCGGTGATTCCGTCACGCCCAGGTGATCTCCTGGATCGGAGAAGCGAGACCGCGGTGCTTATCTCGTCCGGATTAACCCGCAGTGGCGTTGGCTGTTCCTCCGCCGAGGAGACCTCGACACCATCTGACCTAGGAAAGAATTCCGCTAACAGAACCCTAACACTATCTGCCCAACCGCAAACTAAGGAGCTGCCATTGTGTATACAGTCTATGCTGGTATTCCTATTGGAACTCCTACATATCCTGTACACCTGGCCCCAAGGATCGTCCCTATGCCTGTGAACAAACCTTTTCCACTCATTCTCCTTTGTTTCAACAATCATACGTTTGTACTCAGCCAGGCACCGCCTATAGGCCATACCCAGCTGAGACAAGTTCTCAGCATTGGACACTCGGCCGCTCTGGTATATTTTCCTTAGCCTCCGAAGTGCCCTTCGCTTTGCATTCAGCTCATGTGTCCACCATTTCACTCCTTTTCGATTCGTCTTTCGACTCCTCTCAAAGAGCTCATCGTTGACACTCCACACGCATTCAGTGAGGTGCGCAGCCTTCTGATCAGAACCAAAGCACTCATCCTCCTGAAGCGACACGGATGTGATCGCCGCATTTATATGAGCGCCGTATAAGGTCCAATCAGAGCCCCGCGTGCACCATCTCTTCACATTCAGACTCGGGGTGGGGCTTCGCTCCCCGTCAATTACCACTTGGATAAGACTATGGTCGCTAACTCCAGCCCTGACCTTCCAATTCGACCTAAACGCCCTAACTGCCGCCACCTCCAACAACCTCGAAGGTGAATACATCACTCGGTTCGTTCAGGATGAAGACGCCATTGGTCGTCACCCAGTCGCTTAGCTGCTCCCCCCGCTGTCTGCTGCGATGCTCGGACGTGAGTCCGGACATCTTGCAAAACCACGCGGAGGAAACAGCATTCGCGTCGATACCAAGGAACAGGGGGCTATTGCCGGCAAGCAACAACACCCCGTTCATGTATTCCATGCAGGGCTCTAGGTCCTGGCTAAACTTACACAAGACGCTGGCAAAGAAAGTCTTACCCAGCGCCCCCTCAAAACAAACACAGACTCCGCGGTCGCTGGAGTCGACGATCATGCACTCCGCATTCACGTCATTTACAATTACTGCAGCGTTGCATCTGGTATCCAGGAAAACCCGCATGCCAACGGGCAACCCCCCAATGTGCCCACGGGTGGTATATGGCTCCTGGACCAGAGCAACACTGCACTCTGACCTTCTAATCTCTGCTCCTAGATCTACCATAACCGAATAAGCGCCCTGACAATTCTGCTGGAAGATCTTTATCTAGTGGAGAAATAACCTAATGCCTGGCAGAAGCCCTGGCAACTGCCGCAGCGTACACGGGGCAGTCCATGCCCAGCATGTAATGTCCTGCCGGGGCACCCCTGAAGTCGCAGTCGCGACAGTGGATTGCGTTTGTGCAATCCCTTTTAGGGTGGCCAGATTGACCACAGCGCCAGCAGACTTCCTTCGTCTGCCTGCACCTTGCCGCGTGATGGTCTAATCCCAGGCAGCGGCTACACCACTGCACCGGGGACTTCTCCCTGACCGGGAAAGATAAGTGCTTAATGTAGCACCTTCCGTGCCTGAGCAGCAGCTCAGCGACCCTTTGGGAGCATTCGAGGACGACGTTGAGTCGCCCCTCGCCCACCTTCCAGGGATTCGGGAGCCGAACCTCACCTTCTAAATCCAGGCCAGGGGCCTTGTTAAAGTTGAGCTTTTTCAGCTCAACTATAAACTCCTCGGGCGAGATCATCTTCTCAACCCTTTGGATCAATACCCTTCTTTTTTCGGATTCAGCCTGTTCGAGAGAAGAATGCATCAGCTCCAAATTAATATAAACATACAGAGCCACAGCAACAATGCCCCCAACTGTCATTAAAACTCACCATACCTGAATTGTTTATAAAACCTCAGAAATGAATAATAAATATACTCTGTTTTATAACGTCACCAATATCGGTTGTTTCAGTTTCTTTATTTGAATTTTAGCAGTTAACCAGCGGTTCAAATATCCCGAACATTTTGGTCCTTCGAAACCGTTTTATTTTTCAAATAAGTAAATTTATTTTGAATATATACCAATAATAGAAATAAAAACGAGTCTCAATTGATTTCAATTATATATATGTAATTCTACAAAACAAGAGACAAAATCCAAAGAGTTTAAAAGGTGTAAATTCTTAAAATTGGGCGGCATTCTTTAAGAATCAAGTGTGGAAAGTGTGTTGAGCTAATCCAGTGCTGGCGGAAGATCTTGCTGCTTGTGTGTCATCAAATAATTCCAAGTAAGTGATTTTTCCTTGCTATTGTTGATCTGTTTAAAAGAACATGAAACAAAATAAAATGTATAGAGCACTAACCCAATGAGAAAAGGATGTGTCTAATTTTGGGAAAAGGGGTACGAGCACGCGAACTTTTAATTATCTGTCCGGCCGGATGTCCTTGTTAGAGAAATCCATCGAAGCAGCTGAAAGAGTGTATGAGGAGTGCATCGGATCACTGGGAGAGGGTGAAGACGCCAAGATGCACGAAGTGGAAGAGGCATACGAAAAATTTCGCGAGCTGTACCTCGATTATCGTGGAGATTTACTCGACGCAATGGAGCAGGCCAAGCCAAAGGTTGTCGAGGCCAACGAAGCACAGGGAAATCTCACAACGTCCGCACACAACGCAGACATCAAACTGAAAAGCATCCCTGTTCCAGTCTTCGCAGGCAATTACGAATCCTGGAGAGATTTTCGCGATCTTTTTATTTCTCTAGTGCATCACAACGCTTCACTATCAGAAATCCAAAAAATGCACTACCTTAAAACCAGTGTTACAGGGGAAGCTGATAAAATTCTGGCGCATCTACCCATTGCAAATGGCAATTATGGAAAGGCGTGGGCTATTTTACAGGACTGATATGACCATCCACGAATACTGGTCAACACTCAATTAAATTGCCTGTTCAATCAACCAGTGATAACTCAGGAACGGTCTGAAGCCATCAAAGAATTATTAGACACGTCAACGGAGATTATCCACAGTCTGGAAAACCTCAACGTACCGGTCAACCATTGGGATGTGATTATAATTCATGTGTTGCTGCAAAAACTCCCGACACGATCTAAACAGTTGTGGGAGGAAAGGCTCGGTTCGAAAGAAGACAGCAAACAACTCCCAACGTTTGGAGAATTTAAGCAATTTCTTGAATCGAGATTCCGCACACTGGAGGCAATAACGTATCAGCAAGCACGACCAGCAGCAGACGCTCCGAAAGGAACACCCCAGCGGAAGACATTCCTGGCACAGCACAACAACACATTCCTGTGCAAAATATGCAAAAGGGGACAACACGCTGTCAGGAAGTGTCAAAATTTCCTAAAATTGAGCATTGCAGAGAAACTGCAAACTGTCAACAAATTGGGTCTTCTTCTTCTTTTCCTTTTTATCCCGGCGTCGTTATGGTCAGAAGTGTAGGACCATAACCTTCCCACTTAACTGCATTCCTACTGGTCCGCTTGTGGGGTCCGCCCAATTTGGGTATATGTGTGAATTGCTTGGCGTATAGCCATACGACACAAAACTGCCCCAGTGCGCGGAGATGCTACTCCTGCTTGCAACCACATCATTCTCTACTGCATAATCCAGCACAACACCACACCGTACCGTCCTCATCAACAACCAAGGTAATATCTGAGGAGCAGCCGTCAACCACGCTCCGGCGTGAGAAACCACCACACCGTTCAAGACGCCAAAACGCAAGTGTTACTCGCTACAGCAGTAATCAAGGTGAGGTCAACAGATGGAACCACCTTTACACTCCGGGCCTTGCTTGATTCAGGTTCAGAAGCATCGTTCATCACTGAGGCAGCAGTTCAACGCCTGGGCCTGAAACCACAATCCACAGATGTCGAGGTGTCCGGGTTGGGTTTGGTCAGCAGTGGCATCTGCAAGAAAGCGGTGGAAGTTACCATAGCATCCTGCTACACCGCGTTCGAAACGACCATACAAGCATTTATTTTCAAGTCACTGTCTGGCCATCTATCAGCTCGAAACCTCCCTGTCGGCGATTGGACGCATTTGACCGGATTACGATTGGCAGACCCGAACTTCTATAGACCCGCGAAGATCGACCTGTTGCTAGGCAGTGATGTGTTGGCTGATATCCTCTTACCTGAGCTGGTGCGACACAACGATGCAAATGTACCCATGGCACAACACACGAAATTTGGATGGATTTTGTTCGGAAGATCGAGTACTCAACCACGTTCCATCAGAAACTTTGTACAATTCTACGACACCGAGGCGCAACTTCGGAGATTTTGGGAAATTGAAGAGGCTCCTTTCAAGACGCAAGAAACCTCAGAGTACAAGGCATGTGAAGAAAACTACGTTAAAAACGTGAAACGTATGGAAGATGGACGCTACCAAGTATCTCTGCCCTTCAAAGAAACGTCGCATCCGATTCTCGGCAGGTCAATCGAAGGAGCTCTTCAGCGCTTCAAATCTCTGGAGAAACGACTGGCAGCCAATAGTGAACTCCATGCGCAATATTCGTCGTGCATCGAGGAATACTTACAGCTTGGTCACATGTGCGAAGTACATGCAGACGCTGTGAATAGGATACCAAACTATTTCCTTCCGCACCATGCAGTTTTGAAAGAAACCAGCTCCACGACAAGGCTACGAGTGGTCTTCGATGCATCGTACAGGACGTCTGATGGAACGGCGTTGAATGATAATCTAATGACGGGTCCCACGTTACAACACAACATAACAGACATTATTCTACGTTGGAGACAATATCGATTCGCATTTTCTGCAGACATCGAAAAGATGTACCGCCAATTATGGGTAACTGAACAAGATTCGTATTACCAACTCATATTTTGGCGATGACAACCGAGCGACAAATTAAGGGTTTTCCGTCTGAAAACAGTAACGTTCGGAACAGCGTCAGCTCCATATCTGGCAATCCGAACATTGATGGAGACAGCGAAAGCGGCAGAAGCACAACATCCAAATGCGGCGAAAATGATTCGATCGGAAATGTACGTTGACGATCTATTTTCTGGAGCAGACACCATTGAAGAAGCCAAGGCTAAAAGAGACGAGGTTAATGCTGTTCTAAGAAAAGCTGGATTCAAATTGAGAAAATGGACTGCAAACTCACGCATGCTTCTCAGCGACATTCCACGACAGGACCGGGAGACATCTTTAGCAGTGCCGACACAGGATCCGGATCAGGTTAAAACTCTTGGGGTTTATTGGCTTCCTGACGCAGACTATTTCTGTTTTCGGTTCACAGCACCGGATGAACCACAGGCAACGAAACGTTTCATTTTGTCCACCACGGCTCGCTTATTCGACCCTATGGGCTGGATATCCCCGTGCACAGTGAAAGCCAAAATTATGATGCAGCTGCTCTGGAAGAAGAAAATTGAGTGGGATGATATCATCGAGAACGAGCTGTACGACAGCTGGAAAAAACTTTATGCTGACTTACCCACAATTAATCAGATACGCATTCCGAGATGGCTTCGAGTCTGGAGTAACAGCAACAAGGTGGAAATCCAGTCGTGTATCTTCGGACGGTGGATCAAAAGGGCCTCGTGCAAATGAATCTCCTGATGGCGAAGTTCAAGGTAGCGCCAGTAAAGCCGGTAAGCCTGCCACGGTTAGAGCTTTGTGGAGCAGTGATGTTGGCAAAAGTGCTGCACTATGTAGTCAACACGCTGGAGAGGAAAGACGTGACGCTGCACGCCTGGACAGATTCAGCGATCACACTTGCTTGGATTGTTGCGCCGGCATCTAGATGGGAAACCTTTGTGAGGAACCGGGTAGGAGAGATCCAACGACTGACAGAAGTGCATATATGGAAACACGTCCCGACGAAAGGCAATCCAGCAGACTTAGTGTCTAGAGGCATGCTACCATCAGCTCTTGTCGGTGAAACATTGTGGTGGAGCGGACCCGAGTTTCTGCAATCGTCTTGGATTTTTGATACACCAGACCAGCCGACGAACCTCACCACGGAAGAAGGCAAAAGACGTGTTCAAGTACACTGTTCAGAAGTAGTGCCAAACCGAATCATCCACCTGATCCATCGGACGTCGCAACTGACTCGACTCATTCGAGTAGTAGCTTGGTGCAAGCGTTTCGCCAACAACATAATAATGAACAACTCTGGCCGGATCACAGGATCGCTGACAACAGCTGAGCTCAGTAACGCCGAAAGAGTGCTCGCGCGTTGTGCGCAACAAGAAATGTTTCCTGAAGGCATCAATTCAAAAGGAATAGGATCTTTAAACCCATTTAACGATGGCGAAAGGATTCTTCGTGTCGGCGGAAGATTAACTGAAGCTAACATTCCTTATAGTCAGAAGCATCCGATGATTCTGGAACTAAACCACAACTACACAAGGTTGATCGTAAAAGACGCCCACTTTCGATTGCTCCACGGAGGCATACAATTGATGGTGTCCCACATTCGACAAAAATATTGGGTATTCCAGTTGAAGCGAGCAGTAAAAAAGGAAATCAATAACTGCACAACATGCCACAGGTTCCGAGGTAAGGCAACGCAGCAGTTGATGGGAGTGCTACCGGCACCTCGGGTGAACAAGTCAAGACCTTTCGAACACACAGGTGTGGACTACGCCGGGCCCATCAACATTAAGGCGTGGAAGGGTCGTGGAGCCAAAATGTATAAGGGCTATTTGGCTATATTTGTTTGTTTGGCTACGAAAGCCATACATCTGGAAGCGGTAAGCGACCTCACAACACAGGCGTTTTTGGCAGCATTCAGACGTTTCACGGCGAGGATAGGAGTCTGTGGACAAATATATAGTGACTGCGGAACTAACTTTGTTGGAGCCGACACTGAACTACGCAGGCTATTGCAGAGCGCGGTTCTTGACTGGAAGGAAGTAGCGGACCGTCTAGCAGACGAAGGGACGAATTGGAATTTCATTCCACCTGCTTCACCACACTTCGGAGGATTGTGGGAAGCAGGAGTGAAGAGTGTTAAATACCACTTAAAGAGGGTAATCGGCAATGTCACATTGACATTTGAGGAGCTCAACACTCTACTCACGCAAGTGGAAGCGTGTCTCAATTCGAGGCCTCTATGCCCATTATCAGAAAATCCAGACGATTTCGGAACTCTCACTCCAGCACATTTCCTGATAGGAAGCACGCTCTTCACAGTCCCAGAGCCAGACCTGTCTATCGGAAAACAAGGACTCATCGACCGATGGAAGGCAGTTCAAGCGTATCTCCAAACCTTTTGGCAAGGAGAGTACCTGACCCGACTCCAGCAACGTCCAAAATGGCTGAAGATGCAACCCCAGATCAAGGTAGGAGACCTTGTCCTCATAAAAGACGAACGACTGCCGCCCGCCAAATGGAGTCTAGGCCGTATCGAGAAAACATACCCGGGATCCGACAACCTAATAAGAGTCGTGAAACTGAAGACGCAACAAGGAACATTAAAAAGGCCGATTACAAAACTTTGCCCGCTACCGACAAACAAGGCACAAGGTACCGAAAACAGTATTTGAAGCACGACACGAAAATCATACATCTCCATCCAATCCAAAACACAACACTCCACATACACATATACAGCCCATTCAATCGAAGAACATGCAGACATACGGTCAGCACAAAGCGGATAAGCACTCGTAATAACCCAGCACATGTCTGCAAGATCAACCGCACCACAGTGCGTTTGCCATTCACACCACACACACACTATACACATCACACAAAATTTAATTAATTGCATCAATATAATAATAAAACCAAGTTAATATCCAAATAAATGGTAATAATTACTAACAAAATATTTCACCACCGTCATCCCACTGTAGCCACCAATTGTCAAATAATCACGCTACTGACATATGCACTACATCGGAATGTAAGCAACACGATATCCCATTCCGGTGCAAAAAGGATGAACCTAGTAGCAGTATTTATTAATGTGTCGTCTTGTCCTGGTCTCGTTCATATGTGTTTCATTCCATGTTATTAATAACCTTATCATTACATGAGACATGAGGCACACATCAGATCAGCAGCGTCGATAAGAGGACACAATCCCGAATAAAGTTGAGAACGAAGTTCACGGGCGGGGAGAATGTTCGACAGAAGAATGCATCAGCTCCAAATTAATATAAACATACAGAGCCACAGCAACAATGCCCCCAACTGTCATTAAAACTCATCATACCTGAATTTTTTATAAAACCTCAGAAATGAATAATAAATATACTCTGTTTTATAACGTCACCAATATCGGTTGTTTCAGTTTCTTTATTTGAATTTTAGCAGCTACCCAGCGGTTCAAATATCCCGAACACAGCCGTCAGGCCGACCTCACCCAGCTTCTTATGCCCAGCCAAGGCATCCCGTTCGGCAGCTGAGGGCATGCGGATAAGCACGCTGCCCTGCCTGCCAGGTCTTAGGGTGTGTACTCTGATCCATGTTGCCGGGACCAGCTCCTCAGCAACTCTCTTCTGAATCTCTCGTGCTGCTTACCGCGCACAACCACTGACCAGGATTCCTCCGGCCTCTTGGTATTCGCTGGAATACCAGCCGGGGCAGCGACCCTACTAACGGGGCCAGTTCTCGCCGCAGTGGAACTAGCCACTTGCGCGAAAGAAGGCCTCCCCGCCGCAGGGACCCCAAGGGGGACGCCCATTGATTTGATGGGCGCGTCTACGTCCCCTCGTCGCCCGTTGGACGCCTTTGCCACGCCGAGAGCAGCATGGGTGGAAGCCGCCGTCCCGTTGGAACCTGCCTCCAGACGCCCGCGCAGACGCTCATTTGTCCCGGATAGTCCCAGGACAAGCGCCTCATAGTGCCCGGCCAGCTCCGCGATGCGGCCGCCGAACGCCGGGCACTCCGAAATAAGGCCTACAACAGCCGCCTTGATATCAGCACATTGGCTGATCACGCCGTGAAGGCTCAAGCCATCACCCGCCGATGTGCCAGGCTTGGGGGGAGATACCCTCTGCACCGGCACTCCCGTGGGCGAGCTGGCAGACGCCAATGGCGTCGTCTTATTGGCCTTTCCCTTGGAAAGGGCCATCCTAACGCGCGGCAGGGGCTTAGGGGGCGGCACAATTGCCGAAGCCACGGCAACCACCTCCCTCAAACCGCCCGCAGACAAGGGACGTATAGTCTGCTGGGCCGGGGGGCCCATCACCGCCTTGGGTCCCATATTTGGGACCAAACTGCGGGCTCGGATCTGGGGTACCGGACCCGAGGACAACTCAGGCCTCACCTCAGCCTTCCTCCTCTTAACCTTGATACCGCCAGAGCCAGCCTCGGCGGAAGACTCCTCACCCGTAGAGGCAAGAGCAGCTGCATCAGCTGGTCCAGCCCTCGTCCTGTTCCTTCTCCTATTTTTCTTTTTTGTCCCCTCTTGGACCTGCATTGCTTCCTCCGTTCGCCGTTTGAGGAATTTCGACCTCTCTAATGGAACGGGTACCGCAATGGTCTGCTCGCCAGCCCCACTCTCAAAGTCGGACGTGAGGCCGGTCATCGGTTCATGCCTATGTTGCGCCATTCAACAACCCACAGGGCACAGCAACAATACCACTAATACAATATACAACAACAGAAAAATATGCCAATATGATACAAAACTATATAATACAATATAATATAATATACATGGATGATACTCTCACCCAGCTGGTAGGACGCAAAGTCCTGAAGTTGAAACCAGTTGCCACCAGATGCCGAGTACAAAGGCGCGCACTAACACCAATCACTCAACAACCCGAAACCGACCAGATGCCGAGTACACGGACACGCACTATGTAGAATGTAAAATGTAACGACTTTTTTCCAATGCACAATGTGCACAGCACCAACTGCCTGAATCGTCAGCAGACGCGCACACGATACCAGCCGGCAGACGATAGACGACGGTACGGTACAATAACGACCGATAACGACCGATATAGCCCAGCTGCCGAATGCAGAGGACGCGCACTAACACCCGATACCGACGAACGGTAGCGTAACGCCTTTTTTCGTAACGACTTTTTTTTCCGCACACACACTAGTGTATACACTATGCACATCAATTCGACCCAGTAAGCACACTAGGGAAGAACACACACACAATACACAATGTATAATCACAGTAGCCGACACGAAATATTTATTTTTATTTTTCCTTTTAAACCCTTTTTCTCTTTTAATTCGCAAGGAGCTTAAAAGAAACACGACCTTATTCGATCACAGATGAGATCGAACTGAAGGCGAACCTCTGGGAAAGCAGTTAGATCGGCCGAGGTATCCCTTACCGAAACCCATCCGATCCTCTCATCTGCAGCCCCCGCACTTCTTGGCGGCGCGCAGCGCAGAAAGCGTCGGCGGCTAGTAAAGGTTGCTGCAGGAGGCACAAGCATGCCAGCACTATCGGCATGCGCCTCAAACACTCCTGCTCTTATTGGTGACGGTCAAATCCCCAATAAGAGCATGCCAGGTTCCAAAACTGACTGGAGGTGCTCCAATGAACCCTGAATCCCTTTCCCGTATGCTGGAAAGTGTTTATTCGAATATTAACTTCGATTTCAACCGCAGCATTACTTGTTTGAAACTCCGTCTCCTCAATAGCCTTCCCTTCTCCCAATGATAATTTCAAAGGATCGCGCAGACCCTCCACCCTTTTATATTTTTTTTTCTATTTTTCTATTCCTTTTTTTCTATTTTTCTATCCCTTTCATTCCATTTTTCTATTCCTTTTTTTCTGTTTTTTTCCATTTTTCTATTCCTTTTTTTTCTTTTTTTTTCCATTTTTCTTTTCCTTTTTTTCTATTTTTTTTCTTCTATTTTTCTATTCCTTTCTCCACCTCACCAACCCCAAACACCATATCCACACCACTACACTACACTACAGCAACTGAGCACCTCAGTTTGAATACTCATATTTATAGAATAACAAACAAAAAAAGTTGAATTTATTTTGCAGTGTTTCTTGGCAAATGTTTTTTTTTTACAGTGTTTTTGGCAAAGTTTTTTTTTTTTTTCAAATGTTTGATCACATGGGGTTGTTGAACAAGACTCTCTGGGCCCTGTGTTGTTGACGTAAGCGCTGACATAGACATCTAGGCTTATAGGCTTAATACGCCTATATTTTGTGTCCTTCTTTCTCTTCAAGCCCATTTGTTTATGCTTTGCTGAACGTTATTTTTAAGCTGAATTTTAGCATCAGAGACGTGGATAGCGTGTCCGAAAACAGGTTCTTAGGTGCGACTGGCCTAATTAAATGACTAAATTCAGATTTTTTTTTTGTAGTTTTCTCCGGAGTTAATCTCTTTCTCTGTTCCCTTGGCTTTGAACCCACTGCGTTGAAGTGGATATCTTCTTATTTGAAAAACCGCTGGATTTAGATTTAGATTAAGGTGGGGAGAGGGACAATGTCACCTAATCACTGCGGCCTCTGATAGGCCTATTGTGATGTCCCCTCAAAAATCGTAGAAAGTTTAAGGAGTTGTTTAGTTCTTGGTTTGTCTTGGCTTGTCTGCTACCTTACGTTTGTGTCCAGTAGTGGTTGACCGTGTTCCTCAACCATTCCTTTATGTAGCATTTTATGGTGCTGATATGTATGCCGCAGAATGGTCTTGGCATCATGAATGGTGATGCAGAGCCTTTTCTTGCTCCTCTATGGCCACTGTGTCCTGGTATACACATGAGGTGATCTCTAGTTGTAAGCAGTCCCATACCAATTTAGAGGTGACTTCGTAGCTTTTGAGGGCTTAAAGTGCAGCCTTGCTGTCAGAGAGAGTATAAATGTTTTTATTGGTTATAGCTCTGTTTATATTTTCTCTGAGGCAGAGTTCAATAGCGAATATCTCTGCTTGAAATACGGAGTTGTATCTGTCTATGCTGTGATAGATGTGTGTTCCAGTGTTGGCTCCGTATACATTTAACATTTAACATTTATTAGTGTAAATATTGCTTAAAGTAACAAGATATGATACATCTTATAATTGTGCAAGCCTTCAAAATAGCAATTAGTTTGATGTGTGTAAGATGTGAAAGTTAAATTAAATTTTAGAGACAAATGGAAAAGTCATATAGATTATAGTATTTATACATACCAATTAGTCATTAGTGGTAGTTTCAACGGCCAGATAGTGAGAGAGGGAACGTTTAAAATTGTTAGTACTTCTAATTCTCCTGATATTAATGGGGAGGGAATTCCACAATCGACAGGATACAACAAAAAACTGACGCTCGGAGTTTAAGCAGTTGTAACTTGTTTGTATGAGCATACATAATCTGTCTGACTGCATAAAGCGTAACTTATTGAAGAGGTAGTTAGGTTCTTTGGTTTGCATGATGTTATGCAATAGGCATAGTGTCCTATATTTTATTAGATTGTCAAAGGAGTGTCCGTATAACTGTTTCGAGTACGAGGAGACGTGGTCGTATCTTCTTAAGTTAAAAACGAATCGGACGATGTTATTGAATGCGACATTTAGCTTCCGTCTTGAAGCATAATCCGGACAGCAGAATACCTCACAGCAATATAATAAAACAGGTGTAAGAAGAGTTTTCGCCAATAAGAGTTTTGTCCGAGTGGGGATGAAGTGTTGGGTGGTCCAGACAGTTCGAACACCTCCATAAATCTTACCAACTGTTGCATTTATGTGTGAGCTCCACTCAAGTTTTCGATTAAATATCAGGCCAAGGTTTCTAGCGGTTTCAACATACTCTATAGGGGTTTGAGCTAAGGTAATTAGGGGAAAATTACTAAGATCCAAGTTTCTTTTGTGTATTACCAGCGCTTTTGATTTATGGGCGTTTAATCGTAGATCGTGTTTTGTGTATACTCCAGCCCAAACACCTTCGTTCGTTTTGGATCCATCTGTGTACCATACATAGGATTGACGATCGAAGGAAGGTCTATTTTGCTTCCAGGTGTGTCAAGAGGGAATTGAGACCTCAACATTTTGGCTGAAGTTATACCTTGGAAGACAATTGTCTATATGGGGTATTTTTAGTATTTCATGCCTGTTTTGTTCATTAAGAATATCATAATGAAAGAGCCTGGAATTAGAATCATCCTCCGCGATAAGTTTATGAGCGAATATTATTGGTTCTTTTTTAAGTTGGAGGTGTACGTGTGGTAGGTCTGTGATGACTTCTAGCGCTGCTGTGGGGGTTTTTCTCATAGCTCCTATTATACAGATACAAGCTAGTCTCTGTAGTTTGTTGAGCTTGGCTTGTACTGATGTCTGTTTTGTTTTGTGCCACCAAACGGGCGCAGCGTATGTGAGAATTGGTCTGGTGATGGCTGTGTATAGCCAGCGAGATATCTTAGGATTAACGGATTTTTCCAGTGAGATATTTGCGGGTCCATAGAGAGATGCTGGCTTTCCCAATGGTCTTTGTGATGTGAGAGTTCCAAGTGAGCTTTTCGTCTAGTTTTGCACCTAGATATTTGGCTTCATTTGAGCCGAAGGCACGAAGATTGAAGGCGAACTTGTGGGGAAAGCAGTTAGATCGGCGGAGGTATCCCCTACCGAAACCCATCCGACCCTCTCATCTGCAGCCCCCGCACTTCTTGGCGGCGCGTAGCGCAGAAAGCGTCGGCGGCTAGTAAAGGCTGCTGCAGGAGGCACAAGCATGCCAGCACTATCGGCATGCGCCTCAAACACTCCTGCTCTTATTGGTGACGGCCAAATCCCCAATAAGAGCATGCCAGTTTCCAAAACTGACTGGAGGTGCTCCAATGAACCCTGAATCCATTTCCCGTATGCTGGAAAGTGTTTATTCGAATATTAACTTCGATTTCAACCGCAGCACTACATGCCTGAAACTCCGTCTCCTCAATAGCCTTCCCTTCTCCCAATCATAGTTTCAAAGGATCGCGCCCACCCTCCACCCTTTTATATTATTTTTTTTTCTATTTTTCTATTCCTTTTTTTCTATTTTTCTATCCCTTTCATTAAATTTTTCTATTCCTTTTTTTTTTTTTCCATTTTTCTATCCCTTTTTTTTTCTTTTTTTCCATTTTTCTTTTCCTTTTTTTTCTATTTTTTTTTTCTTCTATTTTTCTATTCCTTTCTCCACCTCACCAACCCCAAACACCATATCCACACCACTACACTACACTACAGCAACTGAGCACCTCAGTCTGAATACTCATATTTATAGAATAACAAACAAAAAAAGTTGAATTTATTTTGCAGTGTTTCTTGGCAAGTGTTTTTTTTTACAGTGTTTTTGGCAAAGTTTTTTTTTTTTCAAATGTTTGATCACATGGGGTTGTTGAACAAGACTCTCTGGTCCCTGTGTTGTTGACGTAAGCGCTGACATAGACATCTAGGCTTATAGGCTTATTGATAGGCGTATTTTGTGTCCTTCTTTCTCTTCAAGCCCATTTGTTTATGCTTTGCTGAATGTTACTTTTAAGCTGAATTTTAGCATCAGAGCCGTGGATAGCATGTCCGAAAACAGGTTCTTAGGTGCGACTGCCTAATTAAATTACTAAATTCAGATTTTTTTTTTGCAGTTTTCTCCGGAGTTAATCTCTTTCTCTGTTCCCTTGGCTTTGAACCCACTGCGTTGAAGTCGATATCTTCTTATTTGAAAAACCGTTAGATTTAGATTTAGATTAAGGTGGGGAGAGGGACAATGTCGCCTAATCACTGCGGCCTCTGATAGGCCTATTGTGATGTCCCCTCAAAAATCCTAGAAAGTTTAAGGAGTTGTTTAGTTCTTGGTTTGTAGGAACATCTTGGCTTGTCTGCTACCTTACGTTTGTGTCCAGTAGTGTAGCATCGTTGTCAGTTAGCTCTTTACCTGTGCGGACGTGCCTTGGTATTTCCCAGTTCTCCTTTTAAATCATAGCGAAATAAAAAGAACATAAAAAAAGAATAAAGAAAAACAACCAAACGAAGCAACAAAGTGATAATAAAAAACAAAAAAAAAAAAAAAAAAAAACATAATAATAACAATAATTCTGCCTACCCTGCTCTATTGACCCAATAAATAAGTTTGTTCTCGTTTACTCCCCTCGACCTCAATTCAAAAACAAAAAAATATAAACAATTATGTCACAGTGCGCGTATGAAAATTGTATTTCCAACGATACCAATGCCGATTTATTGGCCTGTAATGGTATCTGCGGTAACTCGTTCCACCCCTTATGTGCCGGTCTCAGCAAACGTGCCAGTGTTTATCTTAAAGACTACTGCAGTAATTTTTTGTTTTACTGCAATGAGTGCAAAAACATTTCCCTTTCGCACATTATGCTCGCGATTAAGTGTGTCAGCGATTCCATTGCCTCATTCACATCAGACAATAAATTATGTCATAAAAAGACATTTGCCCAACTTTCGAGCTACGGTGACCTAAATAAGGGTCTCGATGATCTTAACACCACTTTAGAAACGTCTATTAGTGCGCTAAGATCCAAAATCAATGCCTTGGACAAACACCTGGAAGTTATCGACGTCTCTCTGAATAAGCCTCCAAGTGAGCCCAACTTCTCCCCAATTGCGACCTTTACGTCTGATATTAAATCTGTTCTCGATTCGTGGTTTGGTGTTCTGTGTACTGACCTTAAATTTTCTTTGGACTCACACGTACCGGTTATGAACTGCATAAAATCACTGAGATCTGACCTGGAAATCCATTTCCAAAACTCCAGTAGTGACTTTCGCTTCTTGGATCTTAACCTTAAGCTTGGTGATATTCAAAAAGATGTCGCTGGTAATCGGAAGATTCTAAGCGATTTGATTGAAGAAGTCAAATACTTACCTATTTGTTCCAACAACACCCCTCAACCTCTTTCATACGATACACCGATTATGGATGAGTTGAATGAAACCCTACGGTCTCAAGCTCCAGCCCTATCAAAAACCTCAGCATCAACGACACAACCCTTGAAAAACATAACTTCTCAACCAGCTCAGTCACCGACCATTCAACGATTTGGCACCTCCTGGACTCAATCTGAATGGAACAACAGGCTTCAAAAAATCAGCGACAACAACTCCGCCAAACTCACAATTGACGGTACGCCTGAAAATGCGGATCCTGCTTGGTTAGCTAACTGTTTTTATAAGAAATATAATATAGTTATAACTAACTGTAAAAAAATACCTAATAAGCCCAACTCCTTTCAATTCGATATCCCCCTCAAATACAGATGGCTTTTTCTCACCCCTTCTGGTAAAACCTTACATTTTAATAAAATTTTTCCTAAACTTAAACCCAAAGTAGCTAAAAAACAAGCTGCTATTCCTCAAAAAATTAATTCTCAACCCAAGTCCAGTAAGCATCCCAAAGTTCCCCCCAATTCCCACCAAAACTGGAGTTTCAAAACTAACCTATTTCCTACCTTTGCACATCCATCAATTTCACACTTATATCCGTCTCGCACAGCTCCGCCAAAATCCCAACCACAACGCGTTTCGTTCAATTTGACTCCAACAACCACAACCATGCCTGCCCCCCGTTCACCGGTCCCGAATTCATTTCCTAACTTCGACCTCACGTCCGGAGCCAAGTATCCCAATTTCCGAAGCTCACATATCCTTAACCCCTCCAAACCCTCCACCCACACCCCCAATCCCATTCCGTCGTCCATCTCCCCATCTCTCCCCACAGCAACTACCTCTGCCCCACTTCCCCACCCCTGTGTCACCCCCCAATCTTTCGTTGATCCTCTTCTGCCCCCTACAGTTAAACTTACCCAGCTAACTACCGACCCTATCCAAAGTCGCTACGCTCTCTCCCGTCTGAGGGATAAGAAGACATACGAGAACATTCGTCTCTTCTTGGCATACCTTCACGATAAATCCGATTCGATTTGCTACGAAGGTAAGACAAACACAAGCCTTATGGTCTCCATCCAACAGGAAGGCCTTCCTACTGACTTCGCTAGCCTCAAGAACCTATATATCAAATATCACGAATTCTTCAATATTTCGCCCCAAAAAGTATCAAAAGATCTTGAAACTTTCCGCCAATACACTCACTCAAAACGAATATCCCACCTGCAACGTAGTAGAGCTGATCACGACAAGTATTTTCGTCCCTAAATCCATCCCTCTCCCATCAATACCCCCACTTAGTCAAAATCTTCCTCTTACCTTCTACTATCAGAATGTAAGAGGTCTTCGCTCAAAAACCCAAACTGTCTTTCAACAGTCGCACGCTCTACCCTTCGAAATCTTTGCTCTGACCGAAACGAACCTGATCCCCAGCATAAGTAGCTCCGAACTGTTTTCAACAAATTTCAACATCTATCGCGATGACGAACTCAGTCAGGCCACCGAGGGTTGCCCTTGTCGAGGAGTCCTACTAGCCGTCCTTGACTCCCTTGACTCTTCCCTCATTGCAATATCGTCCTCCCCCCATCTCGACTATGTTTCAATCAAAATTGTCTTACCCCAAAAGACACTCTACATCATATGTTTCTACATCTTGCCCTCACAGCCCATTGAATCCTATCAACTGGCTATTAACACAATTGACCAAATAATTGATTTAAGAGACCCCCAGGATGAAATCCTTCTCTTCGGAGACTTCAACCTTCCTCATCTTAAATGGGCTCAATCAGACGATGAATCGCATTTCATTGCCACCAATCCCACTACTGCCAAAGAATGCCTCTTCTTGGATCGCCTTGCGGATTCAAACCTTAGTCAAGTTAGTGGCATCTTAAACTACATGGGTAGACAACTAGACCTCATATTTACAACTGATCCCTTCAACTCCTCTGTCTCACTCTGTCCCCTCTCTCTTTCAACCATCGATAACTTCCACCCCCCCCTCCTTCTTTCCTTTTTTCACGATTCTCCTTTACAGAACACCCCTTCCACAGCTTTGCCTTCTCACGATTTTCACAAAGCAAATTTCCACCAAATCAATGAATACCTTAAAAAAGCCCCTTTCAATTTTGATAATCTAACTATAAATGATGCAATATCCAAATTTTACAGGGAAATATTTAACTCTATCTCTCTTTACGTACCAATTTCCCAACGCAAAATTTTGTCCACCTCCCCACCCTGGTATAATCGTAGACTTCGCACCCTAAGAAACAAAAGAAATAAACAGTGGACAATCTTCCTTCGTACCCAATCCCCTATAGACTTTTCTAACTACATGGGCAGCTATCTTAACTTTACCGCCCTTCACAACTTCCTCTATCAACGCTATTTAGCTGAAACGCAAGCCAATCTTATAAGTGATCCTAAGTCCTTCTTTAAATTTGTTAACTACAAAAGAAAATCTGATGGTTACCCTACCTCTCTCTCCTTGAATGATCAAACCTCTAATGACCCTAACACTATCGCCAACTTATTTGCCGCCTATTTTAAACAATCATTCGCCGACGACTCCTTCCATCCAGACCCCGCTTACTTCGACTATTTACCGAAATTTTCCTTTGGGCCCTTTCTTCCTCATACAGTTGATCCCGATGTCATCGAAACCAAACTAAATCAACTTAATGATGAATTCACTCCTGGACCAGACGGTCTCCCTGCCATATTCCTGAAAAAATGCTCATCAACCCTCTCTCTCCCTCTCTCAAAGATCTTCAGTTTATCCCTAGCTTTAGGTGAATTCCCCCAGTTATGGAAAACCTCATTTATAATCCCTATACACAAGAAAGGTCCGAAGAATGTTATTAACAATTATCGTCCCATTGCCAAACTGTCACATATACCCAAAATCTTCGAGAGCATTTTGTACGAAATCTTAAGCTTTCGCTGCAAATCTTTAATCTCCCCCAGACAACACGGATTCCTTAAGGGCCGTTCTACAACCACAAACCTTATTGAATTTGTGTCTTTTACCCTCTCGGCTTTAGAGAATGGAAAAGATGTCGACATGGTTTCAACCGATTTCAGTAAGGCTTTTGATAAAATCTCCCACAATCTAATACTCTTCAAATTGTCTTCTCTTGGCTTCGAACCCATTTTATTGAAGTGGATATCTTCCTACTTGGAAAATCGGTATTATAGTGTTCGTTTCAGATCTGCCTTTTCCAATCCTTTCTTAGCTTCCTCCGGCGTCCCCCAAGGGAGCCACCTAGGTCCACTTCTTTTTGTCCTTACCATTAACGATATTGATATAGTGATTAAAAATTCCCACATCTCACTATATGCCGACGACACCAAATTCTACAAGTCTATTTCCTCCAATCACGACTCTTCCCTTATTCAATCCGATCTCAATAGTTTTTTCCATGTGGTGTTCCAAAAATTGCTTGGAGCTTAACATTAGCAAATGCCAATCAATCACTTTCTCACGTAAACGTATTAAACCCCGTCCCCGTCTCTACTACCTCAATAATCAGCCCATCTCCACCGTTCAAATTATCCGCGATCTTGGTATATTATGTGACCAACAGCTAAATTTTCGCGCACATATAGACGAGATAATCCTTAAAGCTAATTCAGCACTCGGGTTCGTGAAGCGATGGTCTAAAGAATTTTCTAACCCTTACGTCACCCGATCTCTCTACACAACCTTCGTCCGGCCCCTCCTTGAATACGCCTCTTAAGTGTGGTCTCCTTACCAGCAAATCCACATTTCTAGAATCGAGAGCATCCAACGCCGGTTCTTACGCTTTGCTCTGCGAGGTCTCCCCTGGAACAATCCTTTGCTCTTACCACCTTATCACGACCGCCTTAAATTAATTAACATGAACACCTTAGAGGAAAGAAGAACTGTATCTGACATCCTCTTCATCCATCGACTCCTCTCAGGCTCCATTGACTGCGCTACCCTCTATAACTCTGTCTCTCTCAACACTAACCCTCGCAATGTACGAAACCCCCGTCTCTTCTATGTACCCACCACCCGTACCGCTTATGGCTCCAACGAACCCATCTTACGAATGCTCGGAAGAGTCAACTCGAATCCCTTCTTCGACCTCAACCTTAGCACTCCATGCTTAAAAACCCTTCTTCTTCATGCCCCCCTCTCCCTTCCCCTTAACAACTAAGCTAGTTTAAGTTAGGTTAAGGTAGATTAAGTTCATGTGCTTGAATTAAGCTTAATAAATGGGGGTGGTTGCCCCCACGAAAATTAGTGGTTGGCCGTGTTCCTCAACCATTCCTTTATGTAACATTTTATGGTGCTGATAAGTATGCCGCAGAATGGTCTTGGCATCATGAATGGTGATGCAGAGCCTTTTCTTGCTAATAGGTCTGCTTTTTCGTTTCCTCTATGGCCACTGTGTCCTGGTATCCACATGAGGTGAACTCTAGTTGTAAGCAGTCCCATACCAATTTAGAGGCGACTTCGTAGCTTTTGAGGGCTTAAAGTGCAGCCTTGCTGTCAGAGAGAGTATAAATGTTTTTATTGGTTATAGCTCTGTTTATATTTTCTCTGAGGCAGAGTTCAATAGCGAATATCTCTGCTTGACATACGGAGTTGTGTCTGTCTATGCTGTGATAGATGTGTGTTCTAGTGTTGGCTCCGTATACTCCAGCCCCAACACCTTCGTTCGTTTTGGATCCATCTGTGTACCATACATAGGATTGACGATCGAAGGAAGGTCTATTTTGTTCCCAGGTGTGTCAAGAGGGAATTGAGACCTTAAAATTTTGGCTGAAGTTATACCTTGGAAGATTGGTATTTTGATTATGGGGTATTTTTAGGATTTCATGCCTGTTTAGTTCATTAAGAATGTCAGGATGCAAGAGCCTGGAATTAGAATCATCCTCCGCGATAAGTTTATGAGCGAATATTATTGGTTCTTTTTTAAGTTGGAGGTGTACGGGTGGTAGGTCCGTGATGACTTCTAGCGCTGCTGTGGGGGTTTTCCTCATAGCTCCTATTATACAGATACAAGCTAGTCTCTGTAGTTTGTTGAGCTTGGCTTGTACTGATGTCTGTTTTGTTTTGTGCCACCAGACGGGCGCAGCGTATGTGAGAATTGGTCTGGTGATAGCTGTGTATAGCCAGCGAGATATCTTAGGATTAACGGATTTTTCCAGTGAGATAACGCTCGCTGAGTCCACACGTGGTTCTAACTCCAACCACGCTGCTCGTCAACGCTCGCTGAGTCAACACGTGGTTCTAACCCCAACGTACGCTGTCTCCCAACACGTCGCTGGAACTCCAACCACGTTCCTCGTCAAAGCTCGCTGAGTCAACACGTGGTTCTAACCCCAACGTACGCTGTCTCCCAACACGTCGCCAGAACTCCAACCACGCTGCTCGTCAACGCTCGCTGAGTCAACACGTGGTTCTAACCCCAACGTACGCTGTCTCCCAACACGTCGCCGGAACTCCAACCACGCTGCTCGTCAACGCTCGCTGAGTCCACACGTGGTTCTAACTCCAACCACGCTGCTCGTCAACGCTCGCTGAGTCAACACGTGGTTCTAACCCCAACGTACGCTGTCTCCCAACACGTCGCCGGAACTCCAACCACGCTGCTCGTCAACGCTCGCTGAGTCCACACGTGGTTCTAACTCCAACCACGCTGCTCGTCAACGCTCGCTGAGTCAACACGTGGTTCTAACCCCAACGTACGCTGTCTCCCAATACGTCGCCGGAACTCCAACCACGCTGCTCGTCAACGCTCGCTGAGTCCACACGTGGTTCTAACTCCAACCACGCTCCTCGTCAACGCTCGCTGAGTCAACACGTGGTTCTAACCCTAACGTACGCTGTCTCCCAACACGTCGCTGGAACTCCAACCGCCCTGCTCGTCAACGCTCGCTGAGTCGACACGTGGTTCTAACCCCAACGTACGCTGTCTCCCAACACGTCGCCAGAACTCCAACCACGCTGCTCGTCAACGCTCGCTGAGTCAACACGTGGTTCTAACTCCAACCACGCTGCTCGTCAACGCTCGCTGAGTTAACACGTGGTTCTAACCCCAACGTACGCTGTCTCCCAACACGTCGCCGGAACTCCAACCCCGCTGCTCGTCAACGCTCGCTGAGTCCACACGTGGTTCTAACTCCAACCACGCTCCTCGTCAACGCTCGCTGAGTCAACACGTGGTTCTAACCCTAACGTACGCTGTCTCCCAACACGTCGCTGGAACTCCAACCGCACTGCTCGTCAACGCTCGCTGAGTCGACACGTGGTTCTAACCCCAACGTACGCTGTCTCCCAACACGTCGCCAGAACTCCAACCACGCTGCTCGTCAACGCTCGCTGAGTCAACACGTGGTTCTAACTCCAACCACGCTGCTCGTCAACGCTCGCTGAGTCAACACGTGGTTCTAACCCCAACGTACGCTGTCTCCCAACACGTCGCCGGAACTCCAACCGCACTGCTCGTCAACGCTCGCTGATTCGACACGTGGTTCTAACCCCAACGTACGCTGTCTCCCAACACGTCGCTGGAACTCCAACCGCACTGCTCGTCAACGCTCGCTGAGTCGACACGTGGTTCTAACCCCAACGTACGCTGTCTCCCAACACGACGGTGGAACTCCAACCACGCTGCTCGTCAACGCCCGCTGAGTCAACACGTGGTTCTTACCCCAACGTACGCTGTCTCAAAACACGTCGCTGGACCTCCGAATACCAGGTAAGTGCATGTACATTATTGGTTGGTTAGAGGATGCCAAGGAATTCCGACTCTGCGACGGAGCCTGTTGAGCGAGAAGGTTCAACCTCCAACCTCAAGGCTCAGCTTCTTATCGATGAACAAATCCGATTGTTAGACGCAGTTCAACGAAATTGGACAAACTTCAAAAAGGATGGTTCAGACCGTCGCACCCTTCGACACATTAATGCTCGGCTTGGCAATTTGCAAGAAATTTACGCGGAGTTTCGCGAAAATAATCGGAAACTTAGTCAAATTGGTTCCAACGAGACAGTCAAGTCTCTTTACCACAATGCAAAAATAGGGGAGTCCTTCATGGAAACGTACATCCATGTTTTCGCATCAATAGAAAACGAACGGGATAAGCACCATCCGCCGAAACCTTTAGCGACAAGTAATGCCGAAGTAAAAGCGGTCGTACCGGGTCCCGAAATTCAGCAAAAACGAGAAGTGCCTCTTCTAGAAGTAAAACTACCCACTTTCTGTGGTGAATATACGGAGTGGTCAGCGTTTAAGGAAATCTTTACAGCGCGGATCCACAACAGTCAACAGCTATCCGACCAACAACGTCTCCAGCTGCAGCTGATGACATCAAACATATTGCAATTATTGGAGACAATTTCGCTGTGGCTTGGCGGGTGCTTACTGAAACGTATGAGAATGACAAACTGATTTTTTACCATTACAGTGGTGGTCCAGTATAACGAATGCCTATATAACGAATGCTCGATATAACGTACACTTTCTTCAAATGCATTAGTGTCTCTATATAACGTACGAAAAAAAGAGTTGACACTCGATTTAACGAATGTGTTTGTTTCCTTACACAAAGCAACTAGCTTGACTGTGGATGTATGCATGGCAATGTTTTCGATTTTTCAAGTTTCGTTTTGTTCAGAGTTTCTGTTTGTTTTATCTGGCGCACGTGCGCATTTGTGTATTTACATCTGTTCGTATGCATGTCTCTTAGTTTGGAGTAAGGACAAGCGGCTGAATATACGGTTAGATTTTTTCAAGCGCTACTTATATGTATGTACATATCGGTTTTAACGAAAAGAGGACATATCCATTGTAGTGAATATTATCGATAGCGTTCTATGTTGTGCCAGTAGTTCGTTTAGCTTGGTGAAAATGTCTTTAACTCGCAAACGTCTTTTGCTGGAAGATAAAGTAAAAATCATTGACGAGTTCAATAAGGGAGCCTCACTAAAGGACATATCAAATAAGTTTTCAATTCCAAAATCAAGCATTTGTACCATTAAGAAAAATGGAGGCAAGATTCTCAAAAACCTGAGGGATACACATAGTGGATCTTTTCGCCGACGATCGTTAAAGAAAGGTGAGTACCCAAAAATGGAACCGGCATTGTACAAATGGTTTATTGCCCAACGAGAGAGCCACATTTCCATAAATGGAAACATTCTGAAAGCCAAGGCTATGGAATCCCACACAAAATATTACCCCGGAGAATTTTCAGCGAGCAAATTTAAAAAGCGCTTTGGGATTCGTATTCTTAAACAGTCTGGCGAAAAGCTTTCATCGCGAGCAGATCTTGTTAAACCATTTAAACAAAAATTGGCTGAAATTATAAAAGAAAATAAACTCAGCTTAGATGCGGTATTTAACGCAGACGAGACTGGGCTATATTGGAAAATGCTGCCAGACAGTACGTACGTTCATGCCGGTGAAGCAAATGCTCCAGGGAGGAAAATTTCCAAAGAACGTCTTACGTTCCTTGCATGCTCGAATGCTACTGGTTTGAAAAAAATAAAGCCGCTTATAATCGGAAAGTCAAGAAAGCCACGTTCTTTTAAAAACAAAACTCTACCAATCGACTATGCATTTTCTAAATCTGCATGGATGAATGCTGGCCTTTTCAAGACTTGGTTTTTCAAGAATTTTATACCACAGGTTCGAAAAAAAAAATGCGTTTTAATGTTATGAACTTAAGTGTTTTTTATAGGTTGAAGAGTTTTTAGAAGGGCAGAAACTACCAATACAGGCCTTGTTGCTTCTAGATAATGCTCCTAGTCATCCTCCCGAAGAGGAGTTGTTAAAAGAAACGAAGGATGGCAAAATTTGGGTGTTGTATATGCCACCAAATGTCACATCATTGATCCAACCAATGGATCAGAATGCGATTCGCCTAACTAAGCTATTTTATAGAAATAGCTTGCTGAGCAAAATTGTGAGTTCACAAAAAGGCATAACAAATGCACTAAAGGAGCTAAATCTTTACGAAGCTGTTTCACTTATTGCCATGGCATGGCAAAATGTATCAGCGGTTGTGCTTCACAAGTGCTGGTAAAATATATTAGCTCCAACCCCGGATATGGAGTTCGAAGAGGAGGATGACATTCCCCTGTCAGTTTTACGAAACCAGGAAGAGATGGTCGTAGTAACGAACACGTTGACTCTTGTCAAAAATATTTTCCCAGAGGTTAGAGTCACTTTCAAAGGCCAAAATATTGTTTTGTTAGCTAAAACAATTGCATTATGTATCGTATTTTAGGTTGTCTTCACTGCAAAAGATCTAGAGTCTTGGAACAATGCTGAAATGTTTCTTGCAGAAGATGCTTGTACCAGCACATTTCAGGAAGACGATGTTATTGATATTGACAGTGACGAAGATGCTAGCTGCTCAGAAATAGATTCGAACTCTGCTCAGAAAGTAAAGCATACCGAAGCGGTTGAGAACTTTAACATGTGTATTAAATGGGCCGAACAGAACAACGTTGAATATTCAAAGATTTTTGTCCTAAGAAGTCTACAGGAAAAAGCTCTAAATTTCTGCGTTCAAAGTTCGCGAAAGCAAACGCTTATTGGCGATTTCTTTTTGAAGAAATAATCCAAAGTTTATTGTTCGTGGGTTATATTATGTATTTCTGTTTTACTTTTTTACTTTAAATAGATTTCTCTTAATGTTATTAATAAATGAAAAAATGAATGAAACGTTTTAATGTTATGAGTTAAAACAATATTCGTACATTTATTTAACATTTCGTACAAAGAAAATTTTCTCGATATTACGAATTTTTCGATTTAACGAACACACCTGGACATTATATCATTCGTTATACTGGACCACCACTGTATATGCAAGTCTTCGATAACCATGCCCTAATCCCCAGAGACGATCCCGCTGCACTTCGCAGTTCAGACATCTCGATCTTGCCTCAATGCAATGCATAAACTTGATTCCACAATCACTGATGAAAATCGATTGCTGGCGTATTACATGTTGAAAAAATTGCCTATCAGCATTCGAGCAGAATTCAATCACGAGAACCGGAAGTCGAAAACTATTCCTACATTTAAGGATCTATGTTGTGTATTAGAGGAGCATCTTCAGATGATGATAACATCATCATCTCTAGTAAACATGTGTCATCGAGCACCATCGAAGACTGAACCTCAAAGGAATAACTTGCAATCTAAAAGAGAGGTCCGATCCTTGATTGTGGAAAAGAAGCAAACTGCCAAGCCAGCCTGTTTGTATTGTAAGGATGATAAGCATGATCTTCGGAGATGCTCCCCATTTCTACAGCTGAGTGCAGTCGAGCGGCGATCTTTCGCAGAGAAGCTGAAAATTTGCCTCAACTGTCTCGGCTCTAATCACCCTTTATCAAAATGTGGTAGTCGACGCAATTGCTCAATATGCGGTGGTCGGCATCATACACTCATTCATTCACCATATGTAAACTCGGTTTCTGATATAACCTCCGTTCACACGTCAGTCCACAGGCCAATACTTACCGAAAGACCAATTCCCGAATACGAAGTACTGCTGCCCACAACAACAGTGATGGTTTCCTCCTCGAGAGGGCAACAACTCACCCTTCGCGCATTCCTCGATCAAGGATCACAGGCGAGTTTCATTACCGAAAGAGCTGTCCAACTCCTCCAACTTTCTCGCGCCAGAGCCTTTGTCACCGTCAACGGATTAGCTGCTAGCCGAACCGAGATACGTCACTGTGTTAACATAACCATAACATCGAGGGTAGACCATCGCCGCAGTTATAGTGTCAATGCCTTCGTGTTAAAACGTATCACTGGAAGTCTGCCTGAGAAAAGAATATCTATAGAGAATTGGCCCCATATTCATCATTTGCAGTTGCATTTGCGGATCCAAATTTCTTTATTCCAAACCAAGTCGATCTGCTCATAGGCAACAATCTGTACGATTCTTTGATTTTGTCGGAAACACGGCGTTCCTCCGACACATTACCGATTGCACAACTAACTACGTTAGGGTGGATTGTCTCCTCCGGTAAAATTAGAAATTCTGTTCCTCCTATCACAATGTCTTCGTTGCACCTGTCAGTAGAAACGCAGGAGATGCTCAACAAAATTTACGATTTGGAAGGTTTCTCTAGTGGGCTATCGACAGCGACAGACGTAGATTCTTGGTGTAAGCAACATTTTAGAGAGACACACAGACGATTGAGCAATGGTCAGTATTTGGTGCGTCTCCCATTTAAATCATTACTCGGCGATAGACGTGTGATTGGGCAATCGCGGCAGCGGGCCTTAACTCGTTTTTTGTCGCATTGCAACGCGATGAGACCCTTCCTCAAACTTATGGTGGTACCATACAGGAATATATACGGCTTAACGAGATGCACCCAGCCATCAGATCTGAACAACATCACACTACGATCTCTCCTTCAGGTATTGAAGTTGTTGAATCATGTTGCTATCTTCCTCATCACCCTATTATTAAAAACCATAGTACGACAACGAAGGTACGGGTAGTCTACGACGCCTCCTCAAAAACGGACAATGGGAGATCCTTAAACGATATTCTCGCTGTCGGCCCTCGTCTACAAAATGATCTCACGGATATTTTACTTCATTGGCGTTTCTTTGGTGTGGTCGTAGTAGCAGATATTGAGAAAATGTACCGCCGTATCAAAGTTAACTATGACGATGCACAATTTCAACGAATCCTATGGCGTTCATCTCCTTCAGATGAGATTCAAGAGTTGTTTTGTGATGTTGTCATGTTTGGTTTGGCTCCAGCCCCCTTTCTCGCCATCCGTACACTCCATCAACTTGCCGAGGACGAATCGATCAGCTTTCCGATAGCTGTGGATGTCGTTAAGCGTCAGATGTATGTGGATGATCTATTAGCCGGCAGCCACACGATTGAAGAAATGCTCGTTATTCGTCATCAAGTGGAAGAAATGCTCCGCAGGGGCGGATTTGAACTTAGAAAGTGGGCGAGCAATCAACCCGACATCCTTGAGAGCATCCCATTTGAGCATCGTGAAACTAAGGATCTATTAAGTTTGGACGGCAATACTCCGTTAAAAACCTTAGGAATTTTCTGGAACCCCAAAAGGGATATTTTCCAATATCAATTTAATCTTGATTCTTCACATTTTCCAGCCACAAAGAGACGGGTGCTTTCTATCACGGCCCGCTTATTTGATCCGGCTGGTTGGTTGTCCCCTGTCATCATCATCGCAAGGGATCTGTTGCAAAGGATAGGTATTCTTCAAACCAAATGGGATGAGCCTATCCCACAGGACCATCAACATCAATGGAACATGTTTCTTCGTGATTTGCAAAATGTCTACACATTCCTCGGTGGTTGAGCACAAGCAAAGAACATAAAACCTTGTAGCTCCACATATTTTGTGATGCATCGAAGATAGCGTATTCAGCATGTGCCTACATCAGAACGATTGGCTCTTCATCCGTGGCTGATTGTAATCTGCTGATCGCCAAATCAAAGGTGATTCCGTTAAAGGCTGAGCTCACTGTCCCTCGTGCTGAACTCCTCGCAGCTGTGTTAGCGGTAAAGCTATTCCACAAAATCAAACAATTCCTTCCAAACGATATGAAGAACCCAAGGACTTGTTTTTGGTCTGACTCAACAACTGTCTTGTGGTGGATAAACGGCGATCCCGAAAGGCATAAGGTGTTTGTCGCAAAGAGGATCCGTAAGATTTTGGAACAATCATCGCCAACTCAATGGCTGGACGTGAGGTCGACCGAAAACCCCGCGGACTGCGCAAGCAGAGGAATATCAGCATTAAGGTTAGTAAAACACACCCTTTGGTGGCAGGGACCCGACTTTTTAAGACATCGTATCGCCGAATGGCCTCGCTTTCCAACAGTGCCTCAACCTACCACATCCGTGGAACTATTGGAAATCCAGAAAATCTACGCACACGTAAGCACACTCGAAGAAAAGAAGTGCTACATTGTCAACTTTATCGACTGCGATAGAGGGCACACAATGCAGGCAGTTGAAAGGTCATCGAGCTTCCTCCGTATTATAAGAATCTTCGCATATTACCATCGCTTCATCTCGAACTGCAAAATTAAGCAAACTTTCAACCGACAATTTAAATCTTTGAAGGTACATGAAGTAAAACGAGCTGTACTATCTATTGCTCGCTTAGCCCAACTTGAATATTTTTCACCCGAATTCAAGGCACTGGCTTTCAACGGTTCCTTACCTGACAAAAGTAACTTATGGCCCTTGAACCCCTTCTTTGATAATGAACATATGATAATACGGCTTGCTGGTCGGTTACGGGATTCTCTCCTACCCGCCAACGAAAAGTTCCCGATCATCATTCCAGAGAAGAGTCATATCACCGAACTCATCATTCGCCATAGGCATTCTTCATGGAGGTGTGCAATTAACGCTCAACCATATACGGAAACAATTTTGGATCATCCACGGTCGGAAAGCTACAACCCGAGTCCTTCATCAGTGCATTATTTGCTACAAAAGCAGACCCAATGTAGCTTCACAGATGATGGCCAATTTACCTCAGCAAAGAATTCGGCCTGCGCGTGCATTTGAGTCAACCGGGGTCGACTACGCCGGGCCCTTCTGTATTACTCCAAGTAAAGGAAGAGGCATAACCTCTATGAAAGGTTATGTGGCGCTGTTCTGTCTCTCGACCAAGGCAATCCATCTCGAAGTTGTTAGTGATCTGTCCTCAGAAGCCTTTTTGGCAGCTTTAAAAAGGTTCATCGCACGACGTGGGTTTTGCAACAATATTTTTAGCGACTGCGGGACGAATTTTGTGGGGGCGGACAAATTATTGAGAGCAGATCGCACAGCGTACCGCACCTTCATCACGAGGAAGATTATTCCACACCTAACGGATTTACGCATTCAGTGGCACTTCATCCCCACATCCTCACCCCACTTCGGAGGATTATGGGAGGCAGGCGTGAAGTCTGTAAAGACTCACCTACGAAGAATCATCAACAAGCAAGTATTTACTTATGAAGAGTTTTCCACCATCATGTGCCAAATTGAATCATGTCTGAATTCAAGACCACTCTGTCCGCTTAACGACGATCCGGACAACCTGATTGCTTTAACGCCCGGACATTTTTTAATCGGGGATTCCCTTCTTTCGCATCCAGAGCCAGAGATAGATAAAATTTGCCCAACCAAACGATGGCAATTGTGTCAAGGCATCGTTCAACAATTTTGGCGTCGTTGGAGCTCCGAGTATTTATACCGACTTCAAAATCGTCCCAAGGGGTGGAGGAGAAAGATGCCCAACGTTCAAATCAATCAACTCGTCCTCCTAAAGGATGAACGTCTTCCTCCTAATCAATGGAAGTTGGGACGGGTTATCGAGGTTCAACCTGGCTCCGATGGCTTGGTAAGAGTGGTAACTTTAAAGACTGCTGACGGTGATTTCAAACGGCCTATTACGAAAATCTGCGTGCTTCCCATAGAAAAGGCTGAGTCGGAATCTCGGTGCCCCGAGATCTTCTGGTTTGAATATGCACTTATCATTTTAGCTCTCGCTTTCCAGCAAATCTAGGCTTATAATCTGTAAATTAACAGATTATCCCGGGGAGAATGTTGGCTACGTGAACACACCCAGTTCCATCCAGCTGTCATCGACCCACCTTGTCAACACGATGGCTGTCACAAAAAAAAAGGATAGAGGGGCATTACGAGTTTGACCATCGGCTAGCGTCGAAGCCATTTGCTGTGCTTATAATAATATATATATGTATATATTTAATAAAATAGTGAGAGTTCCTCGTTTTATTTTTGATCGAGCGGAGCGTAGCGGAGCGAGAGCAATCACCCACTTTTTGGCCCAGCGCGTGCATGTACGGGGAATATAGTGGTCCGAAAACGATTTCGGACTAATCTTGTACGCACTAAATGTAGATATCGGCTATAACCATACATGTGTGCAGCATGTCATTCGATAGATCTAGGTCTGTAGATGAGCCATAAATTATCAAATGAAATTGTTTGATTGAAAAATAGTGAGAAATAACGAAGTAAAGTTTAGAAAAGTGCCATGCGGAGCGAGAGCAAGGTTGATAAAACAACAAATTTGCTCGCTCGATCAAAAATTTTCAGTAGCGGAGTTAAGCCCGCGCATACTGATCTGCCTAGTTATTATTTCATTTTTTTCTTTTGTTGAATTCGCTCCCCACCAGCCGTGATAACAACACCACTACACTACACTACAGCAACTGAGCACCTCAGTCTGAATACTCATATTTATTGACGTAAGCGCTGACATAGACATCTAGGCTTATAGGCTTATTGATAGGCGTATTTTGTGTCCTTCTTTCTCTTCAAGCCCATTTGTTTATGCTTTGCTGAACGTTACTTTTAAGCTGAATTTTAGCATCAGAGCCGTGGATAGCATGTCCGAAAACAGGTTCTTAGGTGCGACTGGCCTAATTAAATTACTAAATTCAGATTTCTTTTTTGCAGTTTTCTCCGGAGTTAATCTCTTTCTCTGTTCCCTTGTCTTTGAACCCACTGCGTTGAAGTGGATATCTTCTTATTGGTAAAACCGTTAGATTTAGATTTAGATTAAGGTGGGGAGAGGGACAATGTCACCTAATCACTGCGGCCTCTGATAGGCCTATTGTGATGTCCCCTCAAAAATCCTAGAAAGTTTAAGGAGTTGTTTAGTTCTTGGTTTGTAGGAACATCTTGGCTTGTCTGCTACCTTACGTTTGTGTCCAGTAGTGGTTGGCCGTGTTCCTTAACCATTCCTTTATGTAGCATTTTATGGTGCTGATATGTATGCCGCAGAATGGTCTTGGCATCATGAATGGTGATGCAGAGCCTTTTCTTGCTAATAGGTCTGCTTTTTCGTTTCCTCTATGACCACTGTGTCCTGGTATCCACATGAGATGAACTCTAGTTGTAAGCAGTCCCATACCAATTTAGAGGTGACTTCGTAGCTTTTGAGGGCTTAAATTGCAGCTTTGCTGTCAGAGAGAGTATAAATGTTTTTATTGGTTATAGCTCTGTTTATATTTTCTCTGAGGCAGAGTTCAGTGGCGAATATCTCTGCTTGAAATACGGAGTTGTATCTGTCTATGCTGTGATAGATGTGTGTTCCAGTGTTGGCTCCGTATACTCCAGCCCCAACACCTTCTTTCGTTTTGGATCCATCTGTGTACCATACATAGGATTGACGATCGAAGGAAGGTCTATTCTGCTCCCAGGTGTGTCAAGAGGGAATTGAGACCTTAAAATTTTGGCTGAAGTTATACCTTTTTAAGACAATTGTCTATATGGGGTATTTTTAGGATTTCATGCCTGTTTAGTTCATTAAGAATGTCAGGATGAAAGAGCCTGGAATTAGAATCATCCTCCGCGATAAGTTTATGAGCGAATATTATTGGTTCTTTTTTAAGTTGGAGGTGTACGGGTGGTAGGTCCGTGATGACTTCTAGCGCTGCTGTGGGGGTTTTTCACATAGCTCCTATTATACAGACACAAGCTAGTCTCTGTAGTTTGTTAAGCTTGGCTTGTACTGATGTCTGTTTTGTTTTGTGCCACCAGACGGGCGCAGCGTATGTGAGAATTGGTCTGGTGATGGCTGTGTATAGCCAGCGAGATATCTTAGGATTAACGGCCCAAGTTTTTCCAGTGCGATATTTGCGGGTCCATAGAGAGATGCTGGCTTTCTCAATGGTCTTTGTGATGTGAGAGTTCCAAGTGAGCTTTTCGTCCAGTTTTGCACCTAGATATTCGGCTTCGTTTGAGCCGAAGGCACGAAGATTGAAGGCGAACCTCTGGGGAAGGCAGTTAGATCGGCGGAGGTATCCCCTACCGAAACCCATCCGACCCTCTCATCTGCAGCCCCCGCACTTCTTGGCGGCGCGCAGCACAGAAAGCGTCGGCGGCTGGTAAAGGCTGCTGCAGGAGGCACAAGCATGCCAGCACTATCGGCATGCGCCTCAAACACTCCTGCTCTTATTTGTGACGGTCAAATCCCCAATAAGAGCATGCCAGGTTTCAAAACTGACTGGAGGTGCTCCAATGAACCCTGAATCCATTTCCCGTATGCTGGAAAGTGTTTATTCGAATATTAACTTCGATTTCAACCGCAGCACTACATGCCTGAAACTCCATCTCCTCAATAGCCTTTCCTTCTCCCAATCATAGTTTCAAAGGATCGCGCCCACCCTCCACCCTTTTATATTTTTTTTTTCTATTTTTCTATTCCTTTTTTTTCTACTTTTTTTCCATTTTTCTATTCCCTTTTTTCTATTTTTCTATCCCTTTTGTTGTGTAATATGCGTGCCACTTGATCAACATTAAAATATTACCCTATTTGTTTAAATTTCAATTGTGTACACACATACATACCTTGTCAATGTTCGTTCTATTTGCATATACATACATTCCTATTACATATTGTACAATAATACAGTCCACATACTGGCTCTTGTCAAATTTAAATAGATGGCTCGGTCTATTCTGTTGGAGACCAGCGAGCGGTTAACACATATTGTTTTTCGTGTAAAATAAAAATTGTAATTGTAAATTGTTCCTTCAGTTTTTTTTGTCATCTGATTAATTTACCACTAAACATTTTCTGGTCCTTCTGATCGCGGATTATTGAACTTTGATTATACATACTATTTTTTTTTGATGATCTGGTGCATGTTTGTGACCTCACACCACGTGGTGACAATTTATTTATATATTCTAATTAATTGCATGTGTGCATTGACTTATTCGCGTTATTTAAGAACAATCGTGTTGTGCGTCAGATACCGTGCTTTCCCTTTTATTGGGAGAAGAGTATCTAACGGAGCGAATAAAAATACGGTTTTATGGTACTTATTACGTTTTATTTGAGTAACACTCTTACTCTGCCGTATTTTGTATTGCTACTCCTTCCTTTCAATCCTTTCCTTTTATACAATTTGTCGCAGGAATATTATCCCCTCTAACACATACATGCATTGCGAAATTCCCATAACCATAGATCAGCTATTTTGAATATTTAGTCCAATGCATTGTGCAATCGGTCAAAGGTACAAGCGCACAATGCATTGGGCAACCGGTCAAAGGCACAAGCGCATCATCGGCATTGTACCTATTCGACTGACTCGGTTTGTTTACATTTGGTTTTCACCGTTTGTTTACATCGCAAAGCGATGAGTAATGTAGGTCAAGCTCGATCCAAGTGGTGAGGCACTGAGCGTAATGCTGAGCATAGACATTTGGCTTGATCGTGGTTATGGAATGGCTAATCGTGGTGTTGGTACGTGATATAATAGGTGCATGTAGTGTATTCACTACAATCGGTTTATATTATTCCCTTTAATTAATTGTATAAAAATGAACGTAATAAAGGCAAAACGTGGTCACGTTAAGGCTTCTTTAACTCGAGCGGTAGCCTTTGCAGAAGCTGTAGACGAACGCGTATCTTTAGAGCTTCTTAAAATACGTTTACAAAAACTTGAAGAAGATTGGTTAGCATTCGGTAATTTGCAAAATGAGCTTTTAGAACACGCGGATGAGGTTGATTTCCAGAATGTGAATTTGCTGATTATGAGGACAAATACTTTTTTGCTCAATCTACCCTCACTAAAGTGATTCGTGAAAGAGAAAAATGTGAATTAACCGTTCATGATCAATCGACGGTCGATAAATTGGCTGATCAACAAACCTCTTTGCTTGAGAATCTTAACTCCATTCAATCTGTCTCGATTGCGCTGCCCAAAATCGATATTCCCCCCTTTTTCGGTGACTACAAAGAATGGCCCAGCTTTAGAGACTTATTTCAGGGTACCATAGACAATAAACCAAATTTATCTACCACCCAAAAATTCCGGTATCTTAAATCTTATTTACGCGATAAAGCCGCTGATCTTATTCGTGACATTACGGTTTCAGACGCTAATTACTTAGATGCTTGGGATCGGTTGGAAAAGCGATACGATCGCTCTAATTTAATAATTCAATCGCATATCGAATCATTCCTTTCGCTTCCTATGATGAATTCCGGTAGTGTCGTACAACTTCGCAAGATCACCGACCGCACAGACGAAACAATTCGGGATCCACCAATCGCGACCCTTGGATTATTTATCTTCTGCTCCAGAAACTCGACCAGGATACACGACAAGCATGGGCAGAAGAGATCGGATGCCGGGTTGACTGTATTATCGATCAATTAATGTCATTTGTACAGCTTGGTTGTGATGCGTTAGAATCGTGCCAGACTCTCCCTCGTGGTAACTTTTCTCGTGCCAAATATACAAAGGCTATACAATCGCATTATACTGAATCCAAATTAACTTGTCCCAAATGCAAATCCGACCATACCTTAAGCAAGTGCGCTAATTTTCTCTCGTTCGATACTAAAACTCGTCGCGAATTCGTGAAAGAACATTCTCTTTGCTTTAATTGTTTACGGCCTGGTCATTCTGCCAACAAATGCCGGTCTAATTTCCGTTGCCGAACTTGTAACTCGCGGCACCATTCACTCGTTCACCCCCAATCGTCGCCGTCAAATACTTCAAATTTAATTGTTCCTGAGCCGTCGCCCACACTATCCACCAGTTCGCCATCCACGAGTTCACCATACACTTGTTCGCCACCAACCAAATCTCTGCTAACAACACAACCATCACTCTCGCTTTGCTCATCAATACCTGCTAAAGGCAATTCGTTTAATACTTCTCGCTTTACCCTGTTGTGCGTAAGATACCGTGCTTTCCCTTTTATTGGGAGAAGAGTATCTAACGGAGCGAGTAAAAATTCGGTTTTATGGTACTTATTACGTTTTTATTGAATAACACTTTTACACTGCCGTATTTTGTACTGCTGCTCCTTCCTTTCAATCCTTTCCTTTTATACAATTTGTCGCAGGAATATTATCCCCTCTATCACGTACATGCATTGCGAAATTCCCATAACCATAGATCAGCTATTTTGAATATTTAGTCCAATGCATTGTGCAATCGGTCAAAGGCACAAGCGCACAATGCATTGGGCAACCGGTCAAAGGGTAATGCTGAGCATAGACATTTGGCTTGATCGTGGTTATGGAATGGCTAATCGTGGTGTTGGTACGTGATATAATAGGTGCATGTAGTGTATTCACTACATCCCGCTCTCCTTAAAGGGAGGAAATTATGCCTTGAAGAGGTTGAATTTCCGACAAAAGGGGGGAGGATTGAAAGGAGAAGTTTACAAAATTTTAACTGAGATTTAACTATAGATAGATACATATAGGTTACATTAAACATATTGAAGTTATAAAAGTATTATATTAGAGAACATAAAAAGTTATACATATTATTATTATTATAATTTCCTTCTCCTTTTTTTTTATTGTAGCTGTTTTTTTTTTTTTTTATATATGTATATGTATGTATATAGGAAATATTTGAATAATTAGCGATTTATATGCGTACATATGTTTAATTGTTTAGCTTTTTTTTTTTTTATTGGTAAGATTTCACATTATTATATTATATAGGTTGTATAAGAATATATTTATTGTCACAAAATATTTAAAATAAACAATTTACTTTTATTTCTTATTTTTAGGTGTATGCATATCTTTTGTACTCCTAACCGTCTGTTGAAATACTCAACCTAAATTCGGGAGTTGCAGGTTTTTTGTCTACTTGCAAGGTCTGATCAGTGTTGTTCGTGACTTTGTGGGTTTTGTTTTTGTTGACAGTGTAGATTTGATAGCGTTTAATGCAAAATAGGACTAGTGTTAATGCTACTATCGTATAGATCAACGAGTAGTGGTGCAGATTATGTTTATCCAATGCCACTAATGGTTTTGACTCTTCGTTTTTTAGGGCGTCTATGCCTTGTGAGATTAAATTCAAATCTTTTTGGCTGGAGAATCTCATGATTGCTATGTCGGATGAATAGTTGGCCAAGTTATTAGATATAATATGTGAGATGTTTAAAGGGGGAACATAGGAGTTGGTGAGAATTGAGGAGTTCACACTAACGGGCTGTATTGTGAATTCTTTCGATTTTAGGTAGCAGTTGTTTTGCATTTCGATTTTTAAAGTATTTCTTAAGGTATACGTTGTTGCGTTTTCCTCACATATTACGTCAACTATGCATTTGTTCAGGGATGAAAATAACCATGTGTTGGGAGAGCTGGATCCATACCGTCGAGTGCGATGACCGTTTTATTTCACAGATATTTGGGAGGATGCCATTGTTGGGTTTCACATTTTAGATTTTTAGTGTCCGTGTTGAATAAAGGGTGAGTTAAAGGACAAAGAAACTTCTCATTTAAAGATTTGCAGTTAGCTAATTCTTCACTGCTTAAATCTGAGAAGCGGTCTTTTCTATAATTGATAAGCAAGTATTGAATCGAAGGCTGTACAAATAGGAACTGGTTCTTATATCGGGTTGGGAGAGGTATAATCTTATAGATACGGAAGTTGTCTATTAATGGGAGAGGTATTTTGAGTTCGTAAATGATCTTTCCTGGTCGAATGGCTATGCTTGTGGTACATGTTTGGTATAAGTGAAGGATGTTTTCATTACTAGTAACGAATGGCAGTCTCATACCATTTGGAATTTCTTGTTTGATTTGTGTCAGGGCGGATTTTATTTGGTCTTGCGATATTATTGCTGGATGGGGTTTACCATGTTTGACGTCGCTTACCAAGTCTAATATGTTATAGAGAGTGTTTTGATACCGTCTAATAATTAATGTGACAACTGAGGTTAATGATTCTATTTCGAGAAATAGCTCCTGATCGTGGGTGGTATTAATCAGGGTTTTTGTTACTTTTTCTATTTTCGCATTGATTGCTATCATTTGATTTTCTCTAACTTGTTCAGATTTGCTAAACACATTTTTAGTAGTTTCTAATAGTGTCGTCTGCTTCTGTATAAGGGATAATAGGTGTTTTGTGTTTTTTTTGGAAAGTTCGATTTGTTTGTCATAGAATTTAGCGTCATCTTCGTTTAGTGTCCCAAATAAAGACTTGCTAATGGTACCTACGACGTTGAGTAGAGCTCTTTTGCTCCTTTTGCTAGGGTTTAGTAATTCGTATTTTGTTTGTATATCTATCATTAGGTGGTTAATTTCAGTTATTGCTCCATCACATATTATTCCGAAATTTTCGTTGTCCTTAAGTTGTTGGCATAAGTTATTGATTTTGACTACATACTAAGTAGCGTGATCTAAGCCCTTTATAAGCAGCTCGAGGTCGTAGTATACGATGAGTTTCCATTCATGGTAATACAGTTCTGCGCTCCCTATTTCCTCAAAGTATAAACCTGGATTGGGGTCTATGGTTTCGATCTTGAGACCACCGTGGATGACTGGGACGAGCATTAAAACGAGCAGGATAAGTGTCGGGTTACGTAACATGATCTGAAAAGTGTTTACATATAGTTATGGTTAACTTGTGGCAAATTTGGTGTGTACAGTGTAAAGGGCGAGAGGGTGTTAGTGAACTGCATGGATAGATTGTTGTTTTTGATCGTATTATTCTTGAAGAAGTTGTAAGTTGTTGTTGTGCATGAGCTTGGACTTTCTGCCGACTTGTATTACTGTATTTTCGTCCGATAGTACTTTGATTACTTCGTATGGTCCTTCCCATAAAGTGGAAAACTTGTTTCGTCTTTCATCAGTGTAGCTTCATCTTTTGTTTTTTGTCGTACAGTTGTTCTCGGGCAATTTTATAGCCATGCTGTAGTCGAGCTTTAAGTTCGTTGGCGTAATTGTCATAGTTGTACGAAATTTGAGGGTTTCTGGTGAGTGAACTGGGTATTTTTGCGGGATAACCATACAAAAGTTCGTGTGGGCTATAAGATGTGCTGGTGTGCGGGGTTGTGTTGTAAACGAACATGGAATAGGGGAGCCATGTGTCCCAAGTGAGCGGGTCCTGGTTCACATAGTGTCTAAAATATTCTGCTAATGTCTTATGGCTACGTTCAAGTGCACCGTTAGTTTGAGGATGATACGGGGAGGTTTGTAACTTTTTTGTTTGCAATATTTTACACACTTCTTTGAAGAGGTTACTGAGGAAGTTTGTACCTTGATCTGTTAATATTGAATCAGGAATTCCGAATCGACAAACTATTCTTTCTATTAGCATACGAGCTATTGTGTTGGCTTCTGCATTGGGTATTGCGATGGCCTCGCTAAATTTTGTTAGGTCGTCCTGGAAAGTTAATATGTACTTATTGTTGTCGTAACTGACAGGTAGTGGACCCACAATGTCCAAAGCTATTCGCTCGAAAGGTGTCTTACTTGTGGTTGTCATTTGTAAAGGTATTCTCGTATTTCTGAATGACTTATTCTTCTGGCATGATTCGCATTTTCGTATGTATTCTGTCGTATCCCGTGTGATGGTTGGCCAGTAGTATGTTTGCTTTATACGTTTTATAGTGCGTGTTATTCCTTGGTGCCCGCCGAAAGCGGACTCGTTGTTTTCGTGCAGCATTCGCGCTATGTCTTCTGGTTTGTCTATTATTATACGTGTATCGATGTGTATGTATATGGTAATATGTTCTTGTTTAAAAGTATTGCGTATTGTCGTTTTTATTTCGCCTTGGTTGTTTCCGCTAGGCGGCAAAGAAATTGCTAATGAGTTGAATCCTTTTTCTCTGCAATATTTGAGGGATGTTCGTAGACAGTTGGTTAAGATTTGCTGATCAGAGGTACTTCTTAAAGGGATCGGTAAAGTGGCTACATTATAACGACAATTTGTTTGCAGAAGGTTTAAAATTTGTCCTATTTCGGGTTTTAAGAAATCTTGAAATTGTTTTCGTAACATTTCTTCATCAGGACATTCTATGAGAGGAAGGAGTATAATTTTGAATGAGGCCTTATTGTTTGAAAATATTGAATCGTTTTTTTCGATAATATTCAAGCTTGAAGTGAGTTGAGTATTCGTATTTAATGTCACGTTAGGGACTTCGCCTGCCGCGTTGAGAGCCTGTTGTTGACTTCTAGTTGTTACCAGTATCTTGCTCTCCTCTCCATCTGCCAATCGTACGCGACTAAGAGCGTCGGCTATGGCGTTACTTTTGCCTGATTTGTGCACAATTTTAAACTCATATTCCTCCATCAAGATACGCCAGCGTAAAAGTCTTGAAGTTGGATTTTTTTGTCCTATTAACCATAATAAGTTCTTATGGTCAGTGCATATTGTAAATTTTTTCCCGAAAACGTACGGCCGGAATTGTTTTAGGGCATAAACAATGGCAAGTAACTCCTTTTCGGAAGTCGTGTACCGCGTCTCTGCATCATTTAAGGTGCGGCTGGCGAAAGAGATCGGTTTGTCTTCTCCTATTGGACCTTGGGAGAGTACTGCTCCTAATGCTATGTCGCTCGCATCGGTTGTGATAATGAATTCTTTGCTGAAGTTAGGGTAAGTGAGAATAGGGGGTGTTATAATTTGTTCTTTTAGTTTCCTGAATGACTCATCGCAAAAAGCATCCCACTTAAAAATAACGTTTTTCTTCAGTAGTTTTGTTAGGGGTTTGGCCAGATCTGCGAAATTAGGAATAAATTTTTTGTAGTAACCCACGAAACCGAGGAATGATTTAATGTCCTTTGGCTTCTTTGGTACCGGGAATGTTTTTACTGCCTTGATTTTTTCGGGATCTGGTTTAATTCCCTCTTCGGAAATGACGTGTCCAAGGTAGGTAAGTTCCTTTCGGATGAAATGACTCTTCTCAGGCTGCAATTTCAAATGGTGTTCTCGAAGGCGGTTAAGAACCTTAATTAGTCGTGTGTTGTGATCGTGCAGATCGTATCCATAGATGACGATGTCATCTACGTATACAAAACATTCAATGCCTTGTAATCCCATTAATACATTGTTCATTAAACTCTGGAATGTAGCCGGGGCGTTTTTAAGTCCGAACGGCATACGATTGTACTCGTAATGTCCAAATGGGGTACTGAATGCCGTCTTACTTTTGTCTTCTTCGTCCATTAGGATTTGATGAAACCCTTTGGCTAGGTTTGGCAGCAGCAACAACAACCGCAGCGGCAGAAGCAGCAGCAACAGCATCAGTCGCAGCAACAGCGCCCGAAAAAGGAGAAAGTGCCACCGATCCTCACCTATACCACGGCCTTACGAGAAACCATCGATCTGTGTAAGTATACCATTGGTGTAGGTAATTTTGAATTTAAATGTTTGGGCCAGAAACGCTATGCTATTCAGTGCAAGACACTGGAGCAGCATAAGCGTATTAAAAGCCTATTGAAGGAGTCAACCACGGAGTTCTTCTCCCACACTCCAAAGGCCGAGAGGTTGCGGACGATGCTCCTCAAAGGCGTGGAATCTATCACAGATCCCGAGGAAATGCTCTCAGAGCTCAAAGAGTTCGAGAGTGACGACCTCAAATTCGTGGCGGTTAAGCCATTTTCCACGGTGAGCTCCCGACGGGAGAAGCGAGTGATTCCCTTCTTAGTGGTACAGCTCACACCCAAGAGCAAGCTGGAGAGGTTAAGGTCCATTACTTCCTTGGCTTCCCAGCGTGTAACATGGGAAATATTAAAAAGGCAAGGAAACATTTTGCAATGTATCCGCTGCCAAAGATTCGGGCACGCCGCGTCGAACTGCGAAATGCAGCCTCGATGCGTTAAGTGTGCAAAGAATCACAAGAACGAGGAATGCGACCTTGGGAAAGACAAGGTGGCGGACAGAGAGCAGCTCGAGTGTGTCTTGTGTCGGAACGGAGGGCACCCTGCAAACTATCGGGGATGTCCTAAGTTCCAGGACATCAAGAAAGAAAACCTGGCCCGTAAGCAGAAGGTCGAGGAGAAGCGTCCCTTGGGTCGCTTCCAAACACCAGCCGTCACATTACAGTTGACCTACGCCCAAATGGCGGCAGGTTCGGGAATGACGGTACAAAAACCTGTGGCTGTTCCTAAAGCCCCATTGCCTGTCTCTAAGGCACCGGGGGCCGAGGTGGATGTCTGTTCGATCTTGCTCGCAATCCAAGGGCAGATTGGGCAGCTCCAAAAACAGATCCAGGAAACGGCGACCCGAGTAGATAGTATCTGCTCGCTTCTGCCGGGCCTAGCGCACCTAAGGTCATGATGGGTACGCTGGCAGAGAGACACTTGAAGATCCTATCGGTGAATGTAAATTCACTGATAAGGATCGAGCGACGAACCGTACTTTTTAACCTGTTGCAGGACGAAAGCCTCGATGTACTTTTGGTTAGCGAAACAAAGCTAAACCAGAAGCACAAAATCCGGCACAGTTCGTATAAAATAATTAGAAGAGACCGACCCAACGCTACTCAAGGCGGGGGAGTTGCGATCTTCATTAAAAATAATCTTAAACATAAAGTCATATATAGCGGTGAAGTGCGGAGGTTCCAGGTGCTAGAGGCCTGTATTGTGTGCATTCCTCTCCGAAACGGAGAGAGAATGTACATTGTATCAGCCTATGCACCTGAAGCACCTCAACCCAATATTTTTATCGCAGAACTCGAGACACTCTTTCGATCTCTGCGCTTAAACTCGGTAGAAAACTTCTACATCCTGGCCGGCGATTTAAATGCCAAACATAGTGATTGGGGAAATAACATTCCAAACACTAGGGGGAGCCTACTAAGCCATTGGTGGGTTCTTCACAACATTGAATATAGAGTCAAGTTGCTCGCAACGGATAGTCCGTCGTATCCTAGGAGCGGCTCCTATCTGGATCTAATGCTGATAGACTCTCGACTGAGACTGACAGACACGAACGAATGGTCTATTAACTGTCTACGGACCATTGTATACGACAGTGACCATTGCGGACTATGTGCCGTGATCACAGTACCTGACGAGTTCGCGGAAATGGCAGAGTACGTCCACACGCACCCCTATGATTACAGTAGGGTGTGCTGGCCACGCTTCGCCAATTCCCTGACGAGAGCGCTCACTTCGAGCGCCTCCTTCCCACCAACTAATAGGAACCTGTCAAACCACGAGATTGACAGGTATCTCAAAGAAATGGACGATATCATTAAACAGACTATGAACAGTACGATACCACGTCAAAGACAGCACGATACCACAAACATATACCGAAACGCGACAATCGACGCACTGCATAGACAAAAAAGTAGACTCCTAACAAAACTCAAACTCTTGTACAGGCGGTTTACCGACAGACAAAACTCGGAGGTCAGGACACTGAAGTCACTGATTAAAAATCTCCAACAATTGATCAGAGAAAATTACAGATTATCTGTAAGTTTGCATTGGAACAACAGAATTCGTGCTGTAAAATCCAACAGCGCGAGTATGTTTCCGCAAATAAATAAAATATTTCGGAGAAACAATCAGAATGACATTCAGGATCTGAAACTTCCGAGAACGTCAGACAATGAACGTTTGCTACGGACAGTTAGCATCGATCCAGATGGCGCCATCCTGGATGACGACTTTTTCGTGATTGAGGATCCTCAGGAGAAGGTGGCGACAGTGGGAGCTGTTTTCCAGGAAGTGTACAAGGTGAATGATAGTATTCGCCCGAACCATGACCTGGAGAACAGAGCCCTGCTTCATCACTTCTACCTTAGAAATGATTTCGATCATTGGCGATCTGAGAATCTTGGTTTTACCAGGTTCAATGAAGATTTCATGGCAAGCAATGCCATCGCCAGTGAGGGGGCTAACACCCTGTTCATTTCGACGGAAGATCTCCAGATGATCTTTCAGTCATTGAAAAGGAAAAAATCCGCGGGTATCGACGGCATATCCAATGTTGTGCTAAGGCAACTTCCACCAATGGCTGTAGAGAGGTACGCCATCCTGTTCAACAATGCATTGAATAATGCATATTATCCAGTGCATTGGAAGACAGCGGTGGTTCAACCAATCCCCAAGAAGGGGAAAGGCACCTCTAACCCGGCAAATCCCCGGTCGATCAGTCTCCTTCCGAGTATCAGCAAGGTCTTCGAGAAGGTGATCCATAGAGCCCTGTCTAAATGGGTTGAGGACAATAAAATCATTCCGGATAACCAATTCGGTTTCAGAGCGGGGCATGACACTATTCATGCCGCGTCGAAACTTGTATCGGATATCCAATGGAATAAATGCAAGAACCAATGCACGGGTGCCTGTTTGATTGACTTGGAAAAAGCCTTCGACACTGTATGGTTAGAAGGCCTTTATTACAAGCTCAGTCGGCTGGGCATAAGTAAACCACTGCTATATATGATTTTTGACATGTTAACCGGTAGAAAGTTCGTTGTGAAAATTGCCAATGTAACTTCTACCCAAATATTTGAAATCAAAAAAGGACTGCTACAGGGTACGGTAAATTCGCCGATCCTTTTCAGCATTTACCTGAGTGATCTACTTGTTTCTCTACACCACTCAATAGCGTACGCAGATGACCTAATCGCGTACAGATCAGGTCCAAAGATCGACGTCATTGTTACTCTTCTGCAGCGTGACTTCGAAAAAATTCAGCAGTATTGTGATGACTGGAAGTTGAAAATCAACTTCCAGAAATCAGAATCTATATTGTTCAGAACGCCTTTGTCTAGGGCCTCTCGGGACACTAGAAAAAATTGGCGCAGGTTCTCTATCTTTGGGCCGGACGGGCGTCCACTGGCGAGACAAAGTGTAGTCAGATACCTTGGGATCGTGCTGGACCAGTATCTATATTTTGACAAACATGTAGATGCTGCTCTGGCAAGGGCCCGGGGCGCTTTCGCTCTGACAAGATGGCTGTTTCATAGCAGCCAACTTGATTCCAGGGTGAAAGTAATCTGCTACATGGCCTTAATCAGGCCCATGGTTGCCTATGGATGCCCCATCTGGTTCAATGTGAGAGCCAGCTTGATGGAAAGGATTCGGGTGTTTGAGAGACAATGTCTTAGGACTTGTCTCGGGCTACATAGGACTCCCGAATCTGAGTACACGAAATTTTACCCGAACGAGGTCCTATACAATAGGGCCAGGATTGTACGGATAGATAATTTTCTGATCAAACTGATTCGAAGCCACGTTGCAAGAGCAATGACTTCGGTCAATAGCCTGATCTTCGGGGCTTACTACCCCAATGATCTATATCATGAGAGAGTGCGCCTTAACGGCTTTGTCCCGCCAGAAGCATTCCTCTATCTAGATAGATGTGGGCTGATCCAGGACAGATTGGCGTTACCGCTAATCTTCCACGTGGGTCGCAATTCCGTGGAGCGGCGATTCCTCTACGAACCCGATGTCGCGCTCCGTGAGCCCGAGCGCCTCAGGTTCTGTAGATCGGTCTCACGCCGGGATCGAGGAGACGTAGTCCGCCAGCATCAACGCTTTTGGTGGCTGGAGAGAACTCCCTCAACGGACACCTTGATAGGAGCAGCCTCTTCAAGGCAAGGCCTGCCTAACACCAATGGCAGGCTTACATAGGCTAGGGTAGGGTAAGGTAGGGTAGGGTAGGTTAGGGTAGGCTAGGGCAAAAAAGACAAAAGAAAAAAAAAAAAAAAAAAAATACAAAATGAAAAATCACAAAAAAAAGAATAAAACTTAAAACATAAAAAAAAAGATATATATATAAAATATATATAATGTATATATTTGTGTATATATATTTTAGTTAGGTTAGAATAAGATAGGTTTAGTTAGGTTTAATTAGTTTAAGGTAGTTTTAAGTTTTATATAAAATATTTAAAAAACAAATGATCATATGCTAAGTTTTTTAATAAAAAAAAAACATTTTTCTTAGCTTAAGTTAGTTAGTTATAATAATGTTAATTGTAAATTCATGTAGACGTCGAAAGACATAAGTATGTTTCAATTGTTCTGTTTGTTTTAGAGTGTCCGCCTAGGGCCAGTAAGATAGTTACATTTGTTAAGATAGTTAAGCTAGTTTTAAGCATTTTTGACTAGGGTAAGATAGATATAAGTTAATATGAAATAAAAATGAATTGAAAAAAAAAAAAAAAAAAAAAAAAAGTCGGATGTCGGTTCCCACTTTGATTTTGTTTCTCCTCCAGTGCCGTTATGGTACACTGTGTTAATTGTAGAGGAACAAAAATCTGTTAGGTTGGACCCCTCGGTTGTAAACTGGAGTTTGCCGGTAAATGAATTAGTGCTCGGTCGCCTTAGGTCGCACCGTTTAGTACTAATATCATATTTTCCAGCATTACCCGTAGGTACTATCTCGGAAGGTATGGCTTCTTGACGTTTTTCTAAAAGGTTAACTTTGTCATATGACTTAGAGGTTATTAGTTGCCTTCTGATATTTTGAGGGGGTGGATATTCATTGAATACCTTTCCTAGTCCAGAAATAATGGCAGTGGAATTTGGTACAAAGGGATTCATTTTTAAGAGATGTTCGCAGTAGTTGATGGAGCATTCGTATTTTATTAAAAAGTCGTTTCCAATTATACCATCGAAGTTTTGTTGGGCCTGGTGGTCCAAGATGTGGAAGGGGTGCGATATTTTAATTGAATCTCCTTTCATTTGGAAAAGCAAGGTTTCAGTGGTCATGTTGGAACTTATCACCTTTTCGCCGCTCATAGTGGATATTATCATATCTCTTTTTAGTAAAGGGGAATTGGTGGGGCCCCGCATGATACTGATTTCAGCTCCAGTGTCTATTATTAGATCCCTGTATTTTCCATCCTCGAAAGGGACTCGTATCATTGATAAATTATTATTAGGGACGAGGGGAATTTTTATTGAGAATGTAGTTGGGGGTGTACATCGGCTTGGATTGTTAGTCGGGGAGAGTTGCCGTTTTCCTCCTCCCGACGGAGGTCGTTTCCCATATTATTGTTTTGTGGATTGGGATGTTGTTGTACATGATGTAGGTTAACCTGTCGATTTATGTAATCGGGATATTGGTTACTGCGGTTTCGAAAGTGAGGTTGGTGGTTATTAGGGTACCGGGAGACCTGGTGGTTCTGCCTTGAGTGAGACATCTTGAGCCGGCACTCGTTTTCTATGTGATGGGGTTTGTTGCAATAGCTACATCGAATTATTTGCAGGTTGCACTGCGCTTCATGCTTAATAGAACGGGGAATGAAGTTTGGCAAATCGGTGTTCCGATAACAAGTTTCCGAAGTGTGGCCTGTTTTATTGCAGGTCCGACACATGAGTCGTGGTGTGTGAGTATTTCTTGCTGAGGATGTGGGAAGAGGGTTGTCGTGACTTATGCGAAGAGATTGATCGATGGCGTAAGATATAGCCTCTTTTAATTGATTCGCATTGTGGGCTTTTACTAGCAATTTTAAACTAGGATTCGTAATTCCATCTTCAAATGTTTGCAAAGCAAGTCTGTGGTTTTCTTGGATAAGGAAGTCTTGGACGGCCTTTTCATTGGAACTATCATATGTGGCTGAGTCAAGCGCGAGAAGTAACAAAGAAAGTCTGTCACCATATTCTTTTATCGTTTCTCTGGTGTTTTGCTTTACTGCCAGAAGCTGGTTCTGCGCCGAAGTGCGGGATCTGTGTTCCTTAAACTGGGATTGCAGTTCAGTTACCAGATCCTTCCATGTTGCCAATTCTTTGTGCCTTATCAGCTCAAAGGCGGGGCCTTGGAGCCGAGTCCTAACAATGCTGAGGAACAACTTGTGCTGCATTTCCTCTTTTATATAGGAGAATAGGGTGTTACCGCACTTAATGAATTTTGATAGTTCAGCGGGCTTGCCATCAAAAGCAGGAATGAAGCTATTGACGTCATTCAGAGAAATTTTGGTTTCCATGGTGGATGCTTTGGAAAGTGTTATGGGGTCAGTGTATTGGAGAAAGAAAGGTAGGGCTTTGAATAGCTCTAAAGTTTGGGCGTTGCGTCGGGTAAAAATGTTTAAAAATGTTTGCGCAGACGGTGAAGAGTCAAAAGTAACAATAAGATATTAAGAGTGTAAGAGTCAAAAAATAACAAAAACAATATAAACTATGTATATAAAACTAAAGGATAATATTTACGTTTATTATTGTTATTATTTCTGCTGCTGTTGTCGCTGATATTTTTTTTTTGCTGCTGTTGTTGTTGATATTTTTTTCTGCTGCTGTTGTTGTTATTGCCAGGTAGGCTTCACGCCCTAAAGATGGTTGTTACCCCTGGTCTTTTTCCACTGCCCAAACTTTGCCTCCGGCTTCCTCTTAGGAATTCGCCAGGTCTTATTTTCTTGGGTCTTTGCACTTTTATCACTTTTCACTTTAAACTTTCTGGTGTATAGCCCCAGAAACGCATCGAGTTTTGAACACGTATATGTCGGTAGCGGAATCCTTTTCCGTGGATCCCACCGCTGCCACCAAATGTTGTGCGTAAGATACCGTGCTTTCCCTTTTATTGGGAGAAGAGTATCTAACGGAGCGAGTAAAAATTCGGTTTTATGGTACTTATTACGTTTTTATTGAATAACACTTTTACACTGCCGTATTTTGTACTGCTGCTCCTTCCTTTCAATCCTTTCCTTTTATACAATTTGTCGCAGGAATATTATCCCCTCTATCACGTACATGCATTGCGAAATTCCCATAACCATAGATCAGCTATTTTGAATATTTAGTCCAATGCATTGTGCAATCGGTCAAAGGCACAAGCGCACAATGCATTGGGCAACCGGTCAAAGGCACAAGCGCATCATCAGCATTGTACCTATTCGACTGACTCGGTTTGTTTACATTTGGTTTTCACCGTTTGTTTACATCGCATTTGTTTTGCTTTTAAGTGCACGTGATTTAGGGTGTCACTGCTAAGCAAAGCGATGAGTAATGTAGGTCAAGCTCGATCCAAGTGGTGAGGCACTGATCGTAATGCTGAGCATAGACATTTGGCTTGATCGTGGTTATGGAATGGCTAATCGTGGTGTTGGTACGTGATATAATAGGTGCATGTAGTGTATTCACTACAACCCAAACGTTATTGCCTACAGCTGTTGCTCATGTTCATGATAAGCAAGGACATTTTCAAGCCGTTCGGTTGTTACTAGTCTCGGGTTCACAAGTGTCCTTCATAACTGAAAACACAGTCCAGCGTTTAGGTCTTAATCGGAAGCCTGCTCGCATTCCTGTATTAGGAGTTGGGTCGACATCCGCTGGTGTCACAAATGGATTTGTAACGCTGAAATTATTTTCTCGCTATACTCAAAAGTTTGTACAAGTCCATTGCTACGTTGTATCCAAACTTACATCCTTATTGCCTGCATCTGTTCATAAGATTTGTGACAAAAAAATATTTTCTTCGTTCAGATTAGCAGATCCCAATTTTGATATACCTGGCCATATTGACGTGCTAATCGGTGCGGATAAAGTATTCAGCATTTTCAATGGCTCAGCAGTTCAGGGTAATCAAGGAGTCCCTGATCTTATACCCACTATATTTGGCTGGGTTGTTTGTGGCAATATGGACAGCATCATATCTTCAAATTGCATTAGTGCCGACTCGTACTGTACCCAACTGGATAATGAAAACACATTTGATCTTGAACGTTTTTGGCGACTTGAAGAAATAGATCAAAAACCAACACTATCCGTTGACGATCAACGTGCAAAAGACATTTTCGTCAATACACATTCGCGTCTACCTGACGGCAGGTATATGGTTCACTTGCCCTTCAAAAGTGCCCAAAAACTGATTTCGGAAATAGTTTCAACACAGCGTTAAATCGACTTTACTCAACTGAACGTAGAATAGCTTCGAACAAATACTTGAGAGATGAATACATACGCTTCATGGAAGAATATTTGAACTTAGGGCATATGGCAGAGATGCCTTCCAGTGAATTGACTGTACCATCAAGCAAATGCTATTATCTGCCCCACCATGCTGTTTTTAAAGAAGACAGCAGCACTACCAAGGTGCGGGTAGTTTTCGATGGCTCAGCAAAGTCTTCCCATAATCAATCCTTAAATGAATCTCTTTTCGTAGGCCAAAGTTATCAGCGAGATCTTTTTTCTATTTGTATCCGATTTCGCCGTCATCTCTATACCATATCTGGGGACATAGAAAAAATGTTTCGCCAGATACGAATATCGGATAAAGACACAAATTTTCAACGAATCTTGTGGAGAAAATAAAATGATCAAGCTGTAAAACATTACCGCCTCTTGACCGTGACCTATGGCACAACATGCGCCCCATTCCTGGCTGTTCGAACCTTGTACCAATTAGCCTTTGACTTACGGGATGCCTACCCCCGCGCTTCGGATATACTACTCAACGACTTTTATATGGACGATGTCATGACCGGTGCGGATTCCATTGAAGAAGTTATTTCCCTTCGTTCAGAACTCGTGAATCTACTCAAATCGGGCGGGTTTAACCTACGTAAATGGACGACCAATTGCTGGCCTTTACTCATCTCCTTGCCTGTAGAAGAACGTGAGCTTTCTACCAAAGAGTTCGAAGAATTCTCAACCGTGAAACTACTTGGCATGCGATGGTGTCCATTGAAAGACAGTTTTTTCTTCAAGGTAAACTTAAACAGCTCTATGGTCTATACCAAACGCCGCATACTATCGGAATCTTCGCGAATTTTTGATCCCATGGGATTTCTAGCTCCAGTCATTGTTGGTATCAAAATACTTTTCCAGGATTTATGGAGAAAGGGTCTAAAGTGGGATGATGATGTTCCTAAGGATATTGCCGATCGATGGACATTGATTCGTAGCGAACTTCATCTACTTCAATCTATTAATATTCCTAGGATACTGTGGAGCAACAAATTTAGCTTCGAACTACATGCGTTCTGTGACGCATCACTGGATGCATACGCTGCTGTGGTATACTGCCGCAGTATAAACCTTGACGGATTGGTAAACGTTTCGTTGGTAGCAGCAAAAACAAGGGTTGCCCCTATAAAGGTATTATCTCTCCCTAGGCTTGAGCTCTGTGGAGCTACTCTTTTAATTCACCTCATCAATATACTTAAGTTATCTTTACAAGTGAAAGACATTAAGGTTTTTGTATGGACAGACTCGTCGATTGTACTACATTGTCTTTCTGCACCACCCAAGAAGTGGTCAGTGTTCGTAGCAAACCGGACCTCCGAGATTCTGACGTCAATTCCTCGCCCAGGTTGGAACCACGTCAGCCATGATCAGCCAACAACCCAGCCGACATCGCAACTCGTGGAGTTCCACCGTCTCTTTTACTGGTAAATGAGATGTGGTGGGAGGGTCCTTCTTGGCTACGAGAAGAAAGGATTAAATGGCCAATATCAAACCCAAAATTAGAAGAGCCTGAATTAGAAGAGAGAAGTACAAAGGGGACTCAGGTATTACTAACCAACATCAATACATACATATAATATATTCGAAGATATTCTAATGAAATCATCAAATTGGTTAAAATCTGTTCGCGTAGCGGCATTTGTTTTACGTTTCATTTCAAATGTTCGTACTAAAATCGGTCGTCAATACAATTCACTAACTACAGAAGAACTTTCCATTGCTAAAATTAAACTCATAAAATGTGCGCAAAAATCGTTATTCCCTTTCGAAATGGCTGCTCTTGAAAACCATAAAGCATTGTCTAAAAAACATAAATTGAAATCGTTAGCAAGATTTCTAGACTCAAATGGAGTGCTTCGCGTCGCCGGTCGTTTAAATGAATCGAGCTTACCATACAGTGATACGCATCCCTTTATTCTGCATAAATCCCATCCGATATCACGTCTCATTGCTGAATATCTCCACAAAAAATATCTGCATGCCGGTGTATCTCAATTGTTTGGTCTAATAAGACAAGAATATTTTATAATAGGTTGTAGAAATCTGCTTCGCAACCTAGTACACAAATGTGTAATTTGCTTACGTCATCGACAACATTCCTCAACTCAGCTAATGGGAAGCTTGCCAAGGGAACGTATTCGATTTTCGCGACCTTTAGCAGAGTCGGTTGCGATTACGCCGGCCCAATAAATCTACGTTTATCTCGCGGAAGAAACCCAAGGTTTGTCAAATGTTACATCGCCCTGTTTGTATGTTTTGTTACGAAAGGTATACATCTAGAACTTGTCGGTGACCTTTCTACTAACGCCTTCTTGTCTGCTCTTGATCGCTTCGTAGCTCGTCGTGGTAAGCCAATTGAAATTTGGAGCGACAACGGCACCAACTTTCATGGAGCCAAAAGATCGCTTGATGAAATGCATGCTTGCCTTCTCAGTCAACAACATCAATCCATTGATGCAGATCACCTCTCAGGAGACAACATCTCTTGGAAATGTATACCTCCTTCTGCACCTCACTTCGGTGGATTGTGGGAGGCAGGTGTCAAATCTGTCAAGACCCATCTGAAAAGAGTGATTGGTGATCGCACACTCACTTACGAGGACCTGTACACATTATTGACAAAAATCGAGGCGTTGCTGAACTCACGTCCTATGTGGCCAACATCCGACAGTGAACACCTTAACACCTTCGCATTTTATGATTGGTGAACCGTATACTGCAGTTCCCCAGCCAGACATAGAATATACAAATTCACCAAAAACTAATTGGCATCTTTTACAAATTCTTATGCAGGGTTTCTGGAAGAGATGGCATCAAGAATATCTCACATCACTGCAACAGCGTCCGAAGTGGTAAGGTGCTCAGCCAAACATCAAAGTAGATGACATCGTGCTTCTTAAAGAACCCAATTTGCCTCCCTCAAAATGGATACTTGGCCGTGTTACACAAACTCATCCGGGAAAGGATAATAAGGTTCGCGTTGTCACCGTTGTTCGAAGAATATTTACATAATATGTATTTAATAAACATGATGATTAATTATGTCTCGTGTAAACATGAATGTAACTACCTTACCATATTGTAATTTACACTGTATTATCCTTTTACAACTCTCCACTACAATGGTCGTATTGTAATCCCCACTCCAATCCAAATTTATATAAAACGGAAAGTTCCGATAATATACTCTCTTTTCTTTTTACACCCGATAGCGAATGAAAGGTTGTTTTACTTATTCTCGACACATAACATGGTCCTTCGAGGCCTTAATTAACAAACCGCGTGGTGGTTTATATTGTTGGTGAACTTTTAATTTTCTTTAACTTTATTACATCGATTAAAGTAACATCGATTAAAATATAAAATAAATCTGATACACGGACAAAGTGAGTTTCTGTAAAGTGCAAAACGGGTTCCCGCGCCACGCAATTCTACTAAAAAAAAAAACCGACACCGTTCTGCGACACCGTTCTGCGACACCGTTCTGCGACACCGTTCTGCGACACCGTTCTGCGACACCGTTCTGCGACACCATTCTGCGACACCGTTTTGCGACACCGTTTTATATTCATCCGCTATACCGTTGGCCAACCACCAGCTGCATCGTTGTATAAACGTATTACAAGTTTCTGAACACGTAAGTCGTTCATTACATATTATCATACATTTTCATACTTCCCCTTTTCAATTTTCGATATGAGCACCACTTTACGACTTCAAAAAAATTTGCTCAAGCAAATTATACGGGATGCTGAAAACTTTAACAAGCGTTCACCGAAAGAAAGAAGTAGGAATTACATAAGCAACAGGATCGCCGTATTGGAAGAAAATTATAAGCAAGTATTCAACAGAACATCGATGGAATTTGCTCAAGTGAAAAAGAGGAAGAATTTGAGGAAATATACGATAAAATACGGGACACATATATAGATTATAAAACAGCATTGCTGGATAGCCTGGATAAGTTAGAAGCAATAACAGAAGCTCCGGTAAGTGCTAGGCTAAGTTCTACTACTGATAAGATACGTCTGCCAAAAATAAATTTGCCAACATTTTCGGGAGATTACCAAGCCTGGAAGTCCTTTCATGACCTCTTTGTGTCGCTCATACACACGAACAAGTCATTATCGGAGGTGGAAAAACTCCACTATTTAAAATCAAGTTTGGGGGGCGAGGCTGAACGTCTTCTACAGCACTTAGCCATCGATAACGGCAATTATACTGTAGCGTGGAATATTCTTGTATCACGCTATGATCATAAGCGGGTGTTAGTCAACGCGCAACTCAAAGCGTTCTTTGAACAAGACACCATAATCCATGAAGACGCGGCTTCGCTGAAAAAATTACAGCCATGAGACTCAACAATGCCCAAGCAGAGTCCGATGCTACTTCTGTCAGCAACCTCATCACTCACTATTACATCTAAACCCTACGTATAACACTCAACACCACACTACACAGACAGCACCTAATGCGTTCACCAACCCTACACAACCATCCTTTCCTACAGTTAATGTCAATGCTACACCATTTCAACCTAATACAAATGTGACTAGCTGCCATTCCACACATCAATCATGAATCTTACTATCCACGGTTCGGGTTAAGGTTAAGTCGTCTTCCGGAGAAGAGATAGAATTACGTGGTTTACTGGATTCTGGTTCAGAGGCTTCTTTTGTGACCAGTCGAGCAGTGAAGGGCTTGGGACTTAAGGGTCAACGAACTTTGGTAGAGGTATTCGGACTGGGTAAGGTCTGTATCGGAACTTCCCATAACTATGTTGATCTCACACTTATGTCCCTCAATACAAGCTATAAGACGAACACGAGAGCTTTAGTTCTCAAATCGCTCACTGGGCTTCTTCCGGCCAACGAATTGACACCCAGTCAATGGAGTCACATAGATGGCTTATCTCTTGCGGATCCCATGTATTTTAAGCTCGCCGAAATAGATCTTCTTCTACGAAATGATACTCTGAGGTAGTGCTTCCTGACATCATTCGAGGAAATGAAAAAGATATTCCTATCGCCCAAAACACCCTATTAGGATGGATCTTGATGGGCAAGGTAAGTGGAACATCTCGAGGTCTTAACACCTTTTTCCAAATGCTGGATATCAGCCGTCAACTCCAAAGGTTCTGGGAAGTGGAAGGGACACAGTTCAAGGCCCATCAGACCCTCGAAGACAAGGCTTGTGAAGAGTTCTTCAACAGGACGACGAAAAGACTAGAGAACGGACGCTACGAAGTTTCATTACCCTTTAAGGAAGGAAAGAGACCTAGTCTTGGATCTTCGAAGGAAGGTGCCTTACGTAGATTTCACCAACTAGAGCGACGCTTTCGTATCAACCCTACACTACACACAGAATATACGAAATGTATGAATGAATACATACAACTTGAACTTATGGAAGAAGTTGGTGTCATCAATGATAAGACTCTGTTAGGTCCAAATCATTACTTCATGCCACATTATGCCGTTTTTAAGGAGTCAAGTTCGACGACCAAACTCCGGGTTGTTTTCGATGCTGCGGCCAAAACATCGGACGGAACATCATTGAATCAACATCTAATGACGGGACCTAAAATACAAACAAACATCATTGACATTGTTTTGAGATGGAGACAACATAAACTTACCTTCACAGCTGACATAGAAAAGATGTATCGACAAGTCCGTGTTAGCTCCGAGGAGTCGTACTATCAATTAATATTTTGGCGCGATTGTGAAGCTGAAGCGATCAAGGTCTATCGTCTCCAAACGGTTACCTTCGGAACAAGTTCTGCTCCCTACCTGGCCATTCGATCACTGAACCAATTAGCTGCTGACAAAGAAGAAACATATCCTTTGGGCGCACGCATCGTAAGAGAAAACACTTACGTCGATGACATATTTGGTGGAGGCAATACTGTGGAGGAAATTTTAGTTTGTCGTCGTCAGGTAAATGATTTGTTATTGTCAGGGGGTTTTAACTTACTTAAATGGGCAAGCAACTCAAGCGAATTATTAGAGCAGATACCCTTAGACCAGCAGGAATTGAACGTTTCCTGTTCATCCAAATCTGTAAACACTCTCGGGATGAAATGGTTTCCGGTAGAAGATACTTCATCTTTTCAGAAAATACAGTTCAACGATGCTGAGACAACAAAAGAACGATTCTTTCCAACATCGCAAAACTCTTCGATCCCCTGGGATGGATTTCACCTTGTGTCATAAAGGGCAAAATCTTAATGCAGAAACTCTGGCGCAGCAATCAAAGCTGGGATCATCACATTCCGAATGAGTTGAAGGAGGAATGGCACACTTTGCGGGAAGAATTGTCAAACTTGGAACAAATACGCATGCCTCGTTGGATCCATACTAACAACCCCCATCAACAGGTGGAACTACATGGATTCAGCGACGCGTCGGAGAAGGCGTATGGTGCGGTAATCTATCTCAGAGTTCTTGATTCTCAGAACAAGGTTCATAGCCAGTTGCTTCTGTCTAAAACAAAGGTTGCTCCGGTAAAAACACAAACGCTTCCAAGATTGGAACTTTGCGCAGCTGTTATTCTAGCCACACTACTTCACTACACATCAAAGGCGTTAAAGTTGCAAGATGTAAAGCAGTACGCATGGACCGACTCGACTATTACACTCTCGTGGATCGCAGCGCCCCCAATTAAGTGGGTTACGTTCGTCAATAATCGGGTAGCTGAAATACAAAGGTTGATCAAACCAGACTGTTGGAAACATATTCCCAGCGAGTTAAATCCAGCAGATCTAGCATCGAGAGGTATAATGCCGTCTGTCTTACTCTCTAATGACCTCTGGTGGCAGGGTCCACAATTTTTACGCGAAGAGTGGGAGTTCCACTGTCCAAAACAACCAAAAGACCTACACACCGAAGAAGAAAGACGTTCCATCAAAGTCCACACCATTACTCAGGTAACAAATGACTTTACCACCCTCATGTCAAAATACTCAAGCCTAACAAAACTCCTGAGAGTAGTCGCATATTGCAAACGATTTATAGAAAATTGCAGAAAATCATCCGGTCTCAGGAAACACGATTCGCTATCTGCAGCAGAACTTCAGTCCGCCAACAAATTTCTAGTCAAGGTCGCACAATCAGGTATGTTTGCTCTAGGCGTAAAGTTCGACTCTCCGAAATCGCTTTGCCCCTTCACGGATTCCGATGGCATCTTGAGAGTAGGAGGGAGGTTGCAAAACTCTGAGCTGCCTTTCGATCAACGACATCCGATCATTCTTAAAGGAAATCATTGGTTAACGAAGCTCTTAATAGCAGATGCTCACATAAGAACACTTCATGGAGGCCTGAATCAAACCACAGCATACTTGCGCAAGAAGTATTGGATTTTAAAATTCAAAAATTGCGTCAAAGCTTGGATCCATAAGTGCATTATTTGTTTTCGTTACAGAGCGAAGACATCACAACAGCTCATGGCTAGCCTACCCGCTCCACGGGTCTGTGAATCCCAGCCATTCGTTCAAGCAGGTGTCGACTACGCCGGACCAATCGATGTTAAAGCCTGGAAAGGTCGAGGCAGCAAAACTTTTAAAGCTTATTTTGCCATCTTTATATGCCTGGCTACAAAGGCCATACACATTGAGCTGGTCAGCGATTTAACAACCCAGTCTTTTATAGCAGCTTTAAGAAGATTTACAGCCCGAAGAGGATTATGTTCGCACATATATAGCGATAATGGGACAAATTTTGTGGGTGCCAACACCGAATTGAAAAGGTTGTGTGAAGAAGCTAAGTTTTGTTGGAAGGATGTCACAGAAGCGAGCTCTAAAGAAGGCATCGAATGGCATTTTATTCCGCCTGCTTCGCCCCACTTTGGTGGACTTTGCGAGGCGGGCGTAAAATCTATAAAATACCATCTGAGAAGAATAATCGGTTCAGACAAATATACATTCGAGGAACTCACCACGCTCTTACACCAAATCGAGGCCTGCTTAAATTCGAGGCCGCTGTGTCCAGTAACGAATAATCCACAGGACTTTACAGCACTCACTCCCGGACACTTTCTAATCGGACGGGCAATTAACACCATTCCTCAAGCTGATTTAACAGGTATGAACATAGGACACCTACAACGATGGCAACGCATACAAAGATTATATCAACTTTTTTGGAAACAGTGGAAATCGGAGTAAAAGACGACAATTTACCACCAGCAAAATGGGCTTTAGCGCGCGTCACATCTCTTCACCCAGGAGCAGACAACTTGGTAAGGGTCGTCACTCTAAAGGTCGGAAATAACGAAATTAAACGACCGATCACAAAAATGTGCATTCTACCATCTAACGACACATACGATGAGAGTGCAGTAATCTAAAAAACAAAAAAAAATGTCTATGCAAATAATAAATAAAACAACATTCAAATACAATACACCGAACACTCACAAAACAGTACACATATCAGAACGAACAATAGACTTATATCCAAACAACACAATAATATTAATTATATCACCCTCTAATTCCGGTGCACACCAATTAATTAATTAATTTACAAATAATGTTCACAACACGACACTATACAACGCCACGAAACGATATCACTAGGTCGGAAGTCGTCGTTAGTTATTACAATATATGTACTATATGCACTTGTCTTCTCACTTCTTGAAAAAAAAAGAACATTTATTAACACACACACAAGTTTCTTTCTTCTTCCGATACAGCTGTTCATCACAGTCATTGGATTGGATTCCACACCCATAATGCAATCAAGGAGAAGAAAAACCCACAACACAATCCACACACACATGCAGCACCGATTGGATTACGAAGATGGTCGTTGTCAGCAAGATGCAACTGCGAAGATGCAATATGCGCACTATAGCCAGGGAGGATGTTCGAAGAATATTTACATAATATGTATTTAATAAACATGATGATTAATTATGTCTCGTGTAAACATGAATGTAACTTCCTTACCATATTGTAATTTACACTGTATTATCCTTTTACAACTCTCCACTACAATGGTCGTATTGTAATCCCCACTCCAATCCAAATTTATATAAAACGGAAAGTTCCGATAATATACTCTCTTTTCTTTTTACACCCGATAGCGAATGAAAGGTTGTTTTACTTATTCTCGACACATAACAACCGTAAAAACGAAATTCAACGAATACGTAATTGTGAAAATTGTACCTCTTTCTATATCTGAAAGACCGGAGTCTTTCAGGGGGGGCTGAATGTTGTGTAATATGCGTGCCACTTGATCAATATTAAAATATTACCCTATTTGTTTATAATTTCAATTGTGTACATACATACATACATACCCTGTCAATGTTCGTTCTATTGGCATATACATACATTCCTATTACATATTGTACAATAATACAGTCCACATACTGGCTCTTGTCAAATTTAAATAGATGGCTCGGTCTATTCTGTTGGAGACCAGCGAGCGGTTAACACATATTGTTTTTCGTGCAAAATAAAAATTGTAATTGTAAATTGTTCCTTCAGTTTTTTTTGTCATCTGATTAATTTACCACTAAACACCTTTCATTCCATTTTTCTATTCCTTTTTTTGACAATGTCACCTAATCACTGCGGCCTCTGGTAGGCCTATTGTGATGTCCCCTCAAAAATCCTAGAAAGTTTAAGGAGTTGTTTAGTTCGTGGTTTGTAGGAACATGTTGGCTTGTCTGCTACCTTACATTTGTGTCCAGTAGTGGTTGGCAGTGTTCCTCAACCATTCCTTTATGTAGCATTTTATGGTGCTGATATGTATGCCGCAGAATGGTCTTGGCATCATGAATGGTGATGCAGAGCCTTTTCTTGCTAATAGGTCTGCTTTTTCGTTACCTCTATGGCCACTGTGTCCTGGTGGCAACATGAGGTGAACTCTAGTTGTAAGCAGTCCCATACCAATTTAGAGGTGACTTCGTAGCTTTTGAGGGCTTAAAGTGCAGCCTTGCTGTCAGAGAGAGTATAAATGTTTTTATTGGTTATAGCTCTGTTTATATTTTCTCTGAGGCAGAGTTCAATAGTGAATATCTCTGCTTGAAATACGGAGTTGTATCTGTCTATGCTGTGATAGATGTGTGTTCCAGTGTTGGCTCCGTATACTCCAGCCCCAACACCTTCGTTCGTTTTGGAGCCATCTGTGTACCATACATAGGATTGACGATCGAAGGAAGGTCTATTTTGCTCCCAGGTGTGTCAAGAGGGAATTGAGACCTTAAAATTTTGGCTGAAGTTATAGCTTGGAAGACAATTGTTTATATGGGCTATTTTTAGGATTTCATGCCTGTTTAGTTCATTAAGAATGTCAGTATGAAAGAGCCTGGAATTAGAATCATCCTACGCGATAAGTTTATGAGCGAATATTATTGGTTCTTTTTTAAGTTGGAGGTGTACGGGTGGTAGGTCCGTGATGACTTCTAGCGCTGCTGTGGGGGTTTTTCTCATAGCTCCTATTATACAGATACAAGCTAGTCTCTGTAGTTTGTTGAGCTTGGCTTGTACTGATGTCTGTTTTGTTTTGTGCCACTAGACGGGCGCAGCGTATGTGAGAATTGGTCTGGTGATGGCTGTGTATAGCCAGCGAGATATCTTAGGATTAACGGCCCAAGTTTTTCCAGTGAGATATTTGCGGGTCCATAGAGAGATGCTGGCTTTCTCAATGGTGTTTGTGATGTGAGAGTTCCAAGTGAGCTTTTCGTCTAGTTTTGCACCTAGATATATGGCTTCGTTTGAGCCGAAGGCACGAAGATTGAAGGCGAACCTCTGGGGAAAGCAGTTAGATCGGCGGAGGTATCCCCTAACGAAACCCATCCAACCCTCTCATCTGCAGCCCCCGCACTTCTTGGCGGCGCGCAGCGCAGAAAGCGTCGGCGGCTAGTAAAGGCTGCTGCAGGAGGCACAAGCATGCCAGCACTATCAGCATGCGCCTCAAACACTCCTGCTCTTATTGGTGACGGTCAAATCCCCAATAAGAGCATGCCAGGTTCCAAAACTGACTGGAGGTGCTCCAATGAACCCTGAATCCATTTCCCGTATGCTGGAAAGTGTTTATTCGAATATTAACTTCGATTTCAACCGCAGCACTACATGCCTGAAACTCCGTCTCCTCAATAGCCTTCCTGTTATGAAAAACGGTGTTAAATGAAAAAGAAGACCGGCTTGGAAGAGAAGCACAACGCAACTGAACTCTTTATTAATATAATCCAAAAGCTTAAGAACTAAGTGAACAATATTTCCAGTGAGAGCATTGCCAAATTCAAACATTCAAATTCTTTTACTTCATTATTATTATATCAACACTCCCACTTTTGAATAGTTTAATTTGTAGTTTAGTTAACTTTAAAATGGATTATTTAGAATTCCAATCAAGTCTCTAAATTTCTCAAATTTTTCTTTGCTTAAGGCTTTGGTAAAAATGTCTGCAATTTGATGCTCAGAAGGAACATAATTAATGCAAAACTCTTTTCTTTCATACCTCTCACGTATGAAGTGATAGCGCACATCAATGTGTTTGGTGCGCTTATGAAATTCTGGATTTTTTATCAATCGGATTGCACCTTGGTTGTCCATATTCAGATCAGCTGCCCAAGATCTCTTAGCTGACATCAGTTCTGCCACAAGTTGTTGGAGCCACACCATATCTTTCACAGCTTGCGATGCTGCCACGTATTCTGACTCGGTAGTTGATAATTGTTGAAGAACCATTACCGAATTATTTTATTTATTTAAATAACTAATATTATTCTATTTGTTATTAACTATCATTGAATTGTATTATTGTAATTTATTGACTGAATGCATTAAGTTTGTAATAGACGAGAGATCGTACCAGAGCTTCCCCAACTGGAATTCATCGTCAATGGAATTGGAACGATCCTATTGGGGCTCTGGGGTTGTCTTTCCTCTCGTCTTTTTCTTTTTGAATTTAACCACGAGCGAGAGCAGAAGCAAGTAATAAATTAAAAATTATAACGTAAAGGAAGTAAATCTTTGGTTTCAATTGGTTGATTGGTTCGTTACCATTCAATGTGGTCCTTCGAGCCGGATATTTGTTGTCGGAGATGGAAACTGTGTAAATTTACAATATAATTTATAATTTGGCTGTTTTTGGTTCACAAGAGTTTTTTTGGATTGGCATCTAGACCAGATAAGTATAATATATGTACATATTTTTAATTGGTGTGCTGGTCGAAGTGCTGTTGCTTTTGATTTGCTGCTTGTACTGCTAGTGGATTCTCTTTGTCTGTGATTGCGGAATCTGCTGCTATTGTTGATCATCTTGCCCTGAAATTGCTGAGAATTTGGTTGCTGCTAATCGTCGAAATAGTGTTTGTTCAGACTTTCGGTTCCTATCGGTTTGCGCATTCGGGTGCAAGGTATTATGGAGGTATTAAAGCAAGCTCGCGGACATTTTAAAGGTGCTATAACGCGCGTGTATAATTATGCCTTATCGATTCCAGACAATGTACATTCCATTGAGTTAGAAGCGCGGTCGGAAAGACTCGAGAAGGCATGGAAGGATTTGTGTGAAAATCAATTCGAAATCTTTGAGTTTCATACGGAGGAGGGTTATGGTGACCCCGAGTCCGATTTTGAGGTTATGGAGTCGAGGTACCTTACGGCCAAATGTGAACTTGCTAAGCGTTTGTCCCTTATAGCGACCGCTAGTATTAAAGCTAGTGAAAATAATGAACCTACGCTTAAGGAATTGGTAGCGTCGCAAACCAAACTCCTAGACCAATTAGGGCAAAAGGTCCCCGTGAACTCGAATAAGAAGGAAGCCACGTGCATTGAGTTGCAGCCAATGCAAATAGTACCCTTCTCCGGTGATTATCGCGAGTGGCCCGGGTTTCGAGATATTTTTCTGCAATCGGTGGACACCAATACCAAACTTTCCGGCGCTCAAAAGTTGAGGTATTTAAAATCGGTTTTGCGAGACGATGCTTTTAAGTTGTTGTGTGGTCTGCAGGTTTCCGATGATAACTATCCATTGGCTTGGGAAAAACTTGAACGTCGGTACGACAAACCCCTGTGTATAATAAATTCCTACATTGATCAATTCCTTAAATTGCCAAACGTCGGTGTTGGGGATGGATTACGTAAACTGCTAGATAAGGCGGATGAGGTTGTGCGAGGGTTGGAAGCAGTTAAAGCGGTAGGTCGAGATCCATGGCTCATATATTTACTAGTGAATAAAACTGACTCGGAAACAAGAAAGGCTTGGGCAATTACAAGCAAAAACTCTGAACAATGTACCATCGGTCAGCTACTCGAATTTTTGGAGGAACGCGCGAATGCGTTGGAAGCTAGTGATCCGAAGCCTATCCTTCCTTCAAAGAACTCTCGTGCGTTGAACATTTCGAATGCTAAATGTCTAACCGCAGTGAACCCTTCGTGCCCAAAATGCAAGGGTGATCATTACCTCCCTCAGTGTCCGGAATTTGTATCTATGTCGGTTAGCTCGCGTCGCGCCTTCGCTCGTGATCAACGGTTGTGTTATAGTTGTCTTGGGACTAAACATTCTTCGCTGCGATGTCGGGTTAAAACGCGTTGTTCGTTTTGTAATGCTCGTCATCATAGTTTAGTGCACCTACAATCCTCAGATGCGCCTCCCGTCCCCTCAAACGTAAACAGTGTTCCCATGGAACCCCAAGGAACGGTCATACCAGCGTTTAGTGGTCACATAAAAAATGATTCGTGCTCCTCGAGTATTTTACCGACGGCGGTAATTAAGGTATTGGATAATCGCGGAGGATATCAGTGTGCTCGTGTACTCTTAGATACTGGCTCGCAGGTCTCATTTGTAACCAAGAGTTTGGTGAAAAGGCTCGGTCTTCGTCGTTCTCATGCTCGTTTGCCCATAACAGGGATTTCGGCGGTTGACGCTGGTGTAACCCAGGGCTCGGTAATGTTAACCTTAAAATCGCGGTTCAGTCAATTTTCTATTGAGGTTAAAGCCTACATTTTGAACACTATCACTTCACAATCTCCGTCGCGTTCACTTAACGGTTCCGGGTTTTCGTTGGTTAAGGATCTCCAGTTAGCTGATGAAGGGTTTCATAAGGCCGGGAACATCGATATCTTATTAGGAGCTGATAAGGCATGGAGTATTTTACAAGGTGGTCATCGTTCAGATGATGAAGGAAAGCTGGTAGCCCATGAAACTCTATTTGGATGGGTGATTACTGGTTGTTGTTTGGAAAAGCCATTCATCTCTCTATATGCCGGTATGGATCTTGACATTATACTGAAATCTTTTTGGGAGATTGAGGAGGTTTCAAACCAGGTTTCGTTGCCTCATTCGGGAAAACATTTACACGCACCGCGGATAAGAAATACATGGTTGAACTTCCCTTTCGGAATTCTGTAGTTAGCTTCGGTAATACTCTTTCTGGCGCGTTGTCTAGGCTCAGCGCAATGGAACGCAGGTTTTCCAGAGATGAGGGTCTAAAACTGGAGTACATAAGTTTCATGAAAACCTACTTGGAGTTAGGGCACATGGAACAAATACCCGACGACCAAGTGGAACCTACGTCCGGGAAGGTATTTTATTTGCCTCATCATGCGGTCGTAACAAATAAACTTCGCGTTGTTTTCGATGGTTCACATAAGGACAGTAGAGGGTGCAGTCTCAACGATAGTCTCCATATAGGAACTCCGCTTCAAAGAAATTTAATTAACGTGTTTTTATGGTTTCGCGTTCATCGGTTTGGTTTTTGCGCGGATATCATCAAAATGTTCCGTCAAATTTGGGTCCATCCAAAGCATCGGGACTATCAGCGTATCGTATGGAGAGAATCCACTGATGATCCGATTGCGCACTTTCGGTTGTGTACCTATGGTACCTCCCCCGCACCGTATTTATCAATGAAGGTTCTCCATCAGCTGGCATTGGATTATAGAAACCAGTTTCCCTTAGCCTCTAAGGCCGTCTTGCATGATAGATATGTCGATGATCTGATGACAGGGGCGGATTCGTTATCAGAGGTACTAAATCTAAGGAAGCAGGTTGTGGACATGTTGTCTTGTGGAGGCTTCGGACTCAGTAAATGGAGCTCAAATTGTTGGGAGATTTTACAAGAAGTTGATTGTTCCGAGCCTGTTTCTTTGGACTTGCCATCGCAACACACCAAGGTGCTTGGCCTTGTTTGGAATCCGCACAGCGACATCTTTACTTACAAGATTAAATTATCATCGCAATTTTTGCCCACCAAGCGAAAACTATTATCGGATGTAGCCCAGATTTTGGACCCCCTCGGATTTTTAGCTCCGTCGACTATTTTATTGAAAATCCTATTCCAGGAACTATGGATGTCTGAAACGAAGATAGATTGGGATGATCCGTTGAACCCTATCGTAACGGAAAAATGGAAACGGTATAGAGATAATTTGTTCTACTTTGAAAACTTTCGAATTCCATGAAGGTTTACTCTGAATTCTACATGCTTAGAGTTGGTCGGATTTTCGGACGCTTCTGAAAAGGCGTATGCTGCTGTGGTCTATTGTCGCAGTCGTTCTGAAAATGGTGAAATCCAAGTTCAGTTAGTTGCAGCTAAAACTCGCGTAGCGCCAGTAAAGCAGATGTCGATACCTCGTTTTTGAACTCTGTGGGGCTCTTCTGTTATGTCGGTTGTTGGAGCTTATTCGGTCGTCGTTTCCTGCCATACCTGCACAGATAACGGCCTTTTGCGACTCCCAAATAGTTTTGGCTTGGCTCTCTTCCCCTCCCCGAAGGTGGAACACCTTTGTGGCCAATAGGACTTCGGAGGTATTATCCCGTTTATCTCGTTCTGCTTGGAATCATGTTGCTTCCACTGAAAACCCGGCTGATTGCGCTTCCAGGGGGATGGATCCAAAATCACTAATAAGCCACGAGATGTGGTGGAGGGGACCGAATTGGTTGTCTTTGGACAAGGTTGAGTGGCCAATAAACGCTGCAGTGTCACCCGATGTCATACCTGAGGAAAGAACCAAATCTGTGGCAATTAATGTTTCCGTTCTTAAGGATCATTTTCTTGAAAGGCTTGCCCTCAACATATCGTCGTGGAGGAAACTTGTACGTATCGTGGCGTATATGCTTCGTTTCATTAGGAAATGTCAACTACCCAGGGAAGGTCCAGAATATATATATCTTTCACTGATCGAGCTTCGTAGGGCCAAGGATATCTGCCTCTTATGGGCTCAAGGATAGTCTGCTGCTGAAAACAATGCGCTCCGAGCAAGTGGTTGTGTTTTCAAGACTTCCAAATTACGTTTTTTGTCGCCATTCATCGATGAGGTCGGTCTATTACGCGTGGGTGGTCGAATTACGAACGCAAAAAATGTACCTTATAGCGTTAGACATCCAATTATTCTACCCAAAATTCATCTTATCACTCATCTCGTTCTACTAGATGCCCATCGGAACTATCTACATATTGGTGTATCGGGATTATTCGCGGTAGTACGGCAGCAATATTGGATCGTTGGTTGCAGAAATTTGATTCGCCGAATAGTGCATGACTGCGTTACTTGCTTTCGTCTTCGGCGATCAACATCCTCGCAACCAATGGGGAATTTGCCTGAGTCTCGTGTTAACCCTACCTTTCCTTTTGGCCATACAGGATGTGATTATGCCGGTCCAATAACTCTTCGATCTTCTCGAAGGAGGAAAGCTGCAGAAGTAAAGGGATACATCTGTCTCTTCGTATGCATGGCTACCAAGGCGCTACACTTAGAGTTGGTTTCCGACCTCACAACCGAAGCGTTTTTGGCTGCGCTGAAAAGGTTCATAGCGCGGCGAGGGAAACCCAGCGTTATATACTCGGACAACGGGACAAACTTTCAAGGAGCCGCCCGTCTCTTAGCTGGAGTGTGCCAGTTAGTTCAATCGGAGGCATATAACCATCAGGTCGCTGACTTTCTATCTACAGAGGGCATTGCGTGGCAATTTATACCCCCGCACAGCCCTCATTTTGGTGGGTTATGGGAGGCGGGCGTTAAACTTGTGAAGACACATATTAGGCGCGTTGTTGGCAGCAATGTTCTTACTTTCGAGGAAATGAGCACCTTATTGAGTCAAATCGAGGCCCTTCTAAATTCCAGACCACTCTGTGTTTCGTCCGATTCAGAACTCGATCCATTAACCCCTTCTCATTTTCTCATAGGTAGACCTTATACAATGCAATACCGGAACCTAGCTATCTGGAGACGCCTATTAACCGCCTTAGACGATGGGAATTGGTGCAGAATATGATGCGAAGTTGGTTTTGGCGAAGATGGCATCAAGATTACCTCACTACCCTGCAGCAGCGGCCTAAGTGGAGCGCAGTTCAGCGAAATTTTCAAGTCGGAGATATCGTGCTTTTAAAGGAGGCCAATTTGCCACCTTCACAATGGAGCTTAGGGAGGGTTCAAGAGGTTCATCCTGGTGCAGATGGTCACGTACGCGTCGTCACCCTACGAACAAAGGGAGGATTTTTTAAACGTCCAATTACGAAACTAGCGCTTTTACCCAGCCCTGAAATTCCTTCAGCCGGGGCGGGATGTTGAAAAAGAAGAGCGAGAGCAGAAGCAAGTAATAAATTAAAAATTATAACGTAAAGGAAGTAAATCTTTGGTTTCAATTGATTGATTGGTTCGTTACCATTCAATAATGCTACACACTTTTGTCTCTGCGATGCCCAGGAAACAGGTCCACCCCCAAACATAAAAATGAAGCCAGAGGTAGATTTTCCTGTTGCAACGTCACCAGCGTAATCGGCATCACTGTAACATATCAAAGATAGATTGTTAGGTTTTTTAAAAATTATACCCATTTGCTTCCTGCCGCTAATGTACTTCAGGATTCTCTTAACCGCTTTCACGTGCATTTGAGTGGGCGCATCTAGATACCGCGACACAACTCCCACTGCAAACGCAATGTCCGGCCGGGTGGCCACTGCCAAATACATAAGGCATCCCACCGCTTCCCTATATGGAAAGCTTATATCATTCTGAGATGAGTCGTCTTCAATGGAGAGTTTTTCAGCTGGTGTTGAAACTGGTTTGCTGTGATTCATATTGAACCTTTTAAACACTTGTTCCGCATAACTTGTTTGGCTAACATGAATTTCTCCGTTTGTTCCACGTGACAACTGCATTCCCAAGAACCAATCCGCATCCAAAAGTGTAATCTCAAATTGTGTTCTTAAAAATTCCACAAGCTTCATACCATCTTCTTTCTTCTTTGTGGCTATTAGTCCATCATCGATATACAGGGTGTCCCACGAGCAGTGTGCCAAAAAGCTAGAGCGTGTAGGTCTGGTCAAGGCAAGAAAAAAATCGTATGGGAGCGGGGGGTCTATACCCCCCCGTTTAGCCGGAAGGGGCAATTTTCTAAAAAATTGACTTAATTTGGAAAAAAAATTATTAAAAATCAACAGTTACATCCACAATGCGGTGATATACTTTTTTGTAAAGCCAGAAACCTCTTCTTTCATATTGTTTCTAAACGAAGCTGTTTTAAGGAATAGTTTTTGAGAAATTCATTTTCAAACTCAAAATTTTGAAAAAAAAATGAAAAAAAAAAATTTCGAACTATTTTTTTTCAAAATTGTATGTAATTAAGTACTAATTTTTTGTCCAAAATTCAATTCTCTTATTAGTTTTTAGTTAAAAACAGAAAACCGGATGCAAAAATGTTTTGTAGTTTTCGAGAAATTAAAAAAAAACCCGAACCATTTTTTTCTAAGAAAAACCTTTTTTTGGTTTTAACGCGGCTGGACTTGTAGGCAAATTAATGTATGAAACATTGACATCTCTTTTATTATTTTTAAAAAAATTGGAGTTTTATTATAATCAATTTTCAATATGATCCCCATTTTTTAGAAGGCAAAGATTATATCTCCTTCTAATGGCTGCACATAAGTCAAACAATTTGAATCCAGCGACTTCAATCCGTGCTTTCAGTCGTTCCAAAGATACTATTTCCACTTCGTAAACATAATTCTTCATGAATCCCCACACATAAAAATCTAGAGGAGTTAAATCTGGTGATCTAGGTGGCCATTCCGTGGGGCCCTTTCTTCTAATCCAACGGTCACTAAAATGATCATCCAGCCAGTTTCTAACCCGTAAGCTGTAGTGTGCTGGTGCTCCATCTTGCTGGTAGATTAAATTATCTGCTATGGCCAAAGGAACGTTGTCCATCAAATCGGGCAAAAGGTCTCGTAGGAACTGCAAGTATGATTCTCCATTAATAACGGCATTCAAAAACCGGGGCCCGATTACAGTTTGTCCAACAATACCAAGCCAAACATTACAGCTAAAGCGGTGTTGTGATTTATTTTGTTTTTTGTTGTGTAGATAGGTGCTACTCCAATGATGCAAATTGTGGAAGTTAGTAACCCCATCTCTGGTAAACTGTGCTTCATCCGTCCAGAATATCCTTCCAAAATTGTTTCGTTCAGTTTCATTTCGAAGCAGTAATGATCGACAAAATTCTGCTCTCAAAAACTTGTCGTTTGAGGTGAGTTCCTGAACTGTCCTAAAACGGTACGGGTGTAAGTTTTCGGTATGAAGCACTCTCCGTACTCTAGATTTGGGCACTCCAAGCATAATAGCTATCCTCCTTGTACTAAGGGAGGGATTACGTCAGACCAAATCCAAAAATTGCGGTTTTATTGTCTTAAGGTCCTAGCCGGTTGAACCCATTGGCGGCGGGCGGACCCAGACGAAATTGGCAGGTCAGTTTTCAGGCGTTATCAATGAAAAAAAAGGATTAATCCAGGGTTATTTCAATACTGTGTCAGTTTATTGAATCCTCATAAAACTACAAATTTTTTAAAAATAATAAAAAAGATGTCAATGTTTCATACATTAATTTGCCTACAAGTCCAGCCGCGTTAAAACCAAAAAAAGGTTTTTCTTAGAAAAAAATGGTTCGGGTTTTTTTTTAATTTCTCGAGAACTACAAAACATTTTTGCATCCGGTTTTCTGTTTTTAACTAAAAACTAATAAGAGAATTGAATTTTGGACAAAAAAATAGTACTTAATTACATACGATTTTGGAAAAAAATAGTTCGAAATTTTTTTTTTAATTTTTTTTTCAAAATTTTGAGTTTGAAAATTAATTTCTCAAAAACTATTCCTTAAAACAGCTTCGTTTAGAAAAAAGATGAAAGAAGAGGCTTCTAGCTTTACAAAAAAGTACATCACGGCATTGTGGATGTAACTGTTGATTTTTAATAATTTTTTTTCCAAATTAAGTCAATTTTTTAGAAAATTGCCCCTCCCGGCTAAACGGGGGGGAATAGACCCCCCCCCTCCCATACGATTTTTTTCTTGTCTTGACCAGACCTACACGCTCTAGCTTTTTGGCACACTGCTCGTGGGACACCCTGTATATTGTCAATATAAAACGACTGTCAGCATCGTTTCCAACGAACACGCAAGGATCCATTTCAGAAACTTTCAAGTTGAACTCTTTTAGCACATGAGTGATTTTCTCATTCCAACACCTGGACGCTTGCTTTAACCCGTAGAGGCTTTTTCGAAGTTTACACACCTTACCAGAACCATCATCGAATCCGAGAGGTTGCCGCATGTAGATATCTTCATTGAAATAGCCATTTAAAAATGCAGTTTTAACGTCGAATTGAATAAGAAATAATTCCTCGTAGGCAGCAATTGCCAAAATTGTTCGAATTGAAACAAATTTTGCAACAGGACTAAAAGTTTCAATATAGTCGATACCATATTCCTGTGTAAAACCGCGAATCACCAACCGGGCCTTATATTTCTTTTTTCCATGCGCGTCCAAATTTTTGATCTTAAACACCCATTTGTTATCGATCACCTTCCTATTAGCTGGTTGTTCCACCAAGTCCCAAGTTCGGTTTTTAAGAAGACTTTTCACCTCGTCTGCCATTGCTGCTTCCCAGTGTTGTGCTTCATCACAAGAAACTGCTTCTCTGTAGCTCACTGGTTCCCCTTGCACAAGAAAGGCATGTTTTTCTGCGAAATTAAGCATACCTGCGCTCTTCCAATTCTTTGCACTACGGAGTTTTCTTCTAAATGAAACTTCAGAACTTTCATCTAACGCAGAATTTTCATCCACCGAGTTAAAAACATCTTCATCTAAATTGGCTTCTTGAGAATCAAGCTCAGACGAAATACTAAAACTTCTTTGACTAGCATTATCATCACCCTTATCATGCGAACCATTAATATCAGCATGCATATCATTATCAGTCGATTTATCATGCACATAATCATGCTTATTATCATGCATATCATCAAGCTTATCTACCTGCAAACCATGATCCGAGTATTCATTAAATCTTTTGTTATTGAGGTTAGTCTCTACGGATGGCGAAAACTCCTTAAATGTTATATCTCTAACAATCTGAATTGATCTTAACGACATATTCCAAATGCGATATCCTTTCGAGTTCTCCGCATACCCCATGAAAAGACCTTTCTCTGCCTTTCTATCGAACTTCTTTCGTCTCTGCTGTGGTACATGTATAAAGACCTCTGTTCCAAACGTTTTCAAGTCACCAATCTTAAAGTCTCTACCCCACCAAAGTTCACATGGGTTTTTGTCCTTTTGCGAACTAACACCCGTTCGATTTAGTATAAAGACTGCAGTGTTAACTGCTTCGGCCCAAAACTTTTTTGATAGACCACTTCCACATAACATAGTCCTTGCAGCCTCTACAATGGTGCGATTTTCTCGTTCGACACTTCCATTCTGCTCTGGGGTGTAGGGCACTGTAGTTTGATGGCGCACAGAGTGCTTGGTCAAGAGCAATTTAACCTTTTCATTGGTGAATTCTGTCCCATTATCTGTACGAAGCGTTCTTACTATGTTACCACATTCATTCTTTACTTTGCTTAAGAACTGTTCTAAATATGTACAAACTTCGGATTTATTCTTTAAAAAATATACCACCTTGTACCTTGAAAAATGGTCTTTAAATAAAAGAAAGTACCTGGAGCCGCCAATTGACCTTTCCTCCATTGGTCCGCACACGTCCGCATGAATAAGTTCGCCCGGGTGGAAAGCTTGAAAACTACTTTTAGGAAAAGGCAATCGATGCTGCTTCCCGTAGACGCAGTTATCACAAGAAAAATTCTCAGTATCCTCAAACTGAATGCCTTCTTTCCTCAACTGGTTGCGAACCTGCACAATGTTTTGGTGCGCCATTCGTTCATGCCAAACTTTAATTGGTAATATCTGATTTGCCACATTCGCTTTGTTCATGGTTAAGGTTGGTGGTAGTATCTTGAAACACATTTTAAAGAGTTGCCCCTGTCTAAGTCCTATCGCCATGACAGAACCATCCTCCTTCACAAACCTGCAATGAAGACTATCAGAAATAATACTCAGTTTTTTATCCAATGCCCGTGTCTGTGAAAATATGTAGATTCATAGAAACTTTTGGCACATAGAGAACTTCGGACAAATGTCTTTCGAACCAGTTTGTTCCAGTTGAAGCGAGAATGTTTATGTCACCAACTCCCTCTGCAAAGATCTTTTCTCCACTTCCTATCTGAATGCCAACAGGATCAGTAAATTGCCTATAAGATGCGAACCACTCCTTTCGGCACGTCATGTGGTCGCTTGCTCCAGAATCCAAGTACCAGCTCTGACTTACTGATGAGCTATCCTTTGCCATTAGCGCCTTGCTACCGAATAAAGGTTCCCCTTGGACCTCACTTCCAATTCCAGTCCATCGCCTAGTGTCCAGCTCACCCATAGAGTTGGATCGTCCCTGCAACTCACCCGTGCTTCCAGTCCATCTTCGATCAAATTTTGTTAACCGCATAACTAAATCACTGTTCCGCCTTTTCCCTTCATCCTCACTTCCAGTCATCACTTTGTTTTCAACTTTGCATATTAGTGCATCTCCCCTTCGTACCTCGCCCTTGATTCCAGTCCATCTTTTACCATCAATTACAGCATTCTTCCTTGGACACTCTCTTTTCCAGTGGCCACGTTCATTACAATGAAAACATTTTCCAGCTTTAGACCACTTTGTCTTTCCTTTCTTTGCCTTTTGCTTCGCGACTAAAGCAACGGATGAACTTGGTGAATGCGATGACATGCGTGTCTCTTCCATTACCAGTCGTGACGTAAGATTTTCCAAGGTTTGCTGCTCTTTTGCGGTCGACTCCCATGCACAAATGAAATGTTGAAAATTACTTGGAAGGGTCATTAGGACTTTTGTAATGATCATACTTTCTGATATTGTTTCCCCAATGTCTCTTAACTGTCTAACAATGTTTTCTAACCTGGATATATGCGCTGAGACATCGTCTTCTGGATCTTTCTCAAATCCGTAGAACTTTTGTAGCAACATGTGATTATTTGCCTTCGAGTTCTGTTCGTAAACCGACTTAAGTTTAGCCCACATTTCCATTGCTGTTTTACAATTTACGATGTGGGGAAGAGGAACAGAACCGATACTGGTTGCAATTATCTGCTGAGATTTGCTGTCAGATCTCTTCCAAATCAAGAGTCGCTTATCAAAATCTTCTTGTGTCTCATTTTGAATCTTGATGGGAAACTGTGATTCACCATCCACAAATGCAAAAAGGCCAGATGCATTAAGCAGAATGGAAGCCTGAAATTTCCACACGGAATACTGATCTGCAGTTTGGAGTTGTTCGATTTTAAAAAAAACTATTTTCCATTTTTCCCGATTGTTCCTTTTTTTTTTGTTTTTTTTTTTAAATTTACACTGCCCAATTTTGCAATTCAAAAAAATTTACACCACAGTATTGCGTTAGAAAAAAACTTGTGACTTTAATTTAACCTTTAATTTTTTTCTTTTCCTGCGTGTTCTGGGCCCATAACCTGTTATGAAAAACGGTGTTAAATGAAAAAGAAGACCGGCTTGGAAGAGAAGCACAACGCAACTGAACTCTTTATTAATATAATCCAAAAGCTTAAGAACTAAGTGAACAATATTTCCAGTGCGAGCATTGCCAAATTCAAACATTCAAATCCTTTTACTTCATTATTATTATATCAACACTTCCCTTCTCCCAATCATAGTTTCAAAGGATCGCGCCCACCCTCCACCCTTTTATATTTTTTTTTTTCTATTTTTCTGCTCCTTTTTTTCAATTTTTCTATTCCTTTTTTTTTATTTTTCTATCCCTTTCATTCCATTTTTCTATTCCTTTTTTTCTATTTTTTTTCCCATTTTTCTATTCCTTTTTTTTCTTTTTTTTTCCATTTTTCTTTTCCTTTTTTTCTATTTTTTTTTCTTCTATTTTTCTATTCCTTTCTCCACCTCACCAACCCCAAACACCATATCCACACCACTACACTACACTACAGCAACTGAGCACCTCAGTCTGAATACTCATATTTATAGAATAACAAACAAAAAAAGTTGAATTTCCCAGTTAATAAGCCGCCAAGACGCATACCTTTAAGCATAAGGGATAGGGTTAAAAATACACTGGATAGAATGGAGGAGAGAGGGATAATCTCGAAAGTGGATGAGCCAAGTGACTGGTCCCATAATATGGTGGTGGTAGAAAAAAAAGATGGATCGCTTCGAATTTGTCTAGATCCCAAAGAACTAAACGCAGCTATTAAAGAGGAACATTTTATGTTGCCATCATTTGAGGATTTTAGACAGGATATGCGTAACTTAAAATATTTTTCAGTCTTGGACTTGAAGGAGGGATTTTGGCAGTTACGATTAGACGAGGATTCAAAAAAATTTACAGTGTTTAGTACCCCCTATAATGGCTGTTATAGGTTTAACGTCTTACCATTTGGAATAAAAGTTGCACCCGAGAAGTTCCAAAAGTTGAACAGTAAATATTTCGGCCAGCTAAAAGGAACCTTTGTTTATATCGACGACCTGATTGTAGGCGGTAGAACGCTGGATGAACACGACGAAAATTTGAAAGCAGTCCTAAATAGAGCAAGGAGACTTAACATAAAGTTTAATCCTAAGAAAGTGCAATTCAGGGCCGAAAGCGTCAAATATTTAGGACACATTTTTTTTCGGCTACAGGTGTTAAGCCTGATCCAACAAGGGTGGATGCAATCAAAGGTATAAAAGAACCCAGCAACCAAAAGGAATTGCAAAAAATTTTAGGAACCGTTAATTACCTACGGCCATTCATTCCAAATTTAGCTGAGATTACTACTCCTTTCCGAGAACTCCTGAAGAAAAACGTTATATTTGCATGGAACGATTACTATGGGGGAGTGCTGAATAAAGTAAAACAGGCTATAGAAAAAGCAACCACTCTTTATACGTTTGAGCCCTCACTCCCTACATTAATACAGTCCGATGCTTCCAAGGACGGATTAGGTTGTTGCCTCCTACAGGCAGGAAAACCTATTTGCTATGCATCAAAAAGTTTGTCTGACGCCGAATCCCGCTATGCTCAAATAGAAAAGGAGATGCTAGGTATAGTCTTTGCTTGTAAGAAGTTTCACGAATATATATATGGCCGTCCAGTAATCGTGCATACGGACCACAAGCCGTTGGTATCGATAGCAAAGAAGCCGCTAGGAAGTAATTATTCTGCACGATTACAAAGAATGAAAATTATGCTGTCAATGTATGATTTAGATATACGTTATGTACCCGGAAAAAGTCTGCACATAGCCGACTTGCTATCACGAAGTGTAGGCACAGATAACTATGTTAACCTGAATGAAATTGGAACCGAATTTATACATTCAGTTAGCTTGGGGACTAGGAGTAGGGGGTTGTACAAGCAAGGGACGAAAGACGATGACACATTAATAAGCCTGATACGGTATTATAAACAGGGCTGGCCAGTGTCTAAAGACAGGGTCCCTAACAATCTTAGATTTTTCTGGAACATTAAGGATAGAATCTACGAAGACAATGGTCTTGTTTTCTATGATGAAAGAATTTTCGTTCCAAAAGCACTCATAGCCCATACTTTAAATGCATTACATGAATCGCATTTTGGTATAACTAAAACTATTGCACGGGCTAAAACCCTATTTTACTGGACCTACATAAATAGGGACATAGAGAACATGATCAACAGGTGTCGGACTTGTGAAAAATTTCGAGCCTCAAACGAACCGCACAAACTAATTCCTCACGCCCGGCCTGAGCTTCCCTATCAAAAAATTGGCTGTGACATTTTTGAATTTAAGGGGGAGAATTTTCTTATAATGGTAGATTATTTCGCCAAGTGGTTTGATCTAAAGAAATTAGTAAGAAAATCAGCTAGTTGTGTAGTTCAGGCTATGAAGGAAATATTTTCAACGCATGGAATCCCAGAAAAGGTCGTTTGTGACAACCAACCATTCAATTCATTTGAATGTAGACAGTTCGCAAAAAAGTGGGCATTCAAATTCATATACTCTAGCCCATTTTATCCCAAATCTAACGGCCAAGCCGAGAAAGCTGTTCACCTGGCCAAAACGATCTTTAGAAAATGTTTGGATAGTGGTGGAGACCTACATCTCACTTTATTGGAATACCGTAGTACTAAGCTTGCACATTTTGATGTAACACCATCACAATTACTAATGAGTAGAGTTTTGCGAACGACCTTCTGGTAGCCAATGACACTGAAGAACAGATAAAGCGTTCAATAGATAAGCAAAAGGAACATTTCGACAAAACAGCAAATCGAAAGGAATTAAAACTTAGCCCAGGGGATAATGTTGTCTATAGAAGTAAATCTATGTGGGAACCTGGTAGGGTTGAGGCAAGATGTGAAGCTCCTAGATCGTACGTCGTACGCACAGAAAATAATAACATCATCCGACGCAATACTGAACACTTGAGAAGATCATACAATGAGCCCAAATTTATAACCGTAAGTGAGGAAGGGGAAAGTAGTCAAATAGAACCATGCACGAAACAAGCAACAGTCGAGCCAAAAAATCCAGATGTTAACAATAATGTTAACCAAAATGCCACATTTAAACACCTGTCGCCTCCTGTTGAACAGCAAGATCACTACCGTACTCGTTATGGACGAATTGTGAAAAAGCCTATACGTTTTGCAACATAATAATTAAACAAACAAAAAAAAAAAAAAACTGTTCAATATTATTAACTTAAAAATTTTTATATTATCTGTTTTTAATGGATTTATCAATTACATGAAATGAATTAACATGAATTATATGAATTACAAAAAAAAAAGCATGAAGGCGCAGTTTACTGCTACGACTAACGCCTTTTCCGAAGCTGACAGTCTGGATCTCTTCTTGAATGAACTCCGCTTGTGCAGAACGATACAGTACCCGCTCTGCTCGCCGAATATCCTCGAGCGTTAGGCTCTTAGGCGGGTTTTCGGTATGCTTTACACTTAAACGCTGCCAACGGAAGATTAAGGCCAGTGTTCGGACCGGTCGATCAAATGAACTTTTTTTTTTTTTTTTTTTTTTTTTTTTTATAATTCGTGCAGGTTCAAGAGTTACGCTCTTTTGATGTTTGTCACACAACCTGGACGGGGTGCAGATGGTTTGTGTCGAAGATGTTCGTTCACTACTCTCCGGGGGTGGTTGTCTTGGGATTGGAGAGATTCGACTGAATTTGTCGCGTTGATTGTAGTTTTACAGTAACTTTATTCCATGCCATTAAGATCTTATATTGGAAATGCACACGCAGAGTATGAATTTTGAAGTGATCTTATACTGCGAGTGTTATGCCTTCGTCAGCATTTTTTGATCATCTTCTCATTCACAACTGGTGTTGTTGCATGGGTTTTTTCCGTATAGGAATTTTTCTTGGCTATGGTCAGACTTGAACTACAGACCTTCCGCTTAACAGTCGGTGATGATTACCATTGCACCACTACCACCCTTCTCCGGACTCCAACTAAAGCAGTTGATTTTCTTTGCTCGGGAACATCTATCGCAACTTTGGCCTCCTCTGTCGGCCAGTTACTGCATCCTTTAACGAGCCATGATGGTCCATTCCACCACAATGTGGAATCTGCTAGGTCTACCGCCGAAAAGTCTCGCGTAGCGCAATCTGCTGGGTTGTCATGTGACCGCACGTGCCTCCAGTCCACATCTGGCAGCAAACGGTCGATTTCAGCTACCCGATTTGCCACATACGCTACCCATTTAGAAGGATGCGCACGTAACCAAGCCAAAACTACTTTGGAATCGGACCAGCACAAGATTTTCGTAGGCTGTTGCACAACCTTTGCATAGAGGGAACTTACTAACTGGGCGAGCAATACGGCACCCTGCAGCTCCATCCGCGGTAAGCTTATGCATTTTACAGGAGCAACGCGGCTTTTGCTCATCAGCAGCACACTCGTCTATATTCCATTTGTCTGTTTACTGACAGCATACACTGCGGCAGTGTTATATATGTATGAATTATAATTGTGAACTATAAAATGAATATAATGAATTAACCCACAGATATTATTGTGAATTAGACGTAGACATTAGTTGTCAAAATTAACATGTGAATAAACGTCACTTTTTTGGACGACAGTGGACCGCGTGGTTGTTCTTCTTTCTTAGCTCTTCCTTTTCTAAGATTAGGCCGATATACATTAGGCAACATAAGCACGTTCAGAGGCGTCGCTAAACCCATGGAGGTACCATTCTTTATGCGTGTCTGTTTGGAGCCATCGGGGTATCTGCATTGTTTGTATTATGTCTAGATCATGAAGGAGACTTCGCCATTTGTCCTGAATAGTTTGCGTGACTTCTTCATCCCAATCCACACCCAATAGCCAGCAGTCTTGGATAAGGATTTTTGAGCGGATTAGAATTGGAGCCAAAAGTCCAAGAGGGTCAGAGGCTCGATAGCAGACGCCGTTTCGTAAGCGGCAAACCCTGTACTTCTTTCCGGATCTGAAATTGAAATGTATCCTCACCTGTATTCCAGCCGCGACCAAGAGTTGATATAGACGTAGGAGCTCCCAATGTTCTCTGCGCGTGACCGGGGAATCTTTCGGTAGTAATTCATCAACGTTCGCTGCCCACTTGCTTAGTTCACAGCCCGCACTGTGAAGGATTGAAATGAGCTCGCTCTGAGCTGTTTTGGCTTCTTCGAGGGTGTCCGCACCACCCAACATGTCATCCACGTAAGTGTTGTTTGTCAACAGGATGGAACCTTTTGGAAATCGCTCTCGTTCCAATTCTGCAACCTTGTTAAGTACCCAAATAGAGGCGAATGGGGCAAACTTCATTCCGTAAGTCACTGTGAGTAATCGGAAATACTCCAAGGGAGAAGATGACTGTTCGTGCCAAATTATCATTTGTCGTTTAAGGTCAGACTCGTTAACCCGGATCTGCCTAAACATCTTTACAATGTCTCCCGAAAACGCTTAACGAAAGAACCGAAATCTTAGAAGCACAATCCACAAGTCTTGTTGCAACTTAGGCCCGGCGAGAAGGGTGTCATTTAGCGATATACCATTACTCGCAGCCTGCGACGCATTGAACACGACCCGTATGGCACCCGAACCATCACTTTTGACCACGGCGTGGTGTGGTAGAAAATAAGCATCCGCATTCCGAATAATTCTTATGTCCTTAACCTTCTCCATGTGGCCCAACGATTCATACTCATGTAGGAATTTCTTGTAGGCTGTGGCTAACGAGTCATTTTTAGCGAATTTCCTTTTCGCGGAATGGAATCGATGAGTCGCAATCTCTAGCGAGCCCGGAAACTTCGGTTCACTAACGCACAGGGGCATAGGTACTTTGAATCCATCACTCGCGTCTCGCGTGTACTCCTTTTCGAATAACTCAACAACACGACGATCTTCAGGACTTAGTTCAGAGCAGCGCTCAACACTTTCGATTTCCCAAAACCGACGTATTTGCTCAGAAATTGTCTCTAATTTCGTCGCAACAAAAGATGTACTAACGCGTCTTCCGTCCGTCGACAAATCGCAGTCCGGTACAGCTCCAACCACGACCCATCGGAAGACTGTATTTATTGACGGCGACCCTGGCATCCCGATTCGCGACCCTTCACGTAAAATCGATGCATCCACTTCTACGCCCAAAATACAGTCTATTCTTCCGGGGCGATCAAAGTTCGGATCCGCGAGGACACAACCGGATAATATAGAACATGATTTGGCGCACACTTGTCTAGACGGTAACAGGTTAGTTACTCGTTTTAGGATAAACGCGGTTGTTTTATGTTCAAACGATCGATCGGTGGATGATTCCACTGTTATATCGACCTCCGAAGAAGCGGTGGCTGATAGTCCACCACCAACTCCACAAATACTGAGTGCAACTGGACGGCGTCTCAGTCCCAAGGTCTGGGCCACATGCTCGCTTATGTAAGACTCCTCGAAGCGGCATCGAGCAGTGCCCTGACGCTCATCGACCGACCATTCGCGGCGCGAATAATCACCAACGCGGTGGCAAATAAAACTGTTCGACCACTGATCGAGGTGTGAGCGACGGAGAGAGAATTCGCTACTGTCTCTTCCTGAGCCTTTACCGTGGCCACGTCACTATAAAGAACAGTGTTGTGTTTACCGGCGCACACAATACAAGAGGAGGATGGGCACGATGACGCTGAATGTCCCGACCGGAGACAATTAAAACACAGACCTAGTCGTTTCACCTTTTCTCTTCGATCCGAAACCGAAAGCTTTTTAAATTTGTCACAGAAAGCTAAGATATGTCCGCCTTGACACTGTGGACAACGTCGGTGGACCGACGGTTTTTCTTTGTCGTAACGTTTGTCGTGGTCATACGAAGAGACTTGTGTTTGACACTAGGCCTTTTGTCCTTCACTTCAAGTTTCTGGGCGTTATTCAAGGACCGCAATAAAATTTCCAGAAAATTTACGAGTTCGTCCCACTTAGGAAAATCAGTTGAATTACTTCGCGACGTTTCCCAGGCTTCTCTGGTCTTCGTGTCCAACTTGGATATTAGAATGCCTACATACCAATCATCCCAAGAATCCACCAATCGATCAAGGTTAGGAGCAACTCGCCTAGCCTCTTCTACGGTGTCCAGAAGATGTTGGATCTCTTCCACGTTGCGAGACTTGACCGCCGGTAAAGATAGCAGGCGCTCGAGCTGAGCTTGAAAAAGCAATGGTTTGTTGTCGTACTTACGCAGTAATGCGTTCCAAGTGGCAACGAGATTCGCACCGGTAATGCTCGTGTTTTTCACTCGCTGGGCTGCTTCACCCTCTAAACTGGCAAGTAGATACTGGAGCTTATTGACCGGTTGTATATTAGGCTCGTTGTACACAAGCGAGGTAAACATCTCTTTAAACGTTGGCCACTCGAAAATGTCTCCACCGAATTTTGGCAGTTTTATTACCGGTAAGCCGCGATACGTTTCGCGTGGTAAATGCTGCTCGACCGTTCCGGCGGTACCCTGACTCTGCCCGGGCAGTTCGGCTGCCAAATTTTCACCAGGTGACAACTCGGATTTTATTCGAACCATGGCTTGAGTGAAGTCCCATTCCACTTTACCGAAATAGTCCTTGACGACGTACTCGGAGGTCTCGAAATCTTTGTCCCCCGACCAAGCAACTAAATCACTGTTCGTTTTCATAAATCGAGTCCAATACGAGATCAATAATTCTTTTCGCATCTCCCACACACTTCTTGTGAGAGTATTTGCACCCATCTTTAATGTATTCGCGATAAAGTTTGAAATTAATCGTCCATCTTGGGCTTGTTTGCCTAAAGTGACACTTAATTCCGACTTTTCGTGGCTCATCGCGCGATTTTACTACGGTCCAAAAAAAAACAGATAACTTCACCGTACCGATCCGTTACTTGCTGTTTTTAATCACACGATGTCCTGCAGTTGCGTGACAAGCACGATGAACCAGTACAAACGATTGAGGTTTCCGCGGTGGTTGATGAGCAACAATTAAAACGATTACCAAATTGATCTGCTTATGACACTATCGATGGATCGAACACAAAACTACGCTCTGCTACCAAGTGTAGCAGCTTTTCAGTGGAAGCGTGTCAACGAAAATGGAAAAAAGGCTGGAAAAAAAAACACGATGTAAACTCGGAGACGGTTTATTGACAACTGCCTTACATAAGTGCAATGACATTGACAAGTACAATAAGTACAATGACGTACAATAGTGTTTTGTAAATACAAACATTACCCAGTGTACAGTGAAGTACAAGTTTGCAACACTCTGTTTATATTTTCTCTGAGGCAGAGTTCAATAGCGAATATCTCTGCTTGAAATACGGAGTTGTGTCTGTCTATGCTGTGATAGATGAGTGTTCCAGTGTTGGCTCCGTATACTCCAGCCCCAACACCTTCGTTCGTTTTGGATCCATCTGTGTACCATACATAGGATTGACGATCGAAGGAAGGTCTATTTTGCTCCCAGGTGTGTCAAGAGGGAATTGAGACCTTAAAATTTTGCCTGAAGTTATACCTTGGAAGACAATTGTCTATATGGGGTATTTTTAGGATTTCATGCCTGTTTTAGTTCATTAAAAATGTCAGGATGAAAGAGCCTGGAATTAGAATCATCCTCCGCGATAAGTTTATGAGCTAATATTATTGGTTCTTTTTTAAGTTGGAGGTGTACGGGTGGTAGGTTCGTGATGACTTCTAGCGCTGCTGTGGGGGTTTTTCTCATAGCTCCTATTATACAGATACAAGCTAATCTCTGTAGTTTGTTGAGCATGGCTTGTGCTGATGTCTGTTTTGTTTTGTGCCACCAGACGGGCGCAGCGTATGTGAGAATTGGTCTGGTGATGGCTGTGTATAGCCAGCGAGATATCTTAGGATTAACGGCCCAAGGTTTTCCAATGAGATATTTGCGGGTCCATAGAGAGATGCTGGCTCTCTCAATGGTCTTTGTGATGTGAGGGTTCCAAGTGAGCTTTTCGTCTAGTTTTGCACCTAGATATTTGGCTTCGTTTGAGCCGAAGGCACGAAGATTGAAGGCGAACCTCTGGGGAAAGCAGTTAGATCGGCGGAGGTATCCCCTACCGCAACCCATCCGACCCTCTCATCTGCAGCCCCCCCCACTTCTTGGCGGCGCGCAGCGCAGAAAGCGTCGGCGGTTAGTAAAGGCTGCTGCAGGAGGCACAAGCATGCCAGCACTATCGGCATGCGCCTCAAACACTCCTGCTCTTATTGGTGACGGTCAAATCCCCAATAAGAGCATGCCAGGTTCCAAAACTGACGGGGGGTGCTCCGTCTCCTCAATAGCCTTCCCTTCTCCCAATCATAGTTTCAAAGGATCGCGCCCACCCTCCACCCTTTTATATTTTGTTTTTCTATTTTTCTATTCCTTTTTTTCTATTTTTCTATTCCTTTTTTTTCTTTTTTTTCCATTTTTTTCTATTTTTTTTCTTTTATTTTTCTATTCCTTTCTCCACCTCACCAACCCCAAACACCATATCCACACCACTACACTACACTACAGCAACTGAGCACCTCAGTCTGAATACTCATATTTAAAGAATAACAAACAAAAAAAGTTGAATTTGTTTTGCAGTGTTGCTTGGCAAGTGTTTTTTTTTACAGTATTTTTGGCAAAGTTTTTTTTTTCAAATGTTTGATCACATGGGGTTGTTGAACAACTCTCTGGGCCCTGTGTTGTTGACGTAAGCGCTGACATAGACATCTAGGCTTATAGGCTTATTGATAGGAGTATTTTGTGTCCTTCTTTCTCTTCAAGCCCATTTGTTTATGCTTTGCCGAACGTTACTTTTAAGCTGAATTTTAGCATCAGAGCTGTGGATAGCATGTCCGAAAACAGGTTCTTAGGTGCGACTGGCCTAATTAAATTACTAAATTCAGATTTTTTTTTGCAGTTTTCTGCGGAGTTAATCTCTTTCTCTGTTCCCTTGGCTTTGAACCCACTGTGTTGAAGTGGATATCTTCTTATTTGAAAAACCGTTAGATTTAGATTTAGATTAAGGTGGGGAGAGGGACAATGTCACTTAATCACTGCGGCCTCTGATAGGCCTATTGTGATGTCCCCCTAGAGGTGAACTCTGTAAGCAGTCCCATACCAATTTAGAGGTGACTTCGTAGCTTTTGAGGGCTTAAAGTGCAGCCTTGCTGTCAGAGAGAGTATAAATGTTTTTATTGGTTATAGCTCTGTTTATATTTTCTCTGAGGCAGAGTTCAATAGCGAATATCTCTGCTTGAAATACGGAGTTGTATCTGTCTATGCTGTGATAGATGTCTGCTCCAGTGTTGGCTCCGTATACTCCAGCCCCAACACCTTCATTCGTTTTGGATTCATCTGTGTACCATACATAGGATTGACGATCGAAGGAAGGTCTATTTTGCTCCCAGGTGTGTCAAGAGGGAATTGAGACCTTAAAATTTTGCCTGAAGTTATACCTTGGAAGACAATTGTCTGTATGGGGTGTTTTTAGGATTTCATGCCTGTTTAGTTCATTAAGAATGTCAGGATGAAAGAGCCTGGAATTAGAATCATCCTCCGCGATAAGTTTATGAGCGAATATTATCGGTTATTTTTTAAGTTGGAGGTGTACGGGTGGTAGGTCCGTGATGACTTCTAGCGCTGCTGTGGGGGTTTTTCTCATAGCTCCTATTATACAGATACAAGTTAGTCTCTGTAGTTTGTTGAGCTTGGCTTGTAATTATGTCGGTTTTGTTTTGTGCCACCAGACGGGCGCAGCGTATGTGAGAATTGGTCTGGTGATGGCTGTGTATAGCCAGCGAGATATCTTAGGATTAACGGCCCAAGTTTTTCCAGTGAGATATTTGCGGGTCCATGGAGAGATGCTGGCTTTCTCAATGGTCTTTGTGATGTGAGAGTTCCAAGTGAGCTTTTAGTCTAGTTTTGCACCTAGATATTTGGCTTCATTTGAGCCGAAGGCACGAAGATTGAAGGCGAACCTCTGGGGAAGGCAGTTAGATCGGCGGAGGTATCCCCTACCGAAATCCATCCGACCCTCTCATCTGCAGCCCCCGTACTTCTTGGCGGCGCGCAGCGCAGAAAGCATCGGCGGCTAGTAAAGGCTGCTGCAGGAGGCACAAGCATGCCAGCACTATCGGCATGCGCCTCAAACACTCCTGCCCAAGTGTAAAAATAACCATATTCTAACCCAGTGTCCCAAATTCGTTGCATTAGACAACAAATCGCGTCGAAACTTCGTGAAGGAAAACTCGCTGTGTTTCAACTGCCTCCGCATAGGACATTCGTCGAACAAATGTCGATCTACATTTCGGTGCCGCGTCTGTAGATCCCGCCATCACTCTTTAGTCCATCCGGAAGATTCAGCACAGAGTATATCACCATCGTCGTCGCACACAAGACCATCATCCAATTTCAACTCGTCTCTATCCTCGCACCAACCTCAAACTTCGTCCTCGTTAAAAGATGCTTGCCCGCTTCTTAATAATCATTCACTTAAATCAAATCTTACATCTTATCGTCGAAAGCAAACCGTTCTTCCAACTGTGTTAGCAAAGGTTCAAGATATTCATGGAAACTTCATCAACTGGCGAGTCTTACTAGATTCTGGATCACAATCATTATTCATCATCGAATCGTTTGCCCAAAGACTAGGGTTTTCTCGTACGCATGCTCGGATTCCAGTTCTCAGCCTCTCGTCAACGGAGGCAGGCTATACAAGAGGGTGTATTTCCTTACAACTTTGCTCGCGGTACAACTCAACTCGTTTATAGGTGGATGCTTTTGTATTGAGTAAGCTAACTTCAAATCTTCCTTCTCAATCATTAGATGTTTCTTCGTGGTCACATATAAGAAATTTAGATCTTGCCGACCCACATTTTAATCTAGCTGCTCCTGTTGACGCACTGCTTGGAGCTGATAAACTTTGGTGTATTTTAAAGGGAGAACAAATCTACGGTCCTGAAGGTATTCCAATCGCCCAAAATACGACATTTGGTTGGGTTATTACCGGAGAGTATTTTGATAAGACCTCATCCGATAATTTTCCCTTGTCTTCTTTATACTCCACTGTCGACGCTGATGTTTTGTTGCAGAAGTTTTGGGAGCTGGAAGAAGTAGCTCCTGTTAACAATGAATGTTCTTTCAACGATCAAGCAGAGCAACATTTTCAAGAAACGTTCAGTCGCTCTTCGGATGGCAAGTATGTTGTACAGCTTCCCTTTAAAACACAGCATATTTCTTTCGGTTGTACGCTAAAATCAGCCATGACCCGTTTAAATTCTATGGAACGCCGTTTTCAAAAGGATCCAGAATTGCATCGGTTGTATTCCGACTTTATGCAGGAATACATTCAGCTTGGTCACATGAGTCAGATTCCCCAGGATGAGATCGAAACCCTGCCGGGTAAAAACTTTTACCTTCCACATCACGCAGTCTTAAAACCAGGCAGCTCATCTACGAAGCTGCGTGTCGTCTTTGATGGGTCAGTGAAGGATTCGTATGGGCAGTCGCTGAATAGCGCGTTGTTAATAGGTCCCCCAATTCAAAGGGATTTAATCGAAGTGTGTTTGCGCTTTCGGGAACATACATAAATACGTTTTCACCGCTGATGTGGTTAAAATGTTTAGGCAAATTTGGGTTGATGAATTGCATACCGACTTTCAGCGCATAATTTGGCAAGAGTCCAGGTGAAGAAGTACAACACTTCCGTTTACGGACACAATGCTACAAGACAATAAGATCTTTTGAGAAGCATAAATTATTTAAATGACAAAGTGTGTAAATTTATATTAATCGAACGTAACTTTCAAAGAACAAAACTCAGGCATTGTTGAATGAAATAACCACACTGTGTTGTCACTGTCGAACCACTTGACTCTTTATTTTTGTACTCTAGCTTATATACTAAAATTATGCTTATTCTACACAAAAAAAAATGATATTTTGGTGGGAACTCAAATTAATCGTAAATTGCTGCGTGTGTGACATTTGATGCTATTGTTTACTCGACAGGTAGACTGCGCGAATGTCACTTGAAGCCGTTGTTTATTTTGCAATTCATGGGAATGTCTCAAATTGTTGGTCACAACATGCTGGGCCTCCTCACATAGACGAGATACAGAAATCGTTATCTTCAAATGTTTGATTATTGGTTTTCTCCCTTTTCCTTGGTGCAGGTACTGGTATTGTTACGCTTAACGTACGGCTTCTCCACCATTTCAATAGGATAACGACAAGGAGTGCGATCAGTAATAAACCCCCTGTGGATCCCAATATTGAGTACTGATATGTTCTGTGCGTCTTGATATCGTTCAATATGTGCTCCTGACTCTTTTGAATCTGAATCGAATGTTCCAGCCTTGAGATTTCCAATGACATGTCAGGTTGTATTATCGGTGTTGGTTGCCGCTTATATTGTAGAGTTGTTAACTGCTCCGAAAGGTTGTGTGATGGAAGAAATGATGAATTTATCGTGCTAGTTATTATCTGTTTCCCCATAACTATCATCATTTGATCTTTAATGATGCAGTTTGATGATAAATGTATTATTCCACTACCCTTTAGCAATTTTGGTATTGGATTAAAATTGCAAATAATATTCACAGTTGTTTGCTTCGCAACGCTGTAGATCCAAGAGTTTGGTTGATGCATTTCTATCCAGTATGTTATCGGTGGCATAGAGTGAGTTAAACATGTCTCTGACAACTGCTGATTGTAACGCAGAATGCTCATCTCACAAGAGCTCGCTGCAGCGCCGGATATGTAAATCGGGTGCTCAATGTTGCACCAAAATCGATCTGGAGATCGAATCTGACAGGCTTCAAATTCGTTCTTATTTATAGGATAATGGTTATTCCCCTCAACATTCACCAATAAGTAGTCAGATGAGGGTATGATATAGGTAAAGTTTCCATTGTGCCAAGTAGGTACTGGCAAGACCCTGTATACCTTAAATTCTTCGTTGTATAACAGAGGAAGGGCAATTTCGATAATAATGTTGCGTCCAGTAACTCGTCCTCTTGACTGGAGACTCTTATAAAGTTGTAGAATAGAGTCGAGCTGCCTCTCACCAGGTAACATCAATGAACGCGGAAGGTGGTCGTGTATCCGATTTAATTCTTCCTTAAACTGTTGTACAGTCAATATAAGCGGATGTATTGTTCCACCGTGTGTTGACAACACAATATTGAGTAAGATGTTCTGAGTGTTTTGATAATTTATCATCATCAATAGTGTATTTAAACCCGCGGACGACAGCTGTTCATACGCATCGTACTTGTCCATCTTCTCACAGACTTGATTTAATACGCCATTCAGTTGGTCAAGTTGCCTTTTAGTGAATGACTGTTCTTCCTTAAATACATTTAACGTTGAATCAATGATTGTAGTTTGATTTTTCATTAAAAGAATCATATGATCTTCATTTTGTTTCACGTGATCTATTGTTTCTTCATATCGTTGGGCAAATCTTTGGTCTAATATTCCAAATAGTTCATTTGCAACCGTACCGACTACGTCGAATGGAGAACGTTTTGATCTATGGATCGGGTTATCGTTTGCGTGTAACAGGATGTCGTTGTTTAGATCAATCTGCTGAAGTTGTCGATCAAATTGATTTAACGTGTCTTCGCATAAAATGGTTTTCACCTTTGGTACCCTTGTGGACGAACAGATTTCCTTCATGTGCTTGATACATTGCTTGAACGTATAATATTCTGACCAATAGTTGCTCATATTGAAGAAGATAATAGTTTTCCATGAACTAGATATCAGGTTTGCTCTTCCAACATCTTCGAAATAAATACCGGGCTGACTATCGAATTGCATTATCTCATACTGTTCGTTAACTGGCATGGCAGTGATTGTGCTTATCAAAACTGTTATTGCCCAAACCCATAATGGTAGGCTGACTCTCTTATTGCCCTTTTGTCGTAAAGGCTTGCTTGGAACGTATGCTGCGCTTGTGGTATCCTCTATTGATGTTTCCGTAACTGCAACATTGATTTGAACTTGAGCTTCAGGTTTTGTAGAAGTTTGTTTCATCTCTGGTTGTATTTCATTCTTTTCAATAGGAATGAGGCACAGTTTGGTAATGGGCCTTTTGAAGTATTTTTGGTTACTGAATACTGTTGCAGCGCGAATTTCGTTATTCTTTCCGGGATGTACTTCCGTTATGATGCCCATCGGCCAAGTAGTTGGTGGTAATCGATCTTCTTTAATTAATACAATATCGCCAAGTTTAATATTGGGCTCCCTTTTTTTCCATTTGGTTCGTTGTTGGAGTTGTGAGAGGTATTCTGATGACCAAACCTTCCAAAAATCCTGAGTCATCTTTTGTATTAATAGCCAACGGGAACGGTAACCTTTTAAATCCTCTATGATCTGTTGGGGGACAGCGTTAAGTGCACATCCAATGAGAAAATGTCCGGGAGTAAGTATTACGGTTTCGTCGACGTCATTGTTGACCGCTATGAGTGGTCGGGAATTCAAACAAGCTTCTATTTGCGTTAGTAAAGTTGAAAGTTCTTCGAAGGTTAAGGACGTATTTCCGATTATTCGTTTTAAGTGGTATTTCGTAGACTTTACCGCGGCTTCCCACAGCCCGCCGAAGTGTGGTGACGCAGGAGGTATAAAATGCCACTGAATTCCATCCAAAACAAGTTTCCTTGATGCATCTTCTGCAGATTGTCTTATAGCATTCTTTATTTGGTGCTGAATTTCTTTGTTGGCGCCAATAAACGTAGTTCCGTTGTCGCTATAGAAGTGTGAACACATTCCTCTTCTTGATATAAACCTTCTTACCGCTGCTATGAAAGCTGCAGAGCTGAGATCACTCACTACTTCTATGTGAACGGCCTTGGTTGATAAACAGACAAATATAGCGATGTAGGCCTTCGTTGTTCTATTTCCTCGTCCTTTAGAAATTAATAACTGGATTGGTCCAGCATAATCGACTCCAGTGTTTGTAAAGGGTCTAGACGGAGTTACTCGTGCAGAAGGTAGCATTCCCATTAATTGGGTTTTAGTTTGTGCGTTGAATCGATGACATCTTACACAATTGTGGACAACCTGTCGTATTATCCGCTTTGCTTGAATGACCCAATAAGATTGCCGCAAGGTTGATAACATTAGTCGGATGCCTCCATGTAAGGTTCGTCTGTGTATGTTCTCAATTAATAATTTTGTAAACCTCTCGTTGTGCGGCAAAATGCACGGATGTTTTTCAGCATCTGATATCATTGCATGTTCCAAACGTCCTCCCACAACCAGAAGATTGTCTTTATCTAAGTAGGGGTTCAATGACAGAAGTTTACTTTTCCGGTTAATAGGTTTTCCATTTCTTATGCATGACAGCTCTTCGGAAAACACTCTTGCTTGGATGGAGCGTATAAGCATCTTTCGGGCATCCTCCATCTCGTCCACGCTCAAATCTCCAATTTTCCTTGATTTTTCCCTTTTGCAATTCCTTGCAAACCTTATGCAGCACGCAATTACCTTTAACAGTTTGGTATAGCACGAGAATCTTTCAGTTATATCATCAATTGTGTGCACTGCTATGTTCAAAACTTGTCTTGCTTCCGGAATCTTTACAGCATGTACTTCCTGCTTTGGCCACTTACTTGGATCGAACTGCAGCCACTGGGGACCATGCCACTACAATTGGTTGTTTTTCATTTGTTCTGGTAAACAACCTCTAGAGGCAGAATCCGCTGGGTTGTCGAATGAAGGGATATGCCTCCATGAAGTTTGTTTAGTCACTTCTTGTATTTCCGACACTCTATTCGCAACAAAGGTCTTCCAGGTTGATGGACATTTCTGGATCCAAGCAAGAGCGATTGTAGAGTCACTCCACGCGAATACTTCAATTACTTGAGTGCCAAATATCTTTAGTATTTCTGCCAATACCCTTGATAGTAAATGTGCTCCACAAAGTTCTAATTTGGGAAGAGGAAGTTTTCTCCGGATTGGAGCCACCTTTGTTTTTGCTGTCAGCAACGTTGTAGTGTAAGATCCATTTCCTTGTGCAACTCTTGAGTATACTACTGCCGCATATGCTGCTTCTGAGGCGTCGCAGAATCCATGAAGTTCAAATTTCTGATTTTTCTTTACTTTCATCCATCTAGGGATCTTAATGTCCTCCAGAGTCACAAGATTGTCCTTAATTTTTTTCCACTGACCATTCAATTCAGGTAAAAGCGGTTCATCCCATTCCACATCCGACTTCCAAATTTGTTGCATTAAAATTTTTGCACTTACTGTCACTGGTGCTAGCCATCCAAGTGGGTCATATAATTTGGCTATTTCAGACAACGTTTTCCGCTTCGTCAAGATGTTTTCCTGTCTTAAACATTTATCGTTGTGAACCTTGAATTGAAAGGTGTCGCGTACAGGATTCCAATGGATCCCTAAGGTCTTAATGGTTTCTTCTTCAAAAATCCTTATTTGATTTTGAGTCTCGGTAGATTCGGATGGAATGTCTTTAAGCAACCTGCGATCATTAGCTGCCCACTTTCGAAGATGGAAACCTGCTCCTCTTAGCATTGCAATGAGTTGTACCTGAGCCTCTTTACATTCTGACAAGGTGTCTCGTCCGGACAATACGTCATCAACATAAAAATCATGTTTTACAATTTCTGCTGCGACTGGATACCTCTCCTTCTCATCTAAAGCTAATTGCTGCAGTGTCTTTACTGCTAAGTATGGTGCAGACGCAGTTCCATATGTGACTGTTGTCAATTTATATTCTTTTAGTGGTTGGTCGCTGGAGCTTCGCCACATAATCCGCTGATAATCTTGGTGATCCTCATGTAGCATGATTTGCCGGTACATCTTTTCAATATCTGCCGTAAAAACATACTTATGGCTTCGCCATCGTATCAACATCGATGTAATGCCTTCTTGAAGTTTGGGGCCAACTAGCATCAACTGATTCAAACTAACGCCAGTCGAAGTTTTCGCAGATCCATCGAACACTATACGTAACTTTGTAGTAGTGCTCTCAGGTTTTAGAACAGCATGATGGGGCATGTAGTACCTGGAATGCTGTAGACGATTATCTGAAGTTGCCTCGATCATGTGCCCAAGCTCCTGAAATTCGTTAATGACCTTTGTATATTCTTTTTTTAGCTGCAAATTGGTGTTGAGCTTTGCTTCCAGCTGACGAAATCTTGCGATGGCCTTGTTCTTCGAGTCTCCTAATGTAGATATTTGTTTGTTGAATGGAATCTTCACTACGTATCTTCCGTCGGGTCGTCGATAATGTGTTTTCATATATATATCCTCACATTCCTTATCACTTGGCTTCAAGTATTTCGGTGCCGCAACTTCTTCCAGTTCCCAAAATTTTTCTAACTGTCGATCAAGTGATGTTTGCACTACCAATCCGACAATTCCAATCCCATCAAGCCTTTTAGAGGATGTCCGTCCTGAGATGAGCCATCCTAATTGCGACCTTTGAGCTATCAGAGAAGATTCTCTATCTCTTTGTAGTCCCTTAAGAATAATGTCACCATATGAGTCAGCTCCTATAATCATGTCTACGGAACCTGGGCAGTTGAATGTAGGATCAGCTAATTCAAGGTTTTTGAATTGATAAGGTTTTATATTTTTATCCACTTCGGATGGCAGTTGCCTTGTTAATTTTGGTAGTACTAGGGTTTCTAAATGTAGTACAAATTCAGATGGGAATCGTGGTCTCAATTGTACTTCCACCTTGTACTTAGCAGTTCCCGCATTCGTGCCGCCTAATCCATTTACCTTTACAAGGACCCTTTGCTTCTTGAGTCTCAATAGCTGCACGACAGATTCCGTGATCAAGGAGGCTTGAGAGCCGGGATCGATGAGCGCTCGTACATTAACACCGTGGCTAAAACAATCATTGTTCCTTATGTTTACTATTGCAGTCGTAAGTAATACATTTTGGTTCTGCTCGCCGTGGATCACTTGTTTCGTGGAATTCGAACAGCTTGGTTGTTCCATTTGCTTAAGCTGTGGAACTCTTTCTTGCCATTCCATGTGAAGTAATGAATGGTGGTTTTTTTTGCAAGTTTTGCATTTCCGCTTGCTATAGCATTGGGTACCATTACCATGTCGTAGACAATTTTTACACAGTTTGGCGTGCTTGACAACTTCAAGCCGTTCCTTTGGTGTGCTATTCGTGAATTTTGGGCATGTGTATACTGCGTGATCGCCTTTACAAATTACGCACTCCATTGATTTTGATGTAACAAGGAAGTTGCGCACTGGACGTTTCGGATCGTCCACCCATTTATTTTCCTTTTTCTTTGCAGGTAATAGCACTTCTAGGGCTTGATATCTTCTTTCTAAGAAGTCTAACAATGATTTTAAGGTTGGCATCTTATTTGGTTCTGTGAGACCTTGCTCAAACAGGTTTCGGCTTTCTTGATCTAGTGATTTCGTCGTTAAATGCACTATGATAGGACCCCAAGAAGATGTATCGAAGCCCAGATTTTTTAAAGCTGACAAACCTTCCTTGATAGCATCCAACACTGATTTGATTGCAGATGCAGATGATTGGTTTGCATAGGATCTTAACATCTTGTCCATGTACATCGAGACGATTTTACGCTCGTTACCGTACCTCGATTTAAGAGTTTCCCATGCACAGTTGTAATTGGCACTTGAAATCGTTAAATGTTGAATTAATTGTAGTGGTTCCCCTTCCAAATGGGTCTTCAAATATTCCATTTTCTCTGTTGTACTTATGGAGTCTTTCCCATGAATTATTGTAGAAAATACATCATAGAAAGAACTCCACTCGAGATAATTTCCCCGAAATGTTGGTAACTTCAAGGGAGGTAGTTTTGCGCTAGATTCCATCCCAGTATTTAATTTATTTTCCTTGGCGAGAGCCGACGCCATCCGATGGAGACATTGATTTATGTCTCTTTTAATGTCCATGTATTTCGACTGTTTGACATATGCTGATTGCAGGTCTTCTTCCACCGCATTGGCCATAAACTCTTCATGAAGCTCATTCAGGTTCCGAAGTTGCTCTAACAAAATTTTCTGTTGATAATCGTATACTTCCTTAGAATATCCAGCGAAAGTTTCTTCGAACTCCTCCATGTTACCGAGTATAGCTTCAATTTTCACGTAAAGTTTTCTGAGTCTTTGCGATTGGAGGCTGATGTCCTTAGACGTAGTTGCTTTGGCCGATCCTATTTCTCCTACTTCATGAGGAACTATGCTTTCTAATAAACCTTTTAGTTTTTTATACATCTCCTCGACTCTGCCATATGTATTTCTCCCCATATATGGCGTGTCTGGTTTGACTGAGTCCTTTATTTTTTCATGGTTGTTTTGAAATTCGGCCCATAGTGCATTTATTCTCTCCAAACGCTCCTGTTTATAACTCGGAGTCTTTCTAGAAGCACTATCTTTTTTGAAGTTTATAGTTGCCTTCTCTAGCTCTTCTGCTAGCGTTTTTTGTCTCGCAATTATGACAAATAGATCTGTCTCATCCTCCATATTGAAATTGTCACCTTCACTTATCAGTTAATTTACCAATGTCAGTAGCCTTGGTAACGCTATAATATACCAATGTCAGTAGCCTTGGTAACGCTATAAATGTTTTGTAATATACCAATGTCAGTAGCCTTGGTAACGCTATAAATGTTTTGTAATATACCAATGTCAGTAGCCTTGGTAACGCTATAAATGTCGATGGTTGATTCACTTTCGAAGGACCAAATTGTTGAATGAAATAACCACACTGTGTTGTCACTGTCGAACCACTTGACTCTTTATTTTTGTACTCTAGCTTATATACTAAAATTATGCTTATTCTACACAAAAAAAAATGATATTTTGGTGGGAACTCAAATTAATCGTAAATTGCTGCGTGTGTGACATTTGATGCTATTGTTTACTCGACAGGTAGACTGCGCGAATGTCACTTGAAGCCGTTGTTTATTTTGCAATTCATGGGAATGTCTCAAATTGTTGGTCACAACAGGCATAGACTAAAATAGAATATGATATAAAGCATGTATGTATAGATATAAACATAATAAGACAACCAATTATGTATTAAGTCGTGATACTGTTATCAGAGAGGTGGATCAAAAGTTTTCTTTGGAATTCGGCAATCGAGTTTATTGTCTGCAGATCGTGTGGAAGACCATTCCACAGACGAATTGCAGATACGAAAAAGGAATGTTCTCCAATGCAATGAGTGAATCGAGGTAAAATTAGTTTGAGGCCGCGTGCTGAGTGCGCAAACGTTAACATGTGATGTAAGTAATCAGGACACATGTGATGAATAATTTTGTACAGTTTAAGAATATTACGATACCTCAGAAATACATCCAAACTTAGACAACCCAAAACATCAGTTATTAAATGGGACACACTACAATACCTGGGGACATTATAGATAAATCGGATACAGTCGTTGAAAGCAACATTTAATCTCCTCTTGCATTCAAAGTCAAGATATGGATACACGGAACAATTATATGTAAAAAATGGCATTAATAAACATTTAAATAAACGCATTTTCATGGATTTTTCCAGTACGTGACTAAAATGTCGCAGGCATCGCAGGCCAGCGTATATTTTTTTAATGGTATGTGCTGTTGCACTACAGCAACTTAAGGAGGAATTAATGTAGTAGCCAAGGTATTTCACAGACTTCTCAATGGGAATAAGACTACCATTCAGTACTATCGAAGGAAAATCTCGTAAGTCAATATTACTGCCTGAGCAAATAAGGCTTGTAGATTTAGCGGGATTAAGTTTAAGTTTATTAAGTGCTGACCATTTTGCTACATTGCTAAGATCCTCATTTACTCTTGCGACGCAGTCTTCACTTAAACCGATGGGGCGAGTTATATAAATTAAGACGTCATCAGCGTACATGTGAAGTTTGCAATTTTGAATCACTTGCGGAAGATCGTTATTATACAGAGAAAATAAGAGGGGACCCAATACAGATCCCTGTGGAACACCTATATTGACAGTATATGGATCGGACATCCCCATTTCTGTGATAACCGTTTGGATACGATTATACAGATATTTTTGTGTTAACCTTAAGGAAGATGGAGAGAAATTGAATTTCTGTTCCAATTTCGATAACAGTATGGAATACAGTCAAATGCTTTTGAGAAATCAAGTAGTACTAAGACTCCTATGTCCCTCGAATCTAACGATGACCTAAGGTCACTTGTCACCTTCAAAACCGCTGATTCACAGCTGTGTTTTGCTCGGAAACCAGATTGCCAGCACGATAACAAATTGTTTGCATTAAGACATTGCTGTATCTGATGGGCAAGTATTTTTTCGAAGGCTTTAGCTAAGAAACAGAGTATGCTAATTGGTCTGAAGTCTGATGGACTTTGAGGGCAATTTTTCTTCGGTCTCGGAATAATGTTTGCATATTTCCATTGGTCTGGAAATTGACAACTATAGATGCAAAAGTTAAAAATATGCGTTAAGTAGGGAAGCAAATGAGGAAGAAGTAGCTTTAGAAATTTTGGATTAATGCCGTCAGGACCTGCGGTGTTTGATTTAACAGACATAATTGCTTTAGTAACATCATATTCCGTGACACATTCAAAGGTAAAACCATTGGACATGTCGAGGACAGAGGGATTCGCAACTGGCACAACATAAGATGGACTATCTGAATCAGGTTTAAAGTAGCTGCTTACTACATTTGGACACAAAGAACAATTTTGAGCCTTATTAGTCTCTGTTACACCCAGATTTGCTAAATTTCTCCACAATAGTTTAGGATCCATTTTAGAGTCAAGTTGGCTTTTTACGTAAGAACGTTTGGAGTTCTTAATCATTGAGTTGACTTTATTTCGAGCCACACAGTACTGTCTTTAATTGAACTGTGTCGGGTTCCTCTTGAAACGTCTAAAAAATAGTTCTCTTTCTTGTATAAGCTCTTTAATTTCATTTGAGTACCAGGGGCAATTTTTTGACTTGATTTGTTTCGACTTAATCGGAACATATACATCAAATAAAAACTTCACAAGACTATTAAGGATGTTTACTTTTTGATTAATATCAGATGTTAGATATAAGTCAGACCAGTTGAGATTATAGAAGGTTTCTAACAGGTTGGAATAATTTAGATTTTTAAATGACCTAAAACTAATAGTATTATTACAGTTATATTTATTAACATTACATTTTACGGAGCAAAACAATATGTCATGAATAAATTCGCTAGTAGGTGTCAGTTGATCAACACATAAAATGTTAGTTTCAGTATTAGTTAAAAACAGGTCTATTAGTGAAGGGTTAGTAGAGGTTTTTTTTTTTTATAATTCGTGCAGGTTCAAGAGTTACGCTCTTTTGATGTTTGTCACACAACCTGGACGGGGTGCAGATGGTTTGTGTCGAAGATGTTCGTTCACTACTCTCCGGGGGTGGTTGTCTTGGGATTCGAGAGATTCGACTGAATTTGTCGCGTTGATTGTAGTTTTACAGTAACTTTATTCCATGCCATTAAGATCTTATATTGGAAATGCACACGCAGAGTATGAATTTTGAAGTGATCTTAAACTGCGAGTGTTATGCCTTCGTCAGCATTTTTTGATCATCTCTCATTCACAACTGGTGTTGTTGCATGGGTTTTTTCCGTATAGGAATTTTTCTTGGCTATGGTCAAACTTGAACTACAGACCTTCCGCTTAACAGTCGGTGATGATTACCATTGCACCACTACCACCCCCATGTGGGATAACGAGTATTTACTAGCGAAAGTCCTACTTTATTACAGAAATATTAAAAGAGACTAGATGTGTTATTGCACTTAAAATAATTAACATTAAAATCACCACCGACCAAGATCTTATCATACTTCGAACTAAAGCCCATGAATATATCTTCTAGTTCGGCTAAATTGTTTTCGTTAAATTTATTGGGTGGTGAATAGACAACCACTAAGAGTATTCTGTCAGCATCATTGTAAATTTCCACGCAAAGAAACTGTATTACAGATTTATAAGACGAATAGACACATTTAGCTTTAATATTACTTCGATATACATACATACACCACCACCAGTTCTGTCATTACGATCATTTCTGAAAAGAGTGAAACCAGGTAGTTGTACACTTTGTGACGGCCTACTACTTGAAAGCCACGTTTCAGAGACCAAAAGCACATCAACTTTTGAGCTACTAAAAATTTGATATATGATAGTATATTTAGAAGAAATACTTCCAGGATTAATATGGCAGACATTAAGACCTCGCTTAGATCCACACATTGCATTAAGAACAGCCCTTATACCGTCAGGATGGTTTCGATTCATAATAATTAGATTTAAATGCGAACATGCCGAAAACTTGAAACGTAATCTGAAACAGTATCACAATATACATAGAACAGGGAGACGACTTGAATATACCTATACTTATAATTAAAATCGAGTGCATAGCTAAGCTAAACCCCATAAAAATTTAATTATTAAATTAACTTTTAACAATTCTGTAAGAAGAAGTACAACAGCAAAATACAAGTTTTTTTTTTGTTTTTTTTTTTTTTTTTTTTTTTTTTTAAACTAAATTTACAACAAAAGAAAGAAATGGCAACTCTGAAATGGGGACAGTTTAAAAAGAGAAAATAACAAAAACAAATAAATACCTTATTAAGAACAAAAAATATATACACATCAGAGAGAAGATCAACTAAGTTATAGTTTTTCGTACCTCGGCAACAACCTCTTCAGCTGCGACGTCATCAGAAGAAATGTCAGGGGATTTAAACTCACAAAGCCGATCGAGGGAGAAAGCGTTAGAGATGAGAATAGGTTTTTGCGTAGGTGTTTGTGTTACGAAGACTTTCCCATTTCTTGTAAACACAGAGTGGATGCATTTCCTTTGCCGGAGAGCATATGCTCTTCGGTATAATTCGTGATTGTGGTTTGTAAGACTTTCATATATACGTACAAATTTAGTGCTGTCAAATCCAAGATTACTGAGAGTGACAGGTTTGGAGTTTTGTTTATAGTAAACAGCTGATGCTTTCAGAATGTTGATTTTAATTTGTTCATGTGCAAGTTTTATTATTATAGCACTATTTCCTGAATTCCGCGCCGTTTTTGTACGAAAGATGTAAATTGGTTTTATTCCGGTTACATTTATTGTTTTGCAGTATCTTTCGAAGATATCGTTTAAGTCTTCTGATTTGATGTATGGAACGCCTTGAAGAACTAAATCACATGCAATGCTTTTACGGGCAAGAGCATCGAGTTGGAATTTCAGCTGATTATTTTCGTTGCTTAACGATTGTGCTTTTATCACTAAGAGATCATTTTCAAGAGCATCAACTCGACATAGTTGAGCTTCAAAGGCTTCAAGCTTGTTTTTACACGTATACACAGAGTGATTAATGGAACTATGTCTTTCGTTCATTTCTTTTTCTAATGATTTAGTTTTAGTCACCAAGTCGGTTTCCAATGCAGTGAGACGTTCTGAGAGGCTATGGTGCATTCCACTTATCTCCGTTCTTAGTTCCCGGATCGATTCATTAAATTTAGAATAAAATGCTTCTAGTCGAGCATCTATTTTTTCCCATAGTTTGATAGAGCTTGATGTCGCAGTGGAAGAGGAACTGAGTGCACAGTTAGATTTTTCTGATGATCTTAATTTTCTTTGTTGATCAATTACAGTTGACATATTTAATAAAATGTTGGCGGATAATTGCACTTATAAATTGTATGTATCAGGCGAGGTGACACAATGAGACGATCCAATTTTTTTCACTATCAGAGTCGTGTTTATGGAAATTACTTGATAAACGATAGCAGTTCGGGTGTTAAAGCAGCTAGCTCTTGACTACAAATCCGAATATCCAAATGCATCTCGGATCCTTTTGAATGATGTCTATGTTGACGACGTCATGACCGGATCAAATTCCATTCAATCGTTAATCGATTTGCAGTCTGAGCTGATTGGTCTTTTATCGGTGGCTAAACTTCAGTTACGAAAATGGAGTTCTAATTGTTGGTCACTTCTCTCTCGATTACCAGAAGAAGATTGTGAGTACAGCATTTTTGAAACTGAACCCTCGCGCTCGGTAATAAAAGTATGTATTGGGACCTAATGAGTGGTGAATTTTCGTATTGTATGTCCAAATCGCTCCGGTCCACGTCATTGACCAGGAGAACCTTACTGTCGGAAGTCGCTCGCATTTTCGATGCCTTAGGATTGCTAGCTCCGTCTATAGTATTATTTAAAATACTGTTTCAAGCGCTGTGGCCTTCGGAATGGCAACTAGACTGGGATGATTCGCTACCCTCCCATTTCTCTGAACGATGGAGTAGCTATCGACAGGAACTTCCATTCTTAGAGCAGATACGGGTTCCCCGAAATGTGTTTTCATCTACGGTGGAGATTGAGCTTCCTGGATTTTCGGATGCATCATCACTAGCTCATTCTGCCGTGGTATGCAGTCGCTGCCGAAGTGCTGAAGCGGAATTGAAGACCACTATTATCGCCGCAAAGACGAAAGTAGCACGGCTGGAACTTTGTGGTGCCTTGCTGTTAACTCGGTTACTTAAGCTCGTCAAGTCATCAATTACTCCTAATATTTCAAGAATTTTGGCGTGGACTGATTCAGAAATTGTATTGCATTGGCTGTCTTCACCACCTCGTCGCTGGACAACATTCGTGGCCAATCGCACAGTAGCTATCCTCGAAACAGTTCCCCGACATTTCTGGTATCATATCCCGTCAGAATCGAATCCTGCCGATTGTGCGTCGCGCGGTGTACTTCCATCCAATCTCGTCGGTCATAATCTTTGGTGGAACGGGCCGTCGGTTTTATCATTGCCAGATGAACAGTGGCCAAAATCAAGGTTTGTGTTACGAACGTCCGAGTGTTCAGACATTTTAATCGAGGAAAAACAATCACCCCGGCAAGTATTAGTTACCTCCGCTGACACTAATGCTATCCAAACCCTCATCGATAGACTATCTTCGAGGTATCGCGTGCAAAGGGTAATCGCATATTGCCTTCGGTATTCGTTTAATTGTCGCGCATCTAAAGCAGAACGTTTGATTGCTAGTTTAAGCTTAAATGAGATACAAAAGGCGAAAATACTTGTGATAAAATCCGTCCAACGAAACACATTTAGTGAAGATATTCGGTGTTTACTTGACAATAAAAGACTCCCTGCCAAATCAAAACTGCTTAAATACTCTCCATTTGTTGATTGTGATGGTTTACTACGGGTGGGGGGAAGATTAAAACATGCCATTGCTTCGTTTGACGTTAAACACCATATTATTCTACCTAGCAATAATCAAATATCTTCTCTTATTGTAACAGATATTCACATAAATTACTTGCATCCAGGTGTTTCACACACCTTTGCCATCGTCCGGCAGCAATATTGGATTTTGGGGAGCCGTAATCTAATTCGAAAAATAGTCCATAAATGCAAGACATGCTTTATGCAACGAAGGTTAACAAGTGAACAACTGATGGGCGATCTACCACCTCAACGAATCCAGCCGAGTCGCCCCTTCTCCAATACTGGATGCGATTATGCTGGTCCCCTGACGATCAAACTTTCCCGATGCCGAAGGCCTAAACTATCGAAAGCATACATAGCATTATTTGTATGCATGTCTACGAAGGCAATTCATTTGGAGCTGGTGAGTGACTTAACCACGGATGCCTTTCTCGCTGCCTTGCGTAGATTCGTCTCCCGTCGTGGTCGATGTTCCCATATTTATAGCGACCAAGGAACCAACTTCCAAGGTGCTCGTCGTTGTTTGAATGAAATGCATAAGGCGGTTATGTCCCAGATCCACAACGACACTATAGCTGCATCCGTCGCTAAGGATGGTATAACATGGCATTTCATTCCCCCCTCCGCTCCACATTTCGGTGGTTTGTGGGAGGCCGGTGTTAAATCGGTGAAGCAGCATCTACGCCGAGTCGTCGGGTCCTCAATACTAACGTTTGAAGAGTTGTACACCGTACTTACTCAAATTGAGGCCATTCTGAATTCTCGTCCACTATGTGTTATTTCTATCCTCTAACGCCTGCACATTTTCTCATAGGTGAGCCTTACACAGCTGTTCCTGAGCCAAACATTCTCGATATACCTATCAACCGGTTACAACGTTGGAATCACCTCCAAAACATGGTTCAAGGCTTTTGGCAAAGATGGATGATGGAATACATCACGACGCTCCAAGAACGACCTAAATGGCAGCAGACAATTGCAAGTTTCAAACCGGGCGACTTGGTAGTAATCAAGGAACCTAGTTTACCACCCACAAAGTGGCTTCTCGGTAAAATTGAAGCGGTGACGACGGTAAGGACGACTCGGGGCGTTATTGAACGTCCAATTACCAAATTGGCGGTACTTCCACTGTCCTGAAACTTGTTCCAGGGGGGGCGGGATGTTTCGTAATAAAGTATATTGTTATCTGTTCTAACTTTTCTCGAAATCTTTGCTTGTAAATTTTCGTTATTCATTCGATTTTGTATAAATATTGTTAATTTAATTCTTTGAGTCACTGTATTTATTAATGTGTAAGCAAATGTATTTAACTCCATGTACTAGATTGTATCGAACCACCTTTATGCAGTTGCATCCTACTAACAATTGCAGGCACTGTAATATCACGCGATGCACACCAGCCCCGAAATGCATTGCGTAGGTGTGAACATGTCGTAGTGTGTGTGTCTTCCGATGCAATCTGAAATTCGTGACTCGGGCACTTGGTTTTTGGTCGCTGTGCGAAGTGGTTGCCTCTTATGATTATTATATACACGAATATTAACCAAATAAATTAAAATCGTTGGAAATCAAGTGCTGTGGGTTTGTTATTTCAAAAGAATTCCGATTGAGAATAAAACATTTAATATCGAACAGTTACTTTTAAGCTGAATTTTAGCATCAGAGCCGTGGATAGCATGTCCGAAAACAGGTTCTTAGGTGCGACTGGCCTAATTTAATTACTAAATTCAGATTTTTTTTTTGCAGTTTTCTCCGGAGTTAATCACATTCTCTGTTCCCTTGGCTTTGAACCCACTGCGTTGAAGTGGATATCTTCTTATTTGAAAAACCGTTAGACTTAGATTTAGATTAAGGTGGGGAGAGGGACAATTTCACCTAATCACTGCGGCCTCTGATAGTCCTATTGTGATGTCCCCTCAAAAATCCTAGAAAGTTTAAGGAGTTGTTTAGTTCTTGGTTTGTAGGAACATCTTGGCTTGTCTGCTACCTTACGTTTGTGTCCAGTAGTGGTTGGCCGTGTTCCTCGACCATTCCTTTATGTAGCATTTTATGGTGCTGATATGTATGCCGCAGAATGGCCTTGGCATCATGAATGGTGATGCAGAGCCTTTTCTTGCTAATAGGTCTGCTTTTTCGTTTCCTCTATGGCCACTGTGTCCAAGTATCCACTTGAGGTGAACTCTAGTTGCAGGCAGTCCCATACCAATTTAGAGGTGACTTCGTAGCTTTTGAGGGCTTAAAGTGCAGCCTTGCTGTCAGAGAGAGTACAAATGCTTTTATTGGTTATGGCTCTGTTTATATTTTCGCTGAGGCAGAGTTCAATAGCGAATATCTCTGCTTGAAATACGGAGTTGTATCTGTCTATGCTGTGATAGATGTGTGTTCCACTGTTGGCTCCGTATACTACAGCCCCAACACCTTCGTTCATTTTGGATCCATCTGTGTACCATACATAGGATTGACGATCGAAGGAAGGTCTATTTTGCTCCCAGGTGTGTCAAGAGGGAATTGAGACCTTAAAATTTTGGCTGAAGTTATACCTTGGAAGACAATTGTCTATATGGGGTATTTTCAGGATTTCATGCCTGTTTAGTTCATTAAGAATGTCAGGATGAAAGAGCCTGGAATTAGAATCATCCTCCGCGATAAGTTTATGAGCGAATATTATTGGTTCTTTTTTAAGTTGGAGGTGTACGGGTGGTAGGTTCGTGATGACTTCTAGCGCTGCTGTGGGGGTTTTTCTCATAGCTCCTATTATACAGATACAAGCTAGTCTCTGTAGTTTGTTGAGCTTGGCTTGTACTGATGTCTGTTTTGTTTTGTGCCACCAGACGGGCGCAGCGTATGTGAGAATTGGTCTGGTGATGGCTGTGTATAGCCAGCGAAATATCTTAGGATTAACGACCCAAGTTTTTCCAGTGAGATATTTGTGGGTCCATAGAGAGATGCTGGCTTTCTCAATGGTCTTTGTGATGTGAGAGTTCCAAGTGAGCTTTTCGTCTAGTTTTGCACCTAGATATTTGGCTTCGTTTGAGCCGAAGGCACGAAGATTGAAGGCGAACCTCAGGGGAAAGCAGTTAGATCGGCGGAGGTATCCCCTACCGAATCCCATCCGACCCTCTTATCTGCAGCCCCCGCACTTCTTGGCGGCGCGCAGCGCAGAAAGCGTCAGCGGCTAGTAAAGGCTGCTGCAGGAGGCACAAGCATGCCAGCACTATCGGCATGCGCCTCAAACACTCCTGCTCTTATTGGTGACGGTCAAATCCCCAATAAGAGCATGCCAGGTTCCAAAACTGACTGGAGATGCTCCAATGAACCCTGAATCCATTTCCAGTATGCTGGAAAGTGTTTATTCGAATATTAACTTCGATTTCAACCGCAGCACTACATGCCTGAAACTCCGTCTCCTCAATAGCCTTCCCTTCTCCCAATCATAGTTTCAAAGGATCGCGCCCACCCTCCACCCTTTTATATTTTTTTTTTCTATTTTTCTATTTTTCTATTCCTTTTTTTTTTCTATTTTTCTATCCCTTTCATTCCATTTTTCTATTCCTTTTATTCTATTTTTTTTTCATTTTTCTATTCCTTTTTTTTCTTTTTTTTTTCCATTTTTCTTTTCCTTTTTTTTTCTATTTTTTTTGTTCTATTTTTCTATTCCTTTCTCCACCTCACCAACCCCAAACACCATATCCACACCACTACACTACACTACAGCAACTGAGCACCTCAGTCTGTGTTCGAGTCTCAAATAACATCAACTTAAACAATAAACACCGACTGAACACCTCACATCGATCTCGGCTGCCAATGATCCTTTTGACAGTTCTTTTGTGCTGATGTTATATATATTTATGTATATTTATGTATTTATGTACTTTGGAGACAATAAAAGGAAAACGGTCCACACCGATGTGCCACTATTATAACGATATTGGAACCGAGTGTTTCTTTTTTATCTGACCATCGCCTTATCATTTTACCACTTTTTATACGGTGAAATTTAAGAATACGGTTCTAGCTCAGGACATTTTTGGTCCTTCGAGCCTTCGAGTTTTGTAACCAGACCTGGGAGTCACATTAAAAAAAAAAAAAAAAGGACTTATCACCGTCCTCAACAACACGAACGTCTACATCTGGTGGTCTACATCAAAATCAGCAATCAAGTCTGCCTGCGGCGAATGTGGGTACAGTGTGTGGCGCAAAGGGGAACCTAAATTCTTTAAAGAAAGCCTTGAGTAAGTACATTCGTTTCTTACCTTTATCCATCTCGCAAAACACATTTATATATATATATACATACACATACATATACATACATTGCATATACATTGAGAAATTAATTGTTGTGGGGGGCTTAATTAACATATTGTGCAATGAAACCTAGCGCGTTAGCTACGACCCTGAGGCAACTTTAGAAGGATGTAAAGAACTTTAGCAAAACAGGTGCATCCAGACGGACGGTAAATTACCTCACGGGTCGACTGTCAATGTTGGAAAAAACTATGGAGACGGCTGAGGCGCAATATACAAAAGAAATATCTGCATTGGATGACGACCAAGAACAAGAGCAAATGGCCGCGGAAGCCATATACGATAAGATCAGAGAAGGCTACTTCGAATATCGAAGTGATCTACTGGATTCAATCGATATGGCACAAGTTACTAAGACCGCTTCGGGCAGCGCATCACATGATTCCACACAGACAACATTAGCTACACCGAGGTCAGAAATACGATTACCGAAAATTAATATCCCGGTTTTTGTGGGTAAATATGAAACATGGCGCAGTTTTCGGGATCTCTTTGTGTCACCACAATTCCGCGTTATCGGAAATACAGAAAATGCACTACCTCAAAACAAGTGTATCCGGTGAAGCTGAAAGGTTGTTAACACATTTGAGCTTGGATTGTGGCAATTATGCCAAGGCTTGGGAAATATTGACGGATCGGTACGATCATCAGCGTTTCTTGGTAAATACACTTCTTATGAATTTCTTCAATCAACCAACTATTGTTCAAGAACGAGCGGACTCAATCAAACAGTTGCTGGATTCCTCAACCGAGGTGGTGCATAGCTTGGCCAATTTGAAGGTTCCTATTGAACATTAGGACATCCTGCTGATTTTTGTACTTCTTAAAAAACTTTTTGCAAAAACACAACATCTATGGGAAGAGAAGCTCGGTTCCAAGGCTGATAGCAAAACGTTGCCGACGTTTTCTGAATTTACGCAGTTCTTAGAAAAAAGGGTTTCGTACATTGGAAACTGTCACTCAGCAACAAGTTGACCCTGTATCTACTGGGGTAAAATCGATTTCCTCTCGAAATATTCTACACACAGCAACAAACACGTCAACATACTCTTGTCAAATTTTGCAGCAAGGGTCAGCATGCGGTGAGAAAGTGTGGAAAGTTCCTAAAGATGAGCATCGACGAGCGACTTAGGCAAGTAAACAAGATAGGTGTTTGTAAAAACTGCCTAGCATACGCACACACCACAGTACAATGTCCAAGCAGCCGACGATGTTACTATTGCCAGCAAGCACATCATTCGCTACTACCTACATGTGAACAAGTCTGCACACACCTCAGGACAGTCGATTTCGTTGCTACATCCTGGCGCGCGAACTTTCCAACCAGCACAAAGAGAGACAACGGGGCAGGGTGTGAACACATTTTACTCCACGAACTTCTCTTCGCAAGTTTTACTGGCAACAGCATTGGTCAAGGTAAAGTCTTCAACAGGCCAACTTCTCTCTCTACGTGCCTTGTTGGACTCAGGCTCAGAGGCGAGCTTCATAACAAACTCAGCTGCCCATCTTCTCGGTCTTCCGCTAAGGTCAACTTCCGTTCAGGTTTCTGGGTTGGGTTTAGTCAGCAGCGGCATCTGTTCAAGTGTGGTAGACATCGCACTTATGTCTCACCACTCTGCCTTTAAGGCATCCATACAGGCCCTCGTACTCAAGACGCTGTCTGGCCATCTTCCGGCCCAGACTCTTGTGATAGAAGATTGGGAACATTTGAATGGTCTCACCCTAGCTGATCCACATTTTAATACATCAGCTAAAGTAGATTTATTATTAGGCGGCGATGTCTTGGCTGATATTTTATTACCAGAATTAATCAGGCCCAGCAACGATCACCTACCTATTGCTCAGAAAACAAGATTAGGATGGGTTATATTTGGCAAGGCTCCCGTACCTCATGGAATAAACAGCTTTTTTCAAGTCTTTAGTCTTGAAGCAGAACTTCGAAAATTCTGGGAGGTAGAAGAGGTTCCCTGTCAGCAACACCAAGACCCAGAAGATCTTGAATGTGAGGGTCGTGTGTATCCTCTTTTAGGCAGATCTAGGGAAGGAGCTCTCAGTCGCTAAAAGCTTAGAAAGAAAATTCGATAAGGACCCCCAACTTAGACAACGGTATACTGACTGCTTAGAGGATTATATAAAACTTGGTCATATGGAAGAACTCAAGGAACACGCGATTAATGATAAGTATCACTCTTTTCTACCGCACCATGCAGTCTTTAAGGAAGGAAGCTCCACTACAAAACTGCGAGTAGTGTTTGACGCTTCGTTTAAAACCATGGACGGTATATCTTTGAACGACCAGCTTATGGTCGGCCCGGCGTTACAACTTAACATCACGTACATCATTCTACGGTGGAGGCTCTACAAATACACTTACACCTCAGACATAGAGAAGATGTATCGACAAATCTGGGTAACAGAGAACGATACGCAATATCGACTTATCTTATGGCGCAAACAGCCTTCCGACATATTAAAGGTTTACCGTCTCAAAACTGTCACGTTCGCGACTGCACCTGCCCCATATTTAGCAGTTCGAACACTACAAGCATTAGCAGAACAAGTCAACGGCCAACATCCCAGAACTGCTAATAGCATTCGTAGAGAAATGTATGTGGACGACTTAATCTCGGGAGCTGAAACACTACAGGAAGCCCAATCAAAGGTAAACGAAATTAAGGACGTGTTAGCAGGTGCTGGTTTTCGCTTAAGAAAATGGACTGCAAACGATAAGAAAATTCTGGTCAATATTCCACCTGAGGACCACGAAACATCCTTTTCATTACCTTTTGAATCTTCCTTTCAGATAAAAACGTTGGGTATACAATGGCTTCCCCTGTCGGATGAATTTTCCTTTAAATATAACACTCTAAAAACTGACCACCCAACCAAGAGATGTATTCTTTCATCAATCGCCCGACTCTTTGATCCCATGGGCTGGATTGCACCTTCTATAACAAAAGCCAAATTAATTATGCAGCTGCTTTGGATTCGAAAACAATCTTGGGATGATCAAGTTGCCGCTGTTATCGTTGAAGATTGGACCACTTTTCGAAACGACTTACAGGTGATCAATAATTTACGCATACCAAGGTGGTTGCATACTAAGAAGGCCATCAAGCGACTGCAACTTCATGGCTTCTGTGACGCTTCGGAAAGGGCATATGGAGCTGTGGTATATCTCAGAACAGTAGACGGAGATGACGTAACTCACATGCATCTCCTTATGGCTAAGTCGCGGGTCGCACCCGTAAACCCGGTAACTCTGCCGCGTTTAGAATTATGTGGAGCAGTTCAACGTGCTCAATTATTGAGCTACATCAATAAGGCTCTTGAGTGGAAAGGAATTCCCACCTTTGCCTGGACAGATTCCATGATCACACTGTGCTGGATTCGCGCAGATCCTACGAGGTGGGAAACCTTTGTGCGAAACAGAGTCGGAGAGATCCAGCGATTAACTGGGATTGAAATCTGGAATCATGTTCCAACACAAGAAAATCCTGCAGATTTAATTTCACGAGGGTTGCTTCCCTCAGCCTTAATCCAAAGTTCCTTATGGTGGAACGGGCCTGAGTTCTTGAATACGTCATGGGACTTTAAATTCCCCGAACAGCATAAGGGTTTCAATCCCGATGAAGAATGTAGCATTGTGAAGGTTCTTCGGGCAGACACCAGCGTCATATACAATGCATTTTCACATTTAATTGATCGGATTTCAAGTTTGACCAAGATCAGCCGAGTTACAGCCTATTGTCAACGATTCATTAATAACATCAAAAGGGTGAAAAACGAAATGGGGCCACTACATTCGGAAGAAATCGAACAAGCTACAAAATCTCTAATACGCATCGTTCAAGCAGATATGTTTCGGGGAGGAATGGCTAAAATTAAAGGCATGGCTTCGTTTTATCTTTCCTATGATCAACAACATCCCATAATTCTGGTACCAAACAATCATTTTACACGACTACTGATTAGGGATGCCCATAATAAGACCCTTCATGGTAGCGTTCAATTGATGATATCATTTCTGAGGAACAGGTGTTGGATCTTCCAGATAAAAAGAGCCGTAAAGAAACACATCCACGCGTGCACGATTTGTTACAGGTTTCGGAACAAGCCAGCATGTCAATTGATGGGAAATCTTCCCAGCCACAGAGTGAGACCAACGAAACCGTTCGCATACACTGGTGTGGATTATGCAGGACCTATAGATATCAAGGCATGGAAGGGTCGAGGAGCTAAGACGCATAAAGGATATTTAGCCATATTTATTTGCCTCACTACTAAGGCTCTACATCTAGAAGCTGTAACTGTTTTACCACACAAGCTTTTTTGGCTGCACTACGAAGATTTGTTGCCCGTAGAGGACTCTGTTACGAGGTTTATAGTGACTGCGGCACTAATTTCATCGGGGCCGAAGCAGAGCTTCATCGTTTATTGAACGCGGCAATGCATGACTGGAAGGAAGTAGCCGATGTTTTAGCGAGCCAAGGTATTCGTTGGAGCTTCATCCCTCCAGCCTCACCACACTTCGGTGGTCTATGGGAAGCAGGTGTAAAAAGCGTGAAATATCATCTCAAGCGAGTTGTTGGAAGTGGAACTCTAACCTACGAAGAACTTGCCACGCTTTTAACACAAATCGAATCATGCCTGAACTCCAGACCTTTATGTCCCCTCACTGGGGATCCTGATGACTTCCGTGCTCTAACGCCATCGCATTTTCTAATTGGTCAAGATACCTTCACTGTGCCAGAACCAGACATTACAGCAGAAAGACCCAATTTAAACGACCGATGGAAACTGATACAACTCAGAATGCAAACGTTTTGGAAACACTGGCAGCAGGAATACCTGGCAAGACTACAACAAAGACCAAAATGGTTAAAACAACAGCCTTCATTAAAGATCGGAGACCTAGTCCTGCTTAAAGATGAGAGACTTCCACCTTCGAGATGGAGTCTTGGCCGCATTTTAGAAACATGCCCGGGATCTGACGGGTTAGTCAGAGTGGTAAGGGTCAAGACTCAATTTAGTGAGTTCAAAAGACTCGTCACCAAGCTCTGTCCACTTCCAATTAACAATCTTAATGAAGGAAACTCCACTGAAATTTCAAAGAAGGATATAACCGTTAGTCCTCCATCGCTCAATTTATAAATTTAACATCGATTTCATAATCATCTTCCCAATCAGAATAATTCCCATGCATGTATAGTAAAGTTCATCCACATTACAGTCGATACAGTCCATCCGCTACAAAACATAAAAACATTATACATATGAATTATATGAATAGTACACTACATTCACCTCGAAAATGCAATAGATCCTGCGGCAATTCATCATTTGTACTTACTCATGCAGGCCTTTATTTGCGAATCACATCACACACATGTACTCATATTCCCAGGCTTACAGGACAGACTTACACGTGCGAGATCCTTGGACAGTCATATGTATGCTTGGAGAATTTCAAAATATACGAAACCGAATATCAACCATGAATGCAATACATTTAACGTAACATATAGCACATTACCTTCATATAAGATGAATTAATTTAAATGAATTTAAACCAAAATCTAGCCGTCAACAATCAGAATACTGAATTCCAATGAATCGGCCTCTGTGCACTGCACCTCAACTTCCAGCCCATATTTGGCATTCCAGCTCAACCAAATGCATCGCATAACGCACAGGACAATAAAATTCGATACAAGGATGAAGGAGTTGTCATCAATTATTTCTTGTCTTGTCTTGTTGCATGTATTTTTATGAATATTATCTCCCTTATTAATTGTTTACTCTTTACATGTGAAACTAAGAGAAAGAATCACCTGGAGAAGCAGCCAAGATGTTATGGTATCCAATCAAGCAAACTAAATGACGTTGTTCACCAACCGAGGGGGGGAGAATGTTCGAGTCTCAAATAACATCAACTTAAACAATAAACACCGACTGAACACCTCACATCGATCCCGGCTGCCAATGATCTTTTTGACAGTTCTTTTGTGCTGATGTTATATATATTTATGTATTTATGTACTTTGGAGACAATAAAAAGAAAACGGTCCACACCGATGTGCCACTATTATAACGATATTGGAACCGGGTGTTTCTTTTTTTAACTGACCATCGCGTTGTCATTTTACGACTTATTATACGGTGAAATTTAAGAATACGGTTCTAGTTCTAGTTCTCCTGCAGGAGGCACAAGCATGCCAGCACTATCGGCATGCGCCTCAAACACTCCTGCTCTTATTGGTGACGGTTAAATCCCCAATAAGAGCATGCCAGGTTCCAAAACTGACTGGAGGTGCTCCAATGAACCCTGAATCCATTTCCCGTATGCTGGAAAGTGTTTATTCGAATAATAACTTCGATTTCAACAGCAGCACTACATGCCTGAAACTCCGTCTCCTCAATAGCCTTCCCTTCTCCCAATCATAGTTTCAAAGGATCGCGCCCACCCTCCACCCTTTTATATTTTTTTTTTCTATTTTTCTATTTCTTTTTTTCTATTTTTTTTTCTATTTTTCTATTCCTTTTTTTCTATTTTTCTATCCCTTTCTATTCAACCATTCTTTTATGTAGCATTTTATGGTGCTGATATGTATGCCGCAGAATGGTCTTGACATCATGAATGGTGATGCAGAGCCTTTTCTTGCTAATAGGTCTGCTTTTTCGTTTCCTCTATGGCCACTGTGTCCTAGCATCCACATGAGGTGAACTCTAGTTGTAAGCAGTCCCATACCAATTTAGAGGTGACTTCGTAGCTTTTGAGGGCTTAAAGTGCAGCCTTGCTGTCAGAGAGAGTATAAATGTTTTTATTGGTTATAGCTCTGTTTATATTTTCTCTGAGGCAGAGTTCAATAGCGAATATCTCTGCTTGAAATACGGAGTTGTATCTGTCTATGCTGTGATAGATGTGTGTTGAGACCTTAAAATTTTGGCTGAAGTTATACCTTGGAAGACAATTGTCTATATGGGGTATTTTTAGGATTTCATGCCTGTTTAGTTCATTAAGAATGTCAGGATGAAAGAGCCTGGAATTAGAATCATCCTCCGCGATATGTTTATGAGCGAATATTATTGGTTCTTTTTTAAGTTGGAGGTGTACGGGTGGTAGGTCCGTGATGACTTCTAGCGCTGCTGTGGGGGTTTTTCTCATAGCTCCTATTATACAGATACAAGCTAGTCTCTGTAGTTTGTTGAGCTTGGCTTGTACTGATGTCTGTTTTGTTTTGTGCCACCAGACGGGCGCAGCGTATGTGAGAATTGGTCTGGTGATGGCTGTGTATAGCCAGCGAGATATTTTAGGATTAACGGCCCAAGTTTTTCAACGGAGATATTTGCGGGTCCATAGAGAGATGCTGGCTTTCTCAATGGTCTTTGTGATGTGAGAGTTCCAAGTGAGCTTTTCGTCTAGTTTTGCACCTAGATATTTGGCTTCGTTTGAGCCGAAGGCACGAAGATTGAAGGCGAACCTCTGCGGAAAGCAGTTAGATCGGCGGAGGTATCCCCTACGGAAACCCATCCGACCCTCTCATCTGCAGCCCCCGCACATCTCGGCGGCGCGCAGCGCAGAAAGCGTCGGCGGCTAGTAAAGGCTGCTGCAGGAGGCCAGCTTGCCAGCACTATCGGCATGAGCCTCAAACACTCCTGCTCTTATTGGTGACGGTCAAATCACCAATAAGAGCATGCCAGGTTCCAAAACTCACTGGAGGTGCTCCAATGAACCCTGAATCCATTTCCCGTATGCTGGAAAGTGTTTATTCGAATATTAACTTCGATTTCAACCGCAGCACTACATGCCTGAAACTCCTTCTCCTCAATATCCTTCCCTTCTCCCAATCATAGTTTCAAAGGATCGCGAACACCCTCCACCCTTTTATATTTTTTTTTTTCCTATTTTTGTATTCCTTTTTTTCTATTTTTCTATCCCTTTCATTCCATTTTTCTATTCCTTTTTTTCTATTTTTTTTTCCATTTTTCTATTCCTTTTTTTTCTTTTTTTTCCATTTTTCTTTTCCTTTTTTTTCTATTTTTTTTCTTCTATTTTTCTATTCCTTTCTCCACCTCACCAACCCCAAACACCATATCCACACCATATCCACACCATATCCACACCATATCCACACCATATCCACACCACTACACTACACTACAGCAACTGAGCACCTCAGTCTGAATACCCATATTTATAGAATAACAAATAAAAAAAGTTGAATTTATTTTGCAGTGTTTCTTGGCAAGTGTTTTTTTTTACAGTGTTTTTGGCAAAGTTTTTTTTTCAAATGTTTGATCACATGGGGTTGTTGAACAAGACTCTCTGGGCCCTGTGTTGTTGACGTAAGCGCTGACATAGACATCTAGGCTTATAGGCTTATTGATAGGCGTATTTTGCGTCCTTCTTTCTCTTCAAGCCCATTTGTTTATGCTTTGCCGAACGTTACTTTTAAGCTGAATTTTAGCATCAGAGCCGTGGATAGCATGTCCGAAAACAGGTTCTTAGGTGCGACTGGCCTAATTAAATTACTACTTTCAGATTTTTTTTTTGCAGTTTTCTCCGGAGTTAATCTCTTTCTCTGTTCCCTTGGCTTTGAACCCACTGTGTTGAAGTGGATATCTTCTTATTTGAAAAACCGTTAGATTTAGATTTAGATTAAGGTGGGGAGAGGGACAATGTCACCTAATCACTGCGGCCTCTGACAGGCCTATTGTGATGTCCCCTCAAAAATCCTAGAAAGTTTAAGCGAATATTATTGGTTGTTTTTTAAGTTGGAGGTGTACGGGTGGTCCGTGATGACTTCTAGCGCTGCTGTGGGGGTTTTTCTCATAGCTCCTATTATACAGATACAAGCTAGTCTCTGTAGTTTGTTGAGCTTGGCTTGTACTGATGTCTGTTTTGTTTTGTGCCACCAGACGGGTGCAGCGTATGTGAGAATTGGTCTGGTGATGGCTGTGTATAGCCAGCGAGATATCTTAGGATTAACGGCCCAAGTTTTTCCATGGAGATATTCGCGGGTCCATAGAGAGATGCTGGCTTTCTCAATGGTCTTTGTGATGTGAGAGTTCCAAGTGAGCTTTTCGTCTAGTTTTGCACCTAGATATTTGGCTTCGTTTGAGCCGAAGGCACGAATTCTCTTCAAGCCCATTTGTTTATGCTTTGCTGAACGTTACTTTTAAGCTGAATTTTAGCATCAGAGCCGTGGATAGCATGTCCGAAAACAGGTTCTTAGGTGCGACTGGCCTAATTAAATTACTAAATTCAGATTTTCTTTTTGCAGTTCTCTCCGGAGTTAATCTCTTTCTCTGTTCACTTGGCTTTGAACCCACTGCGTTGAAGTGGATATCTTCTTATTTGAAAAACCGTTAGATTTAGATTTAGATTAAGGTGGGGAGAGGGACAATGTCACCTAATCACTGCGGCCTCTGATAGGCCTATTGTGATGTCCCCTCAAAAATCCTAGAAAGTTTAAGGAGTTGTTTAGTTCTTGGTTTGTAGGAACATCTTGGCTTGTCTGCTACCTTACGTTTGTGTCCAGTAGTGGCTGGCCGTGTTCCTCAACCATTCCTTTATGTAGCATGTTATGGTGCTGATATGTATGCCGCAGAATGGTCCTGGCATCATGAATGGTGATGCAGAGCCTTTTCTTGCTGTTTAACAACAAAATTCGTAGGAGAATGTTTAACAACTTAAAATTAGTATTTTTATATTTATTTTTGTTATTATTATAATCATTAATCTACTACATTTATGTTTGCTCTTGTAGAGTTAACAATGCCGTGAAATCTTTCAATTTTTTTGTATTGTTTGACATAAGGAAATTAAATAAACGACACTCGTGTATCAGACGTGAAGGAAAGCGGACGGGTTTTAATCGATCTCCCTCGTCATTTATTTTTTCATTAAACATTTTTGGTCCTTCGAGCCATTTGAACCGGCAATTTTTTTTGATTATTTGATATCATAGTGTAAATTACTAAGACAAGTGATTTACAATAATAAGACAATTTAACAAGACAAATATCATATAACACAGATCAAGCCTTGGACAGTGATTTTTTTTTTGTGTTTGTTCGTGAAAAGTGCGAATAATTTTTTTTTTCGTGTTTCGGTCGCGTCGCGAAACTGTTCGACCGTGGTACATTTCCCAACGGGAACTCGTCATGGAAGTATCGGACGATACCTAACGGGTATCAAAATATCACACCATTTTTTGCCAACGGCATTGTAAATCATATTTTTTCTCTTTCGTCTTTCAATCGTGGTACAGTTCCCAACGGGAACTCGTCATCGGACTATCGGACGATACCTAACGGGTATAAATTCATCACACCACCTACTGCCAACGGCTTTAGTTAGTACAGCAACAAAAAAAAAAAAAAAATAAAAACAAAAAAACCTTTTTATTAAAATTAATATTTTCTTTTCATCCTTTTATTCATTTTTTTCCTTTTTTTTTTGATTGGAGCATGGCCGAACTCGAGAAGAGTTTGCGTGATATTCTCACGCAAATGACGAGGGACTCAGTCAACTTTGGTAAGCGGAGCACAAGTCAACGCACCAAAAATTATTTAATGAGGCGGCTGAAAATATTAGAGGATAATTTTAAGTCAGCGAAGGATTTAAATACCAAAGCCTTTACCTCGTTGGAACGCCCGTCCTTGGAGGAAGCATCCACTGTGTTTGACACCATCCAGGAGATGTACTTGGAGTATAGAAGCAGTATGATGGACGCGTTGGACAAACTAATAGGTACCGCGTCATTGACATAATCGGGCACAGAATCTTGGGTGAGTGAAGAAAAAACATTTATTAAACGAGATAGTTTAAGACTGCCAAAAATAAATATACCCATCTTCAAGGGAAATTATGTGCAGTGGAGATCTTTCTATGCCCTGTTTACTTCACTTATTCATCACAATAATAGTTTGTCTGAGAAACAAAAGTTGCATTATCTCAAATCCTCTATTTCGGGAGAAGCAGAACGCATTTTGTCACATCTAACGATTGACAATGGCAATTACGAGCAAGCATGGTCAATTTTAAAAGCACGCTATGACCATAAAAGGATATTGGTGAAAACCCAATTAAAGCTTTTATTTTCGCAGCCAGTCCAACCTTCTCGACACATCCACTGAATGTTGTCATTCATTGGCAAATTTAGGTTTACCAGTACAACACTGGGACGACATATTAATTTACATAATTTTTCAAAAGTTGCCTGAAAAAACAAAGCAATTGTGGGAGGAGAAGTTGGGTAGTCGAAAAAATGTACCTACTTTGCAAGAGTTCACAGAATTCCTTGAAGCAAGATTCCGGGCGTTAGAAGTTATCGATCCCATCGAACCCCCGAAAACCTGCAACGTGCAGGAACATTCAGGTAAACAGATCTCCTGTAAAATTTGCAATAGGGGTGCACATACGGTGCGATCCTGCAAACGATTCTTGCGTTGGGATCCTAAAACACGAAGAGCATCGAATATGCCAGCAACCGCATCATACACTCCTTCACGGAAATCCTAATCGCCATGCATCTCAATCCCAACTGCAAAAAGAAATCCATAGGAATTATAAACAATTTCGACCTAACACACAAAATTATAATACAATTTCACAACTACCACAAAATACACAACAAATTTCTGAACTTAACAATCAAGAATCAAATACAAATAATGGTCAAAACCCTTATATAGAAACCTATAGAAGTACTAACCAAAACTTAAGTAACATATCAAATACTTATCATCTCCATAACGAGAACAGATCACAGGTATTGTTAGCAACCGCAATTGTTAAAGTAAGATCAGCTTTCGGTCAGATCTATCATTTACGGGCTTTACTCGATCCAGGGTCAGAATCAACGTTCATCATAGAGTCAGCTGCCCAGTTACTGCAGTTACCAAGAACGCGAACTTTTGTTGAGGTCGCAGGGTTGGGGAGGGTCCAGAGTGGAGCGTGCCATAGCTTCGTCGACATTTGTATCGGCTCAGTGCACACGAATTTCGAGATCAACACACGTGCATTGATATTCAAAACCCTCAGGGGCCTTCTTCCGGCCTTCGAACTCAACATCCGCGACTGGAGACATATCAGAGGACTACGTCTAGCTGACTCCTGGTACAACAAGCCCGCAAATATAGACTTATTGTTAGGAAGCGATGTATATAGCGACCTAATGTTACCTGGAATAATTCGTGGTGAGGATTTCGCATCACCAACTGCATTTGAAACTCAATTAGTCTGGATTCTTATGGGTAGAACTCCAATGCAGCATCCGCGACGGATACAAAGTTTTGTAAATGTTAATATTTCTTCTCTTGGTACTCATCTCCAAAAATTCTGGGAGATAGAAGAAACACCATTTCAAAACCCACATACTGTGGAAGATCAATACTATGAGGAACAATTTTTAACAAAAACTCATCGTGCCCAGGACGGGCGATTTGTGGTATCATTATCATTCAAGGAAGGAAAAATCCTGCGCTTGGACCCTCGACGCAAGGTGCCTTGCGTAGGTTCTTTCACTTGGAGAAACGTCTCCATCTCAATTCATATCTGTATGCGGAATATGCAAAGTGTATAAAAGAGTATCTGCAACTAGGACATATGGAAGAGGTCGATCTCGTAAATGACCCAGTCTTGAAAGCTGAAAGTAAGATGAAAGAAGTTAGAGACTTACTCAGATCAGCAGGCTTTATCTTACGAAAGTGGACCAGCAATAGTAAGGAAATTCTTCAACATATTCCGGCGGATCACCGAGAAGCTGCATTTCTTGTACCGTTCGGGACATCGCAGACGGTTAAAGCTTTAGGTCTTCAATGGATTCCCTTAGAAGATGTATTTTCGTTTCGAAATACACCAGTGCAACCATGCGATGAATCTAAAAGGACAATTTTATCAACAATAGCTAAATTATTTGACCCTTTAGGATGGATTTCTCCGTGCGTTCTCAAAGCGATAATCATAATGCAGGAGTTGTGGCGCGATGGCTCGGACTGGGATAAGCCCATAGCACCGGATCTCAAACTTGAATGGATTACATTTCACCAAGAGTTAAATTCTATTACAAAGTTGAAGATACCAAGATGGATTCATATACACAGTTCGATGAAAGCAGTGGAAATACATGGCTTTTCTGATGCGTCTCAACGAGCGTATGGAGCAGCCATTTACATTAGAGTCTTGGATCATGAAGACAATATTCATATTTCATTACTGATGTCCAAGACAAAAGTTGCTCCATTGAAAACAATCACTTTACCGCGTTTAGAACTCTGCGGTGCAGTAATTTTGGCGACGTTAATGGGCGATGTAACAAAAACTTTAAAATTAACAAACGTCAAAAGGTTTGCGTGGATAGATTCAACTATTACCTTGGCATGGATTGCTGCTCCACCAACCAAATGGACCACATTTGTTTGTAATCGAGTAGCCGAAATTCAACGATTGTCGAAAGGTGTCATCTGGAAGCACATACCAACAAAGGTTCAGTTGATCACAGACCAGTGCAGTGATAGGAAGTGTACAAGTGCGGACTTAAGCGAACATCACCCAACTATAAAGTTAGCACGGTGGTAGAGCGTCGGACTAATAATCCGAAGATCGGAAGATCAAATCCCCATTCGGGAAAAAAAAATGTTCGTGTTTTTTTCGTGTTTTTTCGTATTCTTCTGCTACTAACAATAGTAGCAACAGTAGCGAGAAGACATGTCGGGAGACGGCGGGGGAGGACCCGTTCGTCAGACGGAGTCGGAATCGGATGATTTATCATCCGATTTCGCAACGCCGGCCGCCGTAATGAAGAGGCGCAGAAGGGTCAACTCCAGGCCCAACTTAATTAAGCGCGGCCCTCTTAAGTTCGGCTACGGAGGATGAGCGTAGTGCACTGGAGGAGCAAGAACGCTTCCTGCGCGCCCAGCTGCAGGCCGTAGTAGAAAAAAATTAAGGCGTTGCAGAAGCTGAGAGAGGAGGCAACAACCGCCGAAGAAATAAAGCAGCAACAACAACAGCAGCCGCAGAAGAAGCCGCAGAAGAAGCAGCAGAAACAGAAGCAGCAACAACAACCGCAGCAACAACAACCGCAGCAACAACAACCGCAGCAGAAGCAGCAGCAGCAACAACAACCGCAGCAGCAGAAGCAGCAACAGAAGCAACAGCAGAAACAACAACCGCAGCAACAGAAGCAGCAGCAACAACAACAAACGCAGCAGCAGAAACAGCAGCAACAACAACAGCCGCAGCAGAAACAACAGCAGCAACAACAACGACAGCAGCAGAAGCAGCAGCAACAACATCAGCCGCAGCAACAGCGCCCGAAAAAGGAGAAAGTGCCACCGATCCTCACCTATACCACTGCCTTACGAGAAAATATCGATCTGTGTAAGTATGCCATTGGTGTAGGTAATTTTGAATTTAAATGTTTGGGCCAGAAACGCTATGCTATTCAGTGCAAGACACTGGAGCAACATAAGCGTATTAAAAGCCTACTGAAGGAGTCAACGACGGAGTTTTTCTCCTTCACTCCAAAGGCCGAGAGGTTGCGGACGATGCTCCTCAAAGGCGTGGAAGTTATCACAGATCCCGAGGAAATGCTCTCAGAGCTCAAAGAGTTCGAGAGTGACGACCTCAAATTCGTGGCGGTTAAGCCATTTTCCACGGTGAGCTCCCGACGGGAGAAGCGAGTGATTTCCTTCTTCGTGGTACAGCTCACACCCAACAGCAAGCTGGAGAGGTTAAGGTCCATTACTTCCTTGGCTTCCCAGCGTGTAACATGGGAAATATTAAAAAGGCAAGGAAACATTTTGCAATGTATCCGCTGCCAAAGATTCGGGCACGCCGCGTCGAACTGCGAAATGCAGCCTCGATGCGTTAAGTGTGCAAAGAATCACAAGAACGAGGAATGCGACCTTGGGAAAGACAAGGTGGCGGACAAAGAGCAGCTCGAGTGTGTCTTGTGTCGGAACCGAGGGCACCCTGCAAACTATCGGGGATGTCCTAAGTTCCAGGACATCAAGAAAGAAAACCTGGCCCGTAAGCAGAAGGTCGAGGAGAAGCGTCCCTCGGGTCGCTTCCAAACACCAGCCGTCACATCCCAGTTGACCTACGCCCAAATGGCGGCAGGTTCGGGAAAGACGGTACAAAAACCCGTGGCTGTTCCTAAAGCCCCATTGCCTGTCTCTAAGGCACCGGGGGCCGAGGTGGATGTCTGTTCGATCTTGCTCGCAATCCAAGGGCAGATTGGGCAGCTCCAAAAACAGATCCAGGAAACGGCGACCCGAGTAGATAGTATCTGCTCGCTTCTGCCGGGCCTAGCGCACCTAAGGTCATGATGGATACGCTGGCAGAGAGACACTTGAAGATCCTATCGGTGAATGTAAATTCACTGATAAGGATCGAGCGACGAGCCGTACTTTTTAACCTGTTGCAGGACGAAAGCCCCGATGTACTCTTGGTTAGCGAAACAAAGCTAAACCAGAAGCACAAAATCCGGCACAGTTCGTATAAAATAATTAGAAGAGACCGACCCAACGCTACTCAAGGCGGAGGAGTTGCAATCTTCATTAAAAATAATCTTAAACATAAAGTCATATATAGCGGTGAAGTGCGGAGGTTCCAGGTGCTAGAGGCCTGTATTGTGTGCATTCCTCTCCGAAACGGAAAGAGAATGTACATTGTATCAGCCTATGCACCTGAAGCACCTCAACCCAATATTTTTATCGCAGAACTCGAGGCACTCTTTCGATCTCTGCGCTTGAACTCGGTAGAAAACTTCTACATTCTGGCCGGCGATTTAAATGCCAAACATAGTGATTGGGGAAATAACATTCTCAACACTAGGGGGAGCCTACTAAGCCATTGGTGGGTTCTTCACAACATTGAATATAGAGTCAAGTTGCTTGCAACGGATAGTCCGTCGTATCCTAGGAGCGGCTCCTATCTGGATCTAATGCTGATAGACTCTCGACTGAGACTGACAGACACGAACGAATGGTCTATTAACTGTCTACGGACCATTGTATACGACAGTGACCATTGCGGACTATGTGCCGTGATCACAGTACCTGACGAGTTCGCGGAAATGGCAGAGTACGTACACACGCACCCCTACGATTACAGTAGGGTGTGCTGGCCACGCTTCGCCAATTCCCTGACGAGAGCGCTCACTTCGAGCGCCTCCTTCCCACCAACTAATAGGAACCTGTCAAACCACGAGATTGACAGGTATCTCAAAGAAATGGACGATATCATTAAACTGACTATGAACAGTACGATACCACGTCAAAGACAGCACGATACCACGAACATATACCGAAACGCGACAATCGACACACTGCACAGACAAAAAAGTAGACTCCTGACAAGACTCAAACTCTTGTACAGGCGGTTTACCGACAGACAAAACTCGGAGGTCAGGACACTGAAGTCACTGATTAAAAATCTCCAACAATTGATCAGAGAAAATTACAGATTATCTGTAAGTTTGCATTGGAACAACAGAATTCGTGCTGTAAAATCCAACAGCGCGAGTATGTTCCCGCAAATAAATAAAATATTTCGGAGAAACGATCAGAATGACATTCAGGATCTGAAACTTCCGAGAACGTCAGACAATGAACGTTTGCTACGGACAGTTAGCACCGATCCAGACAGCGCCATTCTGGATGAAGACTTTTTCGTGATTGAGGATCCTCAGGAGAAGGTGGCGACAGTGGGAGCTGTTTTCCAGGAAGTGTACAAGGTGAATGATAGTATTCGCCCGAGCCATGACCTGGAGAACAGAGCCCTGCTTCATCACTTCTACCTTAGAAATGATTTCGATCATTGGCGATCCGAGAATCTTGGTTTTACCAGGTTCAATGAAGATTTCATGGCAAGCAATGCCATCGCCAGTGAGGGGGCTAACATCCTGTTCATTTCGACGGAAGATCTCCAGATGATCTTTCAGTCATTGAAAAGGAAAAAATCCGTGGGTATCGACGGCATATCCAATGTTGTGCTTAGGCACCTTCCACCAATGGCTGTAGAGAGGTACGCCATCCTGTTCAACAATGCACTAAATAATGCATATTATCCAGTGCATTGGAAGACAGCGGTGGTGCAACCAATCCCCAAGAAGGGTAAAGACACCTTTAACCCGGCAAATCTCCGGTCAATAAGTATTAGCAAGGTCTTCGAGAAGGTGATCCATAGGGCCTTGGCTAAATGGGTTGAGGACAATAAAATCATCCCGGATAACCAATTCGGTTTCAGAGCGGGGCATGACACTATTCATGCCGCGTCGAAGCTGGTGTCGGATATCCAATGGAATAAATGCCAGAACCAATGCACGGGTGCCTGTCTGATTGACTTGGAAAAAGCCTTCGACACCGTATGGTTAGAAGGTCTTTATTACAAGCTCAGTCGGCTGGCCATAAGTAAACCACTACTATATATGATTTTTGAAATGTTAACCGGTAGAAAGTTCGTTGTGAAAACTGCCAATGTAACTTCTACCCAAATATTTGAAATCAAAAACGGACTGCAACAGGGTACGGTAAATTCGCCGATCCTTTTCAGCATTTACCTAAGCGATCTGCTAGTTTCTCTTCACCATTCAATAGCGTACGCAGACGACCTAATCGCGTACAGATCAGGTCCAACGATCGACGTCATTGTTACTCTTCTGCAGCGTGACTTCGAAAAAATTCAGCAGTATTGTGATGACTGGAAGTTGAAAATCAACTTCCAGAAATCAGAATCTATATTGTTCAGAACGCCTTTGTCTAGGGCCTCTCGGGACACTAGAAAAAACTGGCGCAGGTTCTTAATTTTAGGACCGGACGGGCGTCCACTGGCGAAACAAAGTGTGGTCAGATATCTTGGGATCGTGCTGGATCAGTATCTATATTTTGACAAACATGTAGATGCTGCTCTGGCAAAGGCCCGGGGCGCTTTCGCTCTGACAAGATGGCTGTTTCATAGCAGCCAACTTGATTCTAGGGTGAAGGTAATCTGCTACATGGCCTTAATCAGGCCCATGGTTGCCTATGGATGTCCCGTCTGGTTCAATGTGAGAGCCAGCTTAATGGAAAGGATTCCGGTGTTTGAGAGACAATGTCTTAGGACTTGTCTTGGGCTACATAGGACTCCCGAATCTGAGTACACGAAATTTTACCCGAACGAGGTCCTATACAATAGGGCCAGCATTGTACGGATAGATAATTTTCTGATCAAACTGATTCGAAGCCACGTTGCAAGAGCAATGACTTCGGTCAATAGCCTAATCTTCGGGGCTTACTACCCCAATGATCTATATCATGAGAGAGTGCGCCTTAACGGCTTTGTCCCGCCAGAAGCATTCCTCTATCTAGATAGATGTGGGCTGATCCAGGACAGATTGGCGTTACCGCTAATCTTCCACGTGGGTCGCAATTCCGTGGAGCGGCGATTCCTCTACGGACCCGATGTCGCGCTCCGTGAGCGCGAGCGCCTCAGGTTCTGTAGATCGGTCTCACGCCGGGATCGAGGAGACGTAGTCCGCCAGCATCAACGCTTTTGGTGGCTGGAAAGAGCTCCGTCAACGGACACCTTGATAGGAGCAGCCTCTTCAAGGCAAGGCCTGCCCAACACCAATGGCAGGCTTGCATAGGCTAGGGTAGGGTAAGGTAGGGTAGGGTAGGTTAAGGTAGGCTAGGGCAAAAACGACAAAAAAAAAAAAAAAAGAAAAAAAAAAAATACAAAATGAAAAATCACAAAAAAAGAATAAAACTTAAAAAAAAAAAAAAATTAAAAATAAAAACATAAAAAAAAGTATATATAAAATATATATAATGTATATATATTTTAGTTAAGTTAGAATAAGATAGGTTTAGTTAGGTTTAATTAGTATAAGGTAGGTTTAAGTTTTATATAAAAAAAATGATCATATGCTAAATTTTTTAATGAAAAAAAACATTTTTCTTAGCTTAAGTTAGTTATAATAATAGTAAATTTGTGTAGACGTCGAAAGACATAAGTATGTTTCAATTGTTCTGCTTGTTTTAGAGTGTCCGACTAGGGCCAGTAAGATAGTTACATTTGTTAAGATAGTTAAGCTAGTTTTAAGCATTTTTGACTAGGGTAAGATAGATATAAGTTAATATGAAATAAAAATGAATTGAATTGAATTGAATTGACCAACAAAGGTTAACCCAACAGATTTAGCATCGCGAGGTATTCTACCATCAGCCTTGGTAGGTAATAGTCTTTGGTGGAAAGGTCCAGATTTTCTTCAACAGGGGTGGAACTTTTGCTGTCCACACCAACCTTCAGTTTTGGAAACTGATATGGAACAACGTACCATAAGAGTTCACAACGTGACAATACAAGAAAATCATATCAACACTTTAATTAGTAAAATTTCTAATCTATCTAAACTTTTAAAAATTATTTCCTTTTGTAACAGATTCATAGCAAACTTACGGAAATCACCTGCAGCAAGGACAAAGAATCTCATCTCTCCAGAAGAAATCCAAGCGGCATATCTAGTAGCAATCAGAGCAGCACAAGCAGAATCATTTTCTACTGAGATCGCGAGACTGAAAGCAGGAGAGAAGACGAAAGGACTAAATTCATTGTCTCCATTCCAGGATAAAGATGGAATAATGCGAGTTGGCGGCCGTCTCCATAACTCTGACTTAACATTTGACCAGAAGCACCCGATAATTTTGGATCCAACGGGTCATTTTACCAAAATTATAATTCAAGACGCGCACGACAAGACATTGCACGGCGGATTACCACAGATGATAGCGTACCTTCGGAATCGATTTTGGATTCTGAAAATCAAGAACACCGTCAAACATTTTATTCACCAATGTGTTATCTGTTTTAGGTATAGAGCAAAGAATTCAATACAGCAAATGGGAGATTTGCCCGCTCCCAGGGTTACAATGTCTCATCCCTTTACAAACACAGGGGTTGACTATGCTGGCCCGATGGACGTGAAAGCATGGAAAGGAAGAGGAGCAAAGCAGTTCAAGGCGTATGTAGCGATCTTTGTTTGCCTGGCTACTAAAGCCATTCACGTGGAATTCACAGCACGACGAGGTATATGCTCTAATTTATATAGCGTCAACGGAACCACCTTCGTTGGAGCCAATCGTTAATTACAAGAGGCTTGGCAGAAAGCTCAAATGCATTTCCAGGAGGTAGCGGAGTCCCTAGCCATGGAAGGAACAAAGTGGCATTTCATCCCACCAGCATCGCCTCAGTTTGGAGGCCTCTGGGAAGCTGGTGTAAAGTACCACCTGAAGAGAGTAATGGATTCAGAGCTGCTGACATTTGAAGAGCTTAGCACGCTACTAACACAAATAGAAGCTTGCTTAAATTCTAGACCGCTGTGTCCAATGACAGAAAATATTAACGATTTTTCTATTCTATTCTAACACCCGCACATTTTTTGATAGGGCAACCGCTGAATCTAATCCCTCAACCTGACTTGTCCGGAGTAAACAAAAAAAAAAAAAAAAAACAACGATCGTTCGTATTCACAACAAGAACCATAACCGTTTGCCCGTTTTTTTTTTTTTTTTTTTTTTTTTTTTTTTTTTGTTGGAGGCTTTTACTATCTGCTGGAGCACTCAGACACAAGTACTGGTCCATTGTACTACCAAACAGACACCTTGGGGCCGATGTGGTGGGTGCCGAATCTCTTAGCTCAACATCACTGAAGCCCCTCCTCACTTTTCTCCGGACAACGGGGAAAATACAATAAGTCATTGATGTCAGATTTAACCGTTGAAGCTGGTAGACCTAAGGCGGGTTCAGGCCCTGAGAAACTCTCCTCTGAGCCTTTTCTAGCGAGTTCATCGGAGATCTCGTTTCCTGGGATTCCAGAGTGACCTGGAACCCATACAAGCCTAAGTGAATTAAGTCTTCCGACTTTGTTCAAGAAGGTCTTGAGTTCATGCACTAGTTTGGAGTTGGACAGAGGATTGGATACAGCTTTGAGTGCAGCTTGGCTGTCACTGCAGACACATATGCTCTTTCCCCTCCATCTGTGTTTCACAACATAGTGCATGGCCATTAGGATTGCGTAAATCTCCGCCTGGAAGACAGACGCATATTTTCCTAAAGAGAAGTGCAGTCGAATGTTTTCGCGCTCGAAGAAAACTCCGGCGCCGGATCCCTGATCAGTCCTGGAGCCATCTGTGAAGATGCGAAGACATTCTGTTCCAGGTTCAGTGTCTGGCCAAAGCCAGTCCTGACGCCAAGGAAATGTGACTGTCTAGTTACAGCGCAGTAGGATGGCAGGTGTCATTGCGTCAGAGGGCATATCCATGAGACAGTGATCGTAGGATATTTCTCTCTCAAGTACACTTTCACTCCACTGCGAGTTGTACCAAAGACCATTCCTCTTTAGGCGAGAAATAGTTTTCAGTGCACACCCTCTGATATATATGTCAAGGGGTGGAAGGTTCATCATAGCATCCAAAGCAGCTCCCGGTGTGCTGGGGAAAGCCCCCGTGCAACTGAGGCAGACCGCTCTTTGGAGTTTGGTGAGTGAAGCCACAACGTGTTTTCGTGACAGCCTGCTCCACCAAACAACCGATGCATATGAGATTATCGGTCTTACCATTGCCGTGTAGATCCAAAGGACCTTTTTCGGCGATAAGCCCCATGTTTTGCCAAAGGCACCTTTGCATTGCCAGAAAGCTGACAGCGCTTTGGTGGTTTTGGACTCAACATGTTTTGACCAGAGAAGCTTGTTATCTAGAATGACTCCCAGATACTTAGCTTCCTTGGATATAGGGATGGGAATGCCTTTTAGCACCAGCTGAGCAATGCCAGTTGTTTTCCTCCTTCTCGTGAAGAGAACGACATCGGTCTTAAGAGGATTAACCGACAGCCCATTTCTCGTGCACCAGTCATCGATCACGTTTAGCGCCGCCTGCGCTTTGAGACAGACATTCGCTAAACATGAGCCGACAGAGAGAACAGCAACATCATCCGCATAGGCCTGGGCATAGATTCCAGAGGCATTGAGAGCATCTAACAGAGAGTCGACCACCATGCACCATAACAGCGGAGACAAGACGCCACCTTGCGGGCAGCCCCTGTTTACTCCAGACTTGACACATTGTTCGAGGCCTGTATCAGCGATCAGTGTCCTGTGCACAAGCATTGCTTTGATCCACAAAACCAGTGCTTCATCTACGCCATGCCGTCTAGCAGCGTTACACATGCTGTCGAAGGTAGCGTTATCAAAAGCTCCCTCAATGTCGACGAAAATGCCTAATACGTACTCTTTCCTTTCGAGAGCGCATTCAATTCTCCCAACTAGGTTTTGAAGCGCAGTCTCGCAGGATTTTCCGCGCTGATAAGCATGTTGCATGTCCGACAGAGGATGCAAACGTTTGCCCGTTTACTCGGTCGTTTAACGCACTTGCTATTTTTTCTCACATTAATCAAAAAAAAAAAAAAAAACACTTTATTCACATTATTTACATTATTCACTAACTATCATTTACTAAGTTGTCTCTAGGTTCGCTTTCCTCAGCACAACACGTCACTTAAGCAAAAAGGGACAATAATAAACAAGTCCATTCAAAACAAAAAAGGGGCAATGGACAGAGGCATTAGTACATATATACATATGTAAACACAAGAAACATATGATCATTCAATCGAACCAAACAGCAAGTTAAAATAATAATTTAAATGAAAAGAAATTATTGTTTTACTTACCTAAATGTCAGCTCAAAATTCAATTCAATTTTGTTTTTATTTTTTTTTTTTTTTTTTGTGTTTACACACACACGAGACACTGCACGAGACAACACCAAATGGTCAACTACGACATCATCAATATGAAAATAGCACAGGCATCAACCATCATCCACCGGATCTACAATTTGCTGTCGAGACTGTGCATAAGATGTATGTACATTGCGAACGAAGTTCACGGCGGGGAGAATGTTTAACAACAAAATTCGTAGGAGAATGTTTAACAACTTAAAATTAGTACTTTTATATTTATTTTTATAATTATTATAATCATTAATCTACTACATTTATGCTTGCTCTTGTAGAGTTGACAATGCCGTCAAATCTCTCCATTTCTTTGTATTGTTGGACATAAGGAAATTAAATAAACGACACTCGTGTATCAGACGTGAAGGAAAGCGGACGTGTTTTAATCGATCTTCCTCGTCATTTATTTTTTCATTAAACACTTGCTAATAGGTCTGTTTTTCGTTTCCTCTATGGCCACTGTGTCCTGGTATTCACATGAGGTGAACTCTAGTTGTAAGCAGCCCCATACCAATTTAGAGGTGACTTCGTAGCTTTTGAGGGCTTAAAGTGCAGCCTTGCTGTCAGAGAGAGTATAAATGTTTTTATTGGTTATAGCTCTGTTTATATTTTCTCTGAGGCAGAGTTCAATAGCGAATATCTCTGCTTGAAATACGGAGTTGTATCTGTCTATGCTGTGATAGATGTGTGTTCCAGTGTTGGCTCCGTATACTCCAGCCTCAACACCTTCGTTCGTTTTGGATCCATCTGTGTACCATACATAGGATTGACGATCGAAGGAAGGTCTATTTTGCTCCCAGGTGTGTCAAGAGGGAATTGAGACCTTGAAATTTTGGCTGAAGTTATACCTTGGAAGACAATTGTCTATATGGGGTATTTTTAGGATTTCATGCCTGTTTAGTTCATTAAGAATGTCAGGATGAAAGAGCCTGGAATTAGAATCATCCTCCGCGATAAGTTTATGAGCGAATATTATTGGTTCTTTTTTAAGTTGGAGGTGTACATGTGGTAGGTCCGTGATGACTTCTAGCGCTGCTGTGGGGGTTTTTCTCATAGCTCCTATTATATAGATACAAGCTAGTCTCTGTAGTTTATTGAGCTTGGCTTGTACTGATGTCTGTTTTGTTTTGTGCCACCAGACGGGCGCAGCGTATGTGAGAATTGGTCTGGTGATAGCTGTGTATAGCCAGCGAGATATCTTAGGATTAACGGCCCAAGTTTTTCCAGTGAGATATTTGCGGGTCCATAGAGAGATGCTGGCTTTCTCAATGGTCTTTATGATGTGAGAATTCCAAGTGAGCTTTTCGTCTAGTTTTGCACCTAGATATTTGGCTTCGTTTGAGCCGAAGGCACGAAGATTGAAGGCGAACCTCTGGGGACAGCCGTTAGATTGGCGGAGGTATCCCCTACCGAAACCCATCCGACCCTCTCATCTGCAGCCCCGCACTTCTTGGCGGCGCGCAGCGCAGAAAGCGTCGGCGGCTAGTAAAGGCTGCTGCAGGAGGCACAAGCATGCCAGCATTATCGGCATGCGCCTCAAACACTCCTGCTCTTATTGGTGACGGTCAAATCCCCAACAAGAGCATGCCAGGTTCCAAAACTGACTGGAGGTGCTCCAATGAACCCTGAATCCATTTCCCGTATGCTGGAAAGTGTTTATTCGAATATTAACTTCGATTTCAACCGCAGCACTACATGCCTGAAACTGGGTCTCCTCAATAGCCTTCCCTTCTCCCAATCATAGTTTCAAAGGATCGCGCCCACCCCCCACCCTTTTATATATTTTTTTTATATTTTTCTATTCCTTTTTTTCTATTTTTCTTTTCCTTTTTTTTCTATTTTTTTTTTTCTATTTTTCTATTCCTTTCTCCACCTCACCAACCCCAATTACCATATCCACACCACTACACTACACTCCAGCAACTGAGCACCTCAGTCTGAATACTCATATTTATAAGTCGTTCATAGACCAGTGTGGAAGAAGGAAGTGTTTCGGCTAGAGTAGTAAAAGAAAATAAAAATAAAAATTATAACTACGCGTTTGGACAAGGTGCTCGCGGAACCCGAGTCAGCGCGATCGTATAGTGCACGGCTGGCGAGCGGGAAGTCGCCAGTTCAAATCTCCAGCTTATTTCCTTATTCTTTCTGCTGCTTCTAAAGTTAACTCGAAGTAGCAGGAAGAGATGTCGGGAGACGACGGGGGAAGACCCGTACGTCTGACGGAATCGGAATCGGATGATGTATCATCCGATTTCGCAACACCGGCCGCCGTCATGAAGAGACGCAAACGGGCCCAATGTAATTAAGCGCCCCTCCCTCAACACCTCGACCGAAAAGCTGCAGGTCGAAGGGAGGAAAGGGGCGCCATCACCATCATCATCACCATCAACGACCAAAGCAGCTGGGCAACAACAACAACAACATCAACAATCAGTGCTACCCGTGGAAGCAAATATCGCCTACCTCTCCGATGGTAGGGAAGGCCGCTACACGGGCGACAACAACTCGTTCGCCGCCCTTTCAAGTTCGGGTACTGAGGAGGAGCTTAGCGAGCTCGAGGAGGAGGAACGTGTCCTACGTGCCAAATTAAAGGCCGTAGTTGACAAGTTAAACAAGATGCGGCAGAAGGAGAAAGAGGAGGCAGCAGCCTCCCAGCTTCAGTCACTTCAACAGCAGCAACAACAACAGCAGCCGCAGAAGAAGCTGCCGAAAAAAAACGGCACAACCTCAGCCGCAGCGAAAAAAGCAGCAACAACAACAACAGAAGAAGCAGCAACAACAGCCGCAACAACAAAAGCAGGAGCAGAAACAACAACAGCCACAGCAGCAGAAACAACAACAACAACAACAGTCGCAACAGCAGAAGCAACAGCAACAACAACAACAGCCGAAAAAACAGAAACAGGAACAACACAAGCAGCAGCATCGTCCCAAGGAGAAGGTGCCACCAATCCTCACTCACACCACAGCCCTACGCGAAACAATAGACTTATGTAAGTACGTTATTGGTGTTGGCAATTTCGTTTTTAAAGGTATAGGTGAGAACCGCTATGCTATCCAATGGAACACATTGGAGCAGTATAAGCGGGTCAAGGAACTACTGAAAGAGACCACGACTGAGTTCTTTTCATTTACCCCCAAGACCGAGAGGCTGCAGAGGCTCCTCAAAGGCGTGTACTCAATTACTGACCCTGAGGAAATGCTCTCAGAGCTCAAAGAGTTCGAGAGCGACGACCTCAAATTCGTGGGAGTCAAGTCGTTCACCACGGCGCGGGCCAGACGGGAGAAGCGTGTGTTACCTTTCTTCCTGGTTCAGCTCGCACCCAATAGCAAACTGGAGAGGCTAAGGACCATCACTTCCTTAGCATCTCAGTCTGTAAAATGGGAAAAATTAAGAAGACACGGAAACATTTTACAATGTATCCGCTGTCAAAGGTTCGGGCACGCCGCGTCGAACTGCGAGATGCAGCCTCGAAGTGTTAAGTGTGCAAAAAACCACGTGAACGAGGAATGATCTGACACAAGACAAGGTCGCGGATAGGGAGCAACTTGAGTGCGTGCTCTGTAGGAACCGTGGACACCCTGCAAACTATCGGGGATGTCCTAAGTTCCAATACATTAAATTAAATTTCGCTCGTAAGCAGAAGATTGAGGAGAAACGTCCCGCAGGTCGCTCACAAACATCAGCCGTTACACCCACAATGACCTACGCCCAAATGGCGGCAGGTCTGAGGCAGACGGTACAAAAGCCTGTAGCTGTTACTAAAGCCCCAGTGCCTGTTACTAAGGCACCGGAGGCCGAGGGGGACCTGCGTTCGATCTTGGTCGCCATCCAAGGGCAGATCGGCCAGCTCCAACAGCAGATCCATGAGCAGGCGACTCGAGTGGACAGAATCTACTCGCTTCTGCCGGGCCTAGCGCCTCTAGAATCGTGATGGGTACGCCGGTAGAGAGTCGCTTAAAGGTCCTGTCGGTTAATGTGAATTCAGTGATTAGGATTGAGCGAAGAACTGTACTTTTCAACTTGTTGCAGGACGAAGGCCCCGATGTACTTTTGGTTAGCGAAACAAAGCTAAGCCAAAAGCACAAAATATTATAGAGTAATAAGAAGAGACCGACCCAACGCCACACAAGGTGGAGGAGTTGCGATTTTCATTAGAAATAGCTTTAAACATAAAATTATATATAGCGGTGTAGTGCGGAGGTTCCAGGTGCTAGAGGCCTGTATTGTGTGCATTCCTCTCCGAAATGGAAAGAGAATGTACATTGTATCAGCCTATGCACCTCAACCCAACGTTTTCATCGCAGAGCTCGAGACACTTTTTCGATCTCTGCGCTTAAACTCGGTAGAAAACTTCTACATTCTGGCTGGCGATTTAAATGCCAAACATAGTGATTGGGGAAACAGCATTCCCAGCACTAGGGGGAGCCTACTAAGCCATTGGTGGGTTCTGCAGAGCATAGAGTATAGACTCAAGATACTCGCAACGGATAGTCTGTCGTATCCTAGGAGCGGCTCCTATCTGGATCTCATGCTGCTTGACTCTCGACTGAGACTGGCTGACACGAACGAGTGGTCTACTAACTGTCTACGGACCTTCATATACGACAGTGACCATTGCGGACTAAGTGCCGTAATCAAATTACCAGACGAATTCGCGGAAATGGCAGAGTACGTCCAAACGTACCGCTATGATTAAAATAGGGCGCGCTGGCCACGCTTTACCAATTCCCTGACGAGAGCGCTCACTTCGAGCGCCTCCTTTCCACCGTCTAATGGGAACCTGTCAAACTATGAGATTGACAGGTACCTCACACAAATGGAGGATACTATTAAACAGACAATGAACAGTACAATACTACGCCAACGACCGCACGATATCACGAACGTGTACCGAAACGCGACAATCGACGCACTACATAGACAGAAAAGTAGACTCCTGACAAGACTCAAACTCTTGTACAGGCGGTTTACCGACAGACAAAACTCGGAGGTCAGGACACTGAAGTCACTGATTAAAAATCTCCAACAGTTGATCAAGGAAAATTACAGAATATCTGTAAGTTTGCATTGGAACAACAGAATTCGTGCTGTAAAATCCAACAGCGCGAGTATGTTCCCAAATAAATAAAATCTTTCGGAGAAACAATCAGAATGACATTCAGGATCTGAAGCTTCCGAGGACATCAGACAATGAACGCTTGCTACGAACAGTTAGCATCGATCCAGAGAGCGCCGTCTTGGATGATGATTTCTTTGTGATCGAGGATCCCCAGGATAAGGTGGCGACAGTGGGAGCCTTATTCCAGGAAGTGACCGCGACCTGGATAACAGAGTCCTACTTCATCACTTCTACCTTCAAAATGATATAGATCATTGGCGATCAGAGAACCTTGGTTTTACTAGGTTCAATGATGATTTTATGGCAAACAATGCCGTCGCCAGTGAAGGGGCTAACACCCTGTTCATTTCGACGGAGGATCTCCAGATGATCTTCGAGTCACTGGAAAGAAAAAACTCCGCGGGAACCGACGGAATAGCTAATGTTGTGCTCAGGCACCTCCCACCAGTGGCTGTAGAGATGTACATCATACTGTTCAACAATGCACTGAATAATGCATATTATCCGGTGCACTGGAAGACAGCGGTGGTGCAACCAATCCCCAAGAGGGGTAAAGACACCTCTAACCCGGCAAATCTCCGGTCGATAAGTCTACTTCCGAGTATCAGCAAGGTCTTCGAGAAGGTGGTCCATAGAGCCCTGTCTAAATGGGTTGAGGACAATAAAATCATCCCGGATAACCAATTCGGGGAGAGTGACAATGTCACCTAATCACTGCGGCCTCTGATAGGCCTATTGTGATGTCCCCTCAAAAATCATAGAAAGTTTAAAGAGTTGTTTAGTTCTTGGTTTGTAGGAACATCTTGGCTTGTCTGCTACCTTACGTTTGTGTCCAGTAGTGGTTGGCCGTGTTCCTCAACCATTCCTTTATGTAGCATTTTATGGTGCTGTATGCCGCAGAATGTATACCGCAGAATGGTCTTGGCATCATGAAAGGTGATGCAGAGCCTTTTCTTGCTAATTGGTCTGCTTTTTCGTTTCCTCTATGGCTACTGTGTCCTGGTATCCACATGAGGTGAACTCTAGTTGTAAGCAGTCCCATACCAATTTAGAGGTGACTTCGTAGCTTTTGAGGGCTTAAAGTGCAGCCCTGCTGTCAGAGAGAGTATAAATGTTTTTATTGGTTACTGCTCTGTTTATATTTTCTCTGAGGCAGAGTTCAATAGCGAATATCTCTGCTTGAAATACGGAGTTGTATCTGTCTATGCTGTGATAGATGTGTGTTCCAGTGTTGGCTCCGTATACTCCAGCCCCAACACCTTCGTTCGTTTTGGATCCATCTGTGTACCATACATAGGATTGACGATCGAAGGAAGGTCTATTTTGCTCCCAGGTGTGTCAAGAGGGAATTGAGACCTTGAAATTTTGGCTGAAGTTATACCTTGGAAGACAATTGTCTATATGGGGTATTTTTAGGATTTCATGCCTGTTTAGTTCATTAAGAATGTCAGGATGAAAGAGCCTGGAATTAGAATCATCCTCCGCGATAAGTTTATGCTTTGCTGAACGTTACTTTTAAGCTGAATTTTAGCATCAGAGCCGTGGATAGCATGTCCGAAAACAGGTTCTTAGGTGCGACTGGCCTAATTAAATTACTAAATTCAGATTTTTTTTTTTGCAGTTTTCTCCGGAGTTAATCTCTTTCTCTGTTCCCTTGGCTTTGAACCCACTGCGTTGAAGTGGATATCTTCTTATTTGAAAAACCGTTAGATTTAGATTTAGATTAAGGTGGGAAGAGGGAAAATGTCACCTAATCACTGCGGCCTCTGATAGGCCTATTGTGATGTCCCCTCAAAAATCCTAGAAAGTTTAAGGAGTTGTTTAGTTCTTGGTTTGTAGGAACATCTTGGCTTGTCTGCTACCTTACGTTTGTGTCCAGTAGTGGTTGGCCGTGTTCCTCAACCATTCCTTTATGTAGCATTTTATGGTGCTGATATGTATGCCGCAGAATGGTCTTGGCATCATGAGTGATGCAGAGCCGTTTCTTGCTAATAGGTCTGCTTTTTCGTTTCCTCTATGGCCACTGTGTCCTGGTATCCACATGAGGTGAACTCTAGTTGTAAGCAGTCCCATACCAATTTAGAGGTGACTTCGTAGCTTTTGAGGGCTTAAAGTGCAGCCTTGCTGTCAGAGAGAGTATAAATGTTTTTATTGGTTATAGCTCTGTTTATATTTTCTCTGAGGCAGAGTTCAATAGCGAATATCTCTGCTTGAAATACGGAGTTGTATCTGTCTATGCTGTGATAGATGTGTCTTCCAGTGTTGGCTCCGTATACTCCAGCCCCAACACCTTCGTTCGTTGTGGATCCATCTGTGTACCATACATAGGATTGACGATCGAAGGAAGGTCTATTTTGCTCCCAGGTGTGTCAGGAGGGAATTGAGACCTTAAAATTTTTCCTGAAGTTATACCTTGGAAGACAATTGTCTATATGAGGTATTTTTAGGATTTCATGCCTGTTTAGTTCATTAGGAATCTTCTTCTTGTTCTCCTTTTCCTTTTTATCCCGCCGTCGTTATGGTCAGAAGTGCAGGACCATAACCTTCCCACTTAACTTCATTCCTACTGGTGCGCTTGTGGGGTCCGCCGGTTTAGTTCATTAAGAATGTCAGGATGAAAGAGCCTGGAATTAGAATCATCCTCCGCGATAAGTTTATGAGCGAATATTATTGCTTCTTTTTTAAGTTGGAGGTGTACGGGTGGTAGGTCCGTGATGACTTCTAGCGCTGCTGTGGGGGTTTTTCTCATAGCTCCTATTATACAGATACAAGCTAGTCTCTGTAGTTTGTTGAGCTTGGCTTGTACTGATCTCTGTACGTGAGAACTGGTCTGGTGATGGCTGTGTATAGCCAGCGAGATATCTTAGGATTAACGGCCCAAGTTTTTCCAGTGAGATATTTGCGGGTCCTTAGAGAGATGCTGGCTTTCTCAATGGTCTTTGTGATGTGAGAGTTCCAAGTGAGCTTTTCGTCTAGATTTGCACCTAGATATTTGGCTTCGTTTGAACCGAAGGCACGAAGATTGAAGGCGAACCTCTGGGGAAAGCAGTTAGATCGGCAGAGGTATCCCCTACCGAAACCCATCCGACCCTCTCATCTGCATCCCCCGCACTTCTTGGCGGCGCAGCGCAGAAAGCGTCGGCGGCTATTAAAGGCTGCTGCAGGAGGCACAAGCATGCCAGCACTATCGGCATGCGCCTCAAACACTCCTGCTCTTATTGGTGACGGTCAAATCCCCAATAAGAGCATGCCAGGTTCCAAAACTGACTGGAGGTGCTCCAGTGAACCCTGAATCCATTTCCCGTATACTGGAAAGTGTTTATTCGAATATTAACTTCGATTTCAACCGCAGCACTACATGCCTGAAACTCCGTCTCCTCAATAGCCTTCCCTTCTCCCAATCATAGTTTCAAAGGATCGCGCCCACCCTCCACCTTTTTCTATTTTTTTTTTCTATTTTTCTATTCCTTTTTTTCTATTTTTTTTTCTATTTTTCTATTCCTTTTTTTCTATTTTTCTATCCCTTTCATTCCATTTTTCTATTCCTTTTTTCTATTTTTTTTTCCATTTTTCTAATCCTTTTGTTATAAGGTGTGTAGATTGGTGTGGGGTGTAACAGGGGGTAAGGGAATCACTTCTTCTCTTTTTTTGTTTTAAATGTTATGTGTAGTATTGGGTGGAGTGAAGGGGAAGCACTTCCTTTTCACTAAGTGCTTTATTTTATATATACATATGTATATGTATAAATGTTTTGTGGACAATGATGTGTAGTGTTAAATATACTGAGGAAATAGGCAATTTTACCACCGGAATAAAAACACAATATACAGGGTGTCCCACGAGCAGTGTGCCAAAAAGCTAGAGCGTGTAGGTCTGGTCAAGACAAGAAAAAAATCGTATGGGAGGGGGGGGTCTATTCCCCCCCGTTTAGCCGGGAGGGGCAATTTTCTAAAAAATTGACTTAATTTGGAAAAAAAATTATTAAAAATCAACAGTTACATCCACAATGCCGTGATATACTTTTTTGTAAAGCCAGAAAGCTCTTCTTTCATCTTGTTTCTAAACGAAGCTGTTTTAAGGAATAGTTTTTGAGAAATTAATTTTCAAACTCAAAATTTTGAAAAAAAAATGAAAAAAAAAAATTTCGAACTATTTATTTTTCAAAATTGTATGTAATTAAGTACTAATTTTTTGTCCAAAATTCAATTCTCTTATTAGTTTTTAGTTAAAAACAGAAAACCGGATGCAAAAATGTTTTGTAGTTTTCGAGAAATTAAAAAAAAACCCGAACCATTTTTTTCTAAGAAAAATCTTTTTTTTGGTTTTAACGCGGCTGGACTTGTAGGCAAATTAATGTATGAAACATTGACATCTTTTTTATTATTTTTAAAAAATTTGGAGTTTTATGAGGATTCAATAAACTGACACAGTATTGGAATAACCCTGGATTAATCCTTTTTTTCATTGATAACGCCTGAAAACTGACCTGCCAATTTCGTCTGGGTCCGCCCGCCGCCAATGGGTTCAACCGGCTAGGACCTTAAGACAATAAAACCGCAATTTTTGGATTTGGTCTGACGTAATCCCTCCCTTAGTACAAGGAGGATAGCTATTATCCTTGGAGTGCCCAAATCTAGAGTACGGAGAGTGCTTCATACCGAAAACTTACACCCGTACCATTTTAGGCCAGTTCAGGAACTCACCTCAAACGACAAGTTTTTGAGAGCAGAATTTTGTCTGCTTCGAGATGAAACTGAACGAAACTATTTTGCACGGATATTCTGGACGGATGAAGCACAGTTTACCAGAGATGGGGTTACTAACTTCCACAATTTGCATCATTGGAGTAGCACCAATCTACACAACAAAAAACAAAATAAATCACAACACCGCTTTAGCTGTAATGTTTGGCTTGGTATTGTTGGACAAACTGTAATCGGGCCCCGGTTTTTGAATGCCGTTATTAATGGAGAATCATACTTGCAGTTCCTACGAGACCTTTTGCCCGATTTGATGGACAACGTTCCTTTGGCCATAGCAAATAATTTAATCTACCAGCAAGATGGAGCGTTAGACGGGTTAGAAACTGGCTGGATGATCATTTTAGTGACCGTTGGATCGGAAGAAAGGGCCCCACGGAATGGCCACCTAGATCACCAGATTTAACTCCTCTAGATTTTTATGTGTGCGGATTCATGAAGAATTATGTTTACGAAGTGGAAATAGTATCTTTGGAACGACTGAAAGCACGGATTGAAGTCGCTGGAGTCAAATTGTTTGACTTATGTGCAGCCATTAGAAGGAGATATAATCTTTGCCTTCTAAAAAATGGGGATCATATTGAAAATTGGTTATAATAAAACTCCAATTTTTTTAAAAATAATAAAAAAGATGTCAATGTTTCATACATTAATTTGCCTACAAGTCCAGCCGCGTTAAAACCAAAAAAAAGATTTTTCTTAGAAAAAAATGGTTCGGGTTTTTTTTTAATTTCTCGAAAACTACAAAACATTTTTGCATCCGGTTTTCTGTTTTTAACTAAAAACTAATAAGAGAATTGAATTTTGGATAAAAAATTAGTACTTAATTACATACAATTTTGAAAAAAAATAGTTCGAAATTTTTTTTTTTAATTTTTTTTTCAAAATTTTGAGTTTGAAAATTAATTTCTCAAAAACTATTCCTTAAAACAGCTTTGTTTAGAAACAAGATGAAAGAAGAGGTTTCTGGCTTTACAAAAAAGTATATCACGGCATTGTGGATGTAACTGTTGATTTTTAATCATTTTTTTTCCAAATTAAGTAAATTTTTTAGAAAATTGCCCCTCCCGGCTAAACGGGGGGGAATAGGCCCCCCCCTCCCATACGATTTTTTTCTTGTCTTGACCAGACCTACACGCTCTAGCTTTTTGGCACACTGCTCGTGGGACACCCTGTATATATTCGTTTTAATTAATGTTCACAATTTTTATTATATTTATATACATACATATAAAACAAGTTTCAATTTTATTCGCGAACGAACTCGTATGTCCGAAATGGAAATTATAATATGTACTTTACAAATCGGGATAACCGTGCGCGTATCGTGTGTTCAAAATAAACTGTCATTATGATCGGCTGATTTTACCCCTTTTATTACATATCTTCCGCGACGGTTATTCCGTTTTAGTGCGTTTTTCTCAAGTTTAATCATATGTTGTCTCATCACAGAATGTTGTCTAATTCACAATAGGATTATGTTCTCAGTTACAATTTCATGTTATATTATACGTAACATTCCTCCCCGCCGCCCGTGAACTATGTTCGCAACTTGATACATTCTGCGTTCGGATCTGCAACACTGCCTCGCTGGTAACTACTGGATCTATGTTGTGCTGGACCCTCGTTCTCGTTTCGCCAGGTATTGACCTTGTTCAAATCTGTGGGAAGTGTCATTAGTATGAACGAGACAAGAACAGACATACACAGGACACATATGTAAGTGAGTAATATAAGCCCAATGCCGTTTGTCAACTGTCAAATTCGCGAAGATATGGAACGTCTTGTTAACCAAGTATTATAAGCGTGATTGATTTATATTAATTGTTTATTATTATATCATATACATGTGTTGAGTTAGAGTTGCTAGGATTAATATTTTCGATACGGGTCTCTATTTTTTTTCTTTTTTTTTTTGAATATTTTTACTGGTGAGAAATGCATTAGATTAAATTAACGATTCGTTCGTCGCGATCTCATTACTTGGTAATGCACATATTTTAGTTATCGGTCATTTAAGTTCTCCGGTTGGAGTTTTGAGTGTCACAACGCGCGCTAAGTTGTCCTTCCCCGGATGGAGATTGATAACTCGGGCCAATGAGCATCTGGACGGTGGAAGACGCTCATCCTTTAAGAGGACGAGATCTCCGATGTTTGGCCTCAACCTTGAGCCACTTTGACCGTTGTTGGAGACGCGCGAGATATTCTGAATTCCACTGGTTCCAGAAGTTTTGATACTGACCTTGTACCAGTTGCCACCGATCTTTGTAGGAGAGAACGTGATCAGGCTCATATGGCTCTGGAATGGTGTATGTTGACTTTCCTATGAGAAAGTGCGCAGGAGTCAGCACCGTGAAATCGTCAACATCACTCGAGATTGGACAGAGTGGTCTGGAATTCAGGCATGACTCGATTTGAGTGAAAAGCGTTGCGAGCTCCTCAAAGGTGAGAACTGAATTACCAGCCACTCTCTTTAAATGGTGCTTGACAGATTTAACGCCGGCTTCCCAGAGACCTCCCATGTGCGGTGATGCTGGTGGAATGAAATTCCACTTAATTCCTTCCCTCGTCGCGTAGTCGACAACTAACATGTAGTCGAAACTTGATGCTGTTCGTAAGTTATGTAGCTCCCTATTTGCTCCAACGAAAGTCTTCCCGAAGTCACTGAACATTTCCTGGCAAGCTCCTCGTCTTGCCGTAAATCGTCGAAGTGCTGCTATAAACGCTTGGGAAGTCATATCGCTGACAAGCTCAAGGTGTAGCGCCTTGGTAGCTAAGCATACAAAAATCGCCATGTATGCCTTAAAGGTTTTGGATCCTTGACCCTTCCATGCCTTAACGTCGATTGGTCCAGCATAGTCAATGCCCGTGTAGGTAAACGGACAAGAAATGCGGACTCTTGGTGCCGGTAAGCTACCCATAAGTTGTTGGTATGGGGTAGCTCTATACCGAAAGCATATGACACACTTGTGTATGCATTGCTTCACTGCGTTCCGTAGTCCAAGGATCCAAAACTTTCGTCTCAGATAAGCTATCATCTGTTGTGTGCTTCCATGAAATGTCCTTATATGGGCGTCATGAATAATTAATTTACTGAAGTGGTGGGTTGACTCTCAATACCATGTCCTCATCCACAAAGGGGTTTAGGGATTTTAATCCCTTTAGATTAGGCTGGTTAGATTTCGGATCAGGATAGAACATCTGCCTTTGTACGAGCCTTACAGCACACTTCAAGGCTCCGTCGATCTCGCTGGGTATTAGAAATGATGACAATGGCAACCCTTGTAGACTCCGTGGATGCTTGCATAGAAGTACAAATCTCTTCAGATACGCAAGGATACGTAACAGTCTATATAGATTTGAATGACGTTCAATTAGCCCGATGATTTGGTTATCGTTTATAGTCCCATAGTGGCTGCGAACCTTCCGAACCTCGTCCTCGGTTGTGATGTTTGTTGGTTGTGGAGGTTATTCTAAGTTCCAGTTCGATCTGAGGAATTGAGACCCTTTCCACCAAAGGTCTCGCCCTTCCAACTCGGATGGCAAGAGGCCACGTGAGACCAAGTCAGCTGGATTGTCGCGTGTGGGAATGTGTCTCCATGAACTGCAAGTTGTCAGCCGTTGTATCTCCGCAACACGGTTAGCGATAAACGTTTTCCATTTTGATGGTGTTGATGTGAGCCAGGCCAAGGTAATGGTCGAGTCGGTCCAGGCATAGGTTTTAACTTCGTTGCTTCGTATGATGTTTCTTATATATTCGAGCAACTTGGCTAAAACCACCGCACCACACAGCTCAAGTCGAGGTAGACTGATTGTGTTCAATGGTGCGACTTTGGTTTTTGACATTAGGACGTGCATGTGGGTTTGTCCTTCGTTGTCTAAAACTCGTAAGTATATAACTGCTCCGTAAGCTTTTTCCGACGCATCACTAAACCCATGTACCTCTATCCCCTTCGATATCTTCTGCACATGAATCCATCGTGGAATATGGATATGTTCCAGTAACCCAAGCTCTGAACGAAACAGTGTCCATTCCCGCGCAAGCTCTGACGGAATGGATTCATCCCAAGCAAGACCACGACACCATAATTCCTGCATCATGATTTTGGCCTTAATGATGCAAGGTGCAATCAAACCTAAAGGGTCGAACAATCGTGCGATTATAGATAACATCGTACGCTTTGTTGGATGGGTACCTGTATCAAAGACTACATTACGATATTGAAAAGTGTCGGTCACCGGATACCATTTTATACCTAGGGTTTGGACATATTCGGAACAATCAAACGGCACCGAAAACCCTGCTTCGTGCTGTTCAATGGGAATACCTCTTAAAACCTCCTCTGAGTTGCTACTCCACTTTCGTAGATGGAATCCAGCGGTGTCCAGCAAGTATCTCACTTCGTCACGCTTTCGAACCGCTTCTTCCACGGAGTCCGCTCCAGAGATAAGATCGTCGACGTGCATCTCCTCTCTCACCATCTGCGCACCCACGGGATATCGATGCTCCTCATCGCAAGCCACTTGATTGAGTGTGCGTATGGCTGTATAGGGTGCACTGGCCGTACCGAACGTGACAGTATCCAGTCGATAAAGTTTGATGGGATCATGGTTGCTGCTTCGCCAGTAGATCACTTGATAATAGGCATCGTCTTGCCTCATGCGGATCTGGCGGTACATCTTTTCCACGTCAGCAGTGAAGGTTACCTTATACATTCTCCATTTGAACAGAATGTTAATGATGTTTGTTCGAGGAATATTTACATAATATGTATTTAATAAACATGATTATTAATTATGTCTCGTGTAAACATAAATGTAACTACCCTACCATATTGTAATTTACACTGTATTATCCTTTTACAACTCTCCACTACAACGGTCGTATTGTAATCCCCACTCCAATTCAAATTTATATAAAACGGAAAATTCCGATAATACATTCTTCTTTTTACATCCAATAGCGAATGAAAGTTTTTCTGAATGATGAAACCTACGCAAGGCCCCTAACCTCGAGGATCCAAGCGCAGGTTTCTGATCATCTTTAAATGGAAGGGATACTTCGTAGCGCCCATTTAATTTATAATTCATAATCTAAGCGCCTCGTACTTTTAATGTAATGCTCCTCGCATTGTCTATCCTCTTCCTTTGCCACTTGCTGAAATGGCACTTCCTCAATCTCCCAAAACCGACGTAAATGTTCATCAATGTCCATAGTGTGGTGGACAACCTCACGGTTGTTGTTGGCGCTGAGATTTTGCCTAACAAGATCCAAAAGCCATATTTTCAGCCGGAGGAATTTCTATTCCTTCATGAATGTAATCTTCAATCATTTGAGGTTTGAATTCTGTCCACAGATCGACTGCATTGTTCGGTGTGTTCAGTGCTAAGATCACTCCAAAAAGGCTCCTTACTTGGGCTGGCCTTTGAACTCCGCAAGCTTCAGAGATGGCGTTTCTATATTCTTCTTCACATCTGACTAATCCATGTGCAACTGCTGCTGCCAAAAATGTTTCATGCTCAACACCGTTCACGGTTTTCAGAAAAGCATAGCTTGTTGCTCCTCTAATATTCAACAACAGGATGCGCAAATGAAACAATTCAATGTTCTTTGGGTTTACCATGTAAAGTCTTGTTATAACTTTACCACCTCCTCGTTGTCGGGTGCGCCAACTTCTCGATGGTGTATGCCACGTATAATTTTGTGGAACCCCTGTGTAAAGTAGTTCTCGGGCTTGAGGACAGTTTGTGTTCAATTTGAACCATGCCAATAATTTTGTGTCTCTGCTAAGAATATCAGCATCGATAGAGCAGCGTTGAAGGACCGAATCTTTGCCCTATAATTCTTGCTATGTGAATCGTTACCAGTGAGCAGAGATTCAATCAGATTGCTTGTTCTTAAGCCTGTCAATTTAACTTTGCCTTTGTGGCAACACGATGAACCTTTACTGCCATCTATTTCATTTCCAAAATGCAGCGCTTGACATTCATCACATTTCTTGGTCAACAGTCCTAAGTAATGTTGAGCTACAGTTGAAAAACATCTAAATGATACGGCAGCATTTAAAGAAGACAATAAATTACGTCGATTCCGCTGTAGACGTGAGCGGGTGGCTCTTAAAGTTTCACCTGAAGGACGCGAACGCACTCTTCGAGGCATTTAGGTTGTTCTATAACAAATAAAATTGTAAGTTATGCCTCTGATGTTCACAACTCACCTTAGTTTAAAAACAGTTATTTTATTTTTATCAGTTTGCTGTCAGTGATATGTGACGAATAAAATTAAATCATCAATTAAGTATTGGCAAAAATTGAAAAAAGGATTGTGTAATTATTCCAAAGGCATAATACTGCACGTGCGAATTTTATTTTATTGGCATAATTCAACTGCTACCTTCACGCGCTCAATTTTTAATCCAGTTTAAATCGCGTTTTCAATTAACTTTTTGTTGTATTTTATTTCTTATGTAACCATTATAAACCAATGATTTTCTAATGTTGCATTGCATTTGATTGATCGACTTTTAATTTAAGAGAAAAAGCGGCTCAATTGGCAAAAAAATTATGTTACTAAATATTGCACGTGCAAGTTTCACGCGCTGAATCTTAAATCCAGTTTAAATCGCGTTTAAATTAACTTTTGAATGATTTTTAAACCTTATCCGGCCACTTCAGACCATAAGCTTTCCAACGGTGTATCGCACTTGCCTGTGCGACTTTTAGTTTAGGAGGAGAAGCGGCTTCACTGGCGTATTATATAACTTTTTGTTGTATTTTATTTCTTATGTAACCATTACAAACAAGTTCGTTTGTGACCAGAGTCAAGTTGTTAATTCTTTCATTGTATAGTCTGTTTATTATTATCTGTCTATTACTATTTTCTATAACGTTATTTATGTGTGAACTGATTATTTGGAAATCTTCATGATCTGGATTGCCTGCAATATACTTCCAGGCCGTTCTTATAAAATCTAAAGCTCTTTTTTGTTTTTTGAAACTTGCCGGTTTTATTGTTTTTAAAATTTCGAAAGCCTAGTTCATGTGTTAGCAGTGGGTATATGGAGTGGGTTTGAGGAATGAGAGTATCCACGCTTTTAGTAATTTCAGTTAAAAAATGTTCGTATTGCTGTATGTCTATGAAGTGTATTAATTTTAGGTCACCGTCTTGAATCTTTGCCTGTCCTTCGTCTAAAGCGATCATGTGCATTGAGGAATAGGCTAGTATGTCGATGTCTCCTAGAATTTCTGAGATTATCAAGAGGAGTCTGTAAATAAAAATGGAAAGTTCGATGTCAGTATTGCGTCCGTAGATGATGTCTTAAAGATTAATTTCGTATGTGTTCTTTGTGTATTATTTTTACAGACTGGGTCTTAACTGTGGTTTCATAATTCTCTTTAACTATTTCCTTGGAATAACGTTCCGTTAATTTTGAACCTTTTCGTTTGTTTTTCTTTACGTAAATTTCGTCTCCAGGAGCATAATTTTTAATTTCATGTCTTTTCTTATTGTGATAATTTAAGTCTTTCTGTTGCTTTTCCTTTAATTTTTCAATGTTGCTTAGTCTTGTTCGTTCATAATCGTCGGGTCCGAAGTTTGCTTTTCTACCAAAAAACAAATCTACGGGTCTCCTTTGGGTGGTTGAATGGAAGGAGTGATTGTATTCATTGGTGGCATTTTCGAGCAACTCCTCAAAACTCTTATTTATTGCTCTTGGTTTCAGGTACCTCATTATTTCGGTTAAGGTCGAGTGGAACCTTTCCACTTGGCCATTGACTAAACTTTTATAAGGGGGAGTGGTAAAAACATTGATATTTAATTCCTCTTTTAACATAAAGAGGATGCTTTCCGAGTTGAACGATTTTTCATTGTCTATTACTATATATTCGGGCACTCCAAATTGGAAAATTATGTCCCGTAGAGGTCGTCGAATGTCTTCTACTGCTTTCGATTGAATTTTTTTCGTAATTGCAAATTTTGTGAATTTGTCAATCGCAGTTAGTACTAAATTTTTTTCGGTCGAAAATATGTCTATATGTATTGTGTGTCCAGGGTAATTAGGTAGGGGTGTTTCACCTAGTTTAGGGTTATTAGGGTGACGTTCATATTTTGACTTTTTACATGTTGAACAGAGTCTTGTGATTTGTTTTATTTTTTTACTCATTTGAGGAAAATAGAACCTCTCTAAAATCTGTATTTTATTTTCAAGCGGACCGCGGTGAGCCCTGTTATGAGTTTCTAGTATAATTTCATTTTGTTGGGTTTCTGTGCCTATGTCTGTAACTAGAAGTTGCGTGTGTCTAATCTTGTAATTTGAAAAATATTGTAAGTATACTTCCTGAATCAATCCCATTATGTTCTCGGGGGCGGATAGACCATTGACTATATTTGGGTTAAGAAATCGCTTAAATATTCCTACTAAATTCTCTTTGTTGTAGCTTCTTTCGGTGATTATGTTTGCTTTCTTCTCCTAACTTTAGTACAATCTGGTTTTTAAAAACGTTTATAGGCGTCTCAACGGAGGGTATAAGTTCATGTGCAGAGGTTTCAGCACTATGCATTGTTGGGGTCTTTGAATTTATATTTGAAGTTATTGGATCTGTTACGGGAGGTCGAGATAGGGCGTCGGCCACCACATTGGTCCTCCCGGGGGTATATTTCAATTCATAATTATGTTCCTCAAGGAATGCTTGCCATCTTTTCATTTTGTTGTTATAATTTTTATTACTAAGCGCGTGCGTTAGTGGCTGGTGGTCTGCATATATGTTAATCTTCTTTGAACCGTAAAGGAAGTTTCGTAGTCTTCCCAGAGCCCAAACTATTGAAAGCATTTCTTTCTCGTTCGTTGCGTATGCCTCTTCTGTTTTTATTAAACTTCGTGATAAAAACATTATGGGTTTGCCACCTTGACTTAGGACTGCTCCGAGTGCATAACTAGATGCATCGGTAGTGAGTTCGAAGTCCTTTTCGTAGTCTGGATAAGAGAGCATCACATCGTTAGAAATGAGTGAGTTTTTAATCTTATTAAAGGCGTCTTGGGCATCTTGATCAAGATGAATTTGTTTTAATTTCGATTGATTTTTCGAGATTCTACCTTCTTCTCCTCTCAGAAGAACGGTAAGTGGTTTCGAAAGATCTTTCAGACTTTTCGGAGTTGGGTAGTTGGCTATGGCCTTGACCTTGTCAGGATTGGTTTTGATACCTGTACTGGACACGATGAAAACTAAGAACTCTATTTCGGTTTTGAGGAACTCGCACTTATCTACTTGAACCTTCGCGTTGGCTTCCTGAAGTGTTTTAAGAATTATGTGAATGTCTTTGAAGTGTTGGTCTAGGGAGTCGCTGAAGATGATTATGTCATCTATATAAATGTAGCACCTAACTCCTATGTGCTCACGCAATATGTCATCGATGACACGTTGAAATATCGAGGGGGCGTTTCGCAACCCAAATGGTAACCGGGTGAACTCGTATTTACCATTATTCACCGAGAAGGCGGTCTTCTCGATGTCTGACTCTCGCAGTGGGATTTGGTAAAATCCGCTTTTTAAGTCCAATATTGAGACAAATTTAGATTTTCCCAAGTTATATAACACTTCATTGATCTCCGGGATGGGGTAACGATCTGGGATCGTTACTAGGTTCAATTTTCGGTAGTCTACTACGAGTCGATACTTTTTCACTCCTGACGCATCGAGCTTTTTCTCGACGACTATAATTGGTGCGTTGTAGGGCGACCTCGATGGTCGAATTATTCCACTATCTAGGAGTTCATTAATTTGTTTGTCAACCTCATGCTTCAGCGCTTTCGGATAGGGGTATGGTCTGGTATACACAGGATCGTCCGAGGTTGTCCTGATTTCACCCTTTACTGCTGTAATGTAAGTACATTTTGCGTCGGGTTATATGAACAAGTTTGGGAATTCCTCAAGAGTTCGTATTAATCGGTTTTCCTGACAGGAGTCGAGATGAGCTGTTCTAACTTCCAGATTATTTATGTCACGACTTTTTCGTTGCTGATATCATATTTTCCTTTCAGTGTTATAAAGTTCTTATCGGGGTGGTATACTGCGCCTAGTTCTTTGAGTGTATCGTTCCCTATAATACCATCAAAGGAACTTAATTCGTTTAAAATGAAAAACTTTATGGGTCCTATTTCAGGTCCTAAAATCTCTAGGTTTGAATGGTGAGTAATTTTAACTTTTCCGCTGACAGAGTTAACAACAAATGATTCTTTATTCGGAATGGGTTTCCTGATATACATAGTTTGGATGTAATTTTTATTAGACCCCGTGTCTAATAAGAATTTTAAAACTTTCCCGCTCTTCGCCTTAAACTCATAGTAGGGCAGCGAAGAGCACCCTAGTCTAAAAAATTCAGGTTTTCTAATTTGTCGCAGGCATCGAGGATGTCTACTTCTGGATTGTCTACTTGTATGTCGGGTTCGGGGTTGTTTAGTTCATCTTGGTAGTTTATATTAAAATTTTGTTGGGGTATGGTCGGGACTCGTTGATGTTGTTGCGAAAACGGGACTCTGGATTGGAAGGTTTGCCCTTGTTCCCTAGGTTCATACTTTATCTGGGGCACCGATTGTATCTGTGGCCTAGGACTGAAAAGAGGTCTACTTTGTTGGTATTGTTGCGATCTTTGCTGTGGGGCATTATAATTATAATTTTGGGGACGTTGGGTGTATTGTGGTGCAAAAACTGGCTGCGTTTTGGGTACGCCTTGGTGCATGGGTTTATAACTATAGTTTGTGAACTTTTTCTGCTGGATGTTTTGATTTGGTCTCTGGTAATTTTGATTGTGCCTATTGAAGTTAGTATTTCTAGGAGGGAAATTTTGCGGTTTATGGGACTGGTATTTCTGTGAGTTGTGGGCATAGTTGGCCCTATAATTGTGGTTATCTAATTTAAGGCACATATGAAGCGCCTGCGGTAAATCAATGGGTTCCCTTATACCAAGTAGTCTCGGCAGGTCTCCTCTTAAACCGCGTATAAAGGTATCGAGTGCCTTATCCCGGTACGTTTGCGTCAGCATTTGCATTGCTTCCGTCCCTATATTCATACAGCTGATTTTGTTGAGAATCAACGACAGATGACTATAGACTGTCTGGTAAAATGTCTGGACTGAATTATTGCCTTGGACAAGTGATATCAGCTGGTACTCTAAAGTTGCCACGTCTCTCTTATCGGCATAGTGCATAACTAGGCAGCGAGAGATTGCTGGCCAACTAAGTGGAGTGTTATACGACTCCAAGGCGATGTCCGCGTCTCCTACTATCTTGTTTCGGATCACATTTAGGATACCGAAAAAGCGAGTAGTACCTTTAATGGGTTCGTAGATTTTCAAAACCCGATCGACGGTTTTTTTCCCAGGAGCTAAACTCAACTGGATCGCCAGAGAACTCGCGTAGACAGCGGACTATGTCCGGAATCTAGTCTGAATCGTTGGGATTTTCAGTATGTCCTTCCGGAGTCGTTTCGTCCTCTAATGTATTTATATCTGCATTGGGATTTAGTATATTCTGTATAATGAAAGGAATTTTGTTCTCAATTGCCTTCTGAACAATCTGCGTTATGTAACAGTCCAGTTCAGGAGTGGCCCTGGTTTCCGTGAAGGAAGACGTGGACTGAGATGATACGTTTAAGTTTGGCCTGTCCTCTCGATTATTTGTATTATTTTGAGTTTGAGGATTTGGATTTTGCATCGTGGATGTGGATCGGGTATTGCCTGTGTTATTGGTAATTAGTAATTGAGGACTTGGGGATGGACCGGCACCAGTTCTAGTGTTTGGCATTATAAAACTGTTTTTGAAACTTTAGACTTTAAAATATTTCAATATTTCCAAATAATTATTCACCTTTGCATATAATATCGTTAACAAGTTTATAATATATTGATTTTATTGATAAAGTTTTCTCTCAAATTCACTTTTGTTATAATGGCTTAATGCAATATAAGAGTAAATAATATCGTTAACAATTCTTATAATAATAATTTTTAGAGGATTACTTTTAATATGTTATTCACTTCTGTTTTAATTAATTTTCATGCAATAATTAGTTATGTATATAATTAATCAAATTCTTAAGGTAATCTTACATCATCATTTTCCTATACATGTTGGAGCGGCTGACACTTCTCGGATATCTCCCGTTTGACTTTCTACTTGGGGGCCTCTTTTCTATAAAAATGGTTTGAGTTGATCTGCGTTTGATCGGGTTCTTCTGGGACCAATGAGCTTGGAAGTTTTTCAGGACACTGACATTTAACACTTGGCACTGGTGCTGCTTTTTTTTCAGGACACTGGCACTTTGCGTTTGGCACTGGCATATTTTTTTTTACACTGGCACTATGTACTGGTACTGATTTTTTTCTTCTTTTTTACTCACTGTCCCTGCTCGGGCGCCAATTAAAAATATGTTAATAAATATTTATTAAAAAAATAAATCTTTATTCGGAGGAGAACCTCCACTCTTTACAAACAGAAAATTACAACTGATTTTTCTTAATCTAATTTCCTAACTTCTACCTTGATCTAATTGTGTCTTGTACGTGACGGAATGTGGTTTTTCGGTTGGGTGGTGTCAGGTTGGTTGCTTTCGGCGGATGCAAAATCTGTGGTGTCGGGTTGTCTGCACTGGATGACTGCATGTGAATGGTGTGATAATGCCTGGTCGTCTGTAGCGTAATCGGAGATTGATGTTTTCCTCCAGCATAATTGCCGTATCTGCACTTTATTCATTTCCAAGGGAGACATATGTTTCATATTCGACGAGTGCTGTGTTAACTTATATATTTCAGATTATATTGAACTGTATTTATTTGATTAAGTTAATCACAAGATCACTGGAGTGTAGAATTATAATGTACGAGTAATTGTAGGGTTTAGCAAATAACTTCGACAGGTCAGATGCACTATATGTATAGCCGAGCATCCGACCAAATAATGTTATAAGGTGCGTAGATTGGTGTGGGGTGTAACAGGGGGTAAGGGAATAACTTCTTCTCCTTTTTTTGTTTTAAATGTTATGTGTAGTATTGTGTGGGGTGAAGGGGAAGCCCTTTGTTTTCACTAAGTGCTATATTTTATATATATGTACATATGTATATGTATAAATGTTTTGTGGACAATGATGTGTAGTGTTAAATATACTGAGGAAATAGGCAATTTTACCACCGGAATAAAAACACAATATATATATTTGTTTTAATTAATGTTCACAATTTTTATTATATTTATATACATACAAAACAAGTTTTAATTTTATTCGCGAACGAACTCGTATGTCCGAAATGGAAATTATAATATGTACTTTACAAATCGGTATAACCGTGCGCGGATTGTGTGTTCAAAATAAACTGTCATTATGATCGGCTGATTTTACCCCTTTTATTACATATCTTCCGCGACGGTTATTCCGTTTTAGTGCGTTTTTCTCAAGTTTAATCATATGTTGTCTCATCACAGAATGTTGTCTAATTCACAATATAATTATGTTCTAAGTTACAATTTTATGTTATATTATACGTAACACCTTTTTTTCTTTTTTTTTCCATTTTTCTTTTCCTTTTTTTTCTATTTTTTTTTCTTCTATTTTTCTATTCCTTTCTACACCTCACCAACCCCAAACACCATATCCACACCACTACACTACACTACAGCAACCTCAGTCTGAATACTCATATTTATAGAATAACAAACAAAAAAAGTTGAATTTATTTTGCAGTGTTTCTTGGCAAGTGTTTTTTTTTTTACAGTGTTTTTGGCAAAGTTTTTTTTTCAAATGTTTGATCACATGGGGTTGTTGAACAAGACTCTCTGGGCCCTGTGTTGTTGACGTAATCGCTGACATAGACATCTAGGCTTATAGGCTTATTGATAGGCGTATTTTGTGTCCTTCTTTCTCTTCAAGCCCATTTGTTTATGCTTTGCTGAACGTTACTTTTAAGCTGAATTTTAGCATCAGAGCCGTGGATAGCATGTCCGAAAACAGGTTCTTAGTTGCAACTGGCCTAATTAAATTAATAAATTCAGATTTTTTTTTTTTGAGTTTTCTCCGGAGTTAATCTCTTCCTCTGTTCTCTTGGCTTTGAACCCACTGCGTTGAAGTGGATATCTTCTTATTTGAAAAACCGTTAGATTTAGATTTAGATTAAGGTGGGGAGAGGGACAATGTCACTTAATCACTACAGCGAATCTTTGGATTAACGGCCCAAGTTTTTCCAGTGAGATATTTGCGGGTCCATAGAGAGATGCTGGCTTTCTCAATGGTCTTTGTGATGTGAGAGTTCCAAGTGAGCTTTTCGTCTAGTTTTGCACCTAGATATTTGGCTTCGTTTGAGCCGAAGGCACGAAGATTGAAGGCGAACCTCTGGGGAAAGCAGTTAGATCGGCGGAGGTATCCCCTACCGAAACCCATCCGACCCTCTCATCTGCAGCCCCCGCACTTCTTGGCGGCGCGCAGCGCAGAAAGCGTCGGCGGCTAGTAAAGGCTGCTGCAGGAGGCACAAGCATGCCAGCACTATCGGCATGCGCCTTAAACACTCCTGCTCTTATTGGTGACGGTCAAATCTCCAATAAGAGCATGCCAGGTTCCAAAACTGACTGGAGGTGCTCCAATGAACCCTGAATCCATTTCCCGTATACTGGGAAGTGTTTATTCGAATATTAACATCGATTTCAACCGCAGCACTACATGCCTGAAACTCCGTCTCCTCAATAGCCTTCCCTTCTCCCAATCTGTTGAATGAAATAACCACACTGTGTTGTCACTGTCGAACCACTTGACTCTTTATTTTTGTACTCTAGCTTATATACTAAAATTATGCTTATTCTACACAAAAAAAAATGATATTTTGGTGGGAACTCAAATTAATCGTAAATTGCTGCGTGTGTGACATTTGATGCTATTGTTTACTCGACAGGTAGACTGCGCGAATGTCACTTGAAGCCGTTGTTTATTTTGCAATTCATGGGAATGTCTCAAATTGTTGTCACAACATGCTGGGCCTCCTCACATAGACGAGATACAGAAATCGTTATCTTCAAATGTTTGATTATTGGTTTTCTCCCTTTTCCTTGGTGCAGGTACTGGTATTGTTACGCTAACGTACGGCTTCTCCACCATTTCAATAGGATAACGACAAGGAGTGCGATCAGTAATAAACCCCCTGTGGATCCCAATATTGAGTACTGATATGTTCTGTGCGTCTTGATATCGTTCAATATGTGCTCCTGACTCTTTTGAATCTGAATCGAATGTTCCAGCCTTGAGATTTCCAATGACATGTCAGGTTGTATTATCGGTGTTGGTTGCCGCTTATATTGTAGAGTTGTTAACTGCTCCGAAAGGTTGTGTGATGGAAGAAATGATGAATTTATCGTGCTAGTTATTATCTGTTTCCCCATAACTATCATCATTTGATCTTTAATGATGCAGTTTGATGATAAATGTATTATTCCACTACCCTTTAGCAATTGGTATTGGATTAAAATTGCAAATAATATTCACAGTTGTTTGCTTCGCAACGCTGTAGATCCAAGAGTTTGGTTGATGCATTTCTATCCAGTATGTTATCGGTGGCATAGAGTGAGTTAAACATGTCTCTGACAACTGCTGATTGTAACGCAGAATGCTCATCTCACAAGAGCTCGCTGCAGCGCCGGATATGTAAATCGGGTGCTCAATGTTGCACCAAAATCGATCTGGAGATCGAATCTGACAGGCTTCAAATTCGTTCTTATTTATAGGATAATGGTTATTCCCCTCAACATTCACCAATAAGTAGTCAGATGAGGGTATGATATAGGTAAAGTTTCCATTGTGCCAAGTAGGTACTGGCAAGACCCTGTATACCTTAAATTCTTCGTTGTATAACAGAGGAAGCGCAATTTCGATAATAATGTTGCGTCCAGTAACTCGTCCTCTTGACTGGAGACTCTTATAAAGTTGTAGAATAGAGTCGAGCTGCCTCTCACCAGGTAACATCAATGAACGCGGAAGGTGGTCGTGTATCCGATTTAATTCTTCCTTAAACTGTTGTACAGTCAATATAAGCGGATGTATTGTTCCACCGTGTGTTGACAACACAATATTGAGTAAGATGTTCTGAGTGTTTTGATAATTTATCATCATCAATAGTGTATTTAAACCCGCGGACGACAGCTGTTCATACGCATCGTACTTGTCCATCTTCTCACAGACTTGATTTAATACGCCATTCAGTTGGTCAAGTTGCCTTTTAGTGAATGACTGTTCTTCCTTAAATACATTTAACGTTGAATCAATGATTGTAGTTTGATTTTTCATTAAAAGAATCATATGATCTTCATTTTGTTTCACGTGATCTATTGTTTCTTCATATCGTTGGGCAAATCTTTGGTCTAATATTCCAAATAGTTCATTTGCAACCGTACCGACTACGTCGAATGGAGAACGTTTTGATCTATGGATCGGGTTATCGTTTGCGTGTAACAGGATGTCGTTGTTTAGATCAATCTGCTGAAGTTGTCGAACAAATTGATTTAACGTGTCTTCGCATAAAATGGTTTTCACCTTTGGTACCCTTGTGGACGAACAGATTTCCTTCATGTGCTTGATACATTGCTTGAACGTATAATATTCTGACCAATAGTTGCTCATATTGAAGAAGATAATAGTTTTCCATGAACTAGATATCAGGTTTGCTCTTCCAACATCTTCGAAATAAATACCGGGCTGACTATCGAATTGCATTATCTCATACTGTTCGTTAACTGGCATGGCAGTGATTGTGCTTATCAAAACTGTTATTGCCCAAACCCATAATGGTAGGCTGACTCTCTTATTGCCCTTTTGTCGTAAAGGCTTGCTTGGAACGTATGCTGCGCTTGTGGTATCCTCTATTGATGTTTCCGTAACTGCAACATTGATTTGAACTTGAGCTTCAGGTTTTGTAGAAGTTTGTTTCATCTCTGGTTGTATTTCATTCTTTTCAATAGGAATGAGGCACAGTTTGGTAATGGGCCTTTTGAAGTATTTTTGGTTACTGAATACTGTTGCAGCGCGAATTTCGTTATCCTTTCCGGGATGTACTTCCGTTATGATGCCCATCGGCCAAGTAGTTGGTGGTAATCGATCTTCTTTAATTAATACAATATCGCCAAGTTTAATATTGGGCTCCCTTTTTTTCCATTTGGTTCGTTGTTGGAGTTGTGAGAGGTATTCTGATGACCAAACCTTCCAAAAATCCTGAGTCATCTTTTGTATTAATAGCCAACGGGAACGGTAACCTTTTAAATCCTCTATGATCTGTTGGGGGACAGCGTTAAGTGCACATCCAATGAGAAAATGTCCGGGAGTAAGTATTACGGTTTCGTCGACGTCATTGTTGACCGCTATGAGTGGTCGGGAATTCAAACAAGCTTCTATTTGCGTTAGTAAAGTTGAAAGTTCTTCGAAGGTTAAGGACGTATTTCCGATTATTCGTTTTAAGTGGTATTTCGTAGACTTTACCGCGGCTTCCCACAGCCCGCCGAAGTGTGGTGACGCAGGAGGTATAAAATGCCACTGAATTCCATCCAAAACAAGTTTCCTTGATGCATCTTCTGCAGATTGTCTTATAGCATTCTTTATTTGGTGCTGAATTTCTTTGTTGGCGCCAATAAACGTAGTTCCGTTGTCGCTATAGAAGTGTGAACACATTCCTCTTCTTGATATAAACCTTCTTACCGCTGCTATGAAAGCTGCAGAGCTGAGATCACTCACTACTTCTATGTGAACGGCCTTGGTTGATAAACAGACAAATATAGCGATGTAGGCCTTCGTTGTTCTATTTCCTCGTCCTTTAGAAATTAATAACTGGATTGGTCCAGCATAATCGACTCCAGTGTTTGTAAAGGGTCTAGACGGAGTTACTCGTGCAGAAGGTAGCATTCCCATTAATTGGGTTTTAGTTTGTGCGTTGAATCGATGACATCTTACACAATTGTGGACAACCTGTCGTATTATCCGCTTTGCTTGAATGACCCAATAAGATTGCCGCAAGGTTGATAACATTAGTCGGATGCCTCCATGTAAGGTTCGTCTGTGTATGTTCTCAATTAATAATTTTGTAAACCTCTCGTTGTGCGGCAAAATGCACGGATGTTTTTCAGCATCTGATATCATTGCATGTTCCAAACGTCCTCCCACAACCAGAAGATTGTCTTTATCTAAGTAGGGGTTCAATGACAGAAGTTTACTTTTCCGGTTAATAGGTTTTCCATTTCTTATGCATGACAGCTCTTCGGAAAACACTCTTGCTTGGATGGAGCGTATAAGCATCTTTCGGGCATCCTCCATCTCGTCCACGCTCAAATCTCCAATTTTCCTTGATTTTTCCCTTTTGCAATTCCTTGCAAACCTTATGCAGCACGCAATTACCTTTAACAGTTTGGTATAGCACGAGAATCTTTCAGTTATATCGTCAATTGTGTGCACTGCTATGTTCAAAACTTGTCTTTCTTCCGGAATCTTTACAGCATGTACTTCCTGCTTTGGCCACTTACTTGAATCGAACTGCAGCCACTGGGGACCATGCCACCACAATTGGTTGTTTTTCATTTGTTCTGGTGAACAACCTCTAGAGGCAGAATCCGCTGGGTTGTCGAATGAAGGGATATGCCTCCATGAAGTTTGTTTAGTCACTTCTTGTATTTCCGACACTCTATTCGCAACAATGGTCTTCCAGGTTGATGGACATTTCTGGATCCAAGCAAGAGCGATTGTAGAGTCACTCCACGCGAATACTTCAATTACTTGAGTGCCAAATATCTTTAGTATTTCTGCCAATACCCTTGATAGTAAATGTGCTCCACAAAGTTCTAATTTGGGAAGAGGAAGTTTTCTCCGGATTGGAGCCACCTTTGTTTTTGCTGTCAGCAACGTTGTAGTGTAAGATCCATTTCCTTGTGCAACTCTTGAGTATACTACTGCCGCATATGCTGCTTCTGAGGCGTCGCAGAATCCATGAAGTTCAAATTTCTGATTTTTCTTTACTTTCATCCATCTAGGGATCTTAATGTCCTCCAGAGTCACAAGATTGTCCTTAATTTTTTTCCACTGACCATTCAATTCAGGTAAAAGCGGTTCATCCCATTCCACATCCGACTTCCAAATTTGTTGCATTAAAATTTTTGCACTAACTGTCACTGGTGCTAGCCATCCAAGTGGGTCATATAATTTGGCTATTTCAGACAACGTTTTCCGCTTCGTCAAGATGTTTTCCTGTCTTAAACATTTATCGTTGTGAACCTTGAATTGAAAGGTGTCGCGTACAGGATTCCAATGGATCCCTAAGGTCTTAATGGTTTCTTCTTCAAAAATCCTTATTTGATTTTGAGTCACGGTAGATTCGGATGGAATGTCTTTAAGCAACCTGCGATCATTAGCTGCCCACTTTCGAAGATGGAAACCTGCTCCTCTTAGCATTGCAATGAGTTGTACCTGAGCCTCTTTACATTCTGACAAGGTGTCTCGTCCGGACAATACGTCATCAACATAAAAATCATGTTTTACAATTTCTGCTGCGACTGGATACCTCTCCTTCTCATCTAAAGCTAATTGCTGCAGTGTCTTTACTGCTAAGTATGGTGCAGACGCAGTTCCATATGTGACTGTTGTCAATTTATATTCTTTTAGTGGTTGGTCGCTGGAGCTTCGCCACATAATCCGCTGATAATCTTGGTGATCCTCATGTAGCATGATTTGCCGGTACATCTTTTCAATATCTGCCGTAAAAACATACTTATGGCTTCGCCATCGTATCAACATCGATGTAATGCCTTCTTGAAGTTTGGGGCCAACTAGCATCAACTGATTCAAACTAACGCCAGTCGAAGTTTTCGCAGATCCATCGAACACTATACGTAACTTTGTAGTAGTGCTCTCAGGTTTTAGAACAGCATGATGGGGCATGTAGTACCTGGAATGCTGTAGACGATTATCTGAAGTTGCCTCGATCATGTGCCCAAGCTCCTGAAATTCGTTAATGACCTTTGTATATTCTTTTTTTTGCTGCAAATTGGTGTTGAGCTTTGCTTCCAGCTGACGAAATCTTGCGATGGCCTTGTTCTTCGAGTCTCCTAATGTAGATATTTGTTTGTTGAATGGAATCTTCACTACGTATCTTCCGTCGGGTCGTCGATAATGTGTTTTCATATATATATCCTCACATTCCTTATCACTTGGCTTCAAGTATTTCGGTGCCGCAACTTCTTCCAGTTCCCAAAATTTTTCTAACTGTCGATCAAGTGATGTTTGCACTACCAATCCGACAATTCCAATCCCATCAAGCCTTTTAGAGGATGTCCGTCCTGAGATGAGCCATCCTAATTGCGACCTTTGAGCTATCAGAGAAGATTCTCTATCTCTTTGTAGTCCCTTAAGAATAATGTCACCATATGAGTCAGCTCCTATAATCATGTCTACGGAACCTGGGCAGTTGAATGTAGGATCAGCTAATTCAAGGTTTTTGAATTGATTAGGTTTTATATTTTTATCCGCTTCGGATGGCAGTTGCCTTGTTAATTTTGGTAGTACTAGGGCTTCTAAATGTAGTACAAATTCAGATGGGAATCGTGGTCTCAATTGTACTTCCACCTTGTACTTAGCAGTTCCCGCATTCGTGCCGCCTAATCCATTTACCTTTACAAGGACCCTTTGCTTCTTGAGTCTCAATAGCTGCACGACAGATTCCGTGATCAAGGAGGCTTGAGAGCCGGGATCGATGAGCGCTCGTACATTAACACCGTGGCTAAAACAATCATTGTTCCTTATGTTTACTATTGCAGTCGTAAGTAATACATTTTGGTTCTGCTCGCCGTGGATCACTTGTTTCGTGGAATTCGAACAGCTTGGTTGTTCCATTTGCTTAAGCTGTGGAACTCTTTCTTGCCATTCCATGTGAAGTAATGAATGGTGGTTTTTATTGCAAGTTTTGCATTTCCGCTTGCTATAGCATTGGGTACCATTACCATGTCGTAGACAATTTTTACACAGTTTGGCGTGCTTGACAACTTCAAGCCGTTCCTTTGGTGTGCTATTCGTGAATTTTGGGCATGTGTATACTGCGTGATCGCCTTTACAAATTACGCACTCCATTGATTTTGATGTAACAAGGAAGTTGCGCACTGGACGTTTCGGATCGTCCACCCATTTATTTTCCTTTTTCTTTGCAGGTAATAGCACTTCTAGGGCTTGATATCTTCTTTCTAAGAAGTCTAACAATGATTTTAAGGTTGGCATCTTATTTGCTTCTGTGAGACCTTGCTCAAACAGGTTTCGGCTTTCTTGATCTAGTGATTTCGTCGTTAAATGCACTATGATAGGACCCCAAGAAGATGTATCGAAGCCCAGATTTTTTAAAGCTGACAAACCTTCCTTGATAGCATCCAACACTGATTTGATTGCAGATGCAGATGATTGGTTTGCATAGGATCTTAACATCTTGTCCATGTACATCGAGACGATTTTACGCTCGTTACCGTACCTCGATTTAAGAGTTTCCCATGCACAGTTGTAATTGGCACTTGAAATCGTTAAATGTTGAATTAATTGTAGTGGTTCCCCTTCCAAATGGGTCTTCAAATATTCCAATTTCTCTGTTGTACTTATGGAGTCTTTCCCATGAATTATTGTAGAAAATACATCATAGAAAGAACTCCACTCGAGATAATTTCCCCGAAATGTTGGTAACTTCAAGGGAGGTAGTTTTGCGCTAGATTCCATCCCAGTATTTAATTTATTTTCCTTGGCGAGAGCCGACGCCATCCGATGGAGACATTGATTTATGTCTCTTTTAATGTCCATGTATTTCGACTGTTTGACATATGCTGATTGCAGGTCTTCTTCCACCGCATTGGCCATAAACTCTTCATGAAGCTCATTCAGGTTCCGAAGTTGCTCTAACAAAATTTTCTGTTGATAATCGTATACTTCCTTAGAATATCCAGCGAAAGTTTCTTCGAACTCCTCCATGTTTCCGAGTATAGCTTCAATTTTCACGTAAAGTTTTCTGAGTCTTTGCGATTGGAGGCTGATGTCCTTAGACGTAGTTGCTTTGGCCGATCCTATTTCTCCTACTTCATGAGGAACTATGCTTTCTAATAAACCTTTTAGTTTTCTATACATCTCCTCGACTCTGCCATATGTATTTCTCCCCATATATGGCGTGTCTGGTTTGACTGAGTCCTTTATTTTTTCATGGTTGTTTTGAAATTCGGCCCATAGTGCATTTATTCTCTCCAAACGCTCCTGTTTATAACTCGGAGTCTTTCTAGAAGCACTATCTTTTTTGAAGTTTATAGTTGCCTTCTCTAGCTCTTCTGCTAGCGTTTTTTGTCTCGCAATTATGACAAATAGATCTGTCTCATCCTCCATATTGAAATTGTCACCTTCACTTATCAGTTAATTTACCAATGTCAGTAGCCTTGGTAACGCTATAATATACCAATGTCAGTAGCCTTGGTAACGCTATAAATGTTTTGTAATATACCAATGTCAGTAGCCTTGGTAACGCTATAAATGTTTTGTAATATACCAATGTCAGTAGCCTTGGTAACGCTATAAATGTCGATGGTTGATTCACTTTCGAAGGACCAAATTGTTGAATGAAATAACCACACTGTGTTGTCACTGTCGAACCACTTGACTCTTTATTTTTGTACTCTAGCTTATATACTAAAATTATGCTTATTCTACACAAAAAAAAAATGATATTTTGGTGGGAACTCAAATTAATCGTAAATTGCTGCGTGTGTGACATTTGATGCTATTGTTTACTCGACAGGTAGACTGCGCGAATGTCACTTGAAGCCGTTGTTTATTTTGCAATTCATGGGAATGTCTCAAATTGTTGGTCACAACACAATCATAGTTTCAAAGGATCGCGCCCACCCTCCACCCTTTTATATTTTTTTTTTCTATTTTTCTATTTTTCTATTCCTTTTTTACTATTTTTCTGTCCCTTTCATTCCATTTTTCTATTCCTTTTTTTCTAATTTTTTTCCATTTTTCTATTCCTTTTTTTTATTTTTTTTTTATTTTTCTTTTCCTTTTTTTCTATTTTTTTTCTTCTATTTTTCTATTCCTTTCTCCACCTCACCAACCCCAAACACCATACATAAATCAGTTAAAACAGTTAGCTAGACCATGTGAGTTTGGGAATTTTTTGTCGGAAGCCCTACGTGATCGTTTGATTTGTGGATTATATAATGAAAATAATGAAAAACGATTGTTATCGGAAGAAGATATATCGTTCGAAACGTCGTGTACTATAGCTATTAGCATAGGCGTTGCCATGCTAGGTACGAAAGCTATGCATAACGATGATGACGTCTCTGCTGTCAAAGTCGCTAGAAGAGCACAATCACAAGCTAAGTATCATTCCATTAATAATAGTGAACATCTTTCTTCAACATCTAATTTCAACCGAAGGAATCAAGAACCCTTACCTGCATGTTATAGATGTGGCCGTCGTCATAATCCCACAACCTGTCCTGCACGGCATTGGACTTGTTTCAACTGTAATCAGAAGGGACATATATCGAAACTATGCAAAAACGGTCCTTCCAAGGGAAATGCTTACAAACCGGTACATAACGTCGAAGATTCGGAATCATCAGAGGAGTATACAGAGGATTTCCTTAATTTTATGAACACAATTGAATGTCAGTTTGGTAAGCATGTTCCAATTTCACCTGATAAAATTATTGCATGTCATGGGAGTCGAATTGGGAAGCATGTGCTCAATATGACTGACAAAAACGTTGCAAATCCTGGGAGTATAAATGTCGGCAAAATAAGTCCATTACTGTTGACAATCGCCATAGATGGTCGTCCTATAGAGGTTGAAATAGATACAGGAGCATGTGCCACAGTTATGTCAGGTCAAACTTTTGAAAAGAATTTTTCAAAATCAACATTAGCAAGTTATAATGGTAATCTTCGCTCAGTCACCGGAGAAAACTTGAAAATTATTGGGATGAAGTTAGCCAGGGTAGTGTGGGGAGAACATTCCAAGGTTTTAGATCTAATTATTGTCGACAACAAAAGGGATTTCACCACATTAGTTGGTAGAAAATGGCTAGATGTGTTTTTTTTCAAATTGGAGAGAGTTCTTTAGTCAATCATCTTCACACATCGATAAAATTCAAGAACCGTCAGAATTAGCCGATAAGTTCGTAGATAATTTACAAAACACCTACTCGTCAGTATTCTCCAAAGAGTCTACTACCATAATCGGATTCACAGCATCAGTAGCTTTAAAGAAGGATGTATTGCCGATATTTTGCAAAGCATATCCTGTTGCTTATTCTCTCCGAGAAAAGGTAGAGAGGGAACTCCTTCGTCTCCAAAAGAATGGTATCCTTAGCCCAGTCAAATTCAGCAAATGGGCTAGTCCCCTTGTCGTCGTTGTGAAAAAGAACGGTGACATAAGGCTTTGCGCAGATTTTAAGGTTTCACTTAACAAAGTCACTGATAGGGAACATTATCCTATCCCAAATGTGGATGACATGTTAGCATCACTGGAAGGAGGCGCCGTGTTTTGCGTTCTTGACCTAACCGGAGCCTTTCAACAATTAGAAATATCACCCGAATCACAAGATTACAGTCAATACATATTTAGGCTTAATGAGGTACAATAGATTAACCTATGGATTGAAAAGTGCATCATGTATATTTCAGAAGACTATGGACGAAATCTTGCGTGGTACTAATGCCTTATGCTATATAGATGATGTTTTTATCAAAGGAAAATCGTTTGAAGATTGTGCTGAGAATTTGAAACGTGTTTTAACAGCATTCAAAACATATAATGTAAAAGTCAATATAGATAAATGTCAATTTTTTAAAACCGAAGTGGAATACCTAGGGCACGTCATAACAAGTGCCGGTATAAAGCCTAGTCCAGGCAAAATAGAGGCAATTAAAACGCGCCGGTTCCAGAAAATGTAACTCAAGTAAAGTCATATCTAGGTCTTCTTAACTTCTTCTTCTTCTTTTCCTTTTTCCGGCGTTGTTATGGTCAGAAGTGTAGGACCATAACCTTCCCACTTAACTGCATTCCTACTGGTCCGCTTGTGGGGTCCGCCGGTTTGACCTCAGAAAGTAGCGGCAGGCTTCCCGGTTTGGGATTACTTCATCGCTGAGGCCAATCAAATGCTGGTGTTTTTGCATCAATTGTTTTTCGGCCTGCCGTTTTTTTTTTTTTTTTTGTGACACGGGCATGCTCCAGATTTTTTTGTTTGATCTTACTCTTACAACACCGGTGATCTCCAGTCGTGTCGGCCCACTGATTTGCATGCATACTTGTGGGGCAGTTTAATGGTGGTATATGTGTACCTTGGCTCATCTTGGTGTTTTCAAAATTGCCTAGATGTGATTTTTGTTTACCTTTGTTTTAGTCGCCTTTTACGGCAAGCGAGAGGTATCGCTGCAGGGATATTCTTAACCCGTCCCTGCACGGAACATCTAGGTCTTCTTAACTATTATAGAAAATTTGTTCCAATGCAGTCGTCTTTGTTAGCCCCACTGTATAAGCTTACACGTTGTAGGGCAACTTTCATTTGGGACTCTTCTTGTCAAGATGCTTTCACTCGAAGTAAAGAAGCGTTAAGTAACCAAACACTTTTACAACATTATGACCCTTCAAAACCCTTGATACTATCTTGTGATGGAAGTAAGGAAGGGGTAGGAGCGGTACTTAGTCAGATATCTAAGAAATGCCCAATCATTTTCGCTTCAGGAATCTTAAGTCCAGCGGAGAAAAATTACTCTCAAGTAGAAAAGGAGGCACTTGCCATCATTTTTGGCATACGAAAATTTTACAAATATTTGATAGGGAGAAAATTTACACTATTCACGGATCATCAGCCCTTAAAAGTCATCTTTGATGCAAAAAAAGGAGTAACAGTCACTGCCGGCAGTCGTCTTCAGCGATGGGCTCTCTTACTATCAGAATTTGACTATGAGATTAAAGGTCAAGAAATGTCTGGTCCAGATGCTATGTCACGTCTACCATCAAAAAAGAGCCGAACGTACGAAATGACTGAGCATCTTATAAACGCGTTTAAAGAAAATGAACAAATCCCTATTTCATATGAAGATATCGCACGTCATACGGAAAAAGATGCTGTTTTATGCAAAGTCAGGGAATTGATTCGGAAAGGTTGGCCAGATTATATTCAAGATAACGTTTTAAAGCCATTTTTTAATCAAAGATATTCGTTATCAATAGAACAAGGTTGTATTATATATGGAATACGGGTAGTTGTTCCCACGTCCCTGCGCTCAGATGTGCTCCAGCTTTTACATGAGGAGCATCCTGGAATCGTTAAAATGAAACTTTTAGCCAGATCAATTTGCTGGTGGCCCAAAATCGATCAGGATATAGAAGAAATATGTGGAGAGTGTGTTCCTTGCCAAAGAAAAAGAGCAGATAACAGCCAGGAGAAATCGTTTTTGGGCTGGCCAAAATTGGAAAAACCTTGGGTACGCCTGCATGTAGATTTCTTTTCTTTGGCAAAACGTTTTTATTAGTTGTTGATGTTACGTCTAAGTGGTTAGACGTATTTTATATGATTTCGACTACAGCAGAAGCGGTCGTTGTTAAACTTAAACAATTGTTTTCAACGTTTGGCTTGCCTGAACAATTAGTTTCAGACAATGGTCCTCCATTTACGTCGGATCGTTTTATAAATTTTTTAAAAAGCAATGGAGTTGAAGTTTTAAAAAGTCCCCCATATTTTCCTCAAGCGAACGGTGCAGCCGAAATATTTGTTCGAGTAGTTAAAAATTTCTTTAAAAAGAAATTTATTGAAGGGAAACAGTACTCACAATATGAAATAGAATCCAACATTTCTAAATTTTTATTTTCCTACAGAAATTCACCATGCCCTTCAACTGGATTGTGTCCAGCAGAATATATGTTAAGATCTACACCACGAACTGTTTTGCGTTAGATTCTGCCAATATATGGACAAAACAGCATCCCTACCGCCAGAAATTTGGACAGAAAGCCGGAAAAAAGTATATTTATTCCATCGGGGAGAAGATATGGTTGCGAGTTTTAAAAACATGGGAAAAAGCTACTGTGCTCCAATGCATTAGTGGAAATAGATATCTTGTAAAACATGAGAACAACATTAGAATTGCTCATCAACACCAAATGCGTCCATGCTTGGAAAAAGTAATTTCTTCATCTCCATCCGCCATCATCCCAAAGAGCATTTTATCTTATCCTACCACTCCACCTGAAGAAAAATTAATTGAACCTGTCACAAGTACCTTGGATCCAGTAGCGATGTTTATATCATCACATCCAACTACAGAAGAAAACAAACCAACGGAAACCTTCCCCCGAAGATCAGAAAGAATTCGACGTCCACCAAATAAATTAACATATTATTGAATTGAAATTATTAAATGTATCTATACTTCCTAAAAACTATAATGATTATTTTTGTTACCTTAATTTGTTATGAATTTTGAATGGATTAAATTTGTTATTTTTTGAAAGGGGATGTAATGTTATGTATTACACTCATATCATAACTTTGTATACATGTTGCGAGTCAGTTTGGTATGGAAGACACTTGGTACATACTCGTAATGGAACATCAGTCTGTAAAATAAATCTCGACCAACAGAACGTATTGTGTTTTCCTGGCTACATATTGATAGGCGTATTTTGTGTCCTTCTTTCTCTTCAAGCCCATTTGTTTATGCTTTGCTGAACGTTACTTTTAAGCTGAATTTTAGCACCAGAGCCGTGGATAGCATGTCCGAAAACAGGTTGTTAGGTGCGACTGGCCTAATTAAATTACTAAATTCAGATTTTTTTTTTGCAGTTTTCTCCGGAGTTAATCTCTTTCTCTGTTCCCTTGGCTTTGAACCCACTGCGTTGAAGTGGATATCTTCTTATTTGACAAACCGTTAGATTTAGATTTAGATTAAGGTGGGGAGAGGGACAATGTCACCTAATCACTGCGGCCTCTGATAGGCCTATTGTGATGTCCCCTCAAAAATCCTAGAAAGTTTAAGGAGTTGTTTAGTTCTTGGTTTGTAGGAACATCTTGGCTTGTCTGCTACCTTACGTTTGTGTCCAGTAGTGGTTGGCCGTGTTCCTCAACCATTCCTTTATGTAGCATTTTATGGTGCTGATATGTATGCCGCAGAATGGTCTTGGCATCATGAATGGTGATGCAGAACCTTTTCTTGCTAATAGGTCTGCTTTTTCGTTTTCTCTATGGCCACTGTGTCCTGGTATCCACATGAGGTGAACTCTAGTTGTAAGCAGTCCCATACCAATTTAGAGGTGACTTCGTAGCTTTTGAGGGCTTAAAGTGCAGCCTTGCTGTCAGAGAGAGTATAAATGTTTTTATTGGTTATAGCTCTGTTTATATTTTCTCTGAGGCAGAGTTCAATAGCGAATATCTCTGCTTCAAATACGGAGTTGTATCTGTCTATGCTATGATAGATGTGTGTTCCAGTGTTGGCTCCGTATACTCCAGGCCCAACACCTTCGTTCGTTTTGGATCCATCTGTGTACCATACATAGGATTGACGATCGAAGGAAGGTCTATTTTGCTCCCAGGTGTGTCAAGAGGGAATTGAGACCTTAAAATTTTGGCTGAAGTTATACCTTGGAAGACAATTGCCTATATGGGGTATTTTTAGGATTTCATGCCTGTTTAGTTCATTAAGAATGTCAGGATGAAAGAGCCTCAGCGATAAGTTTATGAGCGAATATTATTGGTTCTTTTTTAAGTTGGAGGTGTACGGGTGGTAGGTCCGTTATGACTTCTAGCGCTGCTGTGGGGGTTTTTCTCATAGCTCCTATTATACAGATACAAGCTAGTCCCTGTAGTTTGAGGAGCTTGGCTTGTACTGATGTCTGTTTTGTTTTGTGCCACCAGACGGGCGCAGCGTATGTGCGAATTGGTCTGGTGATGGCTGTGTATAGCCAGCGAGATATCTTAGGATTAACGGCCCAAGTTTTTCCAGTGAGATATTTGCGGGTCCATAGAGAGATGCTGGCTTTCTCAATGGTCTTTGTGATGTGAGAGTTCCAAGTGAGCTTTTCGTCTAGTTTTGCATCTAGATATTTGGCTTTGTTTGAGCCGAAGGCACGAAGATTGAAGGCGAATCTATGCGGAAAGCAGTTAGATCGGCGGAGGTATCACCTACCGAAACACATCCGACCCTCTCATTTGCAGCCCCCGCACTTCTTGGCGGCGCGCAGCGCAGAAAGCGTCGGCGATTAGTAAAGGCTGCTGCAGGAAGCACAAGCATGCCAGCACTATCGGCATGCGCCTCAAACACTCCTGCTCTTATTGGTGACGGTCAAATCCCCAATAAGAGCATGCCAGGTTCCAAAACTGACTGGAGGTGCTCCAATGAACCCTGAATCCATTTCCCGTATGCTGGAAAGTGTTTATTCGAATATTAACTTCGATTTCAACCGCAGCACTACATGCCTGAAACTCGGTCTCCTCAATAGCCTTCCCTTCTCCCAATCATAGTTTCAAAGGATCGCGCCCACCCTCCACCCTTTTATATTTTTTTTCTATTTTTCTATTCCTTTTTTTTTGTTTTTTCTACTTTTCTATTCCTTTTTTTCTATTGTTTTTTTCTATTCCTTTTTTTCTATTTTTCTATCCCTTTCATTCCATTTTTCTATTCCTTTTTTTCTATTTTTTTTCCATTTTTCTATTCCTTTTTTTTCTTTTTTTTCCATTTTTCTTTTCCTTTTTTTTCTATTTTTTTTCTTCTATTTTTCTATTCCTTTCTCCACCTCACCAACCCCAAACACCATATCCACACCACTACACTACACTACAGCAACTGAGCACCTCAGTCTGAATACCCATATTTATAGAATAACAAACAAAAAAAGTTGAATTTATTTTGCAGTGTTTCTTGGCAAGTGTTTTTTTTTTTACAGTGTTTTTGGCAAAGTTTTTTTTTTCAAATGTTTGATCACATGGGGTTGTTGAACAAGACTCTCTGGTCCCTGTGTTGTTGACGTAAGCGCTGACATAGACATCTAGGCTTATAGGCTTATTGATAGGCGTATTTTGTGTCCTTCTTTCTCTTCAAGCCCATTTGTTTATGCTTTGCTGAACGTTACTTTTAAGCCGAATTTTAGCATCAGAGCCGTGGATAGCATGTCCGAAAACAGGTTCTTAGGTGCGACTGGCCTAATTAAATTACTAAATTCATATATTTTTTTTTGCAGTTTTCTCCGGAGTTAATCTCTTTCTCTGTGCCCTTGGCTTTGAACCCACTGCTTTGAAGTGGATATCTTCTTATTTGAAAAACCGTTAGATTTAGATTTAGATTAAGGTGGGGAGAGGGACAATGTCACCTAATCACTGCGGCCTCTGTGAGGCCTATTGTGATGTCCCCTCAAAAATCCTAGAAAGTTTAAGGAGTTGTTTAGTTCTTGGTTTGTAGGAACATCTTGGCTTGTCTGCTACCTTACGTTTGTGTCCAGTAGTGGTTGGCCGTGTTCCTCAACCATTCCTTTATGTAGCATTTTATGGTGCTGATATGTATGCCGCAGAATGGTCTTGGCATCATGAATGGTGATGCAGAGCCTTTTCGTGCTAATAGGTCTGCTTTTTCGTTTCCTCTATGGCCACTGTGTCCTGGTATCCACATGAGGTGAACTCTAATTGTAAGCAGTCCCATACTAATTTAGAGGTGACTTCGTAGCTTTTGAGGGCTTAAAGTGCAGCCTTGCTGTCAGAGAGAGTATAAATGTTTTTATTGGTTATAGCTCTGTTTATATTTTCTCTGAGGCAGAGTTCAATAGCGAATATCTCTGCTTCAAATACGGAGTTGTATCTGTCTATGCTGTGATAGATGTGTGTTCCAGTGTTGGCTCCGTATACTCCAGGCCCAACACCTTCGTTCGTTTTGGATCCATCTGTGTACCATACATAGGATTGACGATCGAAGGAAGGTCTATTTTGCTCCCAGGTGTGTCAAGAGGGAATTGAGACCTTAAAATTTTGGCTGAAGTTATACCTTGGAAGACAATTGCCTATATGGGGTATTTTTAGGATTTCATGCCTGTTTAGTTCATTAAGAATGTCAGGATGAAAGAGCCTGGAATTAGAATCATCCTCCGCGATAAGTTTATGAGCGAATATTATTGGTTCTTTTTTAAGTTGGAGGTGTACGGGTGGTAGGTCCGTGATGACTTCTAGCGCTGCTGTGGGGGTTTTTCTCATAGCTCCTATTATACAGATACAAGCTAGTCTCTGTAGTTTGTTGAGCTTGGCTTGTACTGATGTCTGTTTTGTTTTGTGCCACCAGACGGGCGCAGCATATGTGAGAATTGGTCTGGTGATGGCTGTGTATATCCAGCGAGATATCTTAGGATTAACGGCCCAAGTTTTTCCAGTGAGATATTTGCGGGTCCATAGAGAGATGCTGGCTTTCTCAATGGTCTTTGTGATGTGAGAGTTCCAAGTCTAATTTTGCACCTAGATATTTGGCTTCGTTTGAGCCGAAGGCAGGACGATTGAAGGCGAACCTCTGGGGAAAGCAGTTAGATCGGCGGAGGTATCCCCTACCGAAACCCATCCGACCCTCTCATCTGCAGCCCCCGCACTTCTTGGCGGCGCGCAGCGCAGAAAGCGTCGGCGGCTAGTAAAGGCTGCTGCAGGAGGCACAAGCATGCCAGCACTATCGGCATGCGCCTCAAACACTCCTGCTCTTATTGGTGACGGTCAAATCCCCAATAAGTGCATGCCAGGTTCCAAAACTGACTGGAGGTGCTCCAATGAACCCTGAATCCATTTCCCGTATGCTGGAAAGTGTTTACTCGAATATTAACTTCGATTTCAACCGCAGCACTACATGCCTGAAACTCCGTCTCCTCAATAGCCTTCCCTTCTCCCAATCATAGTTTCAAAGGATCGCGCCCACCCTCCACCCTTTTATATTTTTTTTTCTATTGTTCTATTCCTTTTTTTCTATTTTTATATTCCTTTTTTTCTATTTTTCTATCCCTTTCATTCCATTTTTCTATTCCTTTTTTTCTATTTTTTTTCCATTTTTCTATTCCTTTTTTTTCTTTTTTTTCCATTTTTCTTTTCCTTTTTTTCTATTTTTTTTTCTTCTATATTTCTATTCCTTTCTCCACCTCACCAACCCCAAACACCATATCCACACCACTACACTACAGCAACTGAGCACCTCAGTCTGAATACTCATATTTATAGAATAACAAACAAAAAAAGTTGAATTTATTTTGCAGTGTTTCTTGGCAAGTGTTTTTTTTTACAGTGTTTTTGGCAAAGTTTTTTTTTTCAAATGTTTGATCACATGGGGTTGTTGAACAAGACTCTCTGGGCCCTGTGTTGTTGACGTAAGCGCTGACATAGGCTTATTGATAGGCGTATTTTGTGTCCTTCTTTCTCTTCAAGCCCATTTGTTTATGCTTTGCTGAACGTTACTTTTATGCTGAATTTTAGCATCGGAGCCGTGGATAGCATGTCCGAAAACAGGTTCTTAGGTGCGACTGGCCTAATTAAATTACTAAATTGAGATTTTTTTTTTTGCAGTTTTCTCCGGAAAACTCTTTTCTCTGTTCCCTTGGCTTTGAACCCACTGCGTTGAAGTGGATATCTTCTTATTTGAAAAACCGTTAGATTTAGATTTACATTAAGGTGGGGAGAGGGACAATGTCACCTAATCACTGCGGCCTCTGATAGGCCTATTGTGATGTCCCCTCAAAAATCCTAGAAAGTTTAAGGAGTTGTTTAGTTCTTGGTTTGTAGGAACATCTTGGCTTGTCTGCTACCTTACGTTTGTGTCCAGTAGTGGTTGGCCGTGTTCCTCACCCATTCCTTTATGTAGCATTTTATGGTGCTGATATGTATGCCGCAGAATGGTCTTGGCATCATGAATGGTGATGCAGAGCCTTTTCTTGCAAATAGGTCTGCTTTTTCGTTTCCTCTATGGCCACTGTGTCCTGGTATCCACATGAGGTGAACTCTAGTTGTAAGCAGTCCCATACCAAGCTACTTCGTAGCTTTTGAGGGCTTAAAGTGTAACCTTGCTGTCAGAGAGAGTATAAATGTTTTTATTGGTTATAGCTCTGTTTATATTGTTAACAAAAAAAAGAAAACAACTGTAGATTTCTTCTCTGTATGTTTATTTACTTTATTCACCGGCTTGTCTGGTGTCGTCGACGGTTGATACACTTTTCCCTTCTATACAGTCTCCGTCGCGGGCTTTTATACCCGTTGCGTGCCTATCGCAACATCTCGGCCATCCTATCATCAATCTCGCCCTCGAGATCAGAAGCCTCCTCGTCGGTGACGTCATTGTCAAGACCCTCTTCTGGAAGTTCACACCAGCGCTTCATCCTGTCTGCCGCCATGATGGTGTTCAGCTTTCGCTGGTTCCGCTGCATTCGAGGGATATCTTCAACCACGTACCGGTCGTTTGGTAGGGCCTTCGTGATGATGTATGGGCCGCGGTACTGCGGTTCCAACTTTCGCGAGTCACCTGTGGCCGCGGGCTCGTTTTCAATCAAAACGAGGTCCCCTATCTGGTATTGCGTTGGTTGTCGACGCCCGGAGTCAAACCTTACCTTCTGGCGAGCTTGGGCCCGCTCAATGTTTGTTAAGGCCTCACTTCGCCGCCGTCCCATCTCATTGGCCTCCACCCGTGTCTGCTCTTTCAACTCCAGTAACAGCTTGTCACCCGAAATGCTTCTCGGTGTATAGGCGAACAACACTTCGTGTGGGCTTGCCTTCGTCGTGCAGTTCCGGGATGTGTTCAGGCCCCACTGAACCGCTCGTAGATGGCCTGCCCAGTCTTCTCCCCTTTCCGAAGAGTGCATGCACTTTAGCGACGAGAGGATCGTTCGGTTGCACCTCTCCACCTGACCATTCGCCCTGGGCGTCCTAACAGCCACCTTGATGTGCTGCACCCCGTTCTTCTCGCAGAACTGCTCGAACATTCCTGATGTGAAGGCCGTTCCGCGGTCAGTGACGATCCTTCGGGGCAATCCAAAATAGCTCGCCACTTCGTTCAGCACGCTAAGAACCCCTCTGCTATTAGTGGTCTTTACGGCTCGCAGAATGGTGTATTTGGTAAAATTGTCTACCAAGGTCAGAACGTACCTGGTTCCACTCTTCCCCTTAGTAAACGGTCCAAGGTGGTCCAGGTGCACGGTGTCAAAGGGGAATGGGACACGTCCCATGCTGTGCAATTCGCCTTCAGGTTTTCCACCCTTCCTCTCTCACCCGCACTCAACGCAAGACTTGATGTAACTCCTGGTAAAGCCTCTCATTTTCGGAAACCAAAAGGTTTTCCTCATTATCTCCAGCGTCTTTTCGTCAGCGAGGTGCCCCACATCGTCGTGGCACAGCTTCAGGATCCTCCACCGTATCGCTTTGGGGACTACCCATCTCTCCGCCTCGTCCACCTTGCGGAAGAGACAGTACCCTCGGACGACATAGTCCCTTTGCAGCTGTTTTTTTTTCGGTGACATCTCTGTTGCCTTCAGTGTGGAGATCATGTCACGTAGCCTCTGATCCTGCCACTGCATGGTCGCCACCCAATTTTCGTCTGTTATGTGGATGTTTAGTATTAAGGCGGATGCTTCCTCCACCCGTCGCTCATCTTCCACTGGTTGCCGACTTAGGGCATCAACATGTGCGGCCCTCTTCCCGGGCTGATGAACCGTTTCGTAGTCGAACTCCTGAAGTTTTAGCCACCATCGTCCTACGCGGGGGATCAGCTTTGCTTTGGTACTGGTTGCAACTATGGTCTCACAGTCCGTGACAACCTTGAAGCGCCTGCCCAGAAGGTACACGCGGAAGCGATTCAAGCTTTCCACTATGGCCAAAACGTCTAGTTCATACGAATAGTATTTCGTTTCGTCCATAGACAGTTTTCGGCTAAAGAAGACCACTGGTCGCAAGGAGTTGTCTTCCTTCCCCCTTTGAGTTGTATCCCAGCCAGGCCGGATGACGACGTATCCGTGTGGACCTCGTGTGCACATTCCGGATCGAACAGTGCCATTACGGGCGGGTGAATAAGGGCCATCTTCAGCTTCTGGAATGCCTCTTCCTGTCGCGGGGTCCAGTCGAACGGCTGATCTGCCTTGGTCAGGTCCGTCAGCGGCGTTGCCCAGTGCGCATAGTTCTCCACAAACTTGCGGAAGAACCCTGTAAGCCCCAAAAACTGTCGGACCGCATGAACATCCTTGGGATTCGGAAATGCCGCTTTGGCCGTTGTCTTTCGTTCGCTAGGTTGTAGCCCCTCCTTGCTTACTCGGTACCCTAGGAATTCGATTTTAGTTTGGAGAAATGCACATTTACTTACATTTAGGGTTAGCCCTGATTCTCTTAGGACCTCGAGGAATCTCTGGAGCTTCTGCAAACCCTCTTCGATGGACTTGCTACCGATGGCTATATCATCTAAGTACACCGCGATATCGCCCTTCCTCAGGCGTGACTTGATGATGTTCATGCATACAATGGCATTCGGTTGAACTCATACATACCGTCATCAGTAGCGAACGCAGTCAGCTTCTTACAGCGTTCTTCCACGCAGATTTGGTGATACCTGAGGCTAGGTCCAAAGTCGTGAAAAACTCGTTTCCGGCCAAGGATTCGACCACCTCCTCCACCACGGGCATCGGGAACTTCCTTTTTACCGTCACCTTATTTAATGCCCGGTAGTCGATGCAGAACCGGTCGCTGCCGTCCTTCTTCTTTGTGAGTGTAACCGACGCACAATAGTCTGAGTGTGATGGCCGAATTACTCCTTGCTTCAACATGCTGGACACCATCTCCTTCACTATCTCCCTCTTCGCGAACGGTATCTTGTACGGTTGGACACAAACTGGTGTTGACGTCGTCAGCTCGATGGAACACTCACCAAAGCGGAACACTCACGAACTAGGGTTCGTCAGCGTTCGTGCCAAAGCAGTCTCGGAATGTGTTGACGAGAGCCCCAAGCCTTTGCTGGTCTGCTTCTCTCAGGTTTCCGACCTCCAGGTCATCTGGCGACAGTTCGTCTCGTTTCGAGTTGGGGGGGCATCCTTCTGCTACCAGCAGCGCTCTAGGTGTATCCACCATGCAGTCTGTGATCGAGATGCATTTGTGGGTTTTTACTACCTTAATCTGGGGTTGGTCCAGTAACTTTCGCCCAACCAGCATCGGATATGGTTGGCTCTCATCAGGCACGATTAGAACCTCACACCAGGAAGTAAGTCGGTCTACTGCTACCTCCGCGATTAACCTCCCAACAGTCAAACAAGTTCCACCTTCGAATCCGCTCAGGCACCTCCGGTCCTTGACGTACTTTATGTCTCATTCTTCCGCAAACGAGCGACACAAGGTGACACAGTCGCTTCCTAAGTCGATGAAAGCCTTGACTTGAAACCCGTTTACTGTGGCGTTCTTGACATACTCCGTCTGGTCTTCCTTCAAAAGCAGCTGAGTGGGCCCTTCCGGTCTCCTTACTGCGGAAGGGTTTCGCACGCCGCCCTCAGTTCGAATATTTGACGATGGACAGTCTCTTCTGTAGTGTCCTATTTGTTGACAACCGAAGCACCTTACTCCACCACCTCTAGGGCCGCCACTGAGTGCTCGTTCAGCCCCCGAGCCCTCCGCCTCTCGTCGTCGTGGTCTGTCTGTCACGCGACGATCGCTAGCCCTCAATCCCACGACCCATCGTATCCTGTCCAATATATCGCTGACTGAAGTTGGCCTTACTGCCCGAAAGGCCTCCTGACACTCAACGTCTGCTATCCCCTATATGATATATTTGGCTAGCGTGCCTTCTTGCACGTGCCTTCGGGATACGATCGCTTTCATCTCAAAGATATACTCCTCCGTATCCTCCCCAGGGCGTTGTCTCCGCTCCCGTAACCTGTCATCCAGCGTTGGGAAGTTACGACACAAGCCGGAGAAGAACTCTCCCAGAGATTCCACCGTCGTACTGTCGCTCCATAACTTTGCCGCTCCCACTAGCCTGGTAGTCGCAGCCATCAGCACTAGCTTCTCATCGAGTAGGTATCCAGAACCTTCCTCTTCCATGCTTCAGAAGACAGCCCCGCGTGAGCCTTGGGATCAAACACCGGTATCATTTCCGCAACATCCCTGACCGAGTATATGTTACGGGAGCAGCACCTTTCTCTGGCTCCAGCATCAGACACTACCTCCGCTGGCATCCCCGCACTTCCTCCTGCTCCGTTATCGACACGCTTCTTGGCGGCCACAGCAACCCCTGAGTGAGCAATCGTAAGTTCGGCGAATTTCTCCCTTAACTGCCGCAATTCTTCCCGCAGTAGTAAAAGTTCATCCGCCTCAGCGATTCTCCTTTCATTCCCCCTTGCTTCCGTGGGCTTTCCACCGAGTTTGCCTGTCTCCGTTGCATTAAGCAGCCTCGCTAATAGCTCTTCCTTGGTACCTGCCTGTTGTAACCCACGCTCCCTCAGTTCCTCTCGGAGCTCATCCCTGGTCATCCCACCATACATCGCTTCACGTTTTTCCTTATCTGCCATTTGAACAAGCTTCAATGACCAATGTAGAATACCTAGATCAACCGCTAATCCGTCCAATTCCAATTGATTCCAATTCATTCCAATCCCAGCAGTAATTGGAAAATCAGCAGCAATAGTGATTGCTGATCTTAACGCCGAATTCCCACAGCAGTCAGAACGGTTGTATCAATCGGCACCGAATGGGCGAGTCAATGACCTTTGCATGCAAAGCAAAAAGAAAAAAAAAATCAACAAATGAGGCGAAAAGTTATACTTGCTGCTCACCCCCCACTTACCACTTACCCCGCACCTACAATCATTTAGATTCCACTTCTCCTTCCCGATCCTATGTCGCAATCCCATATTTCACTTTCCCTAAGAATCGACCCCATGCACTTGCACAGCATATTCGTAATTCATTAACGACCATCGATCTACATAAAGATCGCCGACACTTGGGTAAACAAACCCAAGCATACCATTGACACCAAAGTGGGTCATAAAATGCACTGCGGATCGATAGCCGCATGTGAACTAAAGATTGACACCAATGTGGGTCATAAAATGCACTGCGGATCGATAACCGCATGTGAACCGAAGATCGCCGGTACTCACGTAAATGAAAGTCAACATAAATACTAAATTGGGTCATAAAATGTACTGCGGATCGATAACCGCATATGAACCCTGAATTGATTGGATTACGAAGTTGGTGTGTAGGAAAAGAATATTGAAAAAATAGTCTTAAGATAGATTCAGTGAATGAAAGACCTAAATGAATATAGAATTCAAGAAGAAGATTTTTTGGTTTTATTTAAATAAAATTTCGGTTTTTCACTCGATAAAAGTGGCGCAGTCGGTAGGATACCCGGATGTATCCATACACAAGAGTGTAGTGTATATTATATTTTAATATTTTAACCGGGTATCGCGAATAGAAGTGCGCTTTGTTCTAAGAGGAACTTAGCAAAATTAACATCGTTCTAAGAAGAACGTATCGCAATAAAACTTTAGAAGTGCGCTTTGTTCTAAGAGGAACTTAGCAAAAATTAACACTGTTCTAAGAAGAACGTATTGAAATAAGTTTTGAAAGTGCGAACAATACAACATTTTTTTTTTTTCTTTTCCTTTTTTGAAAACGGTATCACAATTAATACCATAACTGAAGTGACAAATAACAAAAGTGCGTAAAAAAAAAAATATATATATATATATATATATATATGTATATATACCGTGTTGTGCAGAACATTCCGGATTTTTTTTTTTAAATTTTCATTGATGAATTTTAGAAAACAGAAAGGCATTGGGTTCAATTGGTTGATAATTTAAGAATACTTACTGCATACGCTTACTTTTTGAAGAAAACAAAAAATGTCTTGCGGTTATAACTGCCAAGTTTTTAATAAAAAAAATAATTGGCCTTGATATTGCCTGTGCAAAACATACCGGATTTTTCATTTTACTTAATATTTCGTCCAATAACCATTGTTCTTTACAACTGCTTCACATCTTTTAGGCATAGATGAGACTAAATTTTCAATAACTTCCCTAGGAATGTTCTCCCATTCATTTTTAAGTGAAGTTAAAAGTGAATTTTTCGATGTGTGCGCAGTTGCACCTACCCGCCTTTTCAAAATGGCCCATAGGTTTTCAATTGGGTTAAGATCTGGCGATTGGGAGGGCCATTCTAGCACAACAATATTTTTCGCTGCAAACCACTCTTTAACCAATTTTGAGGAGTGTTTCGGATCGTTATCCTGCTGAAACACCCAACGCAGTGGCATCTCCTCTTCAGCGTATGGTAGCATTATGGATTCGAGTATATCTCTATACTGAAAACGATCCATAATGCCACTAATTTCATGTAGGGGACCACAACCCTGGCCAGAAAAACAACCCCATACCATAATGGAACCTCCTCCATGTTTTACCGTAGGACGACAATAACGTGGATGAAGACGTGTTCCTTTTTTTCGCCTAACATGAATACTTCCATCAGAAGCAAACAAGTTAAACTTACTCTCATCGCTAAAGAGCACAGTCTTCCATTTGCTTATAGACCAATTTAAATGTTTTCTTGCAAACTCCAATCTACAAAACGATAACCCTTAGCAAATTAATTAAGAACTAGGTAAAGTAACAAAATGGTACCTTTTTTGCCTATGCTTAGCACTAAGCAACGGCTTCTTTGCTGGCCGGAAAGATCGTAGGTCAAATTCTTTCAAGCGCCTGCGTACAGTGCTTGCTTCAATTGAAAGATTGAGCTCATTTACAATTTTTCTCGAAGACAAAAAAGGATTGTTAAGGACCATCTTTTTAATTTGGCGATCAGTTCGCACAGTTGTCTTTCGTGGACGTCCCCCAGAATGAATAGTTACGATAGGTTTCCCATCCCGAAACTTTCTAATAATGTCAAATACTGTCGATGTTGGCATTTTAAACTTTTCAGCTATACATTTTTGCGTTAGTCCTGCCTTATAATTTTCAATAATTTGATTTTTCGCAAAGGAATTGTATTTGTTTTTTGCCATTTAATTAATTAACTTTTTTGCACTAAATATGTTTAGAATCAACTCTTTACTTTTGCTTTGTCTATACTTTAATACTTGAATGACAGCTAAAACCGTTATCAGCAAATTGAACACCTAAATATAAGATTACATTGAAAATCCGGTATGTTTTTCACAGGCATGGCATCGAGTTCAATTGAATTTTTTGATAAAATATTAAAAGTTATAACCGCAAGACATTTTTTGTTTTCTTCAAAAAGTAAGCGTATGCAGTAAGTATTCTTAAATTATCAACCAATTAAACCTGGTGCCTTTCTGTTTTCTAAAATTCATCAATGAAAATTAAAAAAAAAAAATCCGGAATGTTCTGCACAACACTGTATATACAGTTCTGTGAAAAAAAATAGCACCATGTTGAATTCTGTACTTGTCTTGCAAATTGCGTTCTCCTCTATTGATGATAACACAACGCATCTACTGAAAAGTATCCCTATTGCATTCAGTAGTATTATGAACAGAGAAATTTATCTAAAACTCTCAATGTTTCCGTTGATTTGAGATAAAAATTCCCGTTAACCGTTGAGAGGGTAAATTTGTGGAAACGCAAATGTGTGAAAAAAAATAGCACCATGTCATTCTGTTGAGAGTTTTGGTAGTGTATATTCGTATTTTCAATTTTTTTACATTAAACCATTTCAAGGTAAGATATTTAAATAACTTAAAACTAATATCTCATAAATACTATGTGTTTACCAGCTAAAATGGGTCGCGGTAGACATTGTACTCCAGAACAACGTTCCTTAATAAAATAATTAATTTCTGAGGGGAAAACATACAAATATATTAGAGAACTAGTTGGGTGTTCTAATAAAATGATCTCAAATGCAAAAAAGTATGTTCACCAAAATGAAAAAAGAGGCAGAAAACCGAAATTGACTCCTGTCGATGAACGACGCATAACGAGATTGGTTAAAAAAAAATCCATTTATTAACTCTAAGAAAATAAAAGAGGAATTAAATCTATGTGTGACCACTTCGGCAATAAGGAAAAAGCTTATAAAAAAAAATTACCTGCGAGAAGTCCCAGGAAGGTACCCTTATTGACAAAGGCCCACTTACAAAAATGCAACAGATCACTTCGATTGGGAGCCAACTAAGTGGAGTAATATACTATGGACCGATGAGTCCAAAATTGTTTTATTTGGGACTCCTGGTACCAGAACTTTTGGCCGCAGGCCAAAAAACAAGGAGTTCAAGCCAGAGTACACCATTAAGACAATTAAGCACGGTGGCGCAAAAATAAACATATGGGGATGCTTCTCGTATAATGGTACTGGTCCCATATTTTGGATCAAACCCATAATGAATGCTAAAATTTATGTTGACATTATGAGGGAAGTCATGCTGCCTTACGCTGAATGGAATATGCCTCTTAAGTGGGTCCTGCAGCAGGACAATGACCCTAAACATACGAGTAAATTAGCAAAAGAGTTTTTCGTCAGGAATAGGGTTCAGGCCGGCTCAGTCGCCAGACCTGAACCCTATCGAAAATCTTTGGGCAGATGTTAAAAAAGCCGTATTTCAAGCCAAGCCGAAAAACACATTGCAATTATGGGAAGCTGTGCAGGCTGCATGGAGGGATATTCCACTTCAGCGATGTCAAGCATTAGTCGACTCCATGCCACGACGTTGCGCCGCTGTACTTAAAAGTAAGGGTTATAAGACTAAATATTAATAAATTGATAACATTCCAAGACAATATCTTATTAATTTTACCCATAATTTTATTTTTTTTACGAATTTCCACTGTAGGTGCTATTATTTTTCACACCCCAAAAATGATATTTTCTTGTTTTAATGAGCATAAATTATTTAATTTTAGTTATAATGGATGAGTGTTTACGTTTCTAGGTTAATTTAACTTCACTTTTGTTATTAAAATATAAAATAAAATTCAAATTGACATTTGTTTAAAAAAATCTTTCATTTAAAACTACAATAAGTGGTTGGTGCTATTTTTTTTCACAGAGCTGTATATATATAATAAAACAATACAACGAGGGAAAGTGAAGCCGCCCACCATCATCCAGCTCCTGCAGAAGATACTACCACACCCAAAGATCACCAAGTAAAATAGAACATAAGTTAATTATAATAATATATATAATAAACTATACATATATACATTATATTATATATATTCGTACTATATATTTTGATTTTTATATACATACATACACAAATACATGTACTAAGAAGAAAAATGCCTGACCCTCCCTCAGTCTCAATTGACCCCGTTAAATACCTCAATAACCTCCCCGAATTCCATGGCGATTATAGGGACTTACAGAGCTTTATAAGTTTAATAGTTAGGGTATACCCCATCTTACAAGCCTATGACGCTTTATCGCAGCAATTATTCTCCGACCTAATTAAGAGTAAGCTAAAAGGTAGAGCTAGAACGACACTGGAGATTAACTGTCAAGCAACGTCTTGGTCAGAAATAAAATCCATACTACAGAACAATTTCGGTGACAGACGTAGTTGTGAAGAACTCTTTGACGAGTTACGCGGTACCACCTATAAGACAAATTCCCTAGATTTTTATAATGAAATAAAACAAAAACTTAGAAATCTGAACAATAAAACCCTGGTCATCTTGGGATCAGGGGACGAAACGAATTCATGCGCCCAGAATAACATGCGTACAGCATTAAATATATTTAAAACCAAGATCCCAGAACCCATGAGAACAATCCTAACTTGTAGGAACCCAGAAACATTAGAATCCGCAATGGATATTCTTTTTCAGGCTGGTTACGCCTATTTCAATACTAACGAAAATCACACTTTACCAACTAACACACTAAGAAAAAGAACTCAACATTCTCAAACTCATAATAATAACACTACACGAAACCAAACCCAACAGAATAGGAACCACTCGCAAAACCAACGTTCAAACAGACATCCAAACCAAGCAAATAACCAACAACGACAGTACTCACAACGATATCAACCCCAATATAACAGGTTTAACAACTATCAGGGATCGCGAGAACAATTTAATACTAACCACCATCAAAGTAACCATCAAAGTTACTATGATCAAAACAACCCATATTCCCACAATTCGAATAAACCAACAAATTCAAATGATCATGCACCCACAGAACCAATGGACATCAACAAACACGAGATTGTTGAAAATTTTCCATCAACAGCCTCAACGGAAACTTACCATATATAGTAATAAGAACGAAACTAAATCCCTTAAAACTTATAATAGATACTGGGGCAACCCATTCTATAATCAATCCCGGTATCTGCCACCCAAAATGGAAAATCCCAATTGATAATATAAAAATTAAGACTCTACAAAGCGAAGTGATAGTAACTGAAAAGGTTAGAATTCCAATGTTTGTAGAGATTGGAGATCCAAAACATAAAATAGATTTCCTAGTCTGTAAATTCCATAATACCTATGATGGTTTAATAGGGAACGATATTTTAAGGAAGTTGAACGCGAAAATCGACTACAAAAATAATAGCTTAGAAATAGAAGATAAATTAATCCCTATCCTGTTTGCGAACAAAATAGAAAGGAAAGTAAATTTAACAGTTAAACAAAAGGAAGGTCTCATATACGTTAAAAACAATACCTTAATTAAAGAAGGTATCTATGAAATAAATAATTATAACATAGAAGCAATTATCGAGACCGAAGACGATTTCGATTCGCCTCTATTGAGGAAACCAATTCAAACCCAAGAAGTTAACTGCGAAAACTTCAATATCATAGAAGAAAAGGTTCATGTACCGATCTTGGAACAAATTCGAACCAACCACTTGAATTCTGAAGAAACACAAATACTCTTACAAACTATAAAGAAATATTCTAGTATATTCTACCAACCGGATTCGAACCTAACGTTTACACATATAACGAAACATAGAATCCGTACAACAGATGACGTACCAATCTATGCTAAATCATATAGGTACCCCTATATTCACAAAGAGGAGATAGCAAAGCAAATACAAGAGATGTTGGATAGCGGAATTATCCGACCAAGCAATTCCCCATACTCAGCACCGGTGTGGATCGTACCTAAGAAGGACGATGCCAGCGGAGATAAAAAATGGAGAATGGTTATCGACTATCGCAAGCTAAACGAAGTAACGATAGACGACAAGTACCCTATCCCGAACATCGACGAAATACTGGACATACTAGGAAGATGCCAATATTTCACAACACTCGACTTAGCGAAGGGTTTTACCAAATTGAAGTAGCACCAGAAGACGTGCACAAAACAGCATTTAGCGTAGATAACGGACACTATGAGTTTCTGAGGATGCCATTCGGGCTGAAGACGGCCCCATCAACGTTCCAAAGGTTGATGAACGAAATATTGAGCAATTATATAGGGAAGATATGTCTAGTATATATGGACGACATAATTGTATTTTCGACTTCACTGCAAGAGCACATAGACTCAATAAGAAAAATATTCAAAAGACTTAAGGAAGTCAATCTAAAAGTACAGTTAGATAAATCCGAATTTCTTAAGAAAGAAACGGAGTTCCTCGGACATATCATCACACCAGATGGAATCAAACCAAACCCAAGAAAGATCGAATGCGTTCTAAATTTCCCCATACCTAAAACGACAAAACAAATTAAACAATTCCTAGGACTAACCGGGTACTACCGGAAGTTAATAAAGGACTATTCACTCATTTCCAAACCTATGACAAAAGCTCTTAAGAATGTTGCTAAAATCGATATAACAAATGTAGATTACCAGAATAGTTTCGAGACTTTAAAAAGACTACTAACTAGTGCGCTTTGTTCTAAGAGGAACTTAGCAAAATTAACATCGTTCTAAGAAGAACGTATCGCAATAAAACTTTAGAAGTGCGCTTTGTTCTAAGAGGAACTTAGCAAAAATTAACACTGTTCTAAGAAGAACGTATTGAAATAAGTTTTGAAAGTGCGAACAATACAACATTTTTTTTTTTTCTTTTCCTTTTTTGAAAACGGTATCACAATTAATACCATAACTGAAGTGACAAATAACAAAAGTGCGTAAAAAAAAATATATATATATATATATATATATATATGTATATATATATACAGTTCTGTGAAAAAAAATAGCACCATGTTGAATTCTGTACTTGTCTTGCAAATTGCGTTCTCCTCTATTGATGATAACACAACGCATCTACTGAAAAGTATCCCTATTGCATTCAGTAGTATTATGAACAGAGAAATTTATCTAAAACTCTCAATGTTTCCGTTGATTTGAGATAAAAATTCCCGTTAACCGTTGAGAGGGTAAATTTGTGGAAACGCAAATGTGTGAAAAAAAATAGCACCATGTCATTCTGTTGAGAGTTTTGGTAGTGTATATTCGTATTTTCAATTTTTTTACATTAAACCATTTCAAGGTAAGATATTTAAATAACTTAAAACTAATATCTCATAAATACTATGTGTTTACCAGCTAAAATGGGTCGCGGTAGACATTGTACTCCAGAACAACGTTCCTTAATAAAATAATTAATTTCTGAGGGGAAAACATACAAATATATTAGAGAACTAGTTGGGTGTTCTAATAAAATGATCTCAAATGCAAAAAAGTATGTTCACCAAAATGAAAAAAGAGGCAGAAAACCGAAATTGACTCCTGTCGATGAACGACGCATAACGAGATTGGTTAAAAAAAAATCCATTTATTAACTCTAAGAAAATAAAAGAGGAATTAAATCTATGTGTGACCACTTCGGCAATAAGGAAAAAGCTTATAAAAAAAAATTACCTGCGAGAAGTCCCAGGAAGGTACCCTTATTGACAAAGGCCCACTTACAAAAACGGGAAAAAATGCAACAGATCACTTCGATTGGGAGCCAACTAAGTGGAGTAATATACTATGGACCGATGAGTCCAAAATTGTTTTATTTGGGACTCCTGGTACCAGAACTTTTGGCCGCAGGCCAAAAAACAAGGAGTTCAAGCCAGAGTACACCATTAAGACAATTAAGCACGGTGGCGCAAAAATAAACATATGGGGATGCTTCTCGTATAATGGTACTGGTCCCATATTTTGGATCAAACCCATAATGAATGCTAAAATTTATGTTGACATTATGAGGGAAGTCATGCTGCCTTACGCTGAATGGAATATGCCTCTTAAGTGGGTCCTGCAGCAGGACAATGACCCTAAACATACGAGTAAATTAGCAAAAGAGTTTTTCGTCAGGAATAGGGTTCAGGCCGGCTCAGTCGCCAGACCTGAACCCTATCGAAAATCTTTGGGCAGATGTTAAAAAAGCCGTATTTCAAGCCAAGCCGAAAAACACATTGCAATTATGGGAAGCTGTGCAGGCTGCATGGAGGGATATTCCACTTCAGCGATGTCAAGCATTAGTCGACTCCATGCCACGACGTTGCGCCGCTGTACTTAAAAGTAAGGGTTATAAGACTAAATATTAATAAATTGATAACATTCCAAGACAATATCTTATTAATTTTACCCATAATTTTATTTTTTTTACGAATTTCCACTGTAGGTGCTATTATTTTTCACACCCCAAAAATGATATTTTCTTGTTTTAATGAGCATAAATTATTTAATTTTAGTTATAATGGATGAGTGTTTACGTTTCTAGGTTAATTTAACTTCACTTTTGTTATTAAAATATAAAATAAAATTCAAATTGACATTTGTTTAAAAAAATCTTTCATTTAAAACTACAATAAGTGGTTGGTGCTATTTTTTTTCACAGAGCTGTATATATATAATAAAACAATACAACGAGGGAAAGTGAAGCCGCCCACCATCATCCAGCTCCTGCAGAAGATACTACCACACCCAAAGATCACCAAGTAAAATAGAACATAAGTTAATTATAATAATATATATAATAAACTATACTGTTTAATCCAATGCCCTTAGACTCGTCCTTGAAGATTTCGTGTGGATGAAATAAAATGAAACAAAACGTCCGATGTGTCCGAGGTTCTCGTGTTGAATGAATAAACATATATATTTTGAATGTTGACACTAATGACAATTGGTATAATAATGTAGTAGCTAATGTAATAGAATAGATACTATAAATATGGGACCAACATTCTCCCCGGCCGTGAACGAAGTTCGCAAATGTGATCTGATTCAATTCAATCTTTATGAGTATCGTATGTTATTGATTTACAATATATTTAGTTAATACAAATACAAATTCAGGTAATCAAAGTGATTTCACATGTTCATAACTGAGTTAAAGAAAAGAAAACATGAGTATAATTCAAATTCCGAAAGAATGTGTAGACGACGTTGTGTAGTTGTTGTTGTTGTTGATGGGGATGAATGAGATGTTAGCTGTAAGTCCATTTGCTCTTCTGGAGTTATATATTTGTTTATGCATGTGGTTCGTTTTTTGTATGAGACTGTTATGTCTGGAACTCCACCTGAACACCTGAGTAAATGAAAACCTGCGAATTAAACTTGGAAAGAGTTGTGAGCGTATGTGAAAAGAATATATGTAATATACACATGTTTTTTTTTTTTTTTTAGTGAGAAAAAATATGTCGTACATATCGTGAGTGTAATCATTGATGTCGGTGTGTATACGCGACGATTGCCAGGTTAAACCTTAGTGTTGAATGTTGCCGGTATGTTGAGTGTCCGTCTATGTAACAATGTGTGTGTATGTAAGTGTATGTAAACTTTGTTACAAGAGAATGTTATGATACAGTAGAGTGGACTGCATTTACTCCGTTTTTCTTGGAATTTGAATGGGTTATTATTTATTTATTTTGGTAAGATACAATGCCGTGATGAAAAAGGGTAATTATTAATTATATTGCTGCCGCATACGTTGGTGACCTGTTGCTAGGCAAAAGACAAATTTTTGTGATTGGTCGTTTAATGATGTTATTCGCTGTCTTTAATGTAACAACGCGTATTAAATTGTCTGCTCCCGGGTGTGTGGCTACTATTCGTGCAAGGCTCCATTTGGTAGGTGGTAGTCTGTCGTCCTTAATGAGTACCAAATCTCCTACGTTAGGTTGTTGTTGGATTTTGTTCCATTTCGGACGTTGTTGAAGACGTGCCAAATACTCCGAGCTCCATTGCTTCCAGAAGGTTTGGTAAAGTTGCTGTATTCTTTGCCATCTGTTATGATAACTTAACCCTTTCTCAGAAAGATCTGGCTGTGGTAAAGTATTTAGCGGCTCTCCAATCAGGAAGTGGCCAGGTGTTATGACGGATAAGTCATTTGGATCTTCGTTCATCGGGCAAAGTGGTCTCGAGTTTAAACAGGCTTCTATTTGCGTCAACAACGTGTTGAGTTCTTCGAAGGTGAATGTTTCATTTCCGACAATTCGCTTAAGATGGAACTTGACGGACTTTACGCCTGCTTCCCATAAGCCTCCGAAATGTGGAGACGCAGGTGGAATAAATTTCCATTCGATCCCATCATTGGCGAATATTTCGACGATTTCCTTCCAATCAAGCTTAGCCACTGATAATAACTTACGTAACTCCGTGTCAGCCCCCTTGAAGTTTGTACCGCAGTCGCTGTATATTGCTGTACACTTTCCTCTCCTTGAGGTGAATCTGCGGAGTGCAGCTATAAAGGCTTGTGTAGTCAAGTCGCTGACTAATTCAATATGTATTGCTTTTGTCGCTAAGCATATAAATATAGCGAAGTATGCCTTGAACATCTTTGACCCCCTGCCCTTCCAAGCCTTAACATCGATGGGACCAGCGTAGTCCACGCCTGTATGAGTAAACGGTCGAGATATCCGTACTCTAGGAGCTGGTAAATTACCCATCAATTGTTGTGCTGCTCTTGCTCTGAAACGAAAACAAATGTTACAATTATGGATGCATTGTTTTATACTAGTTTTCATCCTGATTATCCAATAATTTTCTCGCAAAAGAGATGCCATTTGTTGTGTTCTACCATGATATGTTTTGTGATGAGCATCTAAAATTAATAGCTTCACAAAATGATGGTTGGAATCTAAAATTATTGGGTGTTGCTGATTGTAGGATAATGTAGAAGCCTGCAACCTTCCCCCTACACGCAGGAGGCCGTCAGAGTCCACAATTGGATTAAGTGAGTTGATCTTCTTCGGTCGCCGTCCCTTCTTGAGTGCGTCAATTTCTTCCCTGAACATATCATGTTGAGTTACACGCAACGCTGTCAGACGAGCCGATTCGATTTCTAGAGGTGACAAACACGTAAGATTGCGTTCTGCGAGTGCTCCTCTTGCGTTGCTAACAAATCGAATGCAATAAGCCAGAATTCTAAGAACTCTTAACAACTTAGATTGTCTCTGTATAACTAATCTTATTGGATTGGACTCCATTTTCACACAATGGGTTTTGACGGTTCGTTCTTCTTCATTGGTATTCGTGTACTTGGGTTGACATGGGAACGAAAACTCCCATTTATCTTGAAGAAAGGCTGGTCCTCTCCACCATAAACTGTCTTGCCTAAGAATAGAGGGTAAAGCTCCCCGTGACAGAAGATCTGCTGGGTTTGATTTCGTGGGTACGTGGCTCCAAATTACACCTTTGGACAATCGTTGGATCTCGGCTACTCTATTTCCTACGAAACTTTTCCATTTAGAAGGTTCAGCAGCAATCCACGCTAGTGTAATTTCTGAGTCAGTCCAGGCATATTTTCTTACCTTTTGTAGCTCAAGAACCTGTGATGTGTACTCAAGAAGAATTGCTAAGGTGACAGCTCCGCATAATTCCAGACGTGGAAGGGTGATTGATTTTAAGGGAGCGACCTTTGACTTAGACATCAAGAGATGCATGTGTGTCGCGTTACTTGAATCGAGAACTCTCAAATAAATCGCAGCGCCATAAGCTTCCTGGGAGGCATCGCTGAACCCATGTAATTCTAGCTTCTTCTGTGTGTCATGGGTGTGGATCCAACGAGGTATTTCAAAGGTTGGCAGTAGTGGTATTTCACTTTTGAACTTGTACCAACGCCCTTTTAAGTTATCAGGAAGCGGATCATCCCATAATGTCCCATCACGCCATAACTGCTGCATAAGTATCTTCGCTTTCACGATACAAGGAGATATCCAGCCTAGAGGATCGAATAACCGAGCAATTGTTGATAAGACGCTTCGCTTTGTTTCATCCTGAAAATGAGCAGGGATATTTTGAAAAGAAAATACATCATTTACCGGAAACCATTTAATGCCGAGTGTCTTAATATGTCCTGAAGTATCAGATGGAATTGCGAAATCAAACTCCCGCTGCTCTTCTGGAATATTAGCTAAAACTTCCGGACAATTGCTGGCCCACTTACGAAGATGGAATCCTGCAGAGGACAAAAGCTTCGTAACGTCATCCCTATATAGCAGTGCCATTTCTATAGAGTCAGCTCCAGTGATCAAGTCATCCACATACATATGGTTTGCAACCAGTTTGGCGCCGAGTGGGTACGTCTCTTTCTCATCAAATGCGAGCTTGTGCAGTGTTTTGATGGCGAGGTACGGTGCACTAGAAGTTCCGAACGTGACAGTGTCCAATCGATATGTCCTGATTGGGTCTGTGTTTTCATCACGCCAATATATGAGCTGGTAATATGCATCTTCTTGGTTCATGCGTATTTGACGGTACATCTTCTCAATGTCCGCCGTGAAGGTGATTTTATGTTTTCTCCATCTAAGCAGTATTTCCGTAATGTCCTTTTGTATTTTCGGACCAGCCAGTAAGTGTTCATTTAGGGATGTTCCATCGCTCGTTTTTGAAGCGGCGTCGAATACCACTCGAAGTTTGGTTGTTGAGCTGGAAACCTTAAAAACTGCATGGTGAGGAAGATAGTAGTGATAGGGAGTTCTCACAACGATATCTGTGTCCGTGTTGATTTCTGTCATGTGACCGAGCAGTAAATATTCATGAATGCACTTACTGTATTCTTTTTTAAATGTGGGGTTTAGCTGAAAACGCCTCTCCAGCTGAAGGAACCTACGAAGGGCTCCTGACTTCGAGGTACCCATCGCGGGTTTCCTTCCATCTTTATATGGAAGAGCTACTTCGTAGCGCCCGTCCCGACGCCTTTTGGTCGTTAGCTGAAATTGTTCTTCACATACCTTATCCTCCGGTGCCTTAAACCCTTCGAATGGGAGATCCTCAATTTCCCAAAATTTTTTTAACTGAGAACTTAAGTCGTTGATTTGAAAGAAACTCCTGACTGAAGTTGAGTTGTCTACTAGGGCTTTACCTGTTAAGATCCAACCCAGTTTTGTGTTTTGAGCGACAGGTGCTATGGAATGAGCATCCCTTCGGATATCTGGAAGGATAATTTCAGAAAATACCTCACTTCCCAGAAGAATGTCCACTTTGCCTGGGGTATGAAAAGATGGATCAGCAAGCTTTAATCCGCGAAGATGTTGCCATTTATTGAAACATACCTTTTGGGTCGGTAAAAGGCCAGTCAGGGATTTGAATACTAAGGCGTTAGTGCGCCCTTGAAATTGTGAGTCTATGGAATCAAAACACAGCTCAACATAGTTGTGCGATGCTCCACTGCTGACCTTCCCCAGCCCAGAAATTTCAACAAATGTGCGTCGAGTTTTGAGTTTTAAAAGCTGAGTAGCTGCGGTCGTTATAAAGGAAGCTTCCGACCCTGAGTCGATCAACGCCCTTAGATTCAAGTACTCCCCTGTGGCTGCACGAACTTTGATTATAGCCGTTGCCAAAAGGATTTGGGTATTAATATTTTGGTGAGTAAAAAATGTATTTAAATTATTTGTTGAATCTTCAGCTCGATTATTTATCGGGTGAAAGATAGAAGCTTCAGGATTAACAGTCGAAACTTGATAGGAGTGTGTTGGGTTGTGTACATGTTGTGTGTTGGAAGCAGTCGGATTGAATGTGGAGTGAGTGCCATGTAGTGTCGTATTGTCTCTGGCAGGAATATGTTGGCGTTGTGTGTTTAGGTGAGTAGTGTCATGTAGTGTCGTGTTGTCTCTGGCAAGAATATGTTGGCGTTGTGTGTTTAGGTGAATCTCCGGGCTATGAAACTTTTCTTGGAAAAGTTGTGTAGGGTTATTTATGTGTAACAAAGAATGGTGTGGTTGTTGACAAAAGTAACAGCGAGAGTTACTAGGGCATTGTTGCTTTAAATGACTATATGCCAAACAATTTTCGCAAACTCCTATTCTACTCACAGTATTTCTTCGGGCTTCCGTGTTCATTTTTAAAAATTGTTTACAAGTTCTGAGTGAATGAGAGGCTTTGTTGCAGACCTTGCACTTGTAGAGAGTGTTTTTTGGTTTTGGGTGCGTGTGAAAGGAATTCGACTTATTGAGCTTTTTGTTATTGGAGGTAGATGCAGACCTTTGATCTACAGCTTCCAAAGTTCGAAATCTCGCCTCCAAAAACTCCGAGAATTCCTTAAAAGTTGGTATATCTTTACGTATACCCAACCTTTCTTCCCATAACTGTTGAGTAATAGGTGGAAGTTTCTGCAGCATACAGAAAACGAGGACTGCATCCCAGTGATGAACGGGAAGTTCTAAGTTGTACAAGGAATGTCGACATTCTGTTGAAGTATCAAGGAGAGACTTAATACCTTTGGCGGTTTCTTGGCTAAGATGTTGTTGCCCGAAGAATATTTTGAATTGGGTATTGACCAAAATGCGTTTATGGTCGTAACGAGACGTAAGTAACTCCCACGCCTGGTTGTAGTTACCCTCATCAATCTTCAAGTGTAGCAGAAGTCGCTCTGCCTCCCCCGTAATACTCGATTTTAAGTAATGCAACCTTTCTATATCCGATAAGGAGGAGTTGCTATGGACCAACGATGTAAAAAGGTCGTGGAATGATCTCCATTCCTCATAGTTACCCGAAAATGTTGGTATTGTTATTTTAGGCAACCTTAATTCTTTATGATTATTATTTATTGAACTTACTTGTGTTCCTGTTCGTGTTACCTGCTCCAGCCTATCAAGCAAATCCGTTCGGTAATCGACGTACATTTCTTTTATCTTGTCGTAGATTTTCTCAATTTCTTCCGCTTTTTCTACTTCCTCTGATGCAATTGCTTCCGCATTGTATTCCGTACTTACTTTGAAATGTTGTTCTAATATTTCAAGGCGCGCGTTAATATAATTTTTTGTCCGTTGGTGTTCTGGTCGTTTTCCATAATTGGTTACGTCTTTGGACATTTGCGCCAAAATGTTTTTGAGGAGTTTTAGGAAATTGCTCATATTGAACGAACCGGGTAGTCGACCGTTTTATCTGATACCGTTTTAACTAATACCGTTTTCAGAACCGTGTATGTATATATGTATGTTGATCCGCGTAAATCCGTTATTTGTGTACGTGCAACCAAAAAAAACTCACTTGTCTCTATGTTTTTAATTAAACTTTAAATGCATACAATGCACAATGCCGGTTCTGGTTTAAAACTCGAAGGACCAAAAATGTTTAATCCAATGCCCTTAGACTCGTCCTTGAAGATTTCGTGTGGATGAAATAAAATGAAACAAAACGTCCGATGTGTCCGAGGTTCTCGTGTTGAATGAATAAACATATATATTTTGAATGTTGACACTAATGACAATTGGTATAATAATGTAGTAGCTAATGTAATAGAATAGATACTATAAATATGGGACCAACAATACATATATACATTATATTATATATATTCGTACTATATATTTTGATTTTTATATACATACATACACAAATACATGTACTAAGAAGAAAAATGCCTGACCCTCCCTCAGTCTCAATTGACCCCGTTAAATACCTCAATAACCTCCCCGAATTCCATGGCGATTATAGGGACTTACAGAGCTTTATAAGTTTAATAGTTAGGGTATACCCCATCTTACAAGCCTATGACGCTTTATCGCAGCAATTATTCTCCGACCTAATTAAGAGTAAGCTAAAAGGTAGAGCTAGAACGACACTGGAGATTAACTGTCAAGCAACGTCTTGGTCAGAAATAAAATCCATACTACAGAACAATTTCGGTGACAGACGTAGTTGTGAAGAACTCTTTGACGAGTTACGCGGTACCACCTATAAGACAAATTCCCTAGATTTTTATAATGAAATAAAACAAAAACTTAGAAATCTGAACAATAAAACCCTGGTCATCTTGGGATCAGGGGACGAAACGAATTCATGCGCCCAGAATAACATGCGTACAGCATTAAATATATTTAAAACCAAGATCCCAGAACCCATGAGAACAATCCTAACTTGTAGGAACCCAGAAACATTAGAATCCGCAATGGATATTCTTTTTCAGGCTGGTTACGCCTATTTCAATACTAACGAAAATCACACTTTACCAACTAACACACTAAGAAAAAGAACTCAACATTCTCAAACTCATAATAATAACACTACACGAAACCAAACCCAACAGAATAGGAACCACTCGCAAAACCAACGTTCAAACAGACATCCAAACCAAGCAAATAACCAACAACGACAGTACTCACAACGATATCAACCCCAATATAACAGGTTTAACAACTATCAGGGATCGCGAGAACAATTTAATACTAACCACCATCAAAGTAACCATCAAAGTTACTATGATCAAAACAACCCATATTCCCACAATTCGAATAAACCAACAAATTCAAATGATCATGCACCCACAGAACCAATGGACATCAACAAACACGAGATTGTTGAAAATTTTCCATCAACAGCCTCAACGGAAACTTACCATATATAGTAATAAGAACGAAACTAAATCCCTTAAAACTTATAATAGATACAGGGGCAACCCATTCTATAATCAATCCCGGTATCTGCCACCCAAAATGGAAAATCCCAATTGATAATATAAAAATTAAGACTCTACAAAGCGAAGTGATAGTAACTGAAAAGGTTAGAATTCCAATGTTTGTAGAGATTGGAGATCCAAAACATAAAATAGATTTCCTAGTCTGTAAATTCCATAATACCTATGATGGTTTAATAGGGAACGATATTTTAAGGAAGTTGAACGCGAAAATCGACTACAAAAATAATAGCTTAGAAATAGAAGATAAATTAATCCCTATCCTGTTTGCGAACAAAATAGAAAGGAAAGTAAATTTAACAGTTAAACAAAAGGAAGGTCTCATATACGTTAAAAACAATACCTTAATTAAAGAAGGTATCTATGAAATAAATAATTATAACATAGAAGCAATTATCGAGACCGAAGACGATTTCGATTCGCCTCTATTGAGGAAACCAATTCAAACCCAAGAAGTTAACTGCGAAAACTTCAATATCATAGAAGAAAAGGTTCATGTACCGATCTTGGAACAAATTCGAACCAACCACTTGAATTCTGAAGAAACACAAATACTCTTACAAACTATAAAGGAATATTCTAGTATATTCTACCAACCGGATTCGAACCTAACGTTTACACATATAACGAAACATAGAATCCGTACAACAGATGACGTACCAATCTATGCTAAATCATATAGGTACCCCTATATTCACAAAGAGGAGATAGCAAAGCAAATACAAGAGATGTTGGATAGCGGAATTATCCGACCAAGCAATTCCCCATACTCAGCACCGGTGTGGATCGTACCTAAGAAGGACGATGCCAGCGGAGATAAAAAATGGAGAATGGTTATCGACTATCGCAAGCTAAACGAAGTAACGATAGACGACAAGTACCCTATCCCGAACATCGACGAAATACTGGACATACTAGGAAGATGCCAATATTTCACAACACTCGACTTAGCGAAGGGTTTTACCAAATTGAAGTAGCACCAGAAGACGTGCACAAAACAGCATTTAGCGTAGATAACGGACACTATGAGTTTCTGAGGATGCCATTCGGGCTGAAGACGGCCCCATCAACGTTCCAAAGGTTGATGAACGAAATATTGAGCAATTATATAGGGAAGATATGTCTAGTATATATGGACGACATAATTGTATTTTCGACTTCACTGCAAGAGCACATAGACTCAATAAGAAAAATATTCAAAAGACTTAAGGAAGTCAATCTAAAAGTACAGTTAGATAAATCCGAATTTCTTAAGAAAGAAACGGAGTTCCTCGGACATATCATCACACCAGATGGAATCAAACCAAACCCAAGAAAGATCGAATCCGTTCTAAATTTCCCCATACCTAAAACGACAAAACAAATTAAACAATTCCTAGGACTAACCGGGTACTACCGGAAGTTAATAAAGGACTATTCACTCATTTCCAAACCTATGACAAAAGCTCTTAAGAATGTTGCTAAAATCGATATAACAAATGTAGATTACCAGAATAGTTTCGAGACTTTAAAAAGACTACTAACTAACGATCGGATACTCCGATACCCCGATTTTAATAAAGAATTTACTTTAACAACAGACGCATCTAATCTCGCTTTAGGCGCGATTCTTAGCCAAGAAAACCATCCAATATGCTATGCTTCACGCACACTCAATGAACACGAAATAAATTATAGCACGATAGAAAAAGAGCTGTTAGCCATCGTTTGGGCTACTAAATATTTTAGACCGTACCTGTTTGGGCGAAAATTCACAATAGAAACAGACCACAAACCCCTTACCTGGCTCTTTTCAATAAAGGAACCCAATTCAAAGTTAGTAAGATGGAGGCTAAGGCTCTCCGAGTTTGAATACAGCATAAAATATAAAAAGGGTATAAAAAATGGCAACGCAGATGCACTATCAAGAATAGAGAGCGAACAAGTAAACATGGTAGATGCTATACCAACAAAAGGTAAATCAATTACAAATAGTGAAACCGCTATTAATATTTTCAGAAACCAAATTATAATCAAGAAAATAGCATCTGGATCAGTTAGGATAAAAAACTACAAAATATTCAACAACAACCGAAAAATTATAAGTGCCAAGGAATTAGACGAACAATCTATAATCACCTTGTTGAAAACCCATTTCAATCCAAGCAAACTCAACGCCGTGATAATCGAGGACGATTTCTACGACTTATTCGAAAAAACGTTTATTAAGAATTTCTCAAATAGCCACAAGTTCAAAATCATAAGATGTTTTAAAGAATTAGAAGATGTAACTAGTGAAGAGAAACTTACGGTATTCATTGAAAATGAACACAAAAGAAACAGAGGTATTGATGTTGTGTTTAAAGAATTAAAAGATGTTATTTATCACCCAAAACTTAAAATTAGAATCACACAATTTATCAACAACTGCGAAGTATGTAGGTTAGAGAAATACGATAGAAGTCCCCCGAAAATTCCCTACAAAATCACTGAAACACCAGCAAAACCTAACGATACTGTCCACATCGACGTTTTCTACACATTAGGAAAACAACTCTTTATGACTACCATAGACAAATTCACGAAGTATGCCCAAGCGTATAGAATTAATGGGCGTACCTGGACAGAGTTTAAGGCTAAAATTTTACAATATCTTAGTACTCATTAACAAAATAATAGTTGATAATGAACTAGGTTTCAAGGCATTACCACTTCAACAATTTTTGAAAGATGAAAACATAGAAATCCATTTTACTTCTAATAGCAATCATACGTCCAACGCTGACATAGAGCGGCTTCATAATACTATCAACGAACACATAAGATTACTAAAACACGACGAGAAAAATAACGATGAAACCATCGAAGAGAAAATATTACGAATTATACGATTTTATAATGATACAATCCATACAACAACCAACAGGAAACCTATCGATTTCCTAAACGGGAAAATTACACAAGAGGAATATCCAGCAATCCAAGAGAGAATAAGTAGAAGAAAAGAAAATACTATAAATAAACTAAATAGGGATAGAAAGGATATACAGATCAAACCAGGTCCTAATTTCATTAAAGAAATCAGAGGAGGTAAGAACCACAGCAAATATAGAAAAATTGAGACAGAAAAATTAGGTGACGAACACGTAATAGACATAAATAATAGATTTAAATACTACAAGACACATGTACGAAAGTACAAAAAATACCAAGATAGAAATAACCCTACCATTAAAGGGAATAACACAAAACGACTTAAACGAAAAACATAAAATATCTACGTTATACACGTCAACACAAAACCACAACATCTCGTCTCCACAACATACATACATATTACATATGTATACGCATTCTTTTCAGGATCGAGTAAGATGAACCAAATAACATTGCTAGTATGGTACGCCACCATCGAGCTGATCAAAATGCAAACGATCGAAATCCAGGACCTTACAAACAACCATGGATATGTCACAATCAAAATGGGAGAACAGAAGGTGATAGACTATCATACGAAAATCCTTCATATCATTAATACTACAGAGTACGAAAAGACAATTGAAATCATTCAGAACAACATAAACATCCTGCAAACATCCACAACAAGCGTAAGACCAATCCTAGACTCCATTAACAAAAACTTTATTCTACTCAAGGCAAAACTTGACTACCTTATCCCACATTTTAAACAAAAACGCGGATTGATTAACTTATTCGGAAAAGGTATGAAGTACATAGCAGGTACTATGGACAGTGACGACGAAGTGCAAATCTCGACAGAACAACAAACCAAAATACTCTTACAGACAGAAACAACCAGTTAACTTTAGTTAGCAATACACTATCCTTACAGATACAGAATATTACAAAACATATAAATACGCAACAAAAAACCATAGAAGACTACTTAACGGGTAATACAAAATAAAGTAGCGACAATCGAAGACGAAATTGCCTTCTTACAACGAGCTTACCAGGTCGATAATGACATAAATTTATTAAGAAACCATATCGACGACATAGGACAAATTGTCTTCTCTGGGAAACTTGGTATTATCCCAACCGATATTTTATCGCAAACAGAACTTAAACTTATTAAGGACTATGACAGCTACACGCACACAAAAATCGCCATTACCCTTCATGAAACAAATATTGTCATCATCCTCCTTATTCCCCATTATTCAGACCAAACCTTATCCAGACTAATGTTTGAACCAATCCCGAATAAAAATAATAAATCCTTATACCTAGAGACACGAGAGGTGTTAGTAAGCCCTTATAGAAATATTTTCACCACTAACGTAAAAGATAATCTTTCAAAAAATGTAATTAAATTAGAAGACAATTGTATAAAGAGTATTATAAACTTTGAAGAGGCACACTGTGCAATGAAAACTTTCCTACAACAAGAAATAAAAGAATTACTACCAGGTGTACTCATATTAAAAAATATTTACAACCAAACAATTCATCATAATTGTAATAATATAGAAATAAGAAACGAAGGAACATTTATCATTAAATTTGAAAACTGTATAGTTGAAGTAAAGAACAAAAAGTATCTTAACCCTAATATGAAAATATACGATAAACTAATCTTACCAAACTACATGACTAAAATAAAAGAAAATACGTCAATACCCGATATAAAGTTAGAAAATTTATACTTGAAACAAATAAACTTCGAAAAGAATATTGACGAAATATTGTACACTAACAAAAACTCTAATGTAATAAGCCTAAGTACTGACTTAACCATATTGTGTATTATTTTCATATCTATGAAAATTTTTATATACACCAAGCGGAGTAACCAATCACTTCAAATTTCCTTGCTGCTCACCCCCCCCTTACCACTTACCCCGCACCAACAATCATTTAGATTCCACTTCTCCTTCCCGATCCTATGTCGCAATCCCATATTTCACTTTCCCTAAGAACCGACCCCATGCACTTGCACAGCATATTCGTAATTCGACCATCGATCTACATAAAGATCGCCGACACTTGGGTAAACAAACCCAAGCATACCATTGACACCAAAGTGGGTCATAAAATGCACTGCGGATCGATAGCCGCATGTGAACTAAAGATTGACACCAAAGTGGGTCATAAAATGCACTGCGGATCGATAACCGCATGTGAACCGAAGATCGCCGGTACTCGCGTAAATGAAAGACAACATAAATACTAAAGTGGGTCATAAAATGTACTGCGGATCGATAACCGCATATGAACCCTGAATTGATTGGATTACGAAGTTTGGTGTGTAGGAAAAGAATATTGAAAAATTAGTCTTAAGATAGATTCAGTGAATGAAAGACCTAAATGAATATAGAATTCAAGAAGAAGATTTTTTGGTTTTATTTAAATAAAATTTCGGTTTATCACTCGTTAAAAATGCGAAACTCCATGGCCAGTAGTTGGTGTCAACGACCCCAGTCTACGGCAGTGGCTCTTATCGAACGGCGTAGCTGTTGTTGCGTTTTGCTGTTATTGTTTTTTTTTTCTTTGCTCTTTTTGCTTTCGCTTACACTGCGCCGACTGTGATGTCCACCGCTGCGAAGATGACCGGTGCGTCGTTCTTTTTTTTTTTTTTTTTTTGCGTAATTTCCCACGAGGAAAAAAATAACCCAGCACACTGTCGCACGTCGGGTCGATTCCACTTCTGAGATGTTAAAAAAAAAAAAAAACAACTGTAGATTTCTTCTCTGTATTTTTATTTACTTTATTCACCGGCTTGTCTGGCGTCGTTGACGGTTGATACACTTTTCCCTTCTATACAGTCTCCGTCGCGGGCTTTTATACCCGTTGCGTGCCTATTAGAGATCTGCATGAATGCATTCAAAGTAGCATATGAAACATTCATTCTCAAAACACATGTATGTTTCGCGGTTCCCTTTTAAGTGAGTGCGTATGGATTATGTACTTGTTTCTGTTTAAGAGAATAGTGTCCCTATTCACATATTCCTATGCACATGAATTATTGGTTGAATGCTGAATAGTGTACAGTAAATTAAGAGTATAGTGTTTACTGCACACTTTACTTACTGTGCAGTGAATGAAATGGTTTGGTCAGTTTTTTTATATATTTATTATAGATTATAAAATAGATTTATTACAGACCTAAAACGAAGTAAATACCATCAAAATAAATATATGTACATGTTTTTTTATTATTCTAACACATTTTCAATATTTTTAATAAATATACATAAATAATATTCTCCACTTAGAAGTTTAGCTTTAATAAGTGCGTTTTCGTACTTCGGAGGAGACGCTTCGTTCGTTATATCCAATATTGAAATCTAATTTGAACACGATTTTTATTTATTAATATAAGAAAAGACTGTGCCAAAGACACGTGCCCAGATGTGCCTGCCGTCATACATGTGGGCCTGTTGTTTGCACAGCACGTGCCATACGGTTTATTCAAGCTTGTGCAACTTCTGACCGGCCTACATGTAGGACGTCAGGTACATCTGGGTTAACACTAAACTTATGTACATGCATGCAAAAAGACAATTCACACACAAACAGACAGAACAATCAATTCACTTCAACAATAATACTTACATTTTCCGCAAAAAAAAACTCATTTTTCGGCTTTAATTCGATTTCTTGATTTTTTAATTTGATTTTCGCAACATATATTTTTGTTGTGTCCGCTTTCTTCACTCTGTACACTACTGATCTTGTTGCATTGGTTCCATTATCATAATACACATCCTTTTATCTTGTGTACACGATTGTATACAAAGAGCATATATAGCATTCATTTAGCCTGAGTATAGCAAAACATTGAACCCTTTCTCCTTCGCTTGCATGTGTACACGCGAATAGTGTTCAGTAAATTTGAGTACAGCATAGTACTGTACATACTGCAGTGGAACAAATGAATGTATTCATGCAGATCTCTAGTGCCTATCGCAACAATATTTTCTCTGAGGCAGAGTTCAATAGCGAATTTCTCTGCTTGAAATACGGAGTTGTATCTGTCTATGCTGTGATAGATGTGTGTTCCAGTGTTGGCTCCGTATACTCCAGCCCCAACACCTTCGTTCGTTTTGGATCCATCTGTGTACCATACATAGGATTGACGATCGAATGAAGGTCTATTTTGCTCCCAGGTGTGTCAAGAGGGAATTGAGACCTTAAAATTTTGGCTGAAGTTATAGCTTGGAAGACAATTGTCTATATGGGGTATTTTTAGGATTTCATGCCTGTTTAGTTCATTAAGAATGTCAGGATGAAAGAGCCTGGAATTAGAATCATCCTCCGCGATAAGTTTATGAGCGAATATTATTGGTTCTTTTTTAAGTTGGAGGTGTATGGGTGGTATGTCCGTGATGAATTCTAGCGCTGCTGTGGGGGTTTTTCTCATAGCTCCTATTATACAGATACAAGCATACAGATACAGTTTGTTGAGCTTGGCTTGTACTGATGTCTGTTTTTTTTTGTGCCACCAGACGGGCGCAGCGTATGTGAGAATTGGTCTGGTGATGGCTGTGTATAGCCAGCGAGATATCTTAGGATTAACGGCCCAAGTTTTTCCAGTGAGATATTTTCGGGTCCATAGAGAGATGCTGGCTTTCTCGATGGTCTTTGTGATGTGAGAGTTCCAAGTGAGCTTTTCGTCTAGTTTTGCACCTAGATATTTGGCTTCGTTTGAGCCGAAGGCACGAAGATTGAAGGCGAACCTCTGGGGAAAGCAGTTAGATCGGCGGATGTATCCCCTACCGAAACCCATCCGACCCTCTCATCTGCAGCCCCCGCACTTCTTGGCGGCGCGCAGCGCAGAAAGCGTCGGCGGCTAGTAAAGGCTGCTGCAGGAGGCACAAGCATGCCAGCACGATCGGCATGCACCTCAAACACTCCTGCTCTTATTGGTGACGGTCAAATCCCCAATAAGAGCATGCCAGGTTCCAAAACTGACTGGAGGTGCTCCAATGAACCCTGAATCCATTTCCCGTATGCTGGAAAGTGTTTATTCGAATATTAACTTCGATTTCAACCGCAGCACTACATGCCTGAAACTCCGTCTCCTCAATAGCCTTCCCTTCTCCCAATCATAGTTTCAAAGGATCGCGCCCACCCTCCACCGTTTTATATTTTTTTTTCTATTTTTCTATTCCTTTTTTTCTATTTTTTTTTTCCATTTTTCTATTCCATTTTTTTTTCTTTTTTTCCATTTTTCTTTTCCTTTTTTTTCTATTTTTTTTTTATTTTTTCTCTTCTACTTTTCTATTCCTTTCTCCACTTCACCAACCCCAAACACCATATCCACACCACTACACTACACTACAGCAACTGAGCACCTCAGTCTGAATACCCATATTTATAGAATAACAAACAAAAAAAGTTGAATTTATTTTGCAGTGTTTTTTGGCAAGTGTTTTTTTTTTACAGTGTTTTTGGCAAAGTTTTTTTTTTCAAATGTTTGATCACATGGGGTTGTTGAACAAGACTCTCTGGGCCCTGTGTTGTTGACGTAAGCGCTGACATAGACATCTAGGCTTATAGGCTTATTGATAGGTGTATTTTGTGTCCTTCTTTCTCTTCAAGCCCATTTGTTTATGCTTTGCTAACCGTTACTTTTAAGCTGAATTTTAGCATCAGAGCCGTGGATAGCATGTCCGAAAACAGGATCTTAGGTGCGACTGGCCTAATTAAATTACTTAATTCAGATTTTTTTTTTGTAGTTTTCTCCGGAGTTAATCTCTTTCTCTGTTCCCTTGGCTTTGAATCCACTGCATTGAAGTGGATATCTTCTTATTTGAAAAACCATTAGATTTAGATTTAGATAAAGGTGGGGAGAGGGACAATGTCACCTAATCACTGCGGCCTCTGATAGGCCTATTGTGATGTCCCCTCAAAAATCCTAGAAAGTTTAAGGAGTTGTTTAGTTCTTGGTTTGTAGGAACATCTTGGCTTGTCTGCTACCTTACGTTTGTGTCCAGTAGTGGTTGGCCGTGTTCCTCAACCATTCCTTTATGTAGCATTTTATGGTGCTGATATGTATGCCGCAGAATGGTCTTGGCATCATGAATGGTGATGCAGAGCCTTTTCTTGCTAATAGGTCTGCTTTTTCGTTTCCTCTATGGCCACTGTGTCCTGGTATCCACATGAGGTGAACTCTAGTTGTAAGCAGTCCCATACCAATTTAGAGGTGACTTCGTAGCTTTTGAGGGCTTAAAGTGCAGCCTTGCTGTCAGAGAGAGTATAAATGTTTTTATTGGTTATAGCTCTGTTTATATTTTCTCTAAGGCAGAGTTCAATAGCGAATATCTCTGCTTGAAATACGGAGTTGTATCTGTCTATGCTGTGATAGAAGTGTGTTCCAGTGTTGGCTCCGTATACTCCAGCCCCAACACCTTCGTTCGTTTTGGATCCATCTGTGTACCATACATAGGATTGACGATCGAAGGAAGGTCTATTTTGCTCCCAGGTGTGTCAAGAGGGAATTGAGAATTTAAAATTTTGGCTGAAGTTATACCTTGGAAGACAATTGTCTATATGGGGTATTTTTAGGATTTCATGCCTGTTTAGTTCATTAAGAATGTCAGGATGAAAGAGCCTGGAATTAGAATCATCCTCCGCGATAAGTTTATGAGCGAATATTATTGGTTCTTTTTTAAGTTGGAGGTGTACGGGTGGTAGGCCGTGATGACTTTTAGCGCTGCTGTGGGGGTTTTTCTCATAGCTCCTATTATACAGATACAAGCTAGTCTCTGTAGTTTGTTGAGCTTGCCTTGTACTGATGTCTGTTTTGTTTTGTGCCACCAGACGGGCGCAGCGTATGTGAGAATTGGTCTGGTGATGGCTGTGTATAGCCAGCGAGATATCTTAGGATTAACGGCCCAAGTTTTTGCAGTGAGATATTTGCGGGTCCATAGAGAGATGCTGGCTTTCTCAATGGTCTTTGTGATGTGAGAGTTCCAAGTGAGCTTTTCGTCTAGTTTTGCACCTAGATATTGGGCTTCGTTTGAGCCGGAGGCACGAAGATTGAAGGCGAACCTCTGGGGAAAGCAGTTAGATCGGCGGAGGTATCCCCTACCGAAACCCATCCGACCCTCTCATCTGCGGCCCCCGCACTTCTTGGCGGCGCGCAGCGCAGAAAGCGTCGGCGGCTAGTAAAGGCTGCTGCAGGAGGCACAAGCATGCCAGCACTATCGGAATGCGCCTCAAACACTTCTGCTCTTATTGGTGACGGTCAAATCCCCAATAAGAGCATGCCAGGTTCCAAAACTGACTGGAGGTGCTCCAATGAACCCTGAATCCATTTCCCGTATGCTGGAAAGTGTTTATTCGAATATTAACTTTGATTTCAACCGCAGCACTACATGCCTGAAACTCCGTCTCCTCAATAACCTTCCCTTCTCCCAATCATAGTTTCAAAGGATCGCGCCCACCCTCCACCCTTTTATATTTTTTTTTTCTATTTTTCTATTCCTTTTTTTCAATTTTTTTTTCTAATTTGCTATTCCTTTTTTCCTATTTTTCTATCCCTTTCATTCCATTTTTCTATTCCTTTTTTTCCATTTTTTTTCCATTTTTCTATTCCTTTATTTTCTTTTTTTTTCCATTTTTCTTTTCGTTTTTTTCTATTTTTATTCTTCTATTCTATTCTATTCTATTCCTTTCTCCACCTCACCAACCCCAAACACCATATCCACACCACTACACTACAACAGCAACTGAGCACCTGAGTCTGAATACTCATATTTATATCAGTTGATCACAGACCAGTGAAGTGGAAGGTAGTGTTTCGGCTTGTTTACGATATAAACAAAAAACCATAAAAAGTTATAAGTGCGCATTTAGGCGAAATATTCGCGGAACCCCAATTAGCCCGGTGGTTAAGTGCCCGACCCGTAGTCGGAAGGTCGCCGGTTCGGATCCCAAGTCGGGAGGAAAGTTTTTTGTGTGTGTTTTCTCTGTTTCTTTCTGCTGCTTCTCAATTAGTTGGAAGTAGCAGGAAGAGGATGTCGGGAGACGGCGGGGGAAAACCCGTACGTCGTACGGAGTCGGAATCGGGTGATTTATCATCCGATTTCGCAACACCGACCGTCGTCATGAAGAGGCGCAGAAGGGCCAACAAGAAGGCCGATCTAACTAAGCGCCCCTCCCTCACTGCTTCGACTGAAAAGCTGCAGGTCGAAGCGAGGAAAGGGGCGCCATCACCAACACCATCAACGTCGAAAGCAGCTGGACTACACAACCAAAACCAGCGATCCCCGTGGAAGCAGATACTGCCTACCTTTCCTATGGTAGGGAAGGCCGCTACACGGGGGACACAGAAAAAGCAGCAGCAACAACAACAGCCACAGCCGCAACAGCAGCAGCTACAACAACAGCCGCAGCAGCAGAAGCAGCAGCAACGTCCTAAAAAGGAGAAAGTGCCACCCATCTTCACCTATACCACGGCCCTACGGGGAACCATCGATCTCTGTAAGTATGCTATTGGTGTAGGCAATTTTGAAATCAAATGTTTAGGCCAAAAACGCTATGCTGTTCGGTGCAAGACACTGGAGCAGCATAAGCGTATAAAAAGCTTATTAAAGGAGTCCACAACGGAGTTTTTCTCCTTCACGCCGAAGGCCGAGAGGTTGCGGACAATGCTCCTTAAAGGCGTGGAGTCGATTGCAGACCTCGAGGAAATGCTCTCAGAGCTCAAAGAGTTCGAGAGTGACGACCTCAAATTCGTGGGGGTTAAGCCATTCACTACGGTGAGCTCCCGACGGGTCGCTTCCAAACACCAGCCGTCACATCCCAATTGACCTACGCCCAAATGGCGGCAGGTTCGGGAAAGACGGTACAAAAGCCCATGACTGTTCCTAAAGCCCCAGTGCCTGCCTCTAAGGCACCGGTGGCCGAGGTGGATGTCTGTTCGATCTTGCTCGCAATCCAAGGGCATATTGGGCAGCTCCAGCAACAGATCCTGGAGACGGCGACCCGAGTAGATAGTATCTACTCGCTTCTGCCGGGCCAAGCGCACCTAAGGTCGTGATGGGTACGCTGGTAGAGAGGCCCTTGAGGATCCTGTCGGTGAATGTAAATTCACTGATAAGGATCGAGCGACGAGCCGTACTTTTTAACCTGTTGCAGGACGAAAGCCCCGATGTACTCTTGGTTAGCGAAACAAAGCTAAGCCAGAAGCACAAAATCCGGCACAGTTCTTATAGAATAATTAGAAGGGACCGACCCAACGCTATTCAAGGCGGGGGAGTTGCGATCTTTATTAAAAACAATTTTAAACATAAAGTCATATATAGCGGTGAAGTGCGGATGTTCCAGGTGCTAGAGGCCTCAACCCAATATTTTTATCGCAGAGCTCGAGACACTTTTACGATTTCTGCGCTTAAACTCAGTAGAAAACTTTTACATTCTAGCCGGCGATTTAAATGCCAAACATTTTTTTTTTTTTTGAGGCTTCTGCTATCTGTTGGAGCACTCAGACACAAATACTGGTCCATTGTACTGCCAGACAGACACCTTAGATGGCGTTACAGTTCATGAAGAGCCAGAGCCAAGCTTCTTTTATTCACTTATGTTGTGTGCGATTTGTTTTCCACACAAGTGAACGGAACCTATTGCTTAATGCCGATTCCGAACGGCGAGAGCCGAGAAGCTTTTTACAACGGGGAGTTTTGCCAGTACCCCGCCGAGGAGAGAGGCCCAGAAATAATCATTTTATGGCGTTGGTGTAATCGGGATCCGAACTCGCTCATCATGCGTCAGCGGCCGACACACTACCCACTGCGCCAAGGCGCTCTCTTAATGCCAAACATAGTGATTGGGGAAATAACATTCCCAACACTAGGGGGAGCCTACTAAGCCATTGGTGGGTTCTTCGCAGCATTGAATATAGAGTCAAGTTGCTCGCAACGGATAGTCCGTCGTATCCTAGGAGCGGCTCCTATCTGGATCTCATGCTAATAGACTCTCGACTGAGACTGGCAGACACGAACGAATGGTCTATTAACTGTCTGCGGACCATTGTATACGACAGTGACCATTGCGGACTATGTGCCGTGATCACAGTACCTGACGAGTTCGCGGAGATGGCAAAGTGTGTCCAAATGCACCCCTACGATTACAGTAGGGTGTGCTGGCCGCGCTTTGCCAATTCCCTGACGAGAGCGCTCACTTCGAGCGCCTCCTTTCCACCGCCTAATAGGAACCTGTCAAACTACGAGATTGACAGGTATCTCAAACAAATGGACGATGTCATTAAACAAACAATGAACAGTACGATACCACGCCAAAGAGAGCACGATACCACAAACGTATACCGAAACGCGACAATCGACGCACTGCACAGACAAAAAAGTAGACTCCTGACAAGACTCAAACTCTTGTACAGTTGGTTTACCGACAGACAAAACTCGGAGGTCAGGACACTGAAGTCACTGATTAAAAATCTCCAACAATTGATCAGAGAAAATTACAGAATATCTGTAAGTTTGCATTGGAACAACAGAATTCGTGCTGTAAAATCCAACAGCGTGAGTATGTTCCCGCAAATAAATAAAATATTTCGGAGAAACAATCAGAATGACATTCAGGATCTAAAGCTTCCGAGAACGTCAGACAATGAACGCTTGCTACGAACAGTTAGTATCGATCCGGAGAGCGCCATCCTGGATGACGACTTCTTCGTGATCGAGGATCCTCAGGAGAAGGTGGCGACAGTGGGAGCTGTCTTCCAGGAAGTGTACAAGGTGAATGATAGTATTCGCCCAAACCACGACCTGGAAGATAGAGCCCTGCTTCATCACTTCTATCTTCGAAATGATATCGATCATTGGCGATCAGAGAACCTTGGTTTTACAGGGTTCAATGAAGATTTCATGGCAAACAATGCCATCGCCAATGAGGGGGTTAATACCCTGTTCATATCGACGGAGGATCTTCAGATGATCTTCGAGTCATTGAGGAAGAAAAAATCCGCGGGAGTCGACGGTATATCCAATGTTGTGCTTAGGCACCTTCCGCCAGTGGCTGTAGAGCGGTACACCATCCTGTTCAACAATGCACTGAATAATGCATATTATCCAGTGCACTGGAAGACAGCGGTAGTGCAACCAATTCCCAAGAGGGGTAAAGACACATCTAACCCGGAAAATCTCCGGTCAATAAGTCTCCTTCCGAGTATCAGCAAGGTTTTCGAGAAGGTGATTCTTAGGGTCCTGTCTAAATGGGTTGAGGACAATAAAATCATCCCGGATAACCAATTCGGTTTCAGAGCGGGGCATGAAACTATTCATGCCGCGTCGAAGCTTGTGTCGGATGGAATAAATGCAAGAACCAATGCACGGGTGCCTGTCTGATTGAAAGCCTTCGATACCGTATGGTTAGAAGGTCTTTATTACAAGCTCAGTCGGCTGGGCATAAGTAAACCACTGCTATATATGATTTTTGACATGTTAACAGGTAGAAAGTTCGTAGTGAAAATTGTCAACGTGACTTCTACCCAAACATTTGAAATCAAAAATGGACTGCAACAGGGTACGGTAAATTCGCCGATCCTTTTCAGCATTTACCTAAGCGATCTGCTAGTTTCTCTTCACCATTCAATAGCGTACGCGGACGACCTAATCGCGTACAGATCAGGTCCAACGATCGACGTCATTGTTACTCTTCTGCAGTGTGACTTCGAAAAAATTCAGCAGTATTGTGATGACTGGAAGTTGAAAATCAACTTCCAGAAATCAGAATCTATATCGTTCAGAACGCCTTTGTCTAGGGCCTCTCGGGACACTAGAAAAAACTGGCGCAGGTTCTCAATTTTAGGACCGGACGGGCGTCCACTGGCGAAACAAAGTGTGGTCAGATATCTTGGGATCGTGCTGGATCAGTATCTATATTTTGACAAACATGTAGATGCTGTAGAAGGGCCCGGGGCGCTTTCGCTCTGGCAAGATGGTTGTTTCATAGCAGCCAACTTGATTCTAGGGTGAAGGTAATCTGCTACATGGCCTTAATCAGGCCCATGGTTGCCTATGGATGTCCTGTCTGGTTCAATGTGAGAGCCAGCTTAATGGAAAGGATTCGGGTGTTTGAGATACAATGTCTCAGGACGTGCTACATAGGACACCAGAATCTGAGTACATGAAATTTTACCCGAACGAGGTCCTATATAATAGGGCCAGGATTGTACGGATAGATAATTTTTTGATCAAACTGATTCGAAGCCACGTTGCGAGAGCAATGACTTCGGTCAATAGCCTGATCTTCGGGGCTTACTACCCCAACGATTTATATCACGAGAGAGTGCACCTTAATGGCTTTGTGCCGCCAGAAGCATTCCTCTATTTAGATGGATGTGGGCTGATCCAGGATAGATTGGCGGTACCGCTAATCTTCCACGTGGGTCGCAATTCCGTGGAACGGCGATTCCTCTACGAACCCGATGTCGCGCTCCGTGAGCCCGAGCGCCTCAGGTTCTGTAGATCGGTTTCACGCCGGGATCGAGGAGAGGTAGTCCGACAGCATCAAGGCTGTTGGTGGCTGGAGAGAGCTACGTCAGTGGACACTTTGAGAGCTTCAGCCTCTTCAAGGCATGGCCTGCCTTACACCAATGGCAGGCTTACATAGGCTAGGATAGGGTAAGGTAGGGTTGGGTAGGGTAGATAGTAGTAGCGTAGTATGTATTAAAAAAAAAAAAAAAAAAAAAAAAAAAAGATATATATATTAAATATATATTATGTATATAATTTATATATATATATTTTAGTTAAGGTAGAATAAGTTAGGTTTAGTTACATTAAGGTAGGCTTTACGTTTTATATATAATACAAAAAATGATCATATGCTAAGTTTTTAATAAAAAACATTTTTCTTAGCTTAAGCTAGATATAGTAATGTTAGTGGTAAGTTGATATAGTAGTTGAAAGACATAGACTTAAGTTGTTACGTCTATTTTAGAGTGTCCGCCTAGGGCCAGTAAGATATCTAGATTGTTAAGATAGTTAAGCTAGTTTTTTAAGCATTTTTGTCTAGGGTAAGATAGATCTAAGAAATTATGGATAAAAATGAATTAAAAACTAAAAAAAACTAACAATAATAGCTTACCACCAAACGACAAATTTGGAAAAGTTCGTTCACTTTGGAACCTACTGAACCATAGATGGCTGAAATATTATCCTGGTGATAAAACTTGAGCATCGATTAATCCATGATTCCTTATTACGGAAAACATGGAACGAAGCAGCGCATATCAGATTTGGGTACAAAAATTGGTCTATTTGCACTCGTCTTGGTTATCTTATTCACGGCGAGCTGTACCAGAGGGCTAGCATTGGGAATACTCATCCACAGCTTGGCGTTGGTGCTGTTGCATTGGACCTCATAAGAAAATTACCATCTGGCAAGTCTAATCTTTATATGGATAATTCTTTCACCTCTTTGCCTCTGCTGGATGAACTGAAGAAATTGGGACATGATGCAACCGGTACTATAGAGTACAATACAATAGAGTAGAAAATAGAGTAGAAAATGCACCATTGAAAGATGCAAAGGAGATGAAAAAGACTCAAAGGGGATCATATATCCAATATACGGATGTATTGTCTGATGTAACTCTTGTTCGGTACAACGATAACAATATTGTAACGGCTGCGTTTACACAGTGTGGTGTACAACCAATAGGAAAGGTGAAGCGTTTTTGTGACAAACAAAAGAAGGACATTGACCAACCTAGGTGTTTCATAAATTATAATAAATATATGGGTGGCGTCGATCGCTTAGATCAAAATGTAGGATGCTATCGAGTTAATATTAGACTGAAGATGTGGTACTGGCAATTACTTATGTTTCCTCTAAACGCTTGTGTGAACAATGCCTTTTAATTATATAAAATTTTCCCAGCGTCAAAACATGGAAATAGTTATGATCTTTTATCATTTACAAGGTATATTGTAACGACATATGTAGTTTCTCATGAAAGAGGCCTCTGACACCTCCTCCGTTGCTAAATTCTTGGTACCTAGGTCATCATTGGCTGTTATAAAACGAGTTCCAGACTCTATAAGGTTAGATGGACAGCCCATCACATTGTCAAGCAAAATAAATCAACCCGATGTGGATTATGCCACAAAAATACATTTATGAAATGCTCAAAGTGCAATGTCGCTTTTCATCGGAAATGTATCGTAAATTTTCATTCAAAATAGTTTTCTAAGATAATATAATGTTTTAATTAGTTTGGAGTAGTTTCAAAAATATTTTTCTTTATAAAAATAAAAAAATATAATAAATAAACAGCTTATTATTTCACAATAATCAACCCCTATATTAATACAACACATGTATGTATATTCCTACTGATCGATTAATCGATCGGTTTCAAAACTCAAGAAATGAAAAACATACTTTTTATTTTAGTATCTATTTATGATGAAATACATAATATGGTGCTATGATATTTTTTTCATTAAAATCGGACAAGTCTAGATGTACTTGGGATGATATGGGTTAATCTCTTTCTCTGTTCCCTTGGCTTTGAACCCACTGCGTTGAAGTCGATATCTTCTTATTTGAAAAACCGTTAGATTTAGATTTAGATTAAGGTGGGGAGAGGGACAATGTCACCTAATCACTGCGGCCTCTGATAAGCCTATTGTGATGTCCCCTCAAAAATCCTAGAAAGTTTAAGGAGTTGTTTAGTTCTTGGTTTGTAGGAACATCTTGGCTTGTCTGCTACCTTACGTTTGTGTCCAGTAGTGGTTGGCCGTGTTCCTCAACCATTCATTATTAGCAGCATTTTATGGTGCTGATATGTATGCCGCAGAATGGTCTTGGCATCATGAATGGTGATGCAGAGCCTTTTCTTGCTAATAGGTCTGCTTTTTCGTTTCCTCTATGGCCACTGTGTCCTGGTATCCACATGAGGTGAACTCTAGTTGTAAGCAGTCCCATACCAATTTAGAGGTGACTTCGTAGCTTTTGAGGGCTTAAAGTGCAGCCTTGCTGTCAGAGAGAATATAAATGTTTTTATTGGTTATAGCTCATTTATATTTTCTCTGAGGCAGAGTTCAATAGCGAATATCTCTTCTTGAAATACGGAGTTGTATCTGTCTATGCTGTTGTTCAGGAGCGTTTTCCTGAGTTGAAGTATCAAGCGCATAAACTTGATACAACTTGAATGTAAGTGTGAAGCAAGCACTTTAACTTGTTCACGTCGGAGTTGTTTTAGGAAATAAAGACGATCAGTGTATATGGTTTGTGAATGACTGATGTATTTTCATAATTGGTTAACATCTTTTATACTTAAATTCAGCTTATCCTAAAAACTGACGGCAATACACCGTCAGCATAATGTTCATAATTGTATTAATTGCTTAAAGCTAAACAACTGCCGGCAATACACCGTCAGCATAATGTTCACACTTATATTAATTGCTTAGGCCTAAATTACTGTCGGCAATGCACCGACAGCATAATGGTTCATCGACATATACGTGCTGCGTCAGCGCAAGGGTTGGTGTTGACATCGTGCGTTGAATTACCTTGACACACAATTGCTGTATGCGTTGCGTCATAGGTAATTCAACTGAACATTCTCCCCCGCGTTGAATGGCCATTCAACCCTCTATGTAATGGTAACTACAAATTCTGAATTTGTTGGTGTTTGATGAAGTGTTGGCCGTACTGGTTTCGTAATATTTGCTGATCTTGCTGATTTGTGCCTCCAAATTAAGTAGACGGCTAACATAATGGATAACATTAACGCCGAGTATCCAGTTACAAAGTAATGATGACTATGGACTTGAAGCTTGTGTGGTAGGTCAAGAATTTCTTGTTCCTTGATTAATGCATTGTATTCTCCTATCAATGGAATCAAGTCATAATGGATGATGAAGTTCCATTCGCTTGTTGCTACTGTTGTTGAACCAATTCCTTCAAAGTAGATGCCCAAACTGGAATGGAATTTGTTGATCTCGGTGTTTTACTGAATACTGTTGGCATGATGAGAAGAATTGTTAGCAGTGAGGCAGGTACCAGACATTCGTCGTCTTTTTGTCGTTGTTGAAATTGTTGAATCTGGTACTTGAGAATGATGTGTTGATTCTTGGGCTTTATCCCCAGTTGTAACGTCATTCTTTGTTTCATGCTCAATTGGAAGTGGCGCTAATCTGTGGATCGGACGTTTCCAGATGCCTGATGCTGTTCGAACATCAACTACTCGTACGGCACCATCAGTACCTTTATAAGTCCTGGTAATTCTGCCGAGTGGCCATTGAAGAGGTGGAACATTATCTTCCCTAATGATGACCATGTCTTCCACATTGATATTCTTAGAGCACTCCTTCCATTTATGGCGATACTGGAGTTCGTTTAAGTATTCTTGTGACCAGCGTTTCCAAAATTCATGCTTGAGATGTGAAACTGTTGAAAAATCATATTCATCAGCATTGTATAATTATATTGTTATTCACTGCATTCACAAGTATTTACTACGCTTCTCAAACTCAAACTTATACTGTTTCTCAAACATAAATTGTTTCTCAAACTTGAATTGTATATTGTACATTGACATTTTTCTAAACTGAATAAAACACTTCTTTTGTGTGCAACTTCCGAACAAGTCGTTTAGTTTTCACAGGTTATGGGCCCAGACCCAAGTCCGCGGTAGGACTATATATATATATAGACAAGTACAGTTTTTTTTTGCGGATAAAAAAAAAAAATTCAATTAGTTCTTTTGCAAATAATTTTGTGGCCACTTTTGGAAATATATATATTGCTGGTGTTTATTGCTGCGGTTTTTGCACTGAGTATAGTCTGCCGATTAGTTTTTTTTTGCTTTTTACCGCTGGTTATCTATAGTATTGCTTTTATAAGATGGATGGTGAATTATTCAAAATTGAAAAGCTCAATTGTGCAGATCAGTGGGGAGTCTGGAAATTCCAAGTGAAGGTAATGCTTAGTGCAAGCGAACTCTATGAAGTTGTAAGTGGGGAGTGTTTGAAACCCGAGGCAGCTGGATCCGATATGTCGAAGGTTGTTGCATGGGACAAAAAGGATAAAAAGGCACAAAAGGTAATAGTAATGAGTGTTGGCCCTCAGCCATTAATCCATATTATGAATTGCACAACGTCAAATGCAATGTGGGTAAAACTGGAGTCCATTTACGAACAAAAGGCACTGACAAACATCCATTTTCTGCAACAGAAATTTTACAGTTTTGTTAGGGATCCATTGGACGACATAGCCACTCATATTTCCAAATTGGAGTCTCTTGTCTATCAGCTGAAACAATGCGGTGAAACTATAACGGAAAACATGTTTATAACAAAAATTCTAATGACATTGCCAGCGGACTTCAACCATTTTTTTACCGCTTGGGAATCAACGGCAGTTAGTGATAAGACGTTAGAAAAACTAACTGCGCGTCTGGTGATGGAAGAATCCCGTTTATCTTTACAATCTCGCAACAAAGAAAGTCGAGTTATACAAGATGGCGAGTCAAGTGCGTTAACTGCAAAGAGGAATTTGCGATTTCAAAAATCGAATACAAATTCAAACCAACATAAAGGCAAGTCAGGAAAGTGTTTTTTGTGCAAGAAACCTGGTCATTGGAAGAGGAACTGCCCACTGAGAGCTGCAAATGTATCACAAATAGAACCTACACGTGACGCATTTATGTGTACTGCGGTTGCAAACAAAGAAGCAGGTTGTGAGGAATGGTTTCTGGACTCAGGTGCCAGTGACCATATGACCTTTAGACGTGATTGGTTTGCTGAGTACAAGGCATTCGATTGTCCACAATATGTTCGCATTGGCAACGGAAAGACTATCAGTGCGATTGGCTTTGGAAATATTAACATTAAAGCCTATAATAATCAGCGATGGTCCCCAAAGCTTCTTACAGATGTTTTGTTCGTTCCGGATATCCACATTAATTTATTTTCATCGAACAAAGCACTGGACAAGAACCTTCGCCTGGTTTCCGACAGTAACAAATGTGAGCTACTGCAAGGTCGGTGCACTGTGGCAGTGGGAGTTCGTAAGGATTCATTGTTCAAGATGTTGTTCAGAGTTGAGGAACCGATATCTGCAAATGTCAGTGTAAAAGTTGAATCAATCGGACTTTGGCATGAACGCTTAGGCCATCAAAATGTAAGTTACGTTCGAAGTTTTCTCAAGGAAAGAAACATAAAATATAATGATGAAGAAGACTTCTTTTGTGATGCATGTGCCCTTGGGAAATCCCATCGTCTTCCTTTTAAAAGAAGCGATAGTAAAGCCAAAAGTGTTGGTGAAATTGTGCATGCAGATCTTTGTGGACCCATGCAAAATACTTCAGTGGCTGGCTCAAGGTATTTTCTTCTCTTCAAGGATGACTTCTCCAAATATAGAACGGTGTACTTTCTAAAACAAAAGGATGAAGTTTTCAAAATATTCAAATCGTTTTTAAATAAAATTAGAATGGAAACTGGCTCATCGGTTCAAACAATTCGCACCGATAACGGCACGGAATTTGTCAATGCTGAAATAAAATCATTTCTTTCCGATAATTGTGTACGACACCAGACTTCTGCCCCGTATTCCCCTCAACAAAACGGCAGAGCTGAAAGAGAAATGAGAACCGTTGTAGAGGCGGCTAGAACAATGATTCATGCAAGTGGCTTGTCGCTTAAGCTATGGGCAGAGGCAGTTAATATGGCTGTATATGTCATAAATCTTACAGCGCCAACAGATCTAGCTGGCAAGCATCCAGCCCAACTATGGTTCAAGGATCCGCCATCAAAATTTAATTTATCTGAGATGCAGGTATTTGGAGCTGAGTGCTATGCACATATTCCCTCGCAGAAACGACGGAAATGGGATGCAAAATCACAGCCAGGGTTATTCCGAAAACACAAAAGGATATCGTATATATTTCTCAGATACTAATAAGGTTGAAATAGTTCGCGACATTATATTATATTTAAAAAAGGTTTAGTTCCAGGTGAAGGCGGAGAAGTTACGGTAGCGCTTGATAACAAATCCGAGGATAATGCAGTAGACGAACCCGAAGGGGTTAAGACTGAACGCTCGCCATCTGATTATGAGGACGACTTTACATCTGCAGCAACAACAAATCAGAATCCAGATGGTGAAGATGCAATTGATTTGCAAACGTGTTCGAAACCATTATCTAGTGAGTCCATTAAGCAACGGTTAAGGAGTGCGAAGCGGGAGGGGGCAGAATCCATGACAGCTTTACTGCAAATGGGAGCTTTTCTGGCAGGCAGGTACGTACCAACGACATTTGAAGACGTACCTAGGTCAGCTGATGCTGCAAAGTGGCAAGTTGCGATGCTAGAAGAAATTGAGGCATTACACAAGAACAATACATGGGAGCTAGTAGAACCACCAACGACGAGAAAAATCATTGACAGCAGATGGGTATTGAAAATTAAGGATGGTGCCAGTAACGAACCCAACAAATATAAAGCAAGACTCGTAGTCAGGGGGTTTACGCAAGAAGCTGGCATTGATTATGATGAGATCTTTAGTCCAGTTGCGCGTTTTAGTTCCATAAGGGCTATACTTGCAGTTGCAGCGTACAGGAGAATGGTAATAAAACAAATCGACATCAAGACAGCGTTTCTAAATGGTGAATTACATGTAGCTATCAGCCAAAAGGATTTAATGATGGAAGCGGGAGGGTTTGCCTGCTAAAAAAGGGCCTGTATGGACTAAAACAGGCGTCCAGATGTTGGAATATCAAGTTCACCGAATTTCTACGCTCATTTAGTTTAGTGCCTTCAAAAGCTGATCCCTGTGTGTTTGTTGGAAAGCGTATCCTCGTAGTTATCTACGTTGACGATGGATTGATAGTGGGAGAAAACGAAGAGAGGGTTGACCAGCTGATTTCGCATCTGAAAGGAGTCTTCGAGGTTAAGGTGTCTCGTGTATGACACTTTCTTGGATTACAAATCGACCATCGAGCCGATGGATCAATTTTTCTTTCACAAACTCGTTACGTTGATCGCATTTTGGATAGATTCAAGATGTCGGATGCAAACCCGGTTTCAACACCAGCGGACTGTACGATCACGAAGGGTCCCTGCAGTGAAAAACATAAGCTGAAATGTGCATTTCCATATCGAGAAGCGGTGGGGTCACTCATGTACCTTGCTACTGGAACCAGACCCGATATTTCCTATGCTCTTGGGGTCGTCAGTCGTCATGTGGAGCACAAGATATCGCAGCGGTAAAGCGTGTCATTCGATACGTAAAAGGATCAAAACCGAATGGTATTGTTTTTTATTCAGACTTTAAATGTAAATTAAGTTGTTACAGCGACTCTGACTTTGCGGGCGATCCAGAGACAAGACGTTCTACTAGCGGCTATGTGTTCCTATTTGGCAAATCGCCAATTTCGTGGATGTCACAACGTCAAAAATGTGTCTCCCTTTCTACCATGGAAGCAGAATATATAGCAGCGGCTGATGCAGCAAAAGAAATAGTGTGGCTGAAGCGGTTATTTGACGAGACACTACCTGGAGAATGTGGCCGACCAAACCTTCTGGTTGACAACGAAAGTGCTATTAGGCTTACACGAAATCCAGAATTCCACAAAAGAAGCAAGCACATCGAGGTGAAATACCACTTCATTCGCGAAAAGTTTGCAGAAGGAGTTTTTGAACTGTCGCATGTCTCAACTGAAGAGCAGATTGCCGACGTATTTACTAAACCACTACCAAAAAGTAGATTTGAAATTTTGAGAAATAAAATGGGAATTTGCATAGCTTAAATAAAAAAAAAATGTAAAATGTAAAATGCTGATGAAAGTGGGAGTGTTGAAAAATCATATTCATCAGCATTGTATAATTATATTGTTATTCACTGCATTCACAAGTATTTACTACGCTTCTCAAACTCAAACTTATACTGTTTCTCAAACATAAATTGTTTCTCAAACTTGAATTGTATATTGTACATTGACATTTTTCTAAACTGAATAAAACACTTCTTTTGTGTGCAACTTCCGAACAAGTCGTTTAGTTTTCACAGAAACCAAGTACCATCTTGTTAGATGAGTGTGTTTTGCAGGAACTGCGTTTGCGTCTATCTGTGCAGTAAGGGGTTCCCCGATGAGAAAGTGTCCAGGTGTTAGTGCCGCTAGATCGTTCGGATCACTTGAAAGTGGTGTTAGTGGTCTTGAATTTAGGATGGCTTCGATTCCAATTAGTACCGTTTCTAATTCTTCATAAGTCAACGAGGCTGTTGAAACACTTTTTCTTAATAAGTGCTTTGCTGACTTAACGGCTGCTTCCCAAAGACCTCCAAAATGGGGAGCCCTGGGGGGAATGAAGTTGAATTGTATGGCTTTATTACTGCATTCCTTTATAATGGTTGTACGTGCCCTTTGGGAGTAAATAGCGTCTTCCAGCTCGGACAATTGATTATTGGCTCCCACAGAATTCGTTGCGTTGTCGCAATATAGATGCTGGCAATGTCCTCCCCGGCCGATGAATCGTCTCAGTGCTCCTAGAAACGAGTCGGTAGTCAGATCGCTTACGAGTTCGATATGAACCGCCTTTGTGGCGAAGCAACAAAAAATTGCCACGTAAGCCTTTTGGGGTCGTTTACCGCGAATTTTATAGTGAATCCAAAAGGGTCCGCAGTAGTCAACTCCTGTATTTATGAAGGGTCTTGATGGTGTTATCCTTGGTGATGGTAAGTTTCCCATGACTTGTTGCAGTAATTGTGGTCTGTCTCTATTGCACTTCACGCAGTGGTGTACTATGGACCGTGCCATTATTTTGCCCTTAACTGGCCAAAATCGTTGTCGAAGATGGGCTAGCAGTGTTTGGGTGCCGTATGACTATTGTTTTCGTGGATATCCTTCATCAAAAGTTTCACTAGGGGATTGTTGTATGGTAATAGCATTGGATGCTTGGCGTCAAAAGGAAGTGTTCCAGATTCTAATCGACCTCCAACCCGAATAATTCCATTATCATCTAAAAATGGAGCCAGACTGGCGAAATTACTTCCATGCTTTGACTCCTTGTATGTCTGCAGGTCATTGATTTCTTCCTTGAAATCGAATGCCTGCATTGCTCGAACTATTGTGACCAATGAGTCTTCTAGTTCCTTAGTAGTTAATAGTATTTCGTTTTGTCGTTGACCTTTGGTACATCTGGCATGCTTGCAGAAACGTAGGATATATCCAACTATTCTCTGAAGTATCCTGAATGAATTGCGATGGTTAATTTTATATATCAATTCGCTGTTGCCATCATGAGTCACTGCTGCAACAATTGGTAGCTTTCGTTTTCGTTCTGTGTTTTCCGGAATTGAGAGCTCCTTTATGTATTTCGTTGGCCACATATCTTGATGGCCTGATAGAAAGAGAGAACCATAAAACCATATAGTGCATGATGGCAAGTTTGCTGGTTGGAGGCCCCTTGATAGTATATCCGCTGGATTGTGTTTTGACGGTACATGCCGCCATTGCTCGGGAAGTGTTAGCCCCTGTATAGTGGAAACTCGGTTAGCCACAAATGTTTGAAATGATGAAGATGGAGAGTTTATTCATGCGAGAACTATCTCAGAGTCTGTCCATAAGAATGTGCGTGTATCCATGAGGTTTAAATCTTTCTTAATTCTTGCTGTTAATTGGGCGCCAAGAGCCGCTGCACACAATTCTAGGCGTGGCAAAGTTTCTTTCTTCAGTGGAGCCACTCGTGATTTAGAACACAGGAATCTTACGATAATTCTTCCATCATTCATGGCTGTTCTCAAGTATACCACTGCACCATATGCCTTCTCAGATGCATCGGAAAAGGTGTGAATTTGAATGGTAGTGGGTACACCATTGTTGAACATGTGACGTGGAAATTGGAAGTTGTTTATTTCCCTCAAATTATTCCGAAATGTCATCCATCGTGTGTGTAGCTCAGCCGGCAGTGCTTCGTCCCATGAGAGTTGTAGCAACCAAAGCTCCTGAACGAATATCTTTGCTGTGACCACTAATGGAGCCATCATGCCCAATGGATCAAATAACTTGACAAGATCTGAGGTTACACTCCGTTTTGTAATTCTACTCGTTGAGCTCATATTTGTTTTAACACAGAATGAATCGTTCTTTGGCTGCCATGTTAATCCTAATGTCTTAATTGAAGCACTACTTTAATCGTTATAGTCAAGATCAACTTCTTTATCTTCCTTGGCAATGCCTTGTAGCAGACGGGGATGATTGGCGCTCCATTTCCGTAGTTTGAACCCTGCGCATTGTAGTATGTGTGTGAGTTGATTTTGCATTTCTACAGCAGTTGATAGATTATTATCTCCCGTCAGACAATCATCGACGTAGAAATCGTTGTGGAGTCTCCTTGCACCTAATGCCAATGTTGCATTATACTCCTTTGCCAGTTGCTGCAAGCATTTTGTAGCTAAGTAAGGTGCTGATCTTGTACCATATGTTACCGTGTTCAGTTGATAGTAGCGCAACGCCTCGCTTAAGTTGTTCCTCCATACGATGATTTGATATCTTCTGTCCTCCGGATCCATGATTATTTGTCTATACATTTTTTCAATATCAGTGCAAAATACATAGCGTGGTAAGCGGAAGCGGAGAAGTAATGAGAATAGTTCACTCTGCACTACTGGCCCTGTGTACATGATGTCGTTTAATGATACTCCAGTTGATGTTTTGGATGATGCATCGAAAACTACTCGGAGTTTAGTAGTACTGCTGCTAGCCTTGAAGACACAATGATGGGGAATGACGTAATTCGGAGCTACTATGTTATTGAGATCGATTTCTGTCATATGACCTAAGTCTTCGTATTCCTTCATGAATTTGATGTATTGGTCTTTCACCTCCTTGGTTTTCTCTAACCGTCGCTCAAGGGCCAGAAATCTGTTGATTGCTATTTCCTTGGATTTGCCAAGTGTGTTTGGGCTCTCATGAAACGGTAGTTTGACAATAAAACGACCATCGATCGTTTTATGTGTGTTTTGAGAAAAGTGAGCTTCGCACATCTCTTCGGCCCTTGATAACTTGCTACGCGCCGGTTCAACTTCTTCGAGGCTCCATAATCGTTCGATCATCTGATGAAGATCATTATCATCATACGTGGAGATGCAGCATGTTGTTGTATCTGGTCCAGTTACAGCTACTTTACTAGCCAGTATCCATCCGAGAACTGTATTCTGTAGAATAGGTAGATTGTCTGCCAGACGTATCTGCCCGATGGAGAGTAGTTGATGGTAGAATTCTGCACCAAGGAGAATATCTACATTGTCGGACTGATTGAACTTAGGGTCTGCTAATGGAACATTGCTTGGTATTGGCCATGATGAAATGTTGATATGTTGTGAAGGTTGTGGTGGTATTATGCTCGGGAGGACAAATGCCTCAAGGTGGGTATTGAAGCCGGTTGTTCTCGACAGTAATTTTACATTCACACGTTGATGGACTTCCCTTCTCCCATTGCCAATACCTTGAATACTCATTGATGAGTTTCTTGTACTGAGTCCTAATCTCTTTACTAGACGTGTGGTGATCAAGTTGACTTGAGAGCCTGAATCCAGACTGGCCCTGCAATTCGTCCTTTGTCCATTGGTAGCAATCAGTTCTACGATGGCAGTATTGAGGAGCACGTAGTGATGTGACGAGTTCTTGGATGCTGCCAATGTTACTGATTGACTTATAGTGTTTTGGTGGTTGTTGTTTGTATTAATTGATTGTTTGTTGGTGAGAGAGCCTTTCGTGTTACTTTCAAGATGTAGCATCGTGTTCTGTCTTTGGCCACACCTTAAACAGCTTCTTGAGGCGCAATTTTTTGTTCCATGACCAGTTTTGAGGCAATTTAGACAGAGTTTATGACTTTGCGCTAAATGTAAACGCTCTACTGGCTGCAATTGTATAAATTGTTTGCAAGCAAATATCGGATGAGTCTCTGTCCCACAAGCCTTGCAATTTCCTTTATTGTTGTTACTTGAGGTGGTTGACGCACAAGTTCGAAACGATGTATCCTTTTTCTTTCGTCCAATTGACTCTAATGATTGGAACTGGTTCTCAAGGAACGTCAGAAATTCATTCATGGATTGCAATTCCCTTGGTTTCTTGAGTGATTGCTCATATAGGAATCTTGTATTTTGGTCTAGTTTGTTAACTAGTAAATGTAGAAGGAGGGGGTCCCATGTTGCAGTGTCCACACCGATATTATTTAATGCCATCAAGCATTCTTGGGTGGTATCGTGGAGAGCCTTGATAGCCCCTGCTGATGGTTGCTGCTGTAGCTGGTTTGGTTGTCCGAGTAATTTTTGCAGGAGATTTGACGTGAGAACCCTTATATTGTTGATCGGTCTCGAAGGATGTTCCAAGCAGTTTTGTAGTTGTCCTCCGTGAGTGGTATATGGCGGATGAGATGTTCTGCTTCTCCGCTTAGATGTGTTTTCAGGTACCACATCTTTTGGATGTTTGGAATTGGTTGGCTGTCAACCATTTGGGAGAAGAGATCAAAGAATTGTCTCCACTTTAGATAATCACCATCGAATTTTGGGATGGTGACCTTTGGTAGATTTACAGGATTATGGGTGATGATGCTATTTGATGATGCATCCTTGATAATCCCATTGTTTTGTGGTTGTGACTTTATCGATAAAGCGATAAGGTTTTTTTGTGCCATTTTCTCGATTGCGATATATTCCGTGTAATCGTAACCGATCTCAGTTGGGTTGTCCCTTAATTCCAAAATTGTGCAATTTAATGCTTCTATTTGCAGCCAGAGTTGCTCAAGTGTTTGGTACTTTAATTTATAATCTCGATCAGTCTACGTAGCGAACACATGATTGCTTGTTGTCTTCTTATCGCACCAACGATTTTTGGTGGGTTTTCTTCTACGGCTTCCACTGCTGTCTTTGATGTGGTTGCCCTCTCTTCTGTCTTTGTTATTGACCTTATTCGGTCTTCAATACGACGTTTATATTCGTCAAATAAGTTTGATATCTTGCTGAAATACTGATTAACGAAATAATCGTGTTCAGCCGGAGCATTCGGCAATGATTTTATTTTTACATCTGTGGTTTCAAATGTATTCCAATGCTCTTGTAAGCGTTGTAGCCGTTCTTCTAGGTAGGTTTTGGACTTCTTCCTGTCTGCAGGGTCCTTCTTGAAGTTGGTAATTATTCGTTGAATTTCTTGGCCAGTTGCCAACTGTGCCACGATCAGTTCTTCAATGGATGTCATCTTGTTTCCGGAAGAAGTTGACGTTCGTTGGGATTAGTTGTCCTGGTCCACCTTTCCTTGATGAGAGCAGGAGAATCTTTTACTATGTATATGATCTGTAAGAGATCACGTCGGGGTCACCAAATGTTCAGGAGCGTTTTCCTGAGTTGAAGTATCAAGCGCATAAACTTGATACAACTTGAATGTAAGTGTGAAGCAAGCACTTTAACTTGTTCACGTCGGAGTTGTTTTAGGAAATAAAGACGATCAGTGTATATGGTGTGTGAATGGCTGATGTATTTTCATAATTGGTTAACATCTTTTATACTTAAATTTAGCTTATCCTAAAAACTGCCGGCAATACACCGTCAGCATAATGTTCATAATTATATTAATTGCTTAAAGCTAAACAACTGCCGTCAGCATAATATTCACACTTATATTAATTGCTTAGGGCTAAATTACTGTCGGCAATGCACCGACAGCATAATGGTTCATCGACATATACGTGCTGCGTCAGCGCAAGGGTTGGTGTTGACATCGTGCATTGAATTACCTTGACACACAATTGCTGTATGCGTTGCGTCATAGGTAATTCAACTGAACTGCTGTGATAGATGTGTGTTCCAGTGTTGGCTCCGTATACTCCAGCTCCAACACCTTCGTTCGTTTTGGATCCATCTGTGTACCATACATAGGATTGACGATCGAAGGAAGGTCTACTTTGCTCCCAGGTGTGTCAAGAGGGAATTGAGACCTTAAAATTTTGGCTGAAGACATACATTAGGAAAACATATCCTAATGTGCTTAAGTGAGTAGACGTACTTTACAGTCGCTCCAGTTAGTAACGGCTTAAATTCCTTATATCGAAATTTCAAAAGTGCAAAATTAATAAAGTGTATGTCTTGAAGAAGTTGAGTCAATAGCAGCCCTTATTTTGAATATTTGTGCTAATTAGACAGCCCATTGCTAATTTCTTTTTCATCACTGCCATCAACAATGTCTATGCCATCCGGCATTTCAACAAATCACAAAAAGAGGCGCTCACTTCTTCCAATGCAACCTCTCTTTCTCCTGCAACAAAACCGGTTACCAACGATAAGGGAAATATTACTCTGATTACACTTGAAGAGCAATTAGTGAAGCATACAACATCACTGCAGTGCAGCTTCATTGAAGAAATTAAAAAAATGCGAGTGGAATTCATAAACAAGATCGATGAAATCAAGAAAAGCTGGGCTAAACAATTTGACAGCATCAACACGGCAATTCTGAAACTAGACAGTCGGGTAAGCAAGCTTGAGCAAAACTCCCCTTTTGCTTCTCAGATTAGTGAAGATGTCAATGCTATGAGGCAACAAATAAGTGCAATTGAACGTAGAGAGGTCTCTCGTGATGCTGTTCTTGCTGGTGTTCCTGCTCTTCCCAACGAAAATCTTTCAATTCTCTTTAATAAACTCTGTGAGACATTGAACTACAATCCGCCGTCTCCTGTAAAAGTTTTTCGTACAAAAGGGCGTAATATCAACAACAAAAAATCTGCACTACAACACCGCCTTTGATTGTTCTTAAATTTAACTCTTCTTCTGATGCTATTCTCATTGCTGCAGCCAAATACCGCAAAGAAAATAGAGTGTTGAAATTGAGTGACGTTGGCATTGCTCTTAATGGTAACTGCTACCTCAATGAAAGCCTTACTAAACACCCTCGCTCTCATCTGCAATCTTCTCTGCCTCTAAAAAGAAAGAAAAAATTCTCATCAGTGTATACTAAATCGGGAATTGTGTATGTTAAGGAGAACATTAACGGACGAAGTTTTGCCATCAAGTCCTCTGAAGATCTACGCTCATGGACTGCTGATACTGCTGATGCTGCTGGTGCTGCTGTACTTCTGTACGATAAGCTCTATCTAATTGTATTCTCTCACTTACTTTATATTTTTGTTCTCATTCTCTTCCTTCTCTCTCACCTATACACGTACTCTCCTCTGCCTCTTTCCTTACCTTTGTGGCATATTAACTTTTCCTCTACAGTATGAATGAAAAAATTACGCACACTATGATTAATATTCTTTCCAATTTTCATGATGGACTTAGGGTCTGTTTTCTTAATGCTCGTAGTCTTAACCAATGTAAGTTGAATTATTTAAAATACATTTTTTCTAATTCTTGCATAGACGTAATTCTTGTCTGTGAAACGTGGTTTAAAAGTAATATTTCCGATACATTATACAATATTAATAATTTCTCAATTTTTAGAAACGACAGAATAACTCTCACAAGGGGGGGTGGTATTGCTCTCTATTGTAGGTCATCACTTAAATGTAAAGTCATTTGCAAATCGATTGATTCTGATTGTGAGTATTTAATTGCTGAGCTGCAGGATGGTTCTTCCAAATGCCTTGTTGCTTGTGCCTACGCTCCTGATAGAAGTTGTTCGACTCAACCTTTTTTTGTTTGCCTTGCCGAATTTTCTGCTCAGTATGAGCATGTTATTGTTTGTGGAGACTTCAATGCTGATCTGCTCAAAAAAATGCTCGGGCTTTTCATATAAAAGACTCTGCTCATTCCCTTGGACTCCAAATCTACAACACCATGTATCTCATACGCTTTGCTAAAGGTGATAATCCTAGCCTGCTCGATCTAACTTTAGTATCTGACACATCATCTGTTCTTCTATTTGACCAGCTTTCGTTAGACTATATCTCCAATCACGACCTTCTTTTCTGCATTTATAACATTCATTTCGACCACTCAGCTGTACCTCTGACTTTCACGTATAGGGATTATAAGGATATGAATATACATGCCCTCCATTCAGCAGCTATGAATGCCCCTTGGATGTCTTGTCGTTCGTGTTCAGACATAGATGAGAAGCTTGATTATTTCCAAGATATACTCATTGATCTCTTTGATCAGTGTGTTCCCTTAAAGACTGTCAAGATACGAAACAATTGCTGTCCCTGGTTCACAACTAAAGTATCAAACTACGCAACCGTCTTTATAGTAAATGGAAAAAAAGTCCTTCTGATATGAATTGGAATGCTTACAAAGTAGTGCGTAATAGTTCCGCAGCCATAGTTCGCAATGCTAAAAGAAATTTCTATGCCTCCAAGTTGAGCACTTTACTTCCACCTAAGAAACTTTGGAATAATCTTCGTCACATTGGAATTTCCCACAGCAAATTAAATGATAAATGTTTAATTGATCCTGATATTCTAAATAGTTCCTTTCTTGAAGGTCAATCTGTAGTGAGTGGTTTCAATTATGCTGAAGATCTCAGTCAATTGAGTCACCGGTATTTTGAAGTAGAAACGGTCAGTGAAATTGAGGTAATTAATTCTATTAGGGATATAAAATCGAATGCCATTGGTGAAGACAAGGTACCTATGAAATTTGTTAAGTTAATTCTGCCCGTCATAATATCTCACTTAACCCATATTATCAACCATTGCATTACCACTTCAACCTTTCCTCGATCCTGGAAAGTAGGCCGTGTAATACCTGAAGGCTAAGCGACCTAATCCTACCTCTGCCTCTGATTTTAGACCCATCAGTATCCTTCCGTGTTTATCAAAATTGTTAGAGAAACTAATATCGAAACAGCTTCTCAAACATCTGTCTCTCAATAAACTACTGTTTGAAGCACAGTCTGGTTTCAGAGCTGAACATAGCACTTCCACTGCAATGGTTAACATCCTCGAAGAGATTAGGCAGAATTTTGATAAAGGACATGTTACACTCCTTTGCCTACTAGACTTCTCTAAGGCTTTTGATAATGTGGACCACAAGATACTCTGCTGGAAGTTGAAAAATCTGTTCTCCTTTAGTGACAGTGCAGTGAGGTTAATTAAGAGTTACCTGACTGGTAGATATCAGCGAGTTTTTGTTAATTCCGATCGTTTTTCAGCCCTCTTACCAGTCAACCGTGGCGTGCCGCAAGGTTCAATTCTAGGACCTATCCTGTTTTCTTTATTTATAAATGACCTCCCGTCGGTGTGTAAACATACAACTGTCCACTTATATGCAGACGATGTCCAACTGCACTCTGCCAAAAATTGTAGTAACACAGAGGAACTAATAAATTTAATAAACTATGATTTGGCTAATATTCATATTTGGTCCATAAAAAATGGACTACGCTTAAATCCAAAGAAGTCACAGGTAATTCCTATTTCAAACTCTTCTGTGTCCTTACACTCCCTGCCAAATATCTTACTCTCTGGAGATAAACTTAAGATTGTTGATACTGTTTCAAGTCTAGGATTTATTATCAATTGCAGGTTGTCTGGATATGACCATACAAATAGTGTAATTAGACGTATATATGGATGCCTACGCAAATTATGGTTGACTTCAAGTTTCGTTCCAATGGACACTAGGAAAAAAACTAGTTTCCGTCCTTATCTTACCGCTGATAACATATGCTGAAGTTGTCTATAGCAAACTTGACTCTTTATCTCAGCGAAAACTACAGGTTGCGTTCAACGATGCTATTAGGTACATTCATGGTTTACGCAGATTTGATCATGTATCTGAGTTTACTAAAAACTTACTAGGCACTTGTCTAGAGCACTACATGGATGCTAGAAACTTAATTTTCTTGCATAATATTATGGTGAAGAAGTCTCCTTTGTATTTATATAAAAACTTAATTTTGCTCGATCTGCTAGAACTCATGCTCTAATTCCATCTCGCTATCGCTTTACCAATTCATCGCGCCTTTTTTATATTTATGCCATTAAACTGTGGAACTCCTTACCTGTCAATATTCGAATCATCATGAATGCCAAACGTTTCAAATATGCCGTCATTTCTTACTTTTCTTCCCTTCCCTAAATCCTAATCCTCCCCTCTATCTCTCTTCTTAATTAATTTTAATCTTAAGTGTATAAATTATTCTAAATTAGTCTTGATTGTAACTTTTGTTTTCTTTATGCAATGTTAACTCGTAGTACTATAAAAGACGTATGGCTTATTGTACCCATACAAATGAAATAAATGAAATGAAATGAAAAAAAAAAATGAAAATACCTTTCAAGACAATTGTCTATATGGGGTATTTTTAGGATTTCATGCCTGTTTAGTTTATTAAGAATGTCAGGATGAAAGAGCCTGGAATTAGAATCATCCTCCGCGATAAGTTTATGAGCGAATATTATTGGTTCTTTTTTAAGTTGGAGGTGTACGGGTGGTAGGTCCGTGATGACTTCTAGCGCTGCTGTGGGGGTTTATCTCATAGCTCCTATTATACAGATACAAGCTAGTCTCTGTAGTTTGTTGAGCTTGGCTTGTACTGATGTCTTTTGTTTTGTGCCACCAGACGGGCGCAGCGTATGTGAGAATTGGCACAAGCATGCCAGCACTATCGGCATGCGCCTCAAACACTCCTGCTCTTATTGGTGACGGTCAAATCCTCAATAAGAGTATGCCAGGTTCCAAAACTGACTGGAGGTGCTCCAATGAACCCTGAATCCATTTCCCGTATGCTGGAAAGTGTTTATTCGAATATTAACTTCGATTTCAACCGCAGCACTACATGCCTGAAACTCCGTCCCCTCAATAGCCTTCCATTCTCCCAATCATAGTTTCAAAGGATCGCGCCCACCCTCCATCCTTTTATATTTTTTTTTCTATTCCTTTTCCTTTTTTTCTATTTTTCTATTCCTTTTTTTCTATTTTTTTATCCCTTTCATTCCATTTTTCTATTCCTTTTTTTCTATTTTTTTTCCTTTTTTCTATTCCTTTCTTTCTTTTTTTCCCATTTTTCTTTTCCTTTTTTTTCTATTTTTCTATTCCTTTCTCCACCTCACCAACCCCAAACACCATATCCACACCACTACACTACACTACAGCAACTGAGCACCTCAGTCTGAATACTCATATTTATAGAATAACAAACAAAAAAAGCTGAATTTATTTTGCAGTGTTTCTTGGCAAGTGTTTTTTTTTACCGTGTTTTTGGCAAAGTTTTTTTTTTTTCGAATGTTTGATCACATGGGGTTGTTGAACAAGACTCTCTGGGCCCTGTGTTGTTGACGTAAGCGCTGACATAGACATCTAGGCTTATAGGCTTATTGATAGGCGTATTTTGTGTCCTTCTTTCTCTTCAAGCCCATTTGTTTATGCTTTGCTGGACGTTACTTTTAAGCTGAATTTTAGTATCAGAGCCGTGGATAGCATGTCCGAAATGATCATATGCTAAGTTTCTTAATAAAAAAAAAATATTTTTCTTAGCTTAAGTTAGTTAGTTATAATAATGTTAATAGTAAATTCATGTAGACGTCGAAAGACATAAGTATGTTTCAATTGTTCTGTTTGTTTTAGAGTGTCCGCCTAGGGCCAGTAAGATAGTTACATTTGTTAAGATAGCTAAGCTAGTTTTAAGCATTTTTGACTAGGGTAAGATAAGTTAATATGAAATAAAAATGAATTGAAGAAAAAAAAAAAATGAATAGCATGTCCGAAAACAGGTTCTTAGGTGCGACTGGCCTAACTAAATTACTAAATTCAGATTTTTTTTTTGCAGTTTTCTCCGGAGTTAATCTCTTTCTCTGTTCCCTTGGCTTTGAACCCACTGCGTTGAAGTGGATATCTTTTTATTTGAAAAACCGTTAGATTTAGATTTCGATTAAGGTGGGGAGAGAGACAATGTCACCTAATCACTGCGGCCTCTGATAGGCCTATTGTGATGTCCCCTCAAAAATCATAGAAAGTTTAAGGAGTTGTTTAGTTCTTGGTTTGTAGGAACATCTTGGCTTGTCTGCTACCTTACGTTTGTGTCCAGTAGTGGTTGGCCGTGTTCCTCAACCATTCCTTTATGTAGCATTTTATGGTGCTGTATGCTGCAGAATGTATACCGCAGAATGGTCTTGGCATCATGAAAGGTGATGCAGAGCCTTTTCTTGCTAATTGGTCTGCTTTTTCGTTTCCTCTATGGCCACTGTGTTCTGGTATCCACATGAGGTGAACTCTAGTTGTAAGCAGTCCCATACCAATTTAGAGGTGACTTCGTAGCTTTTGAGGGCTTAAAGTGCAGCCCTGCTGTCAGAGAGAGTATAAATGTTTTTATTGGTTACTGCTCTGTTTATATTTTCTCTGAGGCAGAGTTCAATAGAGAATATCTCTGCTTGAAATACGGAGTTGTATCTGTCTATGCAGTGATAGATGTGTGTTCCAGTGTTGGCTCCGTATACTCCAGCCCCAACAGCTTCGTTCGTTTTGGATCCATCTGTGTACCATACATAGGATTGACGATCGAAGGAAGGTCTATTTTGCTCCCAGGTGTGTCAAGAGGGAATTGAGACCTTGAAATTTTGGCTGAAGTTATACCTTGGAAGACAATTGTCTATATGGGGTATTTTTAGGATTTCATGCCTGTTTAGTTCATTAAGAATGTCAGGATGAAAGAGCCTGGAATTAGAATCATCCTCCGCGATAAGTTTATGCTTTGCTGAACGTTACTTTTAAGCTGAATTTTAGCATCAGAGCCGTGGACAGCATGTCCGAAAACAGGTTCTTAGGTGCGACTGGCCTAATTAAATTACTAAATTCAGATTTTTTTTTTGCAGTTTTCTCCGGAGTTAATCTCTTTCTCTGTTCCCTTGGCTTTGAACCCACTGCGTTGAAGTGGATATCTTCTTATTTGAAAAACCGTTAGAATTAGATTTAGATTAAGGTGGGGAGAGAGACAATGTCACCTAATCACTGCGGCCTCTGATAGGCCTATTGTGATGTCCCCTCAAAAATCCTAGAAAGTTTAAGGAGTTGTTTAGTTCTTGGTTTGTAGGAACATCTTGGCTTGTCTGCTACCTTACGTTTGTGTCCAGTAGTGGTTGGCCGTGTTCCTCAACCATTCCTTTATGTAGCATTTTATGGTGCTGATATGTATGCCGCAGAATGGTCTTGGCATCATGAATGGTGATGCAGAGCCGTTTCTTGCTAATAGGTCTGCTTTTTCGTTTCCTTTATGGCCACTGTGTCCTGGTATCCACATGAGGTGAACTCTAGTTGTAAGCAGTCCCATACCAATTTAGAGGTGACTCCGTAGCTTTTGAGGGCTTAAAGTGCAGCCTTGCTGTCAGAGAGAGTATAAATGTTTTTATTGGTTATAGCTCTATTTATTAAAGTTTTTTTTTGTGTGTTGATGGGGATACACGCAAAAGAAGGCGCTCCACTGAAAAGTATTTTTTAAACTTTACATCTTAAGAAAATATTATACAAAGACGTGAAAATGAAGTGTGGTTTGTGTAAATTAAAAATTGATAGACATGAACTTAAGATTGAGTGCATTGGTGGCAAAGAATTTTATCATGGAAAGTGTGCGAACATGGAAAAAAAAGAGATTGAATATTATAAAAAAAATACTCAAGGGTATAAGTGCATAAATTGTGTTACTCAGCGGAGAAGATCAATTTTGGTAGATGCTCCGATCAACAACTCTTCATCTAATTGTAAGAGTAATAAAAACAAAGAAATTGCTCGCTCATCGGAAACAATAGAGAGTCCTTTAACTACACCGGTAAACTCTTCTCCCCGTCTTCAAGATGAAAACGTTTTGTGTCAGCAAAAAATAACTTTAGAAATGCTGTACAATGAAATTGTCCAGCTCAAGCAAATTAATACTGAGGCGCTTACAAAAATCAAATTACTTGAAGAGTGCAATGCCTCTCTTGTTAAGCGTGTTAGAGACTTGGAGGCGAAGCTTAATATACTGGATCAGAAAGAGAAGCAGTGTTCAGTTGATGTCGTCGGCATCCCTGGCGTTGATAATACAAATGTAAAGGAGAGAGTAAATAAACTACTAACGGCTGTGATTGGTGAGGAGATGAACTCGGGTATCATTCACTCATGTTTTGTTAAGAACATCCCAAATACAAACAAACAACCTGCAAACAGAAACATCGTATGCGTGAAGTTCTCAACATTGTTGCAGAAGAAGAATGTAATGAGAAAAATGAAGGAGAAAAAGAACAACATTTCTTCAAACATATTTGATGTTCGAGGCAACAGCAGCAGCATTAACAACAGTAGCGGCAATAAAATTTACATCAACGATTGTCTAATCAGGTACATGAGATCATTATTAAAAATTGCTACCGAACTTAAACATAAAAATAAATGTAAATTCGTATGGGTTAGAGACTCAATTGTTTGTATTAGGAAAAAAGAGGGAGATAGAGTTATTAAGATTAAATCTTTTGAGGACATTCATAAATTTAATTCAAATTAAATGTTTTTTTTTTTCCTTTTGTGGATTATGAGTAATAATATTAATTTATCTACATTTTCTCAAAATGATTTAAATAATAATGTTACTCTTTCTTCTTCTTACACGAATGATGTAAATTGTTTTTGTATAGAGCATAAAAATAATGAACAAAAATTTGGTTTTTCTGCTATAATAAATATAAATATACGCAGCATGCGAACTAATTTTAATGCTTTTCTCTCTCATCTCACACCCCTAGTTCATTTACCAGATTTAATATTTCTAACAGAAATTTGGATATTTGAAGGGGAAAAGAATTCTTATGATATAATTCCAAATTATACATTTGAAGCGGTTTGTAATGAAATTTATGCTGCTGGTGGTGTTGCCGTATATGACAGTGCTAATGTAATTATTTGTGAAATTAAAAAAAATTAAATATGAAAGTTCAGACATTATAACTGTAAATTGCGAAATTTCTGGTGTAATCTATTGCTTTATCTGTGTCTGTGACGCCTCAGTTGCTTTCGATTTGTTTCTAAACAAATTGCAATATCATATTAATAATTGTAGCCTAAAAATATGCAGAAAAAACAACAAATTTAAATGTCTTAAACAATGGATGACTCCATCATTACTTAAAAAAATCAAAAAGAAAAATAAGCTTTCCTTTGTTATTAAGAAACATCCAAGTAATCAGAGATTAAAGAAATATTATGAAAAGTTATGTAAAGACATTAAAATTGAAATTCCACTTTGCAAAAATTCATATTATAGTGAAAAATTAGTGAGAAACATTGGCAACTCTAAAACAGTATGGAGAGTTGTTAATGATATACTTAATAAAAACAAATCTCAGTCAGACATTTTTATTCAGAATGAGAATCAAATTGTAACTAAACCGTTGGACGTAGCTAATTTGTTTAATAATTTTTTTGTAAATATCGTTTCAAATCATGGTGTTTCCAATGTAGTTAATCCTTCCCTTCTCTGTGATTCCTATTTGGTACGTGATAGTATTCAATCGGACAGTTTCTACTTTGAGGATTTTTCTGCGCTTGAAATTTCTAAAATTATTATGTTACTCAAAACTTAAAATTCATCATCTATTGACAATATTTCAAGTCTCGTATTGAAACAAATCGCATTTCATGTTTCTGATGTCCTTTGTTATATTTTTAACTATTGTGTGCATGAAGGAGTTTTCCCTGTAAGCCTGAAAACGGCAGTAGTACTACCGCTGCATAAAAAAGGTGATAAAGTGTCACTAAATAATTTTAGTCCTATTTCAATTTTATCTGTTTTCTCAAAAGTTTTTGAAAAGGGAATAAAATCTAGAATGTTATCATTTTTAGGGAGCAGTAATTTTTTAAGTGATTGTCAATTTGGGTTTAGAAGTGGCAAATCGACTGAAAGTGCCTTATTGGAATTAACTGGTGAAATATATAATAGTTTAAATACTTCCCAGATACCATCCACATTATTTACTGACATAAGTAAAGCCTTTGATATGGTTAATCATAATTTGCTACTTGATAAACTTTATAAAGCGGGTTTTAGAGGCTCCATTTATAAATGGTTTTCTTCCTATTTGTCAAACCGTAATCAAGTTGTAAAAATTAGTAATGCTTACAGTACTAAAGGCTTCTTAGATATGGGTGTCCCTCAGGGATCAGTATTGGGCCCAATCCTTTTCTTAATCTATGTTAATTCGTTGTTTTTACAACCTTTTAAAGGCAAAATTACTGCCTTTGCTGATGACACATCCCTTTTCTATTCAAACTCTAATCTAATTGATAGTTTTGCAGATGTTAATCATGACCTGGATTTGATAAGAAGATGGTTTAATTATCATAAACTAATAGTTAGCAATAAAACGAAGTTTATGACATTTAATATCAAAGGTAAAGTTTTCAGTGATCTTCCTTTATATTATCATGCACCAATGTGTAATCGATTTGTTTTTGGAGATATGACATTCAACAATCATGTAGACTGGCATGAAAATTGCTTTTTGATTGAATGCGTTGATAATTTTAAATACTTAGGTGTTATATTGGACCAACAACTTTCTTGGAAAGACCATTTAATATATTTGAAACAGCATCTGAACGGAGTTGTGAGACAAATATTTCATCTCAGTATGTACTGTAATCTACCGGTTTTAAAACTGGCTTACAATGGTTTATTTAAATCGAAACTGGAATATGGAATTTCTTGCTGGGGAGGTACTTATTTCAATAAAATTTAACCTTTATTGATAAAGCAGAAGCATGCTATAAGGATAATTTTAAGGACTAATCGGAGGACACCCAGTTTTGAGCTATTCAGGTGCCTCGAATTTCTTCCTCTAAGACACCTTTATTGTTATAAGGTTTTAAAAATATTTTTTTGTGATTCTGGATACTTTGTAGCTAGAGTGCAAGACAACTATGGTTTGCGAATCAACACCAGAAATTTCGTAACTGTACCTACCATCAAAAAAAAAAAAATTTCTCATTGCTATTATATTATTGCTCCCCGAATGTTTAATAGACTACCAGAAAACCTTAGGTGTGAGAGAGTGAAAACAGTATCCTTAAAGTCAGTAAAAATATTTCTATTTTCATTTAACCATTCTGAAATTGATGATTTATTGGGTCCAATGATGTAACATAAAATTCTGAAATTTAAAATTTAATCTCTAAATTCCCATATAAATCTTCTATTGCTTCCCCATCCATAGAACTCTAGATTGATATTTGTTGAACTTGTTAAGTACTTTCGTCACTGTCTTGCTTTAGACACAAGATTGTATTCAGCTATTTTGTTCAATACCTTTAACGTACTTCTCTTATTTGTAATAATCATTGTAATAATTGTATTATAATAATTGTAACGTTTGAAGCTAATGCTACGAAATAAAGAATTAAACAAAAAAAAAAAAAAATATTTTCTCTGAGGCAGAGTTCAATAGCGAATATCTCTGTTTGAAATACGGAGTTGTATCTGTCTATGGTGTGATAGATGTGTGTTCCAGTGTTGGCTTCGTATACTCCAGCCCCAACACCTTCGTTCGTTTTGGATCCATCTGTGCACCAAACATAGGATTGCCGATCGAAGGAAGGTCTATTTTGCTCCCAGGTGTGTCAAGAGAGAATTGAGACCTTAAAATTTTGGCTGAAGAACCTTGGAAGACAATTGTCTATATGTGGTATTTTTAGGATTTCATGCCTGTTTAGTTTATTAAGAATGTCAGGATGAAAGAGCCTGGAATTAGAATCATCCTCTGCGATAAGTTTATGAGCGAATATTATTGGTTCTTTTTTAAGTTGGTGGTGTAGGGGTGGTAGCACAAGCTAGTCAAGCTTGTAGTTTGTTGAGCTTGGCTTGTACTGATGTCTGTTTTGTTTTGTGCCACCAGACGGGCGCAGCGATGTAAGAATTGGTCTGGTGATGGCTGTGTATAGCCAGCGAGATATCTTAGGATTAACGGCCCAAGTTTTTCCAGTGAAATATTTTTTCTTTTTTTATATTCCTTTTTTCTATTTTTCTATCCCTTTCATTCCATTTTTCTATTCCTTTTTTTCTATTTTTTTTTCCATTTTTCTATTCCTTATTTTTCTATTTTTTTTCTTCTATTTTTCTATTCCTTTCTCCACCTCACCAACCCCAAACACATATCCACACCACTACACTACACTACAGCAACTGAGCACCTCAGTCTGAATACTCATATTTATAGAATAACAAAGAAAAAATGATGAATTTATTTTGCAGTGTTTCTTGGCAAGTGTTTTTTTTTACAGTGTTTTCGGCAAAGTTTTTTTTTTCAAATGTTTGATCACATGGGGTTGTTGAACAAGACTCTCTGGGCCCTGTGTTGTTGACGTAAGCACTGACATAGACACCTATGCTTATATGATTATTGATAGGGGTATCTGTGTCCTTCTTTCTCTTCAAGCCCATTTGTTTATGCTTTGCTGAACGTTACCTTTAAGCTGAGTTTAAGCATCAGAGCCGTGGATAGCTTGTCCGAAAACAGGTTCTTAGGTGCGACTGGCCTAATTAAATTACTAAATTCAGATTTTTTTTTTGCAGTTTTCTCCGGAGTTAATCTCTTTCTCTGTTCCCTTGGCTTTGAACCCACTGCGTTGAAGTGGATATCTTCTTATTTGAAAAACCGTTAGATTTAGATTTAGATTAAGGTGGGGAGAGGGACAATATCACCTAATCACTGCGGCCTCTGATAGGCCTATTCTGATGTCCCCTCAAAAATCCTAGAAAGTTTAAGGAGTTGTTTAGTTCTTGGTTTGTAGGAACATCTTGGCTTTTCTGCTACCTTACGTTTGTGTCCAGTAGTGGTTGGCTGTGTTCCTCAACCATTCCTTTATGTAGCATTTTATGGTGCTGATATGTATGCCGCAGAATGGTCTTGGCATCATGAATGGTGATGCAGAGCCTTTTCTTGCTAAAAGGTCTGCTTTTTCCTTTCCTCTATGGCCACTGTGTCCTGGTATCCACATGAGGTGAACTCTAGTTGTAAGCAGTCCCATACCAATTTAGAGGTGACTTCGTAGCTTTTGAGGGCTTAAAGTGCAGCCTTGCTGTCAGAGAGAGTATAAATGTTTTTATTGGTTATAGCTCTGTTTATATTTTCTCTGAGGCAGAGTTCAATAGCGAATATCTCTGCTTGAAATACGGAGTTGTATCTGTCTATGCTGTGATAGATGTGTGTTCCAGTGTTGGCTCCGTATACTCCAGCCCCAACACCTTCGTTCGTTTTGAATCCATCTGTGTACCATACATAGGATTGACGATCGAAAGAAGGTCTATTTTGCTCCCAGGTGTGTCAAGAGGGAATTGAGACCTTAAAATTTTGGCTGAAGTTATACCTTGGAAGACAATTGTCTATATGGGGTATTTTTAGGATTTCATGCCTGTTTAGTTCATTAAGAATGTCAGGATGAAAGAGCCAGGAATTAGAATCATCCTCCGCGATAAATTTATGAGCGAATATTATTCGTTCTTTTTGAAGTTGGAGGTGTACGGGTGGTAGGTCCGTGATGACTTCTAGCGCTGCTGTGGGGGTTTTTCTCATAGCTCCTATTATACAGATACAAGCTAGTCTCTGTAGTTTGTTGAGCTTGGCTTGTACTGATGTCTGTTTTGTTTTGTGCCACCAGACGGGCGCAGTGTATGTGAGAATTGGTCTGGTGATGGCTGTGTATAGCCAGCGAGATATCTTAGGATTAACGTCCCCAGTGAGATATTTGCGGGTCTATAGAGAGATGCTGGCTTTCTCAATGGTCTTTGTGATGTGAGAGTTCCAAGTGAGCTTTTCGTCTAGTTTTGCACCTAGATATTTGGCGTCGTTTGAGCCGAAGGCACGAAGATTGAAGGCGAACCTCTGGGGAAAGCAGTTAGATCGGCGGAGGTATCCCCTACCGAAACCCATCCGACCCTCTCATCTGCAGCGCGCGCACTTCTTGGCGGCGCGCAGCGCAGAAAGCGTCGGCGGCTAGTAAAGGCTGCTGCAGGAGGCACAAGCATGCCAGCACTATCGGCAAGCGCCTCAAACACTCCTGCTCTTATTGGTGACGGTCAAATCCCCAATAAGAGCATGCCAGGTTCCAAAACTGACTGGAGGTGCTCCAATGAATCCTGAATCCATTTCCCGTATGCTGGAAAGTGTTTATTCGAATATTAACTTCGATTTTAACCGCAGCACTACATGCCTGAAACTCCGTCTCCTCAATAGCCTTCCCTTCTCCCAATCATAGTTTCAAAGGATCGCGCCCACCCTCCACCCTTTTATATTTTTTTTTTTTTCTATTTTTCTATTCCTTTTTTCTATTTTGCTATTCCTTTTTTTCTATTTTTCTATCCCTTTCATTCCATTTTTCTATTCCTTTTTTTTCTATTTTTTTCCATTTTTCTATTCCTTTATTTTCTTTTTTTTTCCATTTTTCTTTTCCTTTTTTTTCTATTTTTTTTCTTCTATTCTATTCTATTCTATTCCTTTCTCCACCTCACCAACCCCAAACACCATATCCACACCACTACACTACATAACAGCAACTGAGCACCTGAAACTGAATACTCATATTTATATCAGTTGATCACAGACCAGTGAAGTGGAAGGTAGTGTTTCGGCTTGTTTACGATATAAACAAAAAACCATAAAAAGTTATAAGTGCGCATTTAGGCGAAATATTCGCGGAACCCCAATTAGCCCGGTGGTTAAGTGCCCGACCCGTAGTCGGAAGGTCGCCGGTTCGGATCCCAAGTCGGGAGGAAAGTTTTTTGTGTGTGTTTTCTCTGTTTCTTTCTGCTGCTTCTCAATTAGTTGGAAGTAGCAGGAAGAGGATGTCGGGAGACGGCGGGGGAAAACCCGTACGTCGTACGGAGTCGGAATCGGGTGATTTATCATCCGATTTCGCAACACCGACCGTCGTCATGAAGAGGCGCAGAAGGGCCAACAAGAAGCCCGATCTAACTAAGCGCCCCTCCCTCACTGCTTCGACTGAAAAGCTGCAGGTCGAAGCGGGGAAAGGGGCGCCATCACCAACACCATCAACGTCGAAAGCAGCTGGTATACACAACCAAAACCAGCGATCCCCGTGGAAGCAGATACTGCCTACCTTTCCTATGGTAGGGAAGGCCGCTACACGGGGGACACAGAAAAAGCAGCAGCAACAACAACAGCCACAGCAGCAACAACGACAGCTGCAACAGCAGCAGCAGAAACAGCAGCAGCAGAAGCAGCAGCAACGTCCTAAAAAGGAGAAAGTGCCACCCATCTTCACCTATACCACGGCCCTACGGGAGACCATCGATCTCTGTAAGTATGCTATTGGTGTAGGCAATTTTGAAATCAAATGTTTAGGCCAAAAACGCTATGCTGTTCGGTGCAAGAGACTGGAGCAGCATAAGCGTATAAAAAGCTTATTAAAGGAGTCCACAACGGAGTTTTTCTCCTTCACGCCAAAGGCCGAGAGGTTGCGGACAATGCTCCTTAAAGGCGTGGAGTCGATTGCAGACATCGAGGAAATGCTCTCAGAGCTCAAAGAGTTCGAGAGTGACGACCTCAAATTCGTGGGGGTTAAGCCATTCACTACGGTGAGCTCCCGACGGGTCGCTTCCAAACACCAGCCGTCACATCCCAATTGACCTACGCCCAAATGGCGGCAGGTTCGGGAAAGACGGTACAAAAGCCCATGACTGTTCCTAAAGCCCCAGTGCCTGCCTCTAAGGCACCGGTGGCCGAGGTGGATGTCTGTTCGATCTTGCTCGCAATCCAAGGGCATATTGGGCAGCTCCAGCAACAGATCCTGGAGACGGCGACCCGAGTAGATAGTATCTACTCGCTTCTGCCGGGCCTAGCGCACATAAGGTCGTGATGGGTACGCTGGTAGAGAGGCCCTTGAGGATCCTGTCGGTGAATGTAAATTCACTGATAAGGATCGAGCGACGAGCCGTACTTTTTAACCTGTTGAGGACGAAAGCCCCGATGTACTCTTGGTTAGCGAAACAAAGCTAAACCAGAAGCACAAAATCCGGCACAGTTCTTATAGAATAATTAGAAGGGACCGACCCAACGCTATTCAAGGCGGGGGAGTTGCGATCTTTATTAAAAACAATTTTAAACATAAAGTCATATATAGTGGTGAAGTGCGGAGGTTCCAGGTGCTAGAGGCCTGTATTGTGTGCATGCCTCTCCGAAACGGAAAGAGAATGTACATTGTATCAGCCTATGCACCTGAAGCACCTCAACCCAATATTTTTATCGCAGAGCTCGAGACACTTTTTCGATTTCTGCGCTTAAACTCAGTAGAAAACTTTTACATTCTAGCCGGCGATTTAAATGCCAAACATGGTGATTGGGGAAATAACATTCCCAACACTAGGGGGAGCCTACTAAGCCATTGGTGGGTTCTTCGCAGCATTGAATATAGAGTCAAGTTGCTCGCAACGGATAGTCCGTCGTATCCTAGGAGCGGCTCCTATCTGGATCTCATGCTAATGGACTCTCGACTGAGACTGGCAGACACGAACGAATGGTCTATTAACTGTCTATGGACCATTGTATACGACAGTGACCATTGCGGACTATGTGCCGTGATCACAGTACCTGACGAGTTCGCGGAGATGGCAAAGTGTGTCCAAACGCACCCCTACGATTACAGTAGGGTGTGCTGGCCGCGCTTTGCCAATTCCCTGACGAGAGCGCTCACTTCGAGCGCCTCCTTTCCACCGCCTTATAGGAACCTGTCAAACTACGAGATTGACAGGTATCTCAAACAAATGGACGATGTCATTAAACAAACAATGAACAGTACGATACCACGCCAAAGACAGCACGATACCACAAACGTATACCGAAACGCGACAATCGACGCACTGCACAGACAAAAAAGTAGACTCCTGACAAGACTCAAACTCTTGTACAGTTGGTTTACCGACAGACAAAACTCGGAGGTCAGGACACTGAAGTCACTGATTAAAAATCTCCAAAAATTGATCAGAGAAAATTACAGAATATCTGTAAGTTTGCATTGGAACAACAGAATTCGTGCTGTAAAATCCAACAGCGCGAGTATGTTCCCGCAAATAAATAAAATATTTCGGAGAAACAATCAGAATGACATTCAGGATCTAAAGCTTCCGAGAACGTCAGACAATGAACGCTTGCTACGAACAGTTAGTATCGATCCGGAGAGCGCCATCCTGGATGACGACTTCTTCGTGATCGAGGATCCTCAGGAGAAGGTGGCGACAGTGGGAGCTGTCTTCCAGGAAGTGTACAAGGTGAATGATAGTATTCGCCCAAACCACGACCTGGAAGATAGAGCCCTGCTTCATCACTTCTATCTTCGAAATGATATCGATCATTGGCGATCAGAGAACCTTGGTTTTACAGGGTTCAATGAAGATTTCATGGCAAACAATGCCATCGCCAATGAGGGGGTTAATACCCTGTTCATATCGACGGAGGATCTTCAGATGATCTTCGAGTCATTGAGGAAGAAAAAATCCGCGGGAGTCAACGGTATATCCAATGTTGTGCTTAGGCACCTTCCGCCAGTGGCTGTAGAGAGGTACACCATCCTGTTCAACAATGCACTGAATAATGCATATTATCCAGTGCACTGGAAGACAGCGGTAGTGCAACCAATTCCCAAGAGGGGTAAAGACACATCTAACCCGGAAAATCTCCGGTCAATAAGTCTCCTTCCGAGTATCAGCAAGGTTTTCGAGAAGGTGATCCATAGGGCCCTGTCTAAATGGGTTGAGGACAATAAAATCATCGCGGATAACCAATTCGGTTTCAGAGCGGGGCATGACACTATTCATGCCGCGTCGAAGCTTGTGTCGGATGTCCAATGGAATAAATGCAAGAACCAATGCACGGGTGCCTGTCTGATTGACTTGGAAAAAGCCTTCGATACCGTATGGTTAGAAGGTCTTTATTACAAGCTCAGTCGGCTGGGCATAAGTAAACCACTGCTATATATGATTTTTGACATGTTAACAGGTAGAAAGTTCGTAGTGAAAATTGCCAACGTGACTTCTACCCAAACATTTGAAATCAAAAATGGACTGCAACAGGGTACGGTAAATTCGCCGATCCTTTTCAGCATTTACCTAAGCGATCTGCTAGTTTCTCTTCACCATTCAATAGCGTACGCAGACGACCTAATCGCGTACAGATCAGGTCCAACGATCGACGTCATTGTTACTCTTCTGCAGTGTGACTTCGAAAAAATTCAGCAGTATTGTGATGACTGGAAGTTGAAAATCAACTTCCAGAAATCAGAATCTATATTGTTCAGAACGCCTTTGTCTAGGGCCTCTCGGGACACTAGAAAAAACTGGCGCAGGTTCTTAATTTTAGGACCGGACGGGCGTCCACTGGCGAAACAAAGTGTGGTCGGATATCTTGGGATCGTGCTGGATCAGTATCTATATTTTGACAAACATGTAGATGCTGCTCTGGCAAAGGCCCGGGGCGCTTTCGCTCTGACAAGATGGCTGTTTCATAGCAGCCAACTTGATTCTAGGGTGAAGGTAATCTGCTACATGGCCTTAATCAGGCCCATGGTTGCCTATGGATGTCCCGTCTGGTTCAATGTGAGAGCCAGCTTAATGGAAAGGATTCGGGTGTTTGAGAGACAATGTCTCAGGACGTGTCTGGGACTACATAGGACACCCGAATCTGAGTACATGAAATTTTACCCTATACAATAGGGCCAGCATTGTACGGATAGATAATTTTTTGATCAAACTGATTCGAAGCCACGTTGCGAGAGCAATGACTTCAGTCAATAGCCTGATCTTCGGGGCTTACTACCCCAACGATTTATATCACGAAAGAGTGCGCCTTAATGGCTTTGTGCCGCCAGAAGCATTCCTCTATTTAGATAGATGTGGGCTGATCCAGGATAGATTGGCGGTACCGCTAATCTTCCACGTGGGTCGCAATTCCGTGGAACGGCGATTCTTCTACGAACCCGATGTCGCGCTCCGTGAGCCCGAGCGCCTCAGGTTCTGTAGATCGGTCTCACGCCGGGATCGAGGAGACGTAGTCCGACAGCATCAAGGCTGTTGGTGGCTGGAGAGAGCTAGTCAGTGGATACTTCGAGAGCTTCAGCCTCTTCAAGGCATCGCCTGCCTAACACCAATGGCAGGCTTACATAGGCAAGGGTAGGGTAAGGTAGGGTAGGGTAGGTAGTAGTAGGGTATATATACGTATAAAAAAAAAAAAATATATATATATATATTAAATATATATTATGTACATACTTTATATATATATAAGTTAATGAAAATATTATTGATTTATGAAAAAAAATATTTTTTTTAGGCAGTTTGCCTGACCTTTATTGTAACCGGTAAAATTAAGACTAAAAGACTACCTAATACTCCACATGCACTTATTGTTGATTATTGCTGAGTCGCCGAGAGAGGTGCATTTGATTGGATTGTTTAATCAGGTGTTTTGATCGTACCTTTTTCCAGGTATTCTGTCTGTTAAGTGGTTTGAGCGTTAATTGGGTCGGGTGAATGAATCGCGAGTGCAATTCGGAAATTGGATCTATTTTCCGTTAACTCTTCCCCCTCTAAATGCGATGGTCCTCAATCGCTTAAAAATATGGAAGATCGTTGAACATTGTTCGGGGAATGATAGGATCATCTGTTGCTGGCGTCTTTTTTGATTGCGGAGGAATTTGGACGTCTTTTATTTATGGTTGTTGAATAATAACTTTTGTATTTTTTCCTCTTGTACAGATTTTATAAATCGTTAGGATTAAAAGGAAAATTCCGATGGAAGCCATGGCCCCGTAGATGGTGAAAGCCAGTGTTTTGCGTTCATCTTGGAGTAACTCAATTTGCCTTGTATTATTAATATGTAATTCGCCCATCATTTCTAAAGACAAGAGCTTGGGAGTTTGCTGCAAGACTGCTGGGCGGATCGTATGCGTAGATACTTCTTGTGCCGTGAATACCCTGTTATTGATGGTGATGTTGATTTTCTCGTATTTGATTAGAAAAGTGCCTGTAAGGTTCCGGTGTGTGGCTTCAGCTTCGAGAGTTCCGTTGAAATCGTTTAGAAGTATTATTCCTGGTGATATTTCCTCGATAGTGGGAATGTGCTGACTATTTATTAAATTGCATGATGCTTCTTTACTTCTTAATAAATTGGGGATACATGTGGAGTTTTTAATGTTTACAAGATATTGTTTTTTACAGATTGAAATATTGTTTACAGATTTACATTAATTGATTATTCCAAGCAGTTCATCTTTATTCTTTATAATTTGCTTATAGTTAATTTCTATTGCTATTCCGTTTCTTTTCACAGGTTTAATTAAAATTTGTTCATAAACATTATTGTCTGTTATTGGAATATTAACAATATACAAAATTGAAACTGAATTAGTTATTACTTTAATTTCAGCGAAATTTAAGGCTTCTTCTATAGTAGAAAAGGGAATATTTTCTTTACTTAATTTTTTTGTGGCTATGCTTATTTCTTTTTTTGAAAGGATATGTGAATTTACATTGCCTAATTTTGCCCAATGAATAGCTAGATTTATATTCTGGAGTTCTTCTTTAACAATTTTAAATTTATATTGAATTTCGGATATAATATTCCTATTCATATTTTTGTTCTCTTTTATCATTGCTTCAATTTCATTTGTAATTTTTGTTAAATTATTAATTCGTTCATTATGTAGACTATTGATTATGATTTGGTTGTTGGAATTTAAAAGTAAATTATTCGTTTTTCTTTTTATTGTCATATAATCGTCGTGGTCGGGATTGCCAGCAATCCATTTCCACGCAGAGCCTATAAAGTTTATTGATCTTTTGGTTTTTTGGGGTTTAAGGTTATGGATTAAATTCTGTATTTGCTGGTATTCATGCGAAAGGTAAGGAAATAAGGGATCGTTTTTCGTTTCGTTTTGTTCTAGAGTTGGAGTGATGTTGGTCAGAAATTGTTCGTATAGGTCAAGGTCAACTTCGTGAATCAGTTTTAAGTTTCCGTTTTGCATTTTTGCTTTTCCGGTGTGTAATGAAACAAACTGTAAATTAGAGAAATCCAAGATTTGAATTTCTCCTATTGCAGTAAAGAGTATATGCCTGAAATAGTAAGAGAAGGGGTAGGATTGTTAGTCAATTTCTAATATGGCTTTTGTATACGGTTTTTCCTGATTCTGTTATCACTACTGTATTTTTGTTTTCTTTAACTATTTCTTGTCTGTATCTAAACGTTAATTTTGAGCCTAATCTTTTGTAGTGTTTTACGTATATAACGTCTCCTGGATTGTAGGTTCTTGGCGGTTTCCGTTTTTTATTGTGATATTTTATGTCTTTTTGTTGTTTTTGTAAAATTTTTTTGATATTTTTTTGGCGATTGTTTTCGAATCCTTCGGGAGTTGTGTTAGGTGATCGGCCAAGGAAAAGTTCAACCGGTTTTTTGCCAGTTGTTGAATGGACTGTGAAGTTGTACTCGTTAGTTGCTTTTTCGAGTAACTCTTCGAATGAAAGAGAGGTCTGTTCGGTTTTGATGCATCGCATAATCTCGGAAAGAGTGGAATGGAACCGCTCGATCTGTCCATTTACCTCACTTTTATATGGTGGTGTTTTGTAGATGCGTATACCTAGTTCATCTTCGATCATAGATGTGATGCTTGCTGAATTGAGTGCAAGCTCGATGTCAATAACTATGTTTTCGGGAACTCCGAATGAGAAAATCATTTCCCGAAGTGGTTGTCTAATGTCAGTTACAGCTCTTGATTGGATAATTTTAGTTTTTGCAAATTTCGTAAGTTTGCATATGGCGGTCAGAACTAAAACTTTTTCCGTGGAAAATATATCAAAATGTACTGTGTGACCAGGATATTTTGGGAAAGGAGTTGGTTCAAGGGTAGGTTTATTTGGGTGCCGTTCATATTTATTCTCTTTGCAAGTTCGGCAATTCTTTACTAAATTTTTAATCTTTGCTGCCATTTTTGGGAAGTAAAAGTTTTCAAGTAACAGTTTTCGATTTTCTTCTGGGTTACGATGAGCTCTACGATGAATTTTTAAAATCTTCTCCTCTTGTTCGGTTTCATCGGTAACGTCCTCGACCATTGATTGTGTGAATCTAACTTTAAAATTAGTAAAGTAAAGAGGATAAATATTCTGTATTTGGCCCATAATGCTTTCTGTTGTATGTAGGTCATTTATGGTGCTGGGGTTAAGGAATTTTTTGAATATGTTAACGATGTCTGTGTCGGTATAGTTGGGTTGGATGAAAATGTGCCTATGATAGGTTGGAAAGGGAATAAGAAATTGGTGGCTAGTTTCGTCTCCGATCTTTAGAATGAGTTGATTACGGAAGACGTTGATGGGAGTTTCAACCGCTGGAATCGAATTATGTGACGAACTATCACTGCTATGTACTGTCATTGTCATTGAATTTACCTCTGTTGTCTGTGGAAGTCGCGATAAAGCGTCTGCGACTATATTTGTCCTTCCTGGTTTGTACTTCAGTTCGTAATTGTACTCCTCCAGGATGGCTTTCCATCGCTTCATCTTGTGGTTATTGTTCTTGTTACTAAGCGCGTAGGTCAATGGTTGATGGTCTGTATAAATTTTTACCTTTTTCGATCCGTTCAGGAAGTTCCTAAGCGAGTTAAGAGCCCAAATGATTGCAAGCATCTCTTTCTCGTTAGTGGCGTAATGTACTTCAGTTGTAGTCAATGTCCGTGATAGAAACGTGATTGGTTTATTGTCTTGGGATAAGACAGCGCCTATCGCGTAATTTGAAACGTCAGTCGTGAGTTCGAATTATTAAAGTTTGGGTAATTTAGAATAACTTCTTGGGAAGATAGTGAGTCTTTAATTTTGTTGAAAGAGTTTATTGCATCTGTGTCGAGTTCAATGGCTTTGTTCTTGGAAAGGTGCCTGGACACTCGTCCGTCTTCCCCTCTTAAAAGGGATGTCAGAGGTTTCGCTATTTTCGCGTAGTCTTTGATGAAGCGGCGATAGTAGCCTGACATGCCTAGAAACGATCGTAGGTCTTTAAGAGTTTTGGGAATTGGTAGTTTAGCAATGGCCTGCACTTTCTTCGGATTCGTCTTAATCCCGTTTTTACCTATGATAAAACCAAGGAACTCAATTTCTTGTTGGAAAAATTCACATTTGTCCAACTGGATTTTCATGTTGACACGTTCTAAGGTTTCGAATACAGCTTTTAGATTGTTTGTATGCTCGATTTTGTTCTTGGCAAAGATGACAATATCGTCAATATACACGTAGCAACGTTTCCCTATATGTTCTCTTAAGATGTCGTCAAGAGTTCTTTGAAAAATTGCTGGGGCATTCTTGAGGCCGAAGGGGAGACGTATAAATTCGAATTTGCCATTATTTACCGAGAAGGCGGTTTTTTCAATATCAGACTCCTTAAGTGGAATCTGATGAAATCCGCTCTTTAAGTCAAATATGGTAAACCAACTATTATCACCAAGGTTGGCGAGAACTTCGTTGATTTCCGGGATGGGGTATCTGTCTGGAACAGTGACAGAATTCAACTTCCTGTAGTCAACGACAAGACGATATTTTTTCTCCATGGACGCATCCATTTTCTTTGGGACGATCCAAATAGGTGAGTTGTATGGTGACTTAGATGGTCTGATGATACCATCTTCAAGTAATTTGTTGCTTTGCTTGTTGACTTCTTCTCTTAATGCTGTAGGATAGGGGTATGTTTTAGAATAAACTGGTTCGGAGTTCGTGGTGCGGATTTCTCCTTTGACTGATGTTGTATAGGTTAATTTTTCATCAGGGTCAGAAAAGAGGTTAGGATAATCTTTGATTATCTTAATTAAGTTGGTTGAATCTTCTTTGTTTAAATGGGAGGTCCTAATGTTAACTTTGTTAACGGTTTCAGTAGTGTGTTGTCTAAGGGGAATAATTATGTTTGAATGGATGGTCATGTAATTCTCTTTGGTATGAATGAGAGCGTATAGTTCTTTTAGCGTGTCATTACCAATAATACCATCGAATGAGATAAGACTTGGAAGGATGTAAAATTTTATTTTGTCTATACTGGGGTCGAAAAGTTGAATAAAGCAATGGTGTGCTATTTTTATGTTTCCTCCTACAGAATTTGCGTAAAATTTTTTTATTTTATTTTAAAAAATAAATGTCTTCTAATTGTTCAGGTAGGTCAAGATCGTTATTTTCGTCTGGGTCGGTGTAACTAGTCAATGTTTGTTCATGATTTTGGTCTTCTTGGTTTAGTATGGTTTCGTATTCTTCGAAATCCTCTCTATTCTGGTTGGATTCTTCTATGTGATAGACCCGTTGCATTTTATGCGGCTGATGGACCTGCTGAGAGTGTTGGCGTTTTTGGAGGATTGGAAGATTCCGAGGCCGATTTTGGTAATCTACCTTCTGTGATTTGATTGAATGGTCGATGTCCATTGGTTTTGGAGGCAGTTGATTAGCTGGTAACTGTCGTTGTTGGTAATTTTGCTGAAAATGTGGTTCTCTATAGACTTGAAGTGGTTGAGGATTACGAGGGTTGTGAAGGAGTTGTGGATAGAATTCTCGTCTGGGCGCAGGGATTGGTATTGGATTGGGTACGTTATTTCTGCGTGCAGGAACCAGTGGTGGTGCACTTTGAAAGTTTTTTGGATAGTAGTTTGGTTTTTATTGGCATGCTGAGCCCTGAAATCCACATTTTGCAACTTCAAACAAAGATGCAAGGCTTGTGGGAGATCTGCAGGTTCTCGTATGCTCAAAAGTCTTGGTAGGTCACCTTTTAAGCCTCTGACAAATGTGTCAAGAGCCTTATCGCGATAGCACTGGGTCATATTGTTTAATGAGTCATGGATCCAAGTTTGCTAAGAATGAGGGATAAATGGTGGTAGACTATTTGGTAAAACTCGGATATGGTATTATGTCCTTGGACAAGAGTTGTCATCTGGTACTCGAGGGTACCCAAGTCTCTCTTGTCAGAGTAATGCAAAGTTAGGCACTTGGATATCTTTTCCCAGTTTAATGGGGTGTTGTAAGATTCCAAGGCTATGTCTGCATGGCCTGTTACCTTATTTCGTATAACTGAGAGAATGCCATAATATTTGGGAGTGCCCTTGAGGTGATCGTGGATCTTGAGTATCCGCTCGACACTCTTTTTCCACGAATTGAACTCTTCAGGCTGCCCCGGAAAATCCCGGAGACTTTTAACGACATCCAGTATTTTGTCCATGTCTGACAGATTCGCGTCGTTAATTACATTGATGGTTTCATCAACGTCGTTATTAATATCGGACGCGGGGTTCATTATTGAGTTGAAAATTTGTCGTCCTTGTGTTTGTAAGGTTTCTGTTACAAGTCTTGTAATTAGTTGTATCATGTTATTGTCAAGTTGGTTGGGTACTGAGGCGGAAACTGAGGGAGGTGGATTGGCATCTTCCTGAGGTGCCTGCAAACGAGGTGGTCTGATTAAACTATTTGGGTTTGACATTTTTTTTTTATTTATTGACAACCGAAATTTGAAATTTAATTGTAGCAATGATAATGAGACACCTTAATGGTCTAGTTTATTCAATTAATGTAATATGGGTATGATAGCAAATAATTCACTTTTGGTGATTAAGATAATAGTTTCTTGGAATTATTTAATATATGTAAGTGTAATTTTTCTTGTCTTCAAAGTTTATATTATTGGGGACACAGTTGTTTTAAGTATTTGTTAAGATAAATTCAAATAGAAGTGAATTTAAATGAGTCTAAGTTTACAATGGTTGTTTTTTCTTTAAAAATAATAAAGTTTATATGGCTTACAAAAATATGAACGTTGTAGCTTCTATTTTCATAACGATGTGGGGTTCCGGGAACTGCTGGTTGATGGATAGGGCGGCTGTCCATGATTTCTGGACTCCTTTTTGTCCTTGTTTTACAGGGCTACTAAGGGGCCTCTTTTCCCTTTCACAACACTATTTCACTGCTTTGATGTGGCTTGATGTCCACTTTTAACTTTCTTTTTATTTTCTATCGTGCTTGGTTATCGCAATTTTCGAAAGTCACATACACTAGTTCTCAGTTCACGCACTTTGTAAGATTTTACTCAAACCGACTTGGTTATTGTCAGCCAAAACGCGCACTAACTTGGTTATCGTTAACTTATTTTGTGATATGTGTTTTTAGCAGTATAACGTATACGCAAAACGCAAACAGTGTAACACAACAGTCCCTGCTGCTCGGGCACCAATTAATGAAAATATTATTGATTTATGAAAAAAATATTTTTTTAGGCAGATTGCCTGATCTTTATTGTAACCGGTAAACTTAAGACTAAAGACTACCTAATACTCCACATGCATTTATTGTTGATTATTGCTGAGTCGCCGAGAGAGGTGCATTTGATTGGATTGTTTAATCAGGTGTTTTGATCGTACCTTTTCCCAGGTATTCTGTCTGTTAAGTGGTTTGAGCGTTAATTGGGTCGGGTGAATTAATCGCGAGTGCAATTCGGAAATTTGATCTATTTTCCGTTAACTTATATTTTAGTTAAGGTAGAATCTTCTTCTTCTTTTCCTTTTTATCCCGGCGTCGTTATGGTCAGAAGTGTAGGACCATAACCTTCAGACTTAACTGCATTCCTACTGGTCCGCTTGTGGGGTCCGCCGTTTTTAGTTAAGGTAGAATAAGTTAGGTTTAGTTACATTAAGGTAGGCTTAAATTTTATATATAATACAAAAAATGATCAAATGCTAAGTTTTTAATAAAAAACATTATTCTTAGCTTAAGCCAGATATAGTAATGTTAGTGGTAAGTTGATATAGTAGTCGAAAGACATAGATTTAAGTTGTTCGTCTATTTTAGAGTGTCCGCCTAGGGGCAGAAGATATCTAGATTTTTAAGATAGTTAAGCTAGTTTTTAAGCATTTTTGTCTAGGGTAAGATAGATCTAAGAAATTATGAATAAAAATGAGTTAAAAACTAAAAAAAACTAACTCATATTTATAGAATAACAAACAAAAAAAGTTGAATTTATTTTGCAGTGTTTCTTGGCAAGTGTTTTTTTTTACAGTGTTTTTGGCAAAGTTTTTTTTTTCAAATGTTTGATCACCTGGGGTTGTTGAACAAGACTCTCTGGGCCTTGTGTTGTTGACGTAAGCGCTGACATAGACATCTAGGCTTATAGGCTTATTGATAGGCGTATTTTGTGTCCTTCTTTCTCTTCAAGCCCATTTGTTTATGCTTTGCTGAACGTTAATTTTAAGCTGAATTTTAGCATCAGAGCCGTGGATAGCATGTCCGAAAACAAGTACTTAGGTGCGACTGGCCTAATTAAATTACTAAATTCAGATTTTTTTTTTGCAGTTTTCTCTGGAGTTAATCTCTTTCTCTGTTCCCTTGGCTTTGAACCCACTGCGTTGAAGTGGATATCTTCTTATTTGAAAAACCGTTAGATTTAGATTTAGATTAAGGTGGGGAGAGGGACAATGTCACCTAATCACTGCGGCCTCTGATAGGCCTATTGTGATGTCCCCTCAAAAATCCTAGAAAGTTTAAGGAGTTGTTTAGGTCTTGGTTTGTAGGAACATCTTGGCTTGTCTGCTATCTTACGTTTGTGTCCAGTAGTGGTTGGCCGTGTTCCTCAACCATTCCTTTATGTAGCATTTTATGGTACTGATATGTATGCCGCAGAATGGTCTTGGCATCATGAATGGTGATGCAGAGCCTTTTCTTGCTAATAGGTCTGCTTTTTCGTTTCCTCTATGGCCACTGTGTCCTGGTATCCACATGAGGTGAACTCTAGTTGTAAGCAGTCCCATACCAATTTAGAGGTGACTTCGTAGCTTTTGAGGGCTTAAAGTGCAGCCTTGCTGTCAGAGAGAGTATAAATGTTTTTATTGGTTATGGCTCTGTTTATATTTTCTCTGAGGCAGAGTTCAATAGCGAATATCTCTGCTTGAAATACGGAGTTTTATCTGTCTATGCTGTGATAGATGTGTGTTCCAGTGTTGGCTCCGTATACTCCAGCCCCAACACCTTCGTTCGTTTTGGATCCATCTGTGTACCATACATAGGATTGACGATCGAAGGAAGGTCTATTTTGCTCCCAGGTGTGTCAAGAGGGAATTGAGACTTTAAAATTTTGGCTGAAGTTATACCTTGGAAGACAATTGTCTATATGGGGTATTTTTAGGATTTCATGTCTGTTTAGTTCATTAAGAATGTCAGGATGAAAGAGCCTGGAATTAGAATCATCCTCCGCGATAAGTTTATGAGCGAATATTATTGGTTCTTTTTTAAGTTGGAGGTGTACGGGTGGTAGGTCCGTGATGACTTCTAGCGCTGCTGTGGGGGTTTTTCTCATAGCTCCTATTATACAGATACAAGCTAGTCTCTGTAGTTTGTTGAGCTTGGCTTGTACTGATGTCTGTTTTGTTTTGTGCCACCAGACGGGCGCAACGTATGTGAGAATGGGTCTGGTGGTGTATAGCCAGCCAGATATTTAGGATTAACGGCCCAAGTTTTTCCAGTGAGATATTTGCGGGTCCATAGAGAGATGCTGGCTTTCTCAATGGTCTTTGTGATGTGAGAGTTCCAAGTGAGCTTTTCGTCTAGTTTTGCACCTAGATATTTGGCTTCGTTTGAGCCGAAGGCACGAAGATTGAAGGCGAACCTCTGGGGAGAGCAGTTGGATCGGCGAAGGTATCCCCTACCGAAACCCATCCGACCATCTCATCTGCAGCCCCCGCACTTCTTTTCGTTCTATTTGCATATTCATACATTCCTATTACATATTGTACAATAATACAGTCCACATACTGGCTCTTGTCAAATTTAAATGGATGGCTCGGTCTATTCTGTTGGAGACCAGCGAGCGGTTAACACATATTGAACTTGAATATATATAAAAAAAACTCTTGACCACGTGTAACAAGTCTTACGCTTTATTAGACGAAACCTGAATGATTCCTTTTACTTTTTGCTTCGAGCTGAGCAGGCCGAAACGTCAAAGGTAACAATTAAATGAGGTACAAGTTCAGACATATTAAGGTGGTGTTACATTCTCCAACATCCTGCCCCGGCTGAAACAGTGTTTCAGAGAATAGGTAGAGAAACGAGTTTGGAAATAGGTCTGATGAAATCTCCATGCACCGAATGCAATTTTACTACTCGAACTAATCCATCCGCACCCGGAAATACGTCTATGACTCTGGCCATTATCCACTTAGCGGGGGGGGGGGGGGGGGGGGGGTGTTGGCATCCTTCACTAAAACGATGTTTCCCACAGCAACGTTGGGTTCCTTGTGATACCATTTCGCTCGACTCTGTAGTGACGTCAGGTATTCTTCATGCCATCTTCGCCAAAACCCTTGATACAGGCTTTGAATGTTCTGCCAATAAGTGAGCCTGTTGACATTTATATGTTCGATGTTAACTTCAGGAACCATTGAACCTGGGCGACCCAATAGAAAGTGAGAGGGAGAAAGGTAATCAATATCTGAATCAGAAACAGCACCTATTCGGCGTGAGTTTATCACTGCTTCAATTTGGGCAAGCAATGTAGAGAATTGCTCAGCTGTCAACACTGAAGCGCCAACAACTCGACGCAAATGAAGTTTGACCGAACGTATTCCAGACTCCCAAATGCCTCCCCAGTGAGGCGCGAAGGGTGGTATAAAACTCCATCGGATGCCGTCTTCAGCCAAAGATGCCGCAACGATTTCATTATGCGCCTTGGAGGTAATAAGTTTGTACATTTCGTTAAGCGTTCGGGCTACACCAACAAAATTTCGCCCATTATCACTAAATATATGAGCGCACTGTCCACGCCTTGACATAAACCGGCGAAGGGCAGCCAAAAAACACTCCGTACTCAAATCCGTTGCCAGCTCGAGATGGATTGCTGTTGTGACCAGGCATATAAAAAGGCAGATGTATCCCTTTGAAGTTCTTGCATTCCTCCCACGATATAATCTTAAGGCGAATGGTCCAGCGTAGTCGCAACCGGTTTTTTCAAAGGGAGACGCTTGTCGTACCCGTACTGCTGGGAGGTTTGCCATGATTTGCTTGGTGTCTTGGCTCGTTTTTGGCGAAAGCATTTTATGCAGTCGAATGTTAATTTTCGAATTAAATGTCTTGCTCCCACGACCCAAAATTTCCGCCAAAAAACAATGTTGAAGCTCCCGGGTGTAGATTTTTGACATGCCCATCCTGAAGTATTAAATGTGTTATACGGTGATCCTTGGGGAGTATTATCGGATGCCGGGTTTCTTCATCGATGAGTGAATGTTGAATTCGGCCTCCTACAAGATAAGGTGCAAGTTTCAGCAACTTCGATTTCTTATCCAGGGGAACATTTTTCTTTAAACAATTACGTTCTAACTGATAACAATTTTGAGCCTGCCGCAAACATTCCAAACGTGAAAGACGCATTTCGTTGAATTTCGAAAGTGTGGTTTGTGATGTTGTTTTTCTTATGCGGTTGAGTAATCGTTTTGTGAAACTTAATACGTAACCCATGACTCTAAGCAACTTTTTCCAAGTTGACACCCGGTCAATAAGCTTCTCAACAGGATTGTCTGTTTGTTCTACCGTGGATACATAACTTGCGGTTTATGTCTTAAACTCAGCCGTTACCCTCGTATTTGTAGGTGATTCACTACAGGTAATACGGTCGACATTCACGGAATCCGTCTGAAGCCAACTGGGCCCATTCCACCATAGTTGAAATTGCAGTAAGTCCTTTGCTAACATCCCGCGTGACGCACAATCGGCAGGGTTCTCCTTTGATATTACATGATTCCACACACTACGGGGAAGAGTATCCAGAATTTCCGCAGTGCGATTGCCCACAAAGATCTTAAGCTTAACGGGAGGTTGTGACAGCCACGCCAAGCCGACTGTTGAATCACACCATGCATGTATCTTAATCGACTTATGTGATAAGGAATTTAGGACCGTCTTCATCAATCTGGTTAATAATAAAACCCCACAGAGCTCCAAACGCGGTAACGACACTTGCTTCAACGGTGCCACACGAGTTTTCGCTGCAATTAAATTCACATACACCCTTCCATTTCTTGTTACCTTGCTGTAAATAACCGCAGCATATGCTTTTGCGGACGCATCCGAAAATCCGTGTAACTCCAAGACATCAGACTCGTTTTCTACAAACCGGAGCACTTTAAATTGTCTAAGTTCTTAAGGTCCTCACGAAATTCAGACCATCTGCTGGCCAGTTCAGCGGGAAGAAGATCATCCCAGTGTAAATTATGCAACCATAAATCTTGAAATAAAAGCTTGAAGTTGACCACGACAGGTGCCAAGAATCCCAGTGGGTCGAAGATCCGTGACGCATCCGAAAGAATTTGCCTTTTACACACGTTGACAGGATTCTTTAAACACACCTTGTAGAAGAGAACATCTTCGCTAGGTCTCCAATAAACGCCCAAAACCTTCGCGCCTTTATTGTCATCTACCTTGACAAACTCCTTATCAGGTCGTTCATCGTTCGCCTCAGATATAATGTTATGACAATTGGAGATCCACTTTCGGAGTTGCAGACCAGCATATGACAACAACTGTACTAGATCATCTCTCTTCCTTTTCAACTCTTTTTCTGACGATGCTCCTGTAAGGACATCGTCAACGTAGAAATCCTCTCTTAAGATTTGCGATGCAACTGGGTGTTCGTTTTTATAATCAGAATCCAACTGCTCGAGAACCCTTACTGACAAGAACGGTGCACATGATGTGCCATATGTCACTGTGCACAAGTGGAAGTGCTTGAGTTGTTGATCTGGATCCTCCCTCCATACAATTCTTTGGTAGTCACGATGCTGTTCACAAACCCATATTTGTCTAAACATCTTAACGATGTCTGCAGAAAAGACAAATCGGTGGAATCGGAATCGAAGACAGACTGCAAATAAGTTGCGTTGTATACTAGGACCAATATGTAACGTATCGTTGAGCGAAACTCCATGGGTATCTGGAAGGATCCATCAAAAACAACTCTAAGTTTCTGTCCAAGAACTGGGTGATGCGGCATGTAGAAAACTCTGCCATCTGATACTGCTATTTCATTTGATGCTAATTCACGCATGTGTCCCAATAGTATATATTCCTTCATAAATGCTATATATTCTTCGCGAAGCTTTCTGTTTTTAGGAAATCTACGTTCAACTGCATAAAACCGAGATATAGCGCCTTGAATAGTATCCCCAAAGGTTACTCCTTCCTGTTTAAAGGGTAAGTGCACGGTGTACCTTCCATCGTAACTTCGCGAATGTGTGGCTAGAAAGTGTTTCTCAACAAAATCATTATTGGGATCAGTAATTGTTACCTGGTTTGGCTCTTCGATTTCCCAGAAGCATCGAAGGGAATGATCTATGTCCGTCACGGTCACTAGCGAGATAGTTTGTTCAGGTAGGGTCGGAAGCATGTTGGTTACGATCCAGCCGAAAATTGATGATACAGCAATAGTATTTCCTTCAGCATCATACACCTTTTCCATTGTGAGAATATTCCAAACATACTGGACTCCTAGTAATATGTCGATATGTGCTGGAACGTGAAACCAAGGATCTGCTAATGTTAGGCCATTGAATTGTTCGACGGTAGATGCATCAAGAGGAGAACCAGGAAGTTTTGATGTAATTTTAGAAAGAATTTGAAGACGCGCGGTCATCGAATGTTGACTTGTTCTGGATTGGATATGAACTAAACAGCAACCTCTCGTTATCTCCGCCTTAGCAGAAGAAATTCCTGACACAGCAATCCGAGAATGTGAACGCTCAAGGCCGAGGCGCTTTACACAAGGTTCGGAGATATACGACAATTCCGAAGCCGTATCGATCAAAACTCGGCACTCCTTATATTGACCTTGACCACATTTCACGTACACAACAGCTGTTGGTAGCAATGAGTGTTTATTAAATTGTACAGCGGGATTTGTTTTCGTAGGTGATGATTCCAGCTGAGACGACGTGAGCAAAGGAGCTGGACGTGTTACATGAGCTACGGTAGACCAAGGTACATTAGACGGACCGGCTGGCTGTACGGGGGGGGCTTGCGACGGCGATGGTGTTGTCTCCAAATGTATTGGATGAACAAGAGTGTGGTGGCGTCGGCGGCATTCGTTGCATCGAAAACGTGAATTACAGTTGTACGAAGTATGCCCTGGTTTTATACAGTTGAAACAAAGTGATTTTGATTTAAGCATTGCACGACGATCTTCTAATGCCAAAGAGATGAATTTCGGGCACTTTGAAATAGTATGATTCGATTCGTAACAGCAAAGGCAATTTTGGGATTTGTCTTCTGTGGTTACATAAGAACGAACCGACGGCGTGGGATTGGCTTTTCGAGCTGAAGATCTTCCGGTGCTACATTTGCGTTGACTAAGCTCCAATTCTTCACAGCGAGAATCCAAAAACTCAAAGAAATCAGAAGTCATGGGTGCTGATTCGTCTCGAGTCTCATGAATCCAAGCACGACGTGTTTCTGGACAACAACATCGCTAACAACAGATGAATAATCCAGCAATCTCTTTCGGAGTGGCTATCTTATTCGCACCGTCGGAAATTTTCCTTAATGCAATAGGATCTTCGCAAGAGACAGAGGGCAACGCCATGAAAGTTTCAATAAAGGAGTTTATGATTTGTCGCGGTCTTTCAAAACGATCTTGCAGTCTGGTCCATGCCGTTTTGTATGCAGAGTCAGTAACAGGCAAATGTCTTACGAGGTTCGCAGCTTCATCTTTCAGCAATCCTTTTAGGTAGTAAAATTGATGGGTATTGCTTAATGAAGATTTCGAATCAATTGAACTCAGAAATAAGTCCTTAAACGATGGCCAATCCTTGTACAGTCCGGTGAAAGGTTGAATATTGACCTTGGGCAAGTCAGTGTCTGAGGTTTTGGCTGAAACTTGCTGAAGCAGTGATGTTTGTTCAGATATTAATGTCGCCATGAGATCTGGTTGTTGAGCATCTGTGGAAGCGGGTTTCAGTTCATTTTTTATGGTTGATAGGAGGGCACGTGCTTGTAAATATTTCTCTTCGTATTCAAAGAAATCTGTATCTGGATTGACATACTCTGACAATTGATTGAAATCATACATTTTGTTTGTTGTCTGCACAAATTCCTGCCAAGCTTCCTCTAGTCTTCCTAATCTAGCGACCACGTGTTCGAAAGTGTGATTTTCCTGTGCATTTTCTGCGAATGACAAGGTTCGAGTTATTGACCCCTTTTGCCGACCGCGAATTTGTACTAAATAAGTGAATTTCTCTGCCATAATTTAATTTTAAGGTGAAAATTGGACAATATCACCTTCGGTTTCCAAATGTCGAGTGTTGAAAATGGCTACTCTACGGTTGTAGGTTAAATCGTAGAGACCCGGCTCGAAGGACCATAATGAACTTGAATATATATAAAAAAAAAAACTCTTGACCACGTGTAACAAGTCTTACGCTTTATTAGACGAAACCTGAACGATTCCTTTTACTTTTTGCTTCGAGCTGAACAGGCCGAAACGTCAAAGGTAGCAATTAAATGAGGTACAAGTTCAGACATATTAAGGTGGTGTTACATTCTCCAACACATATTGTTTTTCGTGCAAAATAAAAATTGTAATTGTAAATTGTTCCTTCAGTTTTTTTTGTCATCTGATTAATTTACCACTAAACATTTTCTGGTCCTTCTGATCGCGGATTATTGAACTTTGATTATACATACTATAATTATTGTTAACCAATCATACATATGGTATAAGTACAAAAGACATGGTATGGTTTTTCTATGAACAATTATTGTATTTTTTTTTGATGATCTGGTGCATGTTTGTCACCTCACACCACGTGGTGACAATTTATTTATATATTCTAATTAATTGCATGTGTGCATTGACTAATTCGCGTTATTTAAGAACAATCGGTTTATATTATTCCCTTTAATTAATTGTATAAAAATGAACGTAATAAAGGCAAAACGTGGTCACGTTAAGGCTTCTTTAACTCGAGCGGTAGCCTTTGCAGAAGCTGTAGACGAACGCGTATCTTTAGAGCTTCTTAAAATACGTTTACAAAAACTTGAAGAAGATTGGTTAGCATTCGGTAATTTGCAAAATGAGCTTTTAGAACACGCGGATGATGTTGATTTCGTGGACCCAGAATGTGAATTTGCTGATTATGAGGACAAATACTTTTTTGCTCAATCTACCCTCACTAAAGTGATTCGTGAAAGAGAAAAATGTGAATTAACCGTTCATGATCAATCGACGGTCGATAAATTGGCTGATCAACAAACCTCTTTGCTTGAGAATCTTAACTCCATTCAATCTGTCTCGATTGCGCTGCCCAAAATCGATATTCCCCCCTTTTTCGGTGACTACAAAGAATGGCCCAGCTTTAGAGACTTATTTCAGGGTACCATAGACAATAAACCAAATTTATCTACCACCCAAAAATTCCGGTATCTTAAATCTTATTTACGCGATAAAGCCGCTGATCTTATTCGTGACATTACGGTTTCAGACGCTACTTACTTAGATGCTTGGGATCGGTTGGAAAAGCGATACGATGGCTCTAATTTAATAATTCAATCGCATATCGAATCATTCCTTTCGCTTCCTATGATGAATTCCGGTAGTGTCGTACACTTTCGCAAGATCACCGACCGCACAGACGAAACAATTCGGGGCTTGAACGCAGCAGGATCCACCAATCGCGACCCTTGGATTATTTATCTTCTGCTCCAGAAACTCGACCAGGATACACGACAAGCATGGGCAGAAGAGATCGGATGCCGGGTTGACTGTACTATCGATCAATTAATGTCATTTTTACAGCTTCGTTGTGATGCGTTAGAATCGTGCCAGACTCTCCCTCGTGGTAACTCTTCTCGTGCCAAATATACAAAGGCTATACAATCGCATTATACTGAATCCAAATTAACTTGTCCCAAATGCAAATCCGATCATACCTTAAGCAAGTGTGCTAGTTTTCTCTCGTTCGATACTAAAACTCTTCGCGAATTCGTGAAAGAACATTCTCTTTGCTTTAATTGTTTACGGCCTGGTCATTCTGCCAACCAATGCCGGTCTAATTTACGTTAAAGAAGACAGCAGCACTACCAAGGTGCGGGTAGTTTTCGATGGCTCAGCAAAGTCTTCCCATAATCAATCCTTAAATGAATCTCTTCTCGTAGGCCAAAGTTATCAGCGAGATCTTTTTTCTATTTGTATCCGATTTCGCCGTCATCTCTATACCATATCTGGGGACATAGAAAAAATGTTTCGCCAGATACGAATATCGGATAAAGACACAAATTTTCAACGAATCTTGTGGAGAAAATAAAATGATCAAGCTGTAAAACATTACCGCCTCTTGACCGTGACCTATGGTACAACATGCGCCCCATTCCTGGCTGTTCGAACCTTGTACCAATTAGCCTTTGACTTACGGGATGCCTACCCCCGCGCTTCGGATATACTACTCAACGACTTTTATATGGACGATGTCATGACCGGTGCGGATTCCATTGAAGAAGTTATTTCCCTTCGTTCAGAACTCGTGAATCTACTCAAATCGGGCGGGTTTAACCTACGTAAATGGACGACCAATTGCTGGCCTTTACTCATCTCCTTGCCTGTAGAAGAACGTGAGCTTTCTACCAAAGAGTTCGAAGAATTCTCAACCGTGAAACTACTTGGCATGCGATGGTGTCCATTGAAAGACAGTTTTTTCTTCAAGGTAAACTTAAACAGCTCTATGGTCTATACCAAACGCCGCATACTATCGGAATCTTCGCGAATTTTTGATCCCATGGGATTTCTAGCTCCAGTCATTGTTGGTATCAAAATACTTTTCCAGGATTTATGGAGAAAGGGTCTAAAGTGGGATGATGATGTTCCTAAGGATATTGCCGATCGATGGACATTGATTCGTAGCGAACTTCATCTACTTCAATCTATTAATATTCCTAGGATACTGTAGAGCAACAAATTTAGCTTCGAACTACATGCGTTCTGTGACGCATCACTGGATGCATACGCTGCTGTGGTATACTGCCGCAGTATAAACCTTGACGGATTGGTAAACGTTTCGTTGGTAGCAGCAAAAACAAGGGTTGCCCCTATAAAGGTATTATCTCTCCCTAGGCTTGAGCTCTGTGGAGCTACTCTTTTAATTCACCTCATCAATATACTTAAGTTATCTTTACAAGTGAAAGACATTAAGGTTTTTGTATGGACAGACTCGTCGATTGTACTACATTGTCTTTCTGCACCACCCAAGAAGTGGTCAGTGTTCGTAGCAAACCGGACCTCCGAGATTCTGACGTCAATTCCTCGCCCAGGTTGGAACCACGTCAGCCATGATCAGCCAACAACCCAGCCGACATCGCAACTCGTGGAGTTCCACCGTCTCTTTTACTGGTAAATGAGATGTGGTGGGAGGGTCCTTCTTGGCTACGAGAAGAAAGGATTAAATGGCCAATATCAAACCCAAAATTAGAAGAGCCTGAATTAGAAGAGAGAAGTACAAAGGGGACTCAGGTATTACTAACCAACATCAATACATACATATAATATATTCGAAGATATTCTAATGAAATCATCAAATTGGTTAAAATCTGTTCGCGTAGCGGCATTTGTTTTACGTTTCATTTCAAATGTTCGTACTAAAATCGGTCGTCAATACAATTCACTAACTACAGAAGAACTTTCCATTGCTAAAATTAAACTCATAAAATGTGCGCAAAAATCGTTATTCCCTTTCGAAATGGCTGCTCTTGAAAACCATAAAGCATTGTCTAAAAAACATAAATTGAAATCGTTAGCAAGATTTCTAGACTCAAATGGAGTGCTTCGCGTCGCCGGTCGTTTAAATGAATCGAGCTTACCATACAGTGATACGCATCCCTTTATTCTGCATAAATCCCATCCGATATCACGTCTCATTGCTGAATATCTCCACAAAAAATATCTGCATGCCGGTGTATCTCAATTGTTTGGTCTAATAAGACAAGAATATTTTATAATAGGTTGTAGAAATCTGCTTCGCAACCTAGTACACAAATGTGTAATTTGCTTACGTCATCGACAACATTCCTCAACTCAGCTAATGGGAAGCTTGCCAAGGGAACGTATTCGATTTTCGCGACCTTTAGCAGAGTCGGTTGCGATTACGCCGGCCCAATAAATCTACGTTTATCTCGCGGAAGAAACCCAAGGTTTGTCAAATGTTACATCGCCCTGTTTGTATGTTTTGTTACGAAAGGTATACATCTAGAACTTGTCGGTGACCTTTCTACTAACGCCTTCTTGTCTGCTCTTGATCGCTTCGTAGCTCGTCGTGGTAAGCCAATTGAAATTTGGAGCGACAACGGCACCAACTTTCATGGAGCCAAAAGATCGCTTGATGAAATGCATGCTTGCCTTCTCAGTCAACAACATCAATCCATTGATGCAGATCACCTCTCAGGAGACAACATCTCTTGGAAATGTATACCTCCTTCTGCACCTCACTTCGGTGGATTGTGGGAGGCAGGTGTCAAATCTGTCAAGACCCATCTGAAAAGAGTGATTGGTGATCGCACACTCACTTACGAGGACCTGTACACATTATTGACAAAAATCGAGGCGTTGCTGAACTCACGTCCTATGTGGCCAACATCCGACAGTGAACACCTTAACACCTTCGCATTTTATGATTGGTGAACCGTATACTGCAGTTCCCCAGCCAGACATAGAATATACAAATTCACCAAAAACTAATTGGCATCTTTTACAAATTCTTATGCAGGGTTTCTGGAAGAGATGGCATCAAGAATATCTCACATCACTGCAACAGCGTCCGAAGTGGTAAGGTGCTCAGCCAAACATCAAAGTAGATGACATCGTGCTTCTTAAAGAACCCAATTTGCCTCCCTCAAAATGGATACTTGGCCGTGTTACACAAACTCATCCGGGAAAGGATAATAAGGTTCGCGTTGTCACCGTTGTTCGAAGAATATTTACATAATATGTATTTAATAAACATGATGATTAATTATGTCTCGTGTAAACATGAATGTAACTACCTTACCATATTGTAATTTACACTGTATTATCCTTTTACAACTCTCCACTACAATGGTCGTATTGTAATCCCCACTCCAATCCAAATTTATATAAAACGGAAAGTTCCGATAATATACTCTCTTTTCTTTTTACACCCGATAGCGAATGAAAGGTTGTTTTACTTATTCTCGACACATAACATGGTCCTTCGAGGCCTTAATTAACAAACCGCGTGGTGGTTTATATTGTTGGTGAACTTTTAATTTTCTTTAACTTTATTACATCTGTTTAGGAATATTTCAACTTTATTGTATATTTGTTTCTAATTATTGATCGATCAACTATTGAATAGTTATATTATTATTTTATTCGCATATTCACTGAAAATTGTTTTTGAAGTATAATTTGTTGCTAACATTTCCATTACTTATTTCGTACTCATATTCGTTTAAATTGTTTATAAACCTTGTAAAGTACATTGGACTCTATGTACATGTATCAGCAACATTTTCTCGTTTCGTTATCAGTCGATGCATTTACAGAGAGTGCCAACATACTGTAACTCCCATTGAACCACTCCCGCATTTGTCGCTCATATTTCGGTTCATCATATCGCTCGGAGAGGAGCTCTTTTCGTTAATTTCTCTCTATCAATTTCGGTTTCCTTTTCGGGAGAATGCGTGGGTGGCTCGATGGATTCTTATTCTCTTCACTTGGACGACGATCGCTGCACGGGTAACATCTTCATAATAAATTGTTAACCATTTTTTATCCCTTTAGTTTCACTTCATCGAATTGTTCGTTCTTTCTTCTCGTGTTCAAATAAGTTCTAATTATTTGCTTTCGCTTTTTTGAACATTCACAAACATTTACTGGTCCTTCAACCCGGATTAAATCATCGTTTGACTCTTATTGATTTAATCAATTTCGTATTCGCAAGTGCATATTGAACTTTATCACGTGTTCTGAAATTATCGCTTTGAATATCGTCATCTAGCTCAAATCGTTAGAAACAATTGCTGGCAGTTTTCTTGCACGTGCAAAGGGTTTCTAAAACATTTTTTTGTTTCGTATCAATTCTGTGTAAAATTCGGTGCAATGTCGGACAAATCAGTACTTTCTTCCCTGCGTCTTACACGTGGTCATCTGAAACGTTCTCTTACGAAGCTAGCCACGTTTTCGGAAAACATCTCGGACAAAGTATCGCTCAGTGATTTAGAAGTGCGGTTTAATAAAGCGGGTGATTTATGGGATGAGTTTAATGAAACTCAAAAGAAAATGTACTTATATGTCGATGTCGAAGGGTATACCGATCCTGATTCAGATTTCGATGAATTTGAGTCAAAATTCCTCGTGGTAAGATCTACTTTGCAATCCGCCATTCGCGCACGTGAACAATCCCAAAAGACAAGCGACTTCCTGGATAGGTTAGCTGAACAGCAGCAAGTGCTCGTAGAAAACGTAACAAAACAAACTGCTTCACAGAAGAGTTCGGACTTCTTCCTTCCTAAGATTCGTATCGAACCTTTTTCGGGAAATTATCGGGAATGGCCCACGTTTAGAGACATGTTTGAGAGCGCGGTGCATAATAATTCAAACTTAACACCGGTACAAAAGTTCCATTTTCTAAAATCTTGTCTTCGCGAGGAAGCATTAAGTCTTCTCAATCATCTTCCAATTTGTGATTCCACTTATGAACAAGCATGGGCTAGGTTAGGAAAGCGGTATGATAGGCCACGATGCGTCATAAATAGCTACATTAAAGCCTTCATAGATCTTCCCCCCGCGCTAAATTCGAATATCCAACTGCTACGTAACCTATCGAACAGGGCTGACGAAATCATTCGAGGTTTGACCTCAATCAATTCGCTAGAACGGGATCCGTGGCTTATTTATATATTATTAAATAAATTGGATTCCAAAACGCGTCAGGCGTGGTCGGAGGATAGCGTATACCAACATAAGCCAACAATTGACCAGTTCTTAGATTTCCTGGAGCGTCATTGCGAAGCATTGGAAAGCTGCAAAGATACCATTCGCGAAAGTTGTAGGCTTAAAAACCCAGTTGTTAAAAGTATGCACGTTTCGTCATCTTCGTCGTGTCCAAAGTGCAATTCATCTCATGTTTTGTTTCAATGTACGGATTTTTTGGGAATGGATGTGCAATCGCGTAGAGACTTCGTGAAATCAAACAAAATCTGTTTCAACTGTTTAAAAAGCGGTCATTCTTCGGCTCATTGCCAGTCTAGGTTTCGGTGCAGAACATGCAAGAGTAGACACCATAGCTTGGTTCATCTCGACACTTCGCATTCGAATCATAGTCATTTAGCCAATTCATTAACATCGAATTCTCCTACGTGGTCTCAAGCTAGTGAGTTTAGACCAACTGCCCCCGGTACTTCAAACGGTCCTTTAGCATCATCCACGAATGTGGTAAATAATCACTCCATCAACGTCGCGCCTAATATTCCACAAACATTGCTGCCTACCGCCGTCGGAAAGGTTCTCGATATTAATGGTCAGTACCAACTAGTCCGAATCCTCATTGATTCAGGCTCTCAAGTTTCTTTCATCTCTGAATCGTGTGTTCAACGGCTTGGACTCAAAAGAAGAAATGGTCGGATACCAATAAGCGGTATTGGATCTACCAACGCGGGTAGGTCCAGAGGTCTTATATCGTTGGTAATTATGTCCCGCTATGATTCATACAGTATCCCGGTCGATACATTTATTTTATTAAGCGTTACGACCAACTTACCAACTCATTCATTTTCAATAGAGGATTGGGATCACTTACGACAGTTAAAACTAGCCGATCCTTTTCTTAATCGTTCAGATAGTGTTGACATCCTGTTAGGTGCGGATAAATCTTGGTCGATCCTACAGGGTGGAGTTGTTCACAGCAAACGAGGCTATCCGATTGCGCATCAAACAATTTTCGGTTGGGTTGTGGCTGGACAACTTCCGTCCAAGGTGGAGGCCAACGTCGTATCAAATCACGCCATAATCGATATCGATCGTATTCTTCAATCGTTCTGGACAATCGAGGAAATCTCGTCGAAACCCGTGATCTCGGATGATGACCTTAAAATCGAAGAACATTTTGTAAAAACCCATCGTCGTGACATCAAAGGAAGATACGTCGTTGATCTTCCCTTTAAAACACCACCCACATTCGCTGACACGTTAACCGGAGCAGTATCTCGTCTTCGCTCGATGGAGAGAAAATTCTCTCATGACGTAAAACTTTTCACTGACTATTCGCGGTTTCTCGACGAGTACTTAGCACTAGGACATATGACTCGCATTCCTCCTTTGGAAATAGAAAAACTTAACACCTTCTATCTTCCACATCATGCTGTCCTAAAACCAGATAGTGTAACAACCAAGCTTCGCGTTGTGTTTGACGGGTCGTTCAAAGACAAAAAAGGACAAAGTTTAAATGACACTCTAATGATCGGCCCTCCTATACAAAGAAACCTATTTTCTGTTTGTATCCGTTTTCGTCGCTTTCAATTCGTGTTTACGGCAGACATTGTAAAAATGTTTCGCCAAATTTGGGTGTCAGAAGCGGATTCCGATTTTCAAAGAATCGTATGGCGAAAATCACCAAACGAACCTATTGAACACTTTCGTCTGCGTACTGTAACTTACGGCACGTCGTGTGCACCTTACCTATCGGTTCGGGTTCTTGAACAACTCGCGAAAGACTATAAAGATGAATATCCAATCGCATCGGAAATAATTCAAAATGATTTCTATGTTGACGATGTCGCCTCAGGAGCCGAAACACTCTCAGATGCCATCTTCAAGAAAAACTCTTTGATTGAGCTTCTTGCTAAATGTGGTATGTCGCTTGATAAATGGCAAAGTAAATGCAGTGAATTACGTGATCAAAACGACTCTAATTCGCGCGAAAACCTCTCGTTCGACACTAACGCTGATTCGTGGGTGAAAGTACTCGGTCTTAATTGGAATTCAACCAATGATTTGTTCAGTTTCCGATTAACTTACTCACCTAATGACAAAATAACCAAACGACAAATCTTGAAAGACGTCGCTAGAATTTTCGACCCACTCGGTTTTCTTACCCCATCTGTAGTTCAACTTAAAATTCTTTTTCTGTTTTTTTTTTAAGTTGGCGATACAGTGGATGGCGATCGATACTGGCGAATGTTGGCTCATTATGTGGTCCCAGAAATGCGTAAAAAAGGCTTATTTCACTTTTTGTCTCAACAAGACGGCGCGACATGCCATACTGTGGACAAAATAATGAACCTTTTGCGTAAGAAGTTCCCTGGAAGATTGGTGTCAAAAAAGAGCGATATTGACTGGCCTCCGAGATTCCTACTTCAATCGCCAATAAATGGACCTTACACCGAAATGAACTTGAACTTTTGACCAAAATCCAAATTCCCCGAATCCTCGGTCTTGGACAACCATGTTTTGAGCTGCATGGATTTTCGGACGCATCGGCATCCGCGTATGCTGCTGTAATTTATTCGCGTTATCAACTCCCAAATGGGAAATTCGAAACAAATCTCGTTGCCGCGAAATCACGAGTCGCGCCTTTAAAACAATTAAGCATTCCCCGACTTGAACTCTGTGCTGCTTTATTGCTCGCGCGTTTGTTACTCTCGATACAAAATTCTCTAAAAGTTAATTTCGAAACAATTTTTGCCTGGTCGGATTCAAAAGTAGTGCTCTCTTGGTTATCGTCCCCCCCTCGTCGCTGGAATGTCTTCGTCGGCAATCGTACCGCGGAAGTGCTTAATACCATACCTCGAAATCGATGGTTCCACGTCGCGTCTCAGTGTAACCCCGCGGATTGTGCTTCTCGTGGTATTCCACCCTCTCAGTTACTGAATCATCATCTCTGGTGGAAAGGACCGTCTTGGCTTCAGCAAAATACTTGTGATTGGCCAAGAAGTGAAAAATCCGAAGAGGATCCTACCTGCTCGCTTGAGGAGAAAGCGATTAACAAGATGCAATCAAACCACGTCACCATCAATGAGCATCCGTATGAAACCCTTTCAAATCGAATTTCAAAATGGAATATACTCCTTCGAACAGTTGCTATGATTCATCGCTTTATTCTTAAAAGTCGAAAACTCAGGTATGAATCATCATCACACTTAACAGCAGACGAAATCAACAAGGCCAAAATCAGCGTCATCAAATGGCTACAGGAGCGGTATTTCGGTGACTATGTTTCATTTTACTTAAAACATAATCGATTTCCACAGAATTGTTCAATTTCAAAACTTGCTCCAATTCTAGATAGTGACAACGTTTTACGTATCGGAGGAAGAATCGAAAACGCTGACCTACAGTTTAACGCCAAACATCCTATCATCATACCCAAAGGACACGCTTTAACTTTGCTGATCGTTCGTGACGCTCATATCCGATTTCTCCATGCCGGTGTAACGACAGTGTTTGCTCTTATTCGTCAAGAGTATTGGGTGATCGGGTGTCGAAATCTTCTACGTAAAATCACCCATGACTGTATACCTTGCTTTCGCCAACGAAAGGCCACGATGTCCCAATTGATGGGGAACTTACCGCGACAACGCTTACTACCCTGTAGACCGTTTGTACATTGCGGTTGTGATTACGCCGGTCCAATCGATTTAAAAGTGAAATCCGGGCGCAAATCGACTTTTCATAAGGGATACATCGCGTTATTCGTTTGTCTGGTTTCAAAAGCGATTCACTTAGAACTCGTTAGTGCTCTCACAACCGAAGCATTTCTGTCCGCTCTTCGCCGATTCGTTTCGCGCCGCGGGAAACCATCGCACATGTATTCCGATAATGCAACGAACTTTCGGGGATGTGCTCGAATGTTGTCTGAAATGTATAGTTTAGTGCACTCAAATGAACATAACTCTCTAGTGGCTGAATCTCTTGCTCGGGACGGCATAATTTGGCATTTCATTCCCCCCTCAGCACCCCACTTCGGCGGTTTGTGGGAAGCAGGGGTAAAATCTGTCAAACAACATCTACGACGCGTGATCGGTAACAACGTTCTGACATTCGAGGAGTATTACACACTCCTAAGCCAAATCGAAGCTCTTTTAAATTCGCGACCCCTATGTTCAATCTCTGACACAGACATAGATCCACTAACACCCGCACATTTCATTATAGGTGAATCCTATGCCGCCATACCGGAACCTATGATCGACCTACCAATTAATAGACTAACTACTTGGCAAACTCTACAAGCAAAGATTCAAGGATACTGGAAGCGATGGCAAGCCGAGTATGTAACTTCATTACAACAACGTCCTCGATGGCAGCATATCGAAAAGAACATTAAGGTCAATGATCTCGTCATCATTAAAGAACCCAACCTACTACCGGGAAAATGGGCAGCGGGACGAGTCATCACGATCCATCCAGGTCCAGACGGTCTTGTACGGGTCGTCACACTTCGAACGGCAAATGGGAATCTTACTCGACCGATACACAAGCTAGCCGTGCTACCCGTATGCTGAAACGCTGTTTCAGGGGCGGCGGAATGTTTAGGAATATTTCAACTTTATTGTATATTTGTTTCTAATTATTGATCGATCAACTATTGAATAGTTATATTATTATTTTATTCGCATATTCACTGAAAATTGTTTTTGAAGTATAATTTGTTGCTAACATTTCCATTACTTATTTCGTACTCATATTCGTTTAAATTGTTTATAAACCCTGTAAAGTACATTGGACTCTATGTACATGTATCAGCAACATTTTCTCGTTTCGTTATCAGTCGATGCATTTACAGAGAGTGCCAACATACTGTAACTCCCATTGAACCACTCCCGCATTTGTCGCTCATATTTCGGTTCATCATATCGCTCGGAGAGGAGCTCTTTTCGTTAATTTCTCTCTATCAATTTCGGTTTCCTTTTCGGGAGAATGCGTGGGTGGCTCGATGGATTCTTATTCTCTTCACTTGGACGACGATCGCTGCACGGGTAACATCTTCATAATAAATTGTTAACCATTTTTTATCCCTTTAGTTTCACTTCATCGAATTGTTCGTTCTTTCTTCTCGTGTTCAAATAAGTTCTAATTATTTGCTTTCGCTTTTTTGAACATTCACAAACAACATCGATTAAAGTAACATCGATTAAAATATAAAATAAATCTGATACACGGACAAAGTGAGTTTCTGTAAAGTGCAAAACGGGTTCCCGCGCCACGCAATTCTACTAAAAAAAAAAACCGACACCGTTCTGCGACACCGTTCTGCGACACCGTTTTGCGACACCGTTTTATATTCATCCGCTATACCGTTGGCCAACCACCAGCTGCATCGTTGTATAAACGTATTACAAGTTTCTGAACACGTAAGTCGTTCATTACATATTATCATACATTTTCATACTTCCCCTTTTCAATTTTCGATATGAGCACCACTTTACGACTTCAAAAAAATTTGCTCAAGCAAATTATACGGGATGCTGAAAACTTTAACAAGCGTTCACCGAAAGAAAGAAGTAGGAATTACATAAGCAACAGGATCGCCGTATTGGAAGAAAATTATAAGCAAGTATTCAACAGAACATCGATGGAATTTGCTCAAGTGAAAAAGAGGAAGAATTTGAGGAAATATACGATAAAATACGGGACACATATATAGATTATAAAACAGCATTGCTGGATAGCCTGGATAAGTTAGAAGCAATAACAGAAGCTCCGGTAAGTGCTAGGCTAAGTTCTACTACTGATAAGATACGTCTGCCAAGAATAAATTTGCCAACATTTTCGGGAGATTACCAAGCCTGGAAGTCCTTTCATGACCTCTTTGTGTCGCTCATACACACGAACAAGTCATTATCGGAGGTGGAAAAACTCCACTATTTAAAATCAAGTTTGGGGGGCGAGGCTGAACGTCTTCTACAGCACTTAGCCATCGATAACGGCAATTATACTGTAGCGTGGAATATTCTTGTATCACGCTATGATCATAAGCGGGTGTTAGTCAACGCGCAACTCAAAGCGTTCTTTGAACAAGACACCATAATCCATGAAGACGCGCCTTCGCTGAAAAAATTGTTGGACGAATCAGTCGAATGCCTACATGCCTTGAAGAATCTCGGCGTTCCAGTGGAACACTGGGACGTTCTTCTCATATTTGTGCTTGTTAAAAAAACTCCCAACAATCACACAACAACTGTGGGAAGAAAAGCTAGGCGCAGACAAAGAGCTTCCAGAATTTAAAACATTCTGCACATTCCTTGAATCTCGATTCAGGACATTGGAGGCGGTTCATGTTCAACAAGGAACGAGTTGCACCAAAGTCACTAAGGCTCCTTTAGCAAAAACCCAAGGCTTTCCATGTGAAGCAGGGCCAGAAGGAACGGTTTAGTTGCAAGGTGTGCAACAAAGGCGCCCATTCACTCCGGACTTGCAACAAATTTCTAAAAACAGTTAAACAGATCAGGGTTTGTGAAAACTGCCTAGCGTACAGCCATGAGACTCAACAATGCCCAAGCAGAGTCCGATGCTACTTCTGTCAGCAACCTCATCACTCACTATTACATCTAAACCCTACGTATAACACTCAACACCACACTACACAGACAGCACCTAATGCGTTCACCAACCCTACACAACCATCCTTTCCTACAGTTAATGTCAATGCTACACCATTTCAACCTAATACAAATGTGACTAGCTGCCATTCCACACATCAATCACGAATCTTACTATCCACGGTTCGGGTTAAGGTTAAGTAGTCTTCCGGAGAAGAGATAGAATTACGTGGTTTACTGGATTCTGGTTCAGAGGCTTCTTTTGTGACCAGTCGAGCAGTGAAGGGCTTGGGACTTAAGGGTCAACGAACTTTGGTAGAGGTATTCGGACTGGGTAAGGTCTGTAGCGGAACTTCCCATAACTATCTCGATCTCACACTTATGTCCCTCAATACAAGCTATAAGACGAACACAAGAGCTTTAGTTCTCAAATCGCTCACTGGGCTTCTTCCGGCCAACGAATTGACACCCAGTCAATGGAGTCACATAGATGGCTTATCTCTTGCGGATCCCATGTATTTTAAGCTCGCCGAAATAGATCTTCTTCTACGAAATGATACTCTGAGGTAGTGCTTCCTGACATCATTCGAGGAAATGAAAAAGATATTCCTATCGCCCAAAACACCCTATTAGGATGGATCTTGATGGGCAAGGTAAGTGGAACATCTCGAGGTCTTAACACCTTTTTCCAAATGCTGGATGTCAGCCCTCAACTCCAAAGGTTCTGGGAAGTGGAAGAGATACCGTTCAAGGCCCATCAGACCCTCGAAGACAAGGCTTGTGAAGAGTTCTTCAACAGGACGACGAAAAGACTAGAGAACGGATGCTACGTAGTTTCATTACCCTTTAAGGAAGGAAAGAGACCTAGTCTTGGATCTTCGAAGGAAGGTGCCTTACGTAGATTTCACCAACTAGAGCGACGCTTTCGTATCAACCCTACACTACACACAGAATATACTAAATGTATCAATGATAAGACTCTGTTAGGTCCAAATCATTACTTCATGCCACATCATGCCGTTTTTAAGGAGTCAAGTTCGACGACCAAACTCCGGGTTGTTTTCGATGCTGCGGCCAAAACATCGGACGGAACATCATTGAATCAACATCTAATGACGGGACCTAAAATACAAACAAACATCATTGACATTGTTTTGAGATGGAGACAACATAATACCTTCACAGCTGACATAGAAAAGATGTATCGACAAGTCCGTGTTAGCTCCGAGGAGTCGTACTATCAATTAATATTTTGGCGCGATTGTGAAGCTGAAGCGATCAAGGTCTATCGTCTCTAAACGGTTACCTTCGGAACAAGTTCTGCTCCCTACCTGGCCATTCGATCACTGAACCAATTAGCTGCTGACAAAGAAGAAACATATCCTTTGGGCGCACGCATCGTAAGAGAAAACACTTACGTCGATGACATATTTGGTGGAGGCAATACTGTGGAGGAAATTTTAGTTTGTTGTCGTCAGGTAAATGATTTGTTATTGTCAGGGGGTTTTAACTTACGTAAATGGGCAAGCAACTCAAGCGAATTATTAGAGCAGATACCCTTAGACCAGCAGGAATTGAACGTTTCCTGTTCATCCAAATCTGTAAACACTCTCGGGATGAAATGGTTTCCGGTAGAAGATACTTTATCTTTTCAGAAAATACAGTTCAACGATGCTGAGACAACAAAGAGAACGATTTTTTCCAACATCGCAAAACTCTTCGATCCCCTCGGATGGATTTCACCTTGTGTCATAAAGGGCAAAATCTTAATGCAGAAACTCTGGCGCAGAAATCAAAGCTGGGATGATCACATTCCGAATGAGTTGAAGGAGGAATGGCACACTTTGCGGGAAGAATTGTCAAACTTGGAACAAATACGCATGCCTCGTTGGATCCATACTAACAACCCCCATCAACAGGTGGAACTACATGGATTCAGCGACGCGTCGGAGAAGGCGTATGGTGCGGTAATCTATCTCAGAGTTTTTGATTCTCAGAACAAGGTTCATAGCCAGTTGCTTCTGTCTAAAACAAAGGTTGCTCCGGTAAAAACACAAACGCTTCCAAGATTGGAACTTTGCGCAGCTGTTATTCTAGCCACACTACTTCACTACACATCAAAGGCGTTAAATTTGCAAGATGTAAAGCAGTACGCATGGACCGACTCGACTATTACACTCTCGTGGATCGCAGCGCCCCCAATTAAGTGGGTTACGTTCGTCAATAATCGGGTAGCTGAAATACAAAGGTTGGTCAAACCAGACTGTTGGAGACATATTCCCAGCGAGTTAAATCCAGCAGATCTAGCATCGAGAGGTATAATGCCGTCTGTCTTACTCTCCAATGACCTCTGGTGGCAGGGTCCACAATTTTTACGCGAAGAGTGGGAGTTCCACTGTCCAAAACAACCAAAAGACCTACACACCGAAGAAGAAAGACGTTCCATCAAAGTCCAGGAAACACGATTCGCTATCTGCAGCAGAACTTCAATCCGCCAACAAATTTCTAGTCAAGGTCGCACAATCAGGTATGTTTGCTCTAGGCGTAAAGTTCGACTCTCCGAAATCGCTTTGCCCCTTCACGGATTCCGATGGCATCTTGAGAGTAGGAGGGAGGTTGCAAAACTCTGAGCTTCCTTTCGATCAACGACATCCGATCATTCTTAAAGGAAGTCATTGGTTAACGAAGCTCTTAATAGCAGATGCTCACATAAGAACACTTCATGGAGGCCTGAATCAAACCACAGCATACTTGCGCAACAAGTATTGGATTTTAAAATTCAAAAATTGCGTCAAAGCTTGGATCCATAAGTGCACTATTTGTTTTCGTTACAGAGCGAAGACATCACAACAGCTCATGGCTAGCCTACTCGCTCCACGGGTCTGTGAATCCCAGCCATTCGTTCAAGCAGGTGTCGACTACGCCGGACCAATCGATGTTAAAGCCTGGAAAGGTCGAGGCAGCAAAACCTTTAAAGCTTATTTTGCCATCTTTATATGCCTGGCTACAAAGGCCATACACATTGAGCTGGTCAGCGATTTAACAACCCAGTCTTTTATAGCTGCTTTAAGAAGATTTACAGCCCGAAGAGGATTATGTTCGCACATATATAGCGATAATGGGACAAATTTTGTGGGTGCCAACACCGAATTGAAAAGGTTGTGTGAAGAAGCTAAGTTTTGTTGGAAGGATGTCACAGAAGCGAGCTCTAAAGAAGGCATCGAATGGCATTTTATTCCGCCTGCTTCCCCCCACTTTGGTGGACTTTGGGAGGCGGGCGTAAAATCTATAAAATACCATCTGAGAAGAATAATCGGTTCAGACAAATATACATTCGAGGAACTCACCACGCTCTTACACCAAATCGAGGCCTGCTTAAATTCGAGGCCGCTGTATCCAGTAACAGGACACACCACAGGACTTTACAGCACTCACTCCCAGACACTTTCTAATCGGACGGGCAATTAACACCATTCCTCAAGCTGATTTAACAGGTATGAACATAGGACACCTACAACGATGGCAACGCATACAAAGATTATATCAACTTTTTTGGAAACAGTGGAAATTCAACAGCGCCCAAAATTTCTTAAAACCGAGGTTCAACCCAAAATCGGAGATCTTGTTCTTGTAAAAGACGACAATTTACCACCAGCAAAATGGGCTCTAGCGCGCGTCACATCTCTTCACCCTGGAGCAGACAACTTGGTAAGGGTCGTCACTCTAAAGGTCGGAAATAACGAAATTAAACGACCGATCACAAAAATTTGCATTCTACCATCTAACGACACATACGATGAGAGTGCAGTAATCTTAAAAACAAAACAAAATGTCTATGCAAATAATAAATAAAACAACATTCAAATACAATACACCGAACACTCACAAAACAGTACACATATCAGAACGAACAATAGACTTATATCCAAACAACACAATAATATTAATTATATCACCCTCTAATTCCGGTGCACACCAATTAATTAATTAATTTACAAATAATGTTCACAACACGACACTTTTGTTTATACAACGCCACGAAACGATATCACTAGGTCGGAAGTCGTCGTTAGTTATTACAATATATGTACTATATGCACTTGTCTTCTCACTTCTTGAAAAAAAAAGAACATTTATTAACACACACACAAGTTTCTTTCTTCTTCCGATACAGCTGTTCATCACAGTCATTGGATTGGATTCCACACCCATAATGCAATCAAGGAGAAGAAAAACCCACAACACAATCCACACACACATGCAGCACCGATTGGATTACGAAGATGGTCGTTGTCAGCAAGATGCAACTGCGAAGATGCAATATGCGCACTATAGCCAGGGAGGATGTTCGAAGAATATTTACATAATATGTATTTAATAAACATGATGATTAATTATGTCTCGTGTAAACATGAATGTAACTTCCTTACCATATTGTAATTTACACTGTATTATCCTTTTACAACTCTCCACTACAATGGTCGTATTGTAATCCCCACTCCAATCCAAATTTATATAAAACGGAAAGTTCCGATAATATACTCTCTTTTCTTTTTACACCCGATAGCGAATGAAAGGTTGTTTTACTTATTCTCGACACATAACAACCGTAAAAACGAAATTCAACGAATACGTACGCCCTATTGTGAAAATTGTACCTCTTTCTATATCTGAAAGACCGGAGTCTTTCAGGGGGGGGCTGAATGTTGTGTAATATGCGTGCCACTTGATCAATATTAAAATATTACCCTATTTGTTTATAATTTCAATTGTGTACATACATACATACATACCCTGTCAATGTTCGTTCTATTTGCATATACATACATTCCTATTACATATTGTACAATAATACAGTCCACATACTGGCTCTTGTCAAATTTAAATAGATGGCTCGGTCTATTCTGTTGGAGACCAGCGAGCGGTTAACACATATTGTTTTTCGTGCAAAATAAAAATTGTAATTGTAAATTGTTCCTTCAGTTTTTTTTGTCATCTGATTAATTTACCACTAAACACCTTTCATTCCATTTTTCTATTCCTTTTTTTGACAATGTCACCTAATCACTGCGGCCTCTGGTAGGCCTATTGTGATGTCCCCTCAAAAATCCTAGAAAGTTTAAGGAGTTGTTTAGTTCGTGGTTTGTAGGAACATGTTGGCTTGTCTGCTACCTTACATTTGTGTCCAGTAGTGGTTGGCAGTGTTCCTCAACCATTCCTTTATGTAGCATTTTATGGTGCTGATATGTATGCCGCAGAATGGTCTTGGCATCATGAATGGTGATGCAGAGCCTTTTCTTGCTAATAGGTCTGCTTTTTCGTTTCCTCTATGGCCACTGTGTCCTGGTATCCACATGAGGTGAACTCTAGTTGTAAGCAGTCCCATACCAATTTAGAGGTGACTTCGTAGTTTTTATACTTCAGAGAGAGTATAAATGTTTTTATTGGTTATAGCTCTGTTTATATTTTCTCTGAGGCAGAGTTCCATAGTGAATATCTCTGCTTGAAATACGGAGTTGTATCTGTCTATGCTGTGATAGATGTGTGTTCCAGTGTTGGCTCCGTATACTCCAGCCCCAACACCTTCGTTCGTTTTGGAGCCATCTGTGTACCATACATAGGATTGACGATCGAAGGAAGGTCTATTTTGCTCCCAGGTGTGTCAAGAGGGAATTGAGACCTTAAAATTTTGGCTGAAGTTATACCTTGGAAGACAATTGTCTATATGGGGTATTTTTAGGATTTCATGCCTGTTTAGTTCATTAAGAATGTCAGGATGAAAGAGCCTGGAATTAGAATCATCCTCCGCGATAAGTTTATGAGCGAATATTATTGGTTCTTTTTTAAGTTGGAGGTGTACGGGTGGTAGGTCCGTGATGATTTCTAGCGCTGCTGTGGGGGTTTTTCTCATAGCTCCTATTATACAGATACAAGCTAGTCTCTGTAGTTTGTTGAGCTTGGCTTGTACTGATGTCTGTTTTGTTTTGTGCCACCAGACGGGCGCAGCGTATGTGAGAATTGGTCTGGTGATGGCTGTGTATAGCCAGCGAGATATCTTAGGATTAACGGCCCAAGTTTTTCCAGTGAGATATTTGCGGGTCCATAGAGAGATGCTGGCTTTCTCAATGGTCTTTGTGATGTGAGAGTTCCAAGTGAGCTTTTCGTCTAGTTTTGCACCTAGATATTTGGCTTCGTTTGAGCCGGAGGCACGAAGATTGAAGGCGAACCTCTGGGGAAAGCAGTTAGATCGGCGGAGGTATCCCCTACCGAAACCCATCCGACCCTCTCATCTGCAGCCCCCGCACTTCTTGGCGGCGCGCAGCGCAGAAAGCGTCGGCGGCTAGTAAAGGCTGCTGCAGGAGGCACAAGCATGCCAGCACTATCGGCATGCGCCTCAAACACTCCTGCTCTTATTGGTGACGGTCAAATCCCCAATAAGAGCATGCCAGGTTCCAAAACTGACTGAGGTGCTCCAATGAACCCTGAATCCATTTCCCGTATGCTGGAAAGTGTTTATTCGAATATTAACTTCGATTTCAACCGCAGCACTACATGCCTGAAACTCCGTCTCCTCAATAGCCTTCCCTTCTCCCAATCATAGTTTCAAAGGATCGCGCCCACCCTCCACCCTTTTATATTTTTTTTTTCTATTTTTCTGTTCCTTTTTTTCTATTTTTTTTTCTATTTTTCTATTCCTTTTTTTTTTATTTTTCTATCCCTTTCATTCCATTTTTCTATTCCTTTTTTTCTATTTTTTTTCCCCATTTTTCTATTCCTTTTTTTTCTTTTTTTTTTCCATTTTTCTTTTCCTTTTTTTCTATTTTTCTATTCCTTTCTCCAACTCACCAACCCCAAACACCATATCCACACCACTACACTACACTACAGCAACTGAGCACCTCAGTCTGAATACTCATATTTATAGAATAACAAACAAAAAAAGTTGAATTTCCCAGTTAATAAGCCGCCAAGACGCATACCTTTAAGCATAAGGAATAGGGTTAAAAATACACTGGATAGAATGGAGGAGAGAGGGATAATCTCGAAAGTGGATGAGCCAAGTGACTGGTCCCATAATATGGTGGTGGTAGAAAAAAAAGATGGATCGCTTCGAATTTGTCTAGATCCCAAAGAACTAAACGCAGCTATTAAAGAGGAACATTTTATGTTGCCATCATTTGAGGATTTTAGACAGGATATGCGTAACTTAAAATATTTTTCAGTCTTGGACTTGAAGGAGGGATTTTGGCAGTTACGATTAGACGAGGATTCAAAAAAATTGACAGTGTTTAGTACCCCCTATAATGGCTGTTATAGGTTTAACGTCTTACCATTTGGAATAAAAGTTGCACCCGAGAATTTCCAAAAGTTGAACAGTAAATATTTCGGCCAGCTAAAAGGAACCTTTGTTTATATCGACGACCTGATTGTAGGCGGTAGAACGCTGGATGAACACGACGAAAATTTGGAAGCAGTCCTAAATAGAGCAAGGAGACTTAACATAAAGTTTAATCCTAAGAAAGTGCAATTCAGGGCCGAAAGCGTCAAATATTTAGGACACATTTTTTTTCGGCTACAGGTGTTAAGCCTGATCCAACAAGGGTGGATGCAATCAAAGGTATAAAAGAACCCAGCAACCAAAAGGAATTGCAAAAAAATTTAGGAATCGTTAATTACCTACGGCCATTCATTCCAAATTTAGCTGAGATTACTGCTCCTTTCCGAGAACTCCTGAAGAAAAACGTTATATTTGCATGGAACGATTACTATGGGGGAGTGCTGAATAAAGTAAAACAGGCTATAGAAAAAGCAACCACTCTTTATACGTTTGATCCCTCACTCCCTACATTAATACAGTCCGATGCTTCCAACGACGGATTAGGTTGTTGCCTCCTACAGGCAGGAAAACCTATTTGCTATGCATCAAAAAGTTTGTCTGACGCCGAATCCCGCTATGCTCAAATAGAAAAGGAGATGCTAGGTATAGTCTTTGCTTGTAAGAAGTTTCACGAATATATATATGGCCGTCCAGTAATCGTGCATACGGACCACAAGCCGTTGGTATCGATAGCAAAGAAGCCGCTAGGAAGTAATTATTCTGCACGATTACAAAGAATGAAAATTATGTTGTCAATGTCTTCTTCTTCTTCTTCTTTTCCTTTTTCCGGCGTTGTTATGGTCAGAAGTGTAGGACCATAACCTTCCCACTTAACTACATTCCTACTGGTCCGCTTGTGGGGTCCGCCGGTTTGACCTCAGAAAGTAGCGGCAGGCTTCCCGGTTTGGGATTACTTCATCGCTGAGGCCAATCAAATGCTGGTGTTTTTGCATTTGTTTGCACCAATTGTTTTTCGGCCTGCCTTTTTGTTTTTTTTTTTTGTGACACGGGCATGCTCCTGATTTTTTTTGTTTGATCTTACTTTTACAACATCGGTGATCTCCAGTCGTGTCAACCCACTGATTTGCATGTACACTTGTGGGGCAGTTTAATGGTGGTATATGTGTCCCTAGGCTCACCTGGGTGTTTTCTAAATTGCCTAGATGTGATTTTCGTTTACCATTGTTTTAGTCGCCTTTTACGACAAGCGAGAGGTATCGCTGCAGGGATATTCTTAACCCGTCCCTGCACGGATGTCAATGTATGATTTAGATATACGTTATGTACCCGGAAAAAGTCTGCACATAGCCGACTTGCTATCACGAAGTGTAGGCACAGATAACTATGTTAACCTGAATGAAATTGGAACCGAATTTATACATTCAGTTAGCTTGGGGACTAGGAGTAGGGGGTTGTACAAGCAAGGGACGATAGACGATGACACATTAATAAGCCTGATACGGTATTATAAACAGGGCTGGCCAGTGTCTAAAGACAGGGTCCCTAACAATCTTAGATTTTTCTGGAACATTAAGGATAGAATCTACGAAGACAATGGTCTTGTTTTCTATGATGAAAGAATTTTCGTTCCAAAAGCACTCATAGCCCATACTTTAAACGCATTACATGAATCGCATTTTGGTATAACTAAAACTATTGCACGGGCTAAAACCCTATTTTACTGGCCTACATAAATAGGGACATAGAGAACATGATCAACAGGTGTCGGACTTGTGAAAAATTTCGAGCCTCAAACGAACCGCACAAACTAATTCCTCACGCCCGACCTGAGCTTCCCTATCAAAAAATTGGCTGTGACATTCTTGAATTTAAGGGGGAGAATTTTCTTATAATGGTAGATTATTTCTCCAAGTGGTTTGATCTAAAGAAATTAGTAAGAAAATCAGCTAGTTGTGTAGTTCAGGCTATGAAGGAAATATTTTCAACGCATGGAATCCCAGAAAAGGTCGTTTGTGACAACCAACCATTCAATTCATTTGAATGTAGACAGTTCGCAAAAAAGTGGGCATTCAAATTCATATACTCTAGCCCATTTTATCCCAAATCCAACGGCCAAGCCGAGAAAGCTGTTCACCTGGCCAAAACGATCTTTAGAAAATGTTTGGATAGTGGTGGAGACCTACATCTCACTTTATTGGAATACCGTAGTACTAAGCTTGCACATTTTGATGTAACACCATCACAATTACTAATGAGTAGAGTTTTGCGAACGACCCTCCCAGTCAGTAAGAACTTATTGCAACCCAAGCTGGTAGCCAATGACACTGAAGAACAGATAAAGCGTTCAATAGATAAGCAAAAGGAACATTTCGACAAAACAGGAAATCGAAAGGAATTAAAACTTAGCCCAGGGGATAATGTTGTCTACAGAAGTAAATCTATGTGGGAACCTGGTAGATGGCAAGATGTGAAGCTCCTAGATCGTACGTCGTACGCACAGAAAACTGAACACTTGAGAAGATCATACAATGAGCCCAAATTTATAACCGTAAGTGAGGAAGGGGAAAGTAGTCAAATAGAACCATGCACGAAACAAGCAACAGTCGAGCCAAAAAATCCAGATGTTAACAATAATGTTAACCAAAATGCCACATTTAAACACCTGTCGCCTCCTGTTGAACAGCAAGATCACTACCGTACTCGTTATGGACGAATTGTGAAAAAGCATATACGTTTTGCAACATAATAATTAAACAAACAAAACAAAAAAAAACTGTTCAATATTATTACCTTAAAAAAATTTATATTATCTGTTTTTAATGGATTTATCAATTACATGAAATGAATTAACATGAGTTACATGAATTACAAAAAAAAAAAGCATGAAGGCGCAGTTTACTGCTACGACTAACGCCTTTTCCGAAGCTGACAGCCTGGATCTCTTCTTGAAAGAACTCCGCTTGTGCAGAACGATACAGTACCCGCTCTGCTCGCCGAATATCCTCGAGCGTTAGGCTCTTAGGCGGGTTTTCGGTATGCTTTACACTTAAACGCTGCCAACGGAAGATTAAGGCCAGTGTTCGGACCGGTCGATCAAATGAACTGAACTTGGATAGCCAGTCAGACCAAGCACTTCTCCGGACTCCAACTAAAGCAGTTGATTTTCTCTGCTCGGGAACATCTATCGCAACTTTGGCCTCCTCTGTCGACCAGTTACTGCATCCTTTAACGAGCCATGATGGTCCATTCCACCACAATGTGGAATCTGCTAGGTCTACCGCCGAAAAGTCTCGCGTAGCGCAATCTGCTGGGTTGTCATGTGACCGCAAGTGCCTCCAGTCCACATCTGGCAGCAAACGGTCGATTTCAGCTACCCGATTTGCCACATACGCTACCCATTTAGAAGGATGCGCACGTAACCAAGCCAAAACTACTTTGGAATCGGACCAGCACAAGATCTTCGTAGGCTGTTGCACAACCTTTGCATAGAGGGAACTTACTAACTGGGCGAGCAATACGGCACCCTGCAGCTCCATCCGCGGTAAGCTTATGCATTTTACAGGAGCAACGCGGCTTTTGCTCATCAGCAGCACACTCGTCCATATTCCATTTGTCTGTTTACTGACAGCATACACTGCGGCAGTGTTATATATGTATGAATTATAATTGTGAACTATAAAATGAATATAATGAATTAACCCACAGATATTATTGTGAATTAGAAGTAGACATTAGTTGTCAAAATTAACATCTGAATAAACGTCACTTTTTTGGATGACAGTGGACCGCGTGGTTGTTCTTCTTTCTTAGCTCTTCCTTTTCTAAGGTTAGGCCGATATACATTAGTGGCGACGAGGAATTTAAAGATTAAGAAAAACCTAAGCGATGCCCGAATCTACGCGGGAAATTATTCAAGCATTGACACATGCACTACAAAATCTACGAACCAGCCCCGGTTCACCAAATTTACATTTCGAACAATTTAATGAAAGTGAAGAACCGTTTACTAATTACATTAAAAGATTGGAAAATTATCTTGCTTTACGAAACATATCAGATGCTACAAAAAAACGGCAAGTATTGATAAATTGCATTGGTGCTAAATGGTATTCTAGAAAAGGTCGAACATTCCGATTGGGGGACACCAATCATACCTGTCATCAAATCGGACAAGACGATACGTTTGTGTGCTGATTATAAGGCAACACTAAATAAACTTATCATAAATGATAAATATCCGATCCCAAGAATTGATGAATTGTATCAAAAGCTTAAATACGGTGAGTACTACTGCATTTTCGACATTTATAAAGCATATTTGCATTTAGGTATGACAGAAGCGAGCGCAGTTTTGCAGACAGTCAGTACAACTAAAGGTCTGTATAAGGTCAATAGACTTATGTTCGGAGTAAAAACCGCACCCAATATATGGCAACGGTTTATGGATACGCACATCATTAATGATCTCGATGGAACTGCTTGTTTTTTCGATGACATTATCGTAATGGGACGGACCTTGGATGAGACCGTCAAGAGATGCAACCTCCTTCTAGATAGATTACGTAAATTTAATCTTCATTTAAATAGATCCAAATGTAAAATGTTTGAAAGTAGCGTAGTCTACCTGGGGCACAAAATTAACAAGGATGTCTTACATAAAACACCAGATAAAATAGATGCTATCTCTAAGATAAAGGCACCAACACAAATAACACCGCTACGCCAATTCATCGGCATGGTAAATTACTATCACAAATTTATACCGGACTTGTCAACGAAATTACACCCATTATATAAGCTTCTAAGAAAAGATCAGCGATTTATTTGGTCATCTTTTTTTTTTTTTTTTTTTTTTTTTTTTTTTATAATTCGTGCAGGTTCAAGAGTTACGCTCTTTTGATGTTTGTCACACAACCTGGACGGGGTGCAGATGGTTTGTGTCGAAGATGTTCGTTCACTACTCTCCGGGGGTGGTTGTCTTGGGATTCGAGAGATTCGACTGAATTTGTCGCGTTGATTGTAGTTTTTACAGTAACTTTATTCCATGCCATTAAGATCTTATATTGGAAATGCACACGCAGAGTATGAATTTTGAAGTGATCTTATACTGCGAGTGTTATGCCTTCGTCAGCATTTTTTGATCATCTCATGTGTCAACATGCATTTGAAGTCCTCAAAAGGGAGATGGTGAGTGAAAGTGTTCTAGCTCCATTTGACGAAGATCTGCCGCTCATCCTTGCTACAGATGCTTCACCGGTTGGACTGTCGGCAATACTTTCCCGCGCAACAGGGAAGGGTGAAAGACCGATCGCATTTGTATCAAGGAGTTTATCAAAAGCCGAAACAAATTACAGCCAACTGGATAAAGAAGCCACAGCGATTTATTGGGGCTTGCATAAGTTCTTTGACTACTGTTACGGAAGAGAGTTTACACTCATAACAGGCAATAAGCCACTCACTTCAATATTCAGCCCAGAGAAGAACTTACCTGTCCTAACAGCCCAACGTTTATTACACTACCCCTCTTTCTCAGCGGATTCAATTATAAAATTAAATATAAAAACACAAAAGATCACACTAATGCTGATTTTCTTTCTAGGAACCCATCAGTAGAACATTGTCCAAAAGATAACACCAAAGAAATTTACCAACTAATGGAAGATATTTTACCAATAACTAATAAAGATATTCTACGAGAAATGAAAAAAGATAAAGAATTGTCCTTATTGATTATCCAGTTGCAAAGTGGGACAATCATGAAAGGCTCACCATACAGTTCGATGGAAAGTGAACTCATGTTGCATTATGGGTGTGTGTATAGAGGAATACGAATAATTATACTGTCAACACTTCGATCCGATGTCCTAAAGGAGTTACACACTGCACACATTGGAGTCACGAAAATGAAGGCGTTGGCAAGGAGTTATTGTTATTGGCCCGGTATCGACCGTGATATTGAGGAATTGGTAAAAAGCTGCAGTGATTGTGCAAAAGTACTTCCAGAACCAAGCAAAGTTGTTAACCATCCATGGGAATTGCCTGCTCAACCTTGGCAGCGCTTGCATATTGATTTTGCGGGACCATTTATGGAACACTACTTTCTTGTGATTGTCGATGCGAAGACAAAGTGGTTAGAGGTGTTCCCAATGAAAAGAATTACGAGCTTTTGCACAATACGAGCATTGAGGGAGGTTTTCGCCAGGTTCGGTATTCCGAATACATTAGTATCTGACAACGGCTCAAATTTTACTTCAAAAGAGTTTCGTGAATTTTTAAAGTCAAATGGTATTAATCATAAACTTTCTTCACCAGCACATCCTTCCACGAACGGACAGGCAGAACGTTTTGTGCGGGTTCTCAAGGATGGTCTACGATCGTCGGTAAATGACGCTGGAGATTTACACACCAAGTTGCACCACTTACTCATCCAGTACCGAAAGACACCATCTTCATCAACGGGAAGGAGCCTAGCCGAATTCATGTTCAAATTTAATTATCGAACCAGGCTTGACTTACTGAAACCTATGCAGGCGGGGGAGAATGAGAAGAACTATGAGTGCAAGCGGAGTTTTGCCGTGGGGGAGTTAGTTCAAATCCGCTACTATCAAAACAAGGATTACAAATGGAAATTCGGGAAAGTTATCCAACGAGTGGGGTATCTACATTACTTAGTCGATGTGGATGGAGTTTGTTACCGAAGGCACATTGACCAGATGCGTACAACACTTGTTGATAGAAATATGCCTAAGCCAGTGGTACCCGTTCGGCTAAAGGAACAAAATGTGGCGAGTGAAGAACCCGTTGAGAATAACGAGGGTGTGGCAACAACTGCAGGCTTGGGAGATGGAAAGAAGCTGGGAGACGCTGCAGCGGAGAAGAAGCATGCCAATGAGATGACAGTTGATGACCTTGAGAATATCGAAAACACGAAGGTACCAGAAGAGAAAATTGAGATTAGAAGATCGACAAGAGTGCGTCGTCCAGTTAGTCGTTATCAGAGCAATTATTAGGGGGGAAGACTGTTATATATGTATGAATTATAATTGTGAACTATAAAATGAATATAATGAATTAACCCACAGATATTATTGTGAATTAGACGCAGACATTAGTTGTCAAAATTAACATGTGAATAAACGTCACTTTTTTGGACGACAGTGGACCGCGTGGTTGTTCTTCTTTCTTAGCTCTTCCTTTTCTAAGGTTAGGACGATATACATTAGGCAGCATAAGCACGTTCAGAGGCGTCGCTAAACCCATGGAGGTACCATTCCTTATGCGTGTCTGTTTGGAGCCATCGGGGTATCTGCATTGTTTGTATTATGTCTAGATCATGAAGGAGACTTCGCCATTTGTCCTGAATAGTTTGCGTGACTTCTTCATCCCAATCCACACCCAATAGCCAGCAGTCTTGGATAAGGATTTTTGAGCGGATTAGAACTGGAGCCAAAAGTCCAAGAGGGTCAGAGGCTCGATAGCAGACGCCGTTTCGTAAGCGGCAAACCCTGTACTTCTTTTCGGATCTGAAATTGAAATGTATCCTCACCTGTGTTCCAGCCGAGACCAAGAGTTGATATAGACGTAGGAGCTCCCAATGTTCTCTGCGCGTGACAGTCCGGGGAATCTTTCGGTAGTAATTCATCAACGTTCGCTGCCCACTTGCTTAGTTCACAGCCCGCACTGTGAAGGATTGAAATGAGCTCGCTCTGAGCTGTTTTGGCTTGTTCGAGGGTGTCCGCACCACCCAACACGTCATCCACGTAAGTGTTGTTTGTCAACAGGATGGAACCTTTTGGAAATCGCTCTCGTTCCAATTCTGCAAACTTGTTAAGTACCCAAATAGAGGCGAAGGGGGCAAACTTCATTCCGTAAGTCACTGTGAGTAATCGGAAATACTCCAAGGGAGAAGATGACTGTTCGCGCCAAATTATCATTTGTCGTTTAAGGTCAGACTCGTTAACCCGAATCTGCCTAAACATCTTTACGATGTCTCCCGAAAACGCGTAACGAAAGAACCGAAATCTTAAAAGCACAATCCACAAGTCTTGTTGCAACTTAGGCCCGGCGAGAAGGGTGTCATTTAGCGATATACCATTACTCGCAGCCTGCGACGCATTGAACACGACCCGTATGGCACCCGAACCATCACTTTTGACCACGGCGTGGTGTGGTAGAAAATAAGCATCCGCATTCCGAATAATCCTTATGTCCTTAACCTTCTCCATGTGGCCCAACGATTCATACTCATGTAGGAATTTCTTGTACGCTATGGCTAACGAGTCATTTTTAGCGAATTTCCTTTCCGCGGAATGGAATCGATGAGTCGCAATCTCTAGCGAGCCCGGAAACTTCGGTTCACTAACGCACAGGGGCATAGGTACTTTGAATCTACCACTCGCGTCTCGCGTGTACTCTTTTTCGAATAACTCAACAACACGACGATCTTCAGGACTTAGTTCAGAGCGGCGCTCAACACTTTCGATTTCCCAAAACCGACGTATTTGCTCAGAAATTGTCTCTAATTTCGTCGCAACAAAAGATGTACTAACGCGTCTTCCGTCCGTCGACAAATCGCAGTCCGGTACAGCTCCAACCACGACCCATCGGAAGACTGTATTTATTGCCGACGGCGACCCTGGCATCCCGATTCGCGACCCTTCACGTAAAATCGATGCATACACTTCTACGCCCAAAATACAGTCTATTCTTCCGGGGCGATCAAAGTTCGGATCCGCGAGGACACAACCGGATAATATAGAACATGATTTGGCGCACACTTGTCTAGACGGTAACAGGTTAGTTACTCGTTTTAGGATAAACGCGGTTGTTTTATGTTCAAACGATCGATCGGTAGATGATTCCACTGTTATATCGACCTCCGAAGAAGCGGTGGCTGATAGTCCACCACCAACTCCACAAATACTGAGTGCAACTGGACGGCGTCTCAGTCCCAAGGTCTGGGCCACATGCTCGCTTATGTAAGACTCCTCGAAGCGGCATCGAGCAGTGCCCTGACGCTCATCGACCGACCATTCGCGGCGCGAATAATCACCAACGCGGTGGCAAATAAAACTGTTCGACCACTGATCGAGGTGTGAGCGACGGAGAGAGAATTCGCTACTGTCTCTTCCTGAGCCTTTACCGTGGCCACGTCACTATGAAGAACAGTGTTGTGTTTACCGGCGCACACAATACAAGAGGAGGATGGGCACGATGACGCTGAATGTCCCGACCGGAGACAATTAAAACACAGACCTAGTCGTTTCACCTTTTCTCTTCGATCCGAAACCGAGAGCTTTTTAAATTTGTCACAGAAAGCTAAGATATGTCCGCCTTGACACTGTGGACAACGTCGGTGGACCGACGGTTTTTCTTTGTCGCAACGTTTGTCGTGGTCATACGAAGAGACTTGTGTTTGACACTAGGCCTTTTGTCCTTCACTTCAAGTTTCTGGGCGTTATTCAAGGACCGCAATAAAATTTCCAGAAAATTTACGAGTTCGTCCCACTTAGGAAAATCAGTTGAATTACTTCGCGACGTTTCCCAGGCTTCTCTGGTCTTCGTGTCCAACTTGGATATTAGAATGCCTACATACCAATCATCCCAAGACTCCACCCATCGATCAAGGTTAGGAGCAACTCGCCTAGCCTCTTCTACGGTGTCCAGAAGATGTTGGATCTCTTCCACGTTGCGAGACTTGACCGCCGGTAAAGACAGCAGGCGCTCGAGCTGAGCTTGAAAAAGCAATGGTTTGTTGTCGTACTTACGCAGTAATGCGTTCCAAGTGGCAACGAGATTCGCACCGGTAATGCTCGTGTTTTTCACTCGCTGGGCTGCTTCACCCTCTAAACTGGCAAGTAGATACTGGAGCTTATTGACCGGTTGTATATTAGGCTCGTTGTACACAAGCGAGGTAAACATCTCTTTAAACGTTGGCCACTCGAAAATGTCTCCACCGAATTTTGGCAGTTTTATTACCGGTAAGCCGCGATACGTTTCGCGTGGTAAATGCTGCTCGACCGTTCCGGCGGTACCCTGACTCTGCCCGGGCAGTTCGGCTGCCAAATTTTCACCAGGTGACAACTCGGATTTTATTCGAACCATGGCTTGAGTGAAGTCCCATTCCACTTTACCGAAATAGTCCTTGACGACGTACTCGGAGGTCTCGAAATCTTTGTCCCCCGACCAAGCAACTAAATCACTGTTCGTTTTCATAAATCGAGTCCAATACGAGATCAATAATTCTTTTCGCATCTCCCACACACTTCTTGTGAGAGTATTTGCACCCATCTTTAATGTATTCGCGATAAAGTTTGAAATTAATCGTCCATCTTGGGCTTGTTTGCCTAAAGTGACACTTAATTCCGACTTTTCGTGGCTCATCGCGCGATTTTACTACGGTCCAAAAAAAAACAGATAACTTCACCGTACCGATTCCGTTACTTGCTGTTTTTAATCACACGATGTCCTGCAGTTGCGTGACAAGCACGATGAACCAGTACAAACGATTGAGGTTTCCGCGGTGGTTGATGAGCAACAATTAAAACGATTACCAAATTGATCTGCTTATGACACTATCGATGGATCGAACACAAAACTACGCTCTGCTACCAAGTGTAGCAGCTTTTCAGTGGAAGCGTGTCAACGAAAATGGAAAAAAGGCTGGAAAAAAAAACACGATGTAAACTCGGAGACGGTTTATTGACAACTGCCTTACATAAGTGCAATGACATTGACAAGTACAATAAGTACAATGACGTACAATAGTGTTTTGTAAATACAAACATTACCCAGTGTACAGTGAGGTACAAGTTTGCAACACTCTGTTTATATTTTCTCTGAGGCAGAGTTCAATAGCGAATATCTCTGCTTGAAATACGGAGTTGTGTCTGTCTATGCTGTGATAGATGTGTGTTCCAGTGTTGGCTCCGTACACTCCAGCCCCAACACCTTCGTTCGTTTTGGATCCATCTGTGTACCATACATAGGATTGACGATCGAAGGAAGGTCTATTTTGCTCAAAGGTGTGTCAAGAGGGAATTGAGACCTTGAAATTTTGGCTGAAGTTATACCTTGGAAGACAATTGTCTATATGGGGTATTTTTAGGATTTCATGCCTGTTTAGTTCATTAAGAATGTCAGGATGAAAGAGCCTGGAATTAGAATCATCCTCCGCGATAAGTTTATGAGCGAATATTATTGGTTCTTTTTTAAGTTGGAGGTGTACATGTGGTAGGTCCGTGATGACTTCTAGCGCTGCTGTGGGGGTTTTTCTCATAGCTCCTATTATACAGATACAAGCTACTCTCTGTAGTTTATTGAGCATGGCTTGTGCTGATGTCTGTTTCGTTTTGTGCCCCCAGACGGGCGCAGCGTATGTGAGAATTGGTCTGGTGATGGCTGTGTATAGCCAGCGAGATATCTTAGGATTAACGGCCCAAGTTTTTCCAGTGAGATATTTGCGGGTCCATAGAGAGATGCTGGCTTTCTCAATGGTCTTTGTGATGTGAGAGTTCCAAGTGAGCTTTTCGTCTAGTTTTGCACCTAGATATTTGGCTTCGTTTGAGCCGGAGGCACGAAGATTGAAGGCGAACCTCTGGGGAAAGCAGTTAGATCGGCGGAGGTATCCCCTACCGAAACCCATCCGACCCTCTCATCTGCAGCCCCCGCACTTCTTGGCGGCGCGCAGCGCAGAAAGCGTCGGCGGCTAGTAAAGGCTGCTGCAGGAGGCACAAGCATGCCAGCACTATCGGCATGCGCCTCAAACACTCCTGCTCTTATTGGTGACGGTCAAATCCCCAATAAGAGCATGCCAGGTTCCAAAACTGACTGGAGGTGCTCCAATGAACCCTGAATCCATTTCCCGTATGCTGGAAAGTGTTTATTCGAATATTAACTTCGATTTCAACCGCAGCACTACATGCCTGAAACTCCGTCTCCTCAATAGCCTTCCCTTCTCCCAATCATAGTTTCAAAGGATCGCGCCCACCCTCCACCCTTTTATATTTTTTTTTCTATTTTTCTATTCCTTTTTTTTTCTTTTTTTTCCATTTTTCTTTTCCATTTTTTTATTTTTTTTTCTTCTATTTTTCTATTCCTTTCTCCACCTCACCAACCCCAAACACCATATCCACACCACTACACTACACTACAGCAACTGAGCACCTCAGTCTGAATACTCATATTTATAGAATAACAAACAAAAAAAGTTGAATTTATTTTGCAGTGTTTCTTGGCAAGCGTTTTTTTTTTTTACAGTGTTTTTGGCAAAGTTTTTTTTTTCAAATGTTTGATCACATGGGGTTGTTGAACAAGACTCTCTGGGCCCTGTGTTGTTGACGTAAGCGCTGACATAGACATTTAGGCTTATAGGCTTATTGATAGGCGTATTTTGTGTCCTTCTTTCTCTTCAAGCCCATTTGTTTATGCTTTGGTGAACGTTACTTTTAAGCTGAATTTTAGCATCAGAGCCGTGGATAGCATGTCCGAAAACAGGTTCTTAGGTGCGACTGGCCTAATTAAATTACTAAATTCAGATTTTTTTTTTGCAGTTTTCTCCGGAGTTAATCTCTTTCTCTGTTCCCTTGGCTTTGAACCCACTGCGTTGAAGTGGATATCTTCTTATTTGAAAAACCGTTAGATTTAGATTTAGATTAAGGTGGGGAGAGGGACAATGTCACCTAATCACTGCGGCCTCTGATAGGCCTATTGTGATGTCCCCTCAAAAATCCTAGAAAGTTTAAGGAATTGTTTAGTTCTTGGCTTGTCTGCTACCTTACGTTTGTGTCCAGTAGTGGTTGGCCGTGTTCCTCAACCATTCCTTTATGTAGCATTTTATGGTGCTGATATGTATGCCGCAGAATGGTCTTGGCATCATGAGTGATGCAGAGCCGTTTCTTGCTAATAGGTCTGCTTTTTCGTTTCCTCTATGGCCACTGTGTCCTGGTATCCACATGAGGTGAACTCTAGTTGTAAGCAGTCCCATACCAATTTAGAGGTGACTTCGTAGCTTTTGAGGGCTTAAAGTGCAGCCTTGCTGTCAGAGAGAGTATAAATGTTTTTATTGGTTATAGCTCTGTTTATATTTTCTCTGAGGCAGAGTTCAATAGCGAATATCTCTGCTTGAAATACGGAGTTGTATCTGTCTATGCTGTGATAGATGTGTGTTCCAGTGTTGGCTCCGTATACCCCAGCCCCAACACCTTCGTTCGTTTTGGATCCATCTGTGTACCATACATAGGATTGACGATCGAAGGAAGGTCTATTTTGCTCCCAGAGTTACATTAGTTCTAGTAAGAAAACACTTCAGCTTTTATTTTTTCTATTTTTATTTTATTTTAAATGTTAAATGTTCGACATTCACTACTGAACTGAACTAACTTTTCACATAGACTTAACATTACACATCGTTTTACAATAGAAATTATACGTAAATAACATAAAGATAACATGTACGGGTAAACAAATGCACTCACAAAAGAGAACACGAAGGACATACCTAGCGATTGCAGTATTACAGAAAACGCTTGATATGTAAATAACATAAGAATAACATGCACGAGTAAACAAATGAACTAACAAAAGAGAGCGCGAGAGACATAACAAATTTAGTATTACACAAAATGCTTCCAAAGGCAACCAAAAATAACACTTTCGAACTTGTGTTCAGGGATTGGCTTGCGATGAACGTCATTTACCCAACTTGGATGCCTGATACAAGTTACATAAGCCGTGGCTGTATTAACTGTCGATCTTATTTTATTTTAACAGGTTGCATGCATGTGACTTCTCCCACCTTAGTCTGAACAACACGCATTGCGTGGAGTTCTGATTATTGTTGTTCGGCTGTGATGGATGAACGATTAATAAATGTAAAGAGTTTTATTTCCTTGACAAAAATTCTTAAATTCATTCTGTTATCGTATGTAAATGCGGTTGTTAACTGTGTCGTATGCGTATTCCATTTTGTTAAGTTAATCTTATGTAATTCGCGTATGAGGAGTAGGAAAGGAAAAAAAAAAAATATATATATAAAAATATCTAGACGTAAATTCATTCGTATGTTTTAAGATTAAATTTTCATATATACATATACATATATATGTATATATATATGTAGGAAAACACTTCTCCTATTGTATTTAATTTGAACCACGATTTTTTTATTTTACCAAGAAAAATATTACAAAAGAAATTAAAAGATTCTAAAAAACATTATTTAAAGTTCAAGATCGCCGCACCGCTGGATGGACCCGACTGCCTCACTGAACTGCACTGCTAAGACTGGGCTGCTTCCCGATGAATTCCGTCTCCTTATATCGATCACTCAAAATAGATCCCACACACGTAGGGTATTGAGTAACCGATACCAGCTCCACATCCTCCATACGACGCTGGCCACCGACCCAGCCAACAGAACTCCCGATACCCACAATGCTACCCGGGCAAAAGTCATTATGCGGCATTGTTTTCCTTACCGCATTCCTATGCCCTTTATAGCGCTTCGCTGGTGCGGAGTCATGCCCACCGGCGGCGATGACTCAACACGACGACACAGCGAACCCGAGACCCTGACCCACTTTTCGGTGTTTGTTTGGGCATTCACTCATGTTGATCGTAGCTTCTGCTGGCGTTCGGTCATTCGCGTGCTCATCCATGCTGGTGTCAATTTCCAATCGCCCTCGGTCATTCGCTCGTCCGCTTGTCCGTAGTGTCGACTTGCAGTTTCAGCGTTGCTGTCGGTCCCTCCCTTGCGGCTTACTCATCCCCCACATTCGGCCATCCTGGTGTATCGGCTGACCCCAGCCGACCTAGTTGTCGTCATCGCTGTCGTCACTGTCTTCAGACACCCAGGGTTTCATGCAGTCTGCCGCCGTCGAAGTCGTATTGGGTCCCTCGTGCTGTCCCACCTTCCGGACATCATAGCGATCTCGCCCCTTGACTTTGATTACTTCGTAGGGCCCGAAGTATTTGGCGTGTAACTTCAGTCCTACGCCAAATTGAGTTCGCATGATCGCCACCAGATCATGCAACTTGTACTGCCTGGCTATCTTCCTTTTCCTGTCAAATGTTCGTTGGTTCTCTGCTTGCACCTTTTTGATTTCTTCCTTCGCTGCTCTGCGTAATTCGCCTCTACCTTCTTCGAACTGGTCAAGCAGGACTTCTTCCAGCAGTTTCCTTAATCGTTGGTCGTCCTCGCATCTCATTGGCACTCCGAACATCAATTGGAAAGGGCTGCGCTTGGTGCTTCTTGAAGGGGTCGAATTAAGAATTTGCTGGACCCTACTCACAAATTTGTACCATTTGGTTGGGTCTTCGATCGAGGCCTTTGCGAGTACTTCGATGATCGTCCGATTGATGCGCTCGACTTGTCCGTTTCCTCGCGGTACACCGGTCGTCGTCAACACGTGTTGGACCTGCCTGTTCTCACAGAATTCTCTGAAGGCGTTGGATGTGAATGCTGTCCCTCGGTCCGACACTATGCGGGTTGGATGCCCGAAGATGTCACTCTGCAATTCCAGTTTACGGATTACCTCGTCGCTCCTTGTGGACTTTACGGGATAGATCCACACAAATTTTGTGAAGGCGTCCACCACCACAAAAAGGTAGTTGTACTGCTTATTCGTGGATGGCAGCGGCCCCACATGGTCCACATGGTATGTGTGCAGCGGCGTGTCCCCCTTCTCAATGGGGTGTAGGAGCCCCTCCGCTCGGCCGCTCCTCCTAGCACTCAAAATGCACTAGTTTGGTCACGCAGTTGGATAGCACCTTCTCTACGCACCGCTCTCGCTTCGGGAAGCAATAGTCCTGCTTGAGGACCGCCTCGACTTTGGCTGCACCGACGTGTCCCTTCTCATGGATTCCTCGGATGATTTCTTTTTGCATTGCCTTGGGTAGCACCAGCAGATGCGCCCCCTCCTCAAACTTGTATAAGACGCCATGTCTCAGTTCGTAGTCCTGGTAACTCCCACCTGCTGAAAGAACCGAGATTATAACCTTACAAAACTCATCCGTACCTTGAGCCGCTCTTATACGGTGTAGCAACCCGTCCTCGATCCTCAACACCGAAGGGCTTCGACTTAATGCATCCACGTGACGCATTGCAGTCCCCGAACGATGCAGTACTTCACAGTCGTACTCCTGCAGCAGAATTGCCCACCTTGCGACTCGCGGGCAGAGATCCCTTTTGTGCATGGTGGCCTGGAACGCTTTACAATCTGTTATGATTTTAAACTTTAGTCCCAGCAAGTAGACCCTCAGTTTCCGCAGACATTTTACTATGGCGAGGACCCCGTGTTCATAGCTAGTGTAATTCCTTTCTGCGTCGGTCGCCTTGAAACTCAGGTAAAAAACAGGATGGAAATGACCATCATGCTTCTGCATCAATACGCCTCCGTAACCCACAAAACTGGCGTCAGTATGGAGTTCGGTTTCCAGTTTCGGGTTGAACAGCTTCAGTACCGGTTCATCACACAGAACAACCTTCAGGGTCTGGAACGCCAATCTCTCGTCCGCCCCAAACTTAAAAGCAGCATCCCTCTTAAGAAGGTCGGATAGTGGCTTGGCGATTCCCGAATAGTTTGGTACGAATTTTCTGAAGAAACCAGTAAGTCCCAGAAAGCTCTGAATGGCTTTCACGTTGCTCGGCTCGGGATACTTTTCAACAGCCTTGATCTTGTCTCTTGACGGCCTTATCTCACCCTCACCGACGATGTGCCCCAGAAATTCGATGGTCCTTTGCAAGAATGAGCACTTTTCCCACTTAATTCTCAATCCGTTCTCTTCCGCCAGCTGAAGTACGATCCGTAGCCTCTCCAGATTCTCCTCCTTGGTCCTAACCAGTACGACAATGTCGTCCATATAGACCAAAACGATTCCCTGGCGCATCAGCTGATGGAAAATCGTGTTGATGAACCTCTGAAACGTCGATGGAGAGGTGGATAGTCCAAATGGGCACCTGGTGAACTCGTACTGGCCATCCGGCGTAACGAAGGCTGTGTATTTTCGGCTGGCCTCATCGATGCTCACGTGGAAAAACCCATCTTTCAAGTCCAATGTGGTGTATACCTCTGCTTGCTGCAGAGCCTCCAAAACATCTTCGATCAAAGGGAGCGGATGCCTGTCCTTGACGATTTTCTTGTTCAGCTGACGATAGTCGACACACAATCGGTAAGCACCGTCTTTCTTCTTCACCAACACAATAGGGCTAGCGTAGTCGGATTTACTTGGGCGTATCACTCCTTCGCGCAGCCACTCATCAACTTGTCGGCTAACTGCTTCTCTCTCCTTTGGTGCCAGTCTTCGCGGCTTCTGGTACACTGGGCGCTGATCCTCCAAGACAATGTTCATGCTTATACAGGATTCTGTATTTTTTCTAGGCGAATAGTCTTTAACGAGTTTGGCGATGTCCCATTTGAAGTCTTCATCGTCCACTTGATCTTCCACTTGATATTTGTTGTCATCCATTTCAATTTTGAAGACGTCGTTCTCCTCGAGGTCGAAGGTTTTTCTCTTGGTCTCCTTCACAATTTCGAGCTTTCCATGGTTCAGCGACAGATTCACGTTCTTCAGGAAATCCCTTCCCATTAAGATTTTGTCTGGTATCCAACTGTTTGGGACGACTTGGAACCGTATCCAGTGTGCTTCGGATCCCATCTGCATCTTCAACAAACATGACCCCAACGTCTTTCGTGGCTGGGCCCCAAACCCCTTAAGCATCATTCCTCCGCGTTCGATTCTAGCTTCTTTGAGGCTTTTGGCAAAGGATTGATGAATAATGGACACATCGCTCCCACTGTCGACAAAAACGTGATGTGGCCGGCCTTCAATGAGGGCCGTGATGTGGCTACCATCCAATTCGATGCGCCTTACCTGGCTTATCCCTCCTGATGATGACGCTCCCTCCTGCTTTACTGGACAGTTCGGGGCTATGTGCCCGAACTGGTTGCATTTGAAGCACCGCGCCCCTTTTCCTCTATCCGGGCAGCTCTGCGCCAGATGCGACACTGATCCACAATTGTGACATCGTGTTGCCGTTGGTGGGTTCCTCGCGGATCCGTGCTGCGCGAGTCTTGTGGATGTCCTGTTATCTGCCCTCTGGTGTGTGGTCTGTCGCTGGATGTTTTTGTACGAATACAACTTTTTTTTCAGCTCTTCAATTGACGTGGCGTCGTGCCCTTCAATGCCTCATAGCTGCATACCCCCGTCTTAGCTTCGATGGCGAGTTTAGCTGCACCACGCAGGAGTCGTCGGGCGTACAGATACTTCTGAACTTCGTTCCAACCGCAAACCGTACAAATCTCCTCGAAATCCTTTATCCACCTCTTAACGTTCTTACCGGTTTCCCCCGTGAAGTGTTCCAGAGATTCTTCTACATCTCTAAACACGAAATGATTATCTGTGGTCATCGTGTCTCCCGCTCTGGTACCAGATGAGTTTGGCGTAGCCTGCGTTCTACTGCTTGACTGCCCTTCTGAGTTGTCTGCTTCGCTTTCGCTGGTTGAATTCACCACCTCCTCTATTTTGACGTCACCGCAAGCGCCACGTATCCGGTCAACTAAATCCGCCTTGAGTTTGTATCGGTATCGCAATCCTTTCCTTTTCAGGAATGCTTGTAGCTGTCGGACGGTTAGCTCTTCTAAACTGTCCATGCACTTCCTTGACTTCTGTTGGCTCTCCCGTCCTTCTCACTGCAAACCTCTTGACAATTGTATTTTCACTTATCTTTCCTAGCCGCAATCTTTCACAATCGATATTCGGTCCAACTCAAATCGTTTCACAATCCCGGTTGAGCCCCCATGTAGGAAAACACTTCTCCTATTGTATTTAATTTGAACCACGATTTTTTTATTTTACCAAGAAAAATATTACAAAAGAAATTAAAAGATTCTAAAAAACATTATTTAAAGTTCAAGATCGCCGCACCGCTGGATGGACCCGACTGCCTCACTGAACTGCACTGCTAAGACTGGGCTGCTTCCCGATGAATTCCGTCTCCTTATATCGATCACTCAAAATAGATCCCACACACGTAGGGTATTGAGTAACCGATACCAGCTCCACATCCTCCATACGACGCTGGCCACCGACCCAGCCAACAGAACTCCCGATACCCACAATGCTACCCGGGCAAAAGTCATTATGCGGCATTGTTTTCCTTACCGCATTCCTATGCCCTTTATAGCGCTTCGCTGGTGCGGAGTCATGCCCACCGGCGGCGATGACTCAACACGACGACACAGCGAACCCGAGACCCTGACCCACTTTTCGGTGTTTGTTTGGGCATTCACTCATGTTGATCGTAGCTTCTGCTGGCGTTCGGTCATTCGCGTGCTCATCCATGCTGGTGTCAATTTCCAATCGCCCTCGGTCATTCGCTCGTCCGCTTGTCCGTAGTGTCGACTTGCAGTTTCAGCGTTGCTGTCGGTCCCTCCCTTGCGGCTTACTCATCCCCCACATATATATATATATATATATATATATAGATATATATATATATATATATATATATATATATATATATATATATATATACAGGGTGTCCCACGAGCAGTGTGCCAAAAAGCTAGAGCGTGTAGGTCTAGTCAAGACAAGAAAAAAATCGTATCGGAGGGGGGGTCTATTTCCCCCCGTTTAGCCGGGAGGGGCAATTTTCTAAAAAATTGACTTAATTTCGAAAAAAAATTATTAAAAATCAACAGTTACATCCACAATGACACGATATACATTTTTGTAAAGCCAGAAATCTCTTCTTTCATATTGATTTTAAATGAAGCTGTTTTAAGGAGTAGTTTTTGAGAAATTAATTTTCAAACTCAAAATTTTGAAAAAAAAAAAAATTTGAACTACTTTTTTTCAAAATTGTATGTAATTAAGTAGTAATTTTTTTCAAAAATTCAGTGCTCTTATTAGTTTTTAATTAAAAACGGAAAACCGGATGCAAAAATGTCTTGTAGTTTTTGAGAAATTAAAAAAAAACCCGAACCATTTTTTTCTAAGAAAAACCTTTTTTTTTTGTTTTAACGCGGCTGGACTTGTAAGCAAATTAATGTATGAAACATTGACCCCGTTTTTTATTATTTTTAAAAAATTCGGAGTTTTATGAGGACACAATAAAGTGACACAGTATTGGAATAACCCTGGATTAATTCTTTTTTTTCATTGATAACGCTTGAAAACTGACCTGCGAATTTCGTCTGGGTACGCCAGCCACGGATGGGTTCTACCCGAATTTTGGATTTGGTCCGACGCAATCCCTCCCTTAGTACAAGGAGGATGGCTATTATGCTTGGAGTGCCCAAATCTAGAGTATGGAGAGTGCTTCATACCGAAAACTTACACCCGTACCATTTTAGGCCAGTTCCGGTATACCAGTATGTACCGTAACTAGATCAGAACGAATTTCTTCGCTTTCTAACTTGTTTACATCTAAGCGACTAAGAAAATCTGCAACGTTATTCTCCTTACCTTTGATGTATTCGATGTCAAAATCGAAATCGCTCAGCTTAATTTTCCACCGTTGTAGTTTGGAGTTGGGTTCTTTAAGCGAATTCAGCCAAACTGGTGGTCCGTGGTCTGTTTGGACCTTGAATTTACGGCCATACAAATAGGGTCTGAAATACTTTGTTGCCCATACTATGGATAGAAGTTCTTTCTCCACAGTGCTGTAATGCGTTTCATGTTGATTTAGGGTCCTTGAGGCGAATGCAATTGGGTGGTGATCTTGCGAGAGCACGGCACCTAATGCCGCATTACTGGCATCAGTTGTTAGTGTAAATAATTTATTAAAGTCCGGGTATGCCAGTATAGGGCAAGTACATACAAGTTCTTTAAGTTTATTAAAGGACTCGATGTACTCCCTATCTTTGGTATTGATTTTATTACCTTTTTTGAGGCATTTGGTCATTGGCAGGGCTACTTCAGAGTAGTCCTTAATGAATTTTCTGTAAAATCCAGTGACTCCTAAGAAGGACTTAATTTGCTTCGTGGTGTAAGGTATTTTAATATCTTTAATTGTCTTAATTTTGTTGGGGTTTGGGCTAATACCTTTTTCCGATATGATATGACCTAAATATTCAGTTTCCCGTCTTAAAAAACTACATTTATCAATTTGAACCTTAAGGTTATATTGTAGAAGTTTCTCAAAGATTTTGTTGAGAGAGACAATGTGCTCTTGAAGTGAGGTGGAAAAAATAAGGATGTCATCCAAATATACCACACATATTTTATTAATATATTCCGCAAGTACCTCATTCATCATCCTTTGAAAGGATGCTGGAGCGTTTTTAAGTCCAAAAGGCATTCGAGTGAACTCAAAATGCTCGTTTGCGGTGGAAAAGGCTGTCTTATGTTGGTCTTCTTTACATATAGGAATTTGATGAAATCCCTTAGCTAAGTCAAGTGTAGAGAAGTATTGGGCATTTCCTAATTTTGATAATATATCCTCTATGTTAGGAATAGGGAATCTGTCGTCGATCGTAATATCATTTAATTTTCTATAATCGATAACTATTCGCCGTTTCTGTACTCCTGAGTTATCTATTTTCTTAGGTACTACCCAAATAGGAGCATTGTATGGGCTTGATGACCTTACAATGATTCCTGAAGATAGCATTTCAGAGATTTGCCGATCTACCTCAGACTTGTGGGCCTCGGGATACCTATAATTTTTGGAAAAAATTGGGATATCGTGTTTTGTTGGAATCTTGTGACTGTATCTTGCGGCAGCTGATAAGTTGTCGCCTTCGACATAAAAAACTTTTTGGAAGTTTCGAATTGTTAATGATAAATATTTCATTTCTTCTTCATTAAGACCGTCAGACTTAAATTTATGGATTAATTTTTCTGTACTCAGATTTTCAAAATTGATTTCTATTTGGTCTTTACTAAACGCATTAATTTCTTCATTCGTTAATTTATTTGGGTAATTATCAAATACTAATGGTAAGGTAGCTTCTTTTGTTTTTAATTCTAATCGGAGGGGGGGTCTATTTCCCCCCGTTTAGCCGGGAGGGGCAATTTTCTAAAAAATTGACTTAATTTCGAAAAAAAATTATTAAAAATCAACAGTTACATCCACAATGACACGATATACATTTTTGTAAAGCCAGAAATCTCTTCTTTCATATTGATTTTAAATGAAGCTGTTTTAAGGAGTAGTTTTTGAGAAATTAATTTTCAAACTCAAAATTTTGAAAAAAAAAAAATTTGAACTACTTTTTTTCAAAATTGTATGTAATTAGAAAAAAATGGTTCGGGTTTTTTTTTAATTTCTCAAAAACTACAAGACATTTTTGCATCCGGTTTTCTGTTTTTAACTAAAAGCTAATAAGAGCATTGAATTTTTGAAAAAAAATTACTACTTAATTACATACAATTTTGAAAAAAAGTAGTTGAACATTTTTTTTTTTCAATTTTTTTTCAAAATTTTGAGTTTCAAAATTAATTTCTCAAAAACTACTCCTTAAAACAGCTTCATTTAAAATCAGGATGAAGGAAGAGGTTTCTGGCTTTACAAAAAGGTATATCACGCATTGTGGATGTAACTGTTGATTTTTAATATTTTTTTTTCCAAATTAAGTCAATTTTTTAGAAAATTGCCCCTCCCGGCTAAACGGGGGGAAATAGACCGCCCCCTCCGATACGATTTTTTTCTTGTCTTGACTAGACCTACACGCTCTAGCTTTTTGGCACACTGCTCGTGGGACACCCTGTATATATATATATATATATATATATATATATATATATATTAAATTAAATAAGTATGAATTTGTAACTTAAATGTTTAATGCTTTAATTCTCCAAAGGTTATGATATTATAATATTTTATACAAAATTAAACGTAATATGCTGCATTTACAATTTGGTATGTTCTTATATCTATAGAATTGAGAATATTAAATATATACATATATAATTGTAATTAACTTATTTCATTATTGATTGAATGCTATGGTTCAGGTCTGTTGACATTTTTTTTTTGTTTTTACTACCGTTTTCCTGCGTGAGTAATCTCTTCTAATCGACTTTGAATCAAATTCCATACTTTTTATTGACTGCTGGTATTTGTATTTTCTTTTAACTATCTGCCTATCACGTTTATAACCGTCTTTATCCCCAAAATGCGTTTTTTTTCTTTCTTTCACGTCTTTTGTGACATAACGAGGTAGGTGTTTAAGTGAAAACACTAAGTTTTTGATAAGTTCTCGATTTTTATAATCTGAAGGATCTTTTCGTGTCAAATTGGCCTTATCTATTTGTTTTTTCTTTAAATTTTTAATTCTCTGCCTTAATTCTTCCCATTCATTTTCATTCAGATTAGAATGAACTAGATCAATTGGTTTATACTTTGTCGCTGAATGAATAGTGTTATTATATATTTCCGTTGCCTTCAAGACCAAAGATTTGTCATCAGTATCTTTATACTCATGGTTTAACTTAAAAAGTCGAATATGTTCGTTAAGTGTCGAATGGAATCTTTCCAATGTGGAATTACCTGTGTGGGTATTAGGGGACGTAAAATGGTAAAGTATATTTTCTTTGTTTAAATTTTTTTTTATATATGCCGTGTTAAACTCATTGTCCGCTACTATTTTTTTTTGGCTTACCTAAAAGTGAAAATCTAAATTTTAAAATGTCGGCAATTGTTAGGGAATTTCTATCTGTCAAGGGGTGAATAGATACATGTTTAGTTAGCTTGTCAATACAAGTAAGGAACATATTATTTTTGTTCAAAAACCAAATATCGATGTGTAGTATTTCATAGGGCTTATTCGGAGTTTCGGATATCATAAATTTAGGAAGGATCGGATTACGATCGTATTTACACATATTGCATAATATACAATTATTTATGAACTTATGAATTTCTAGCCTGATGTTGGGATAATAGTAGAGGTTTTTGAGTTCTAAAAATGTTTCTTCGATACCTCTATGATTCTTAATATGGTGGGCTTTTTCAATTAACTCCATTAATGTTTCAAGGGAAGTTATGTCCTTCAAATATCGTGTACACCTCAGGAATTTCATATTAGTGGAGTTGGAGAAATATTTGACTAGAGTGTTTTGAAGTTCTAGAAAAATGTCATCATTGTCACAATAGATCCCTAGCGTTCCTTTTACAGGAAATAACTCTCTTAAAATCTTAAGTACGTTTTCCTCATCGTACTGCTTTAGGGATATTATCGACCTCCTTTTCTTTTTATACAAAATCTTATTTTTATATGAGTCGGATTTGCTTTTTTCAATGACCAATTGATATTTATATATATTTACTGGAGTTTCTGTTATGTGAATGTGATCATTCAAATTTTCAATACCAGTATGTACCGTAACTAGATCAGAACGAATTTCTTCGCTTTCTAACTTGTTTACATCTAAGCGACTAAGAAAATCTGCAACGTTATTCTCCTTACCTTTGATGTATTCGATGTCAAAATCGAATTCGCTCAGCTTAATTTTCCACCGTTGTAGTTTGGAGTTGGGTTCTTTAAGCGAATTCAGCCAAACTGGTGGTCCGTGGTCTGTTTGGACCTTGAATTTACGGCCATACAAATAGGGTCTGAAATACTTTGTTGCCCATACTATGGATAGAAGTTCTTTCTCCACAGTGCTGTAATGCGTTTCATGTTGATTTAGGGTCCTTGAGGCGAATGCAATTGGGTGGTGATCTTGCGAGAGCACGGCACCTAATGCCGCATTACTGGCATCAGTTGTTAGTGTAAATAATTTATTAAAGTCCGGGCATGCCAGTATAGGGCAAGTACATACAAGTTCTTTAAGTTTATTAAAGGACTCGATGTACTCCCTATCTTTGGTATTGATTTTATTACCTTTTTTGAGGCATTTGGTCATTGGCAGGGCTACTTCAGAGTAGTCCTTAATGAATTTTCTGTAAAATCCAGTGACTCCTAAGAAGGACTTAATTTGCTTCGTGGTGTAAGGTATTTTAATATCTTTAATTGTCTTAATTTTGTTGGGGTTTGGGCTAATACCTTTTTCCGATACGATATGACCTAAATATTCAGTTTCCCGTCTTAAAAAACTACATTTATCAATTTGAACCTTAAGGTTATATTGTAGAAGTTTCTCAAAGATTTTGTTGAGAGAGACAATGTGCTCTTGAAGTGAGGTGGAAAAAATAAGGATGTCATCCAAATATACCACACATATTTTATTAATATATTCCGCAAGTACCTCATTCATCATCCTTTGAAAGGATGCTGGAGCGTTTTTAAGTCCAAAAGGCATTCGAGTGAACTCAAAATGCTCGTTTGCGGTGGAAAAGGCTGTCTTATGTTGGTCTTCTTTACATATAGGAATTTGATGAAATCCCTTAGCTAAGTCAAGTGTAGAGAAGTATTGGGCATTTCCTAATTTTGATAATATATCCTCTATGTTAGGAATAGGGAATCTGTCGTCGATCGTAATATCATTTAATTTTCTATAATCGATAACTATTCGCCGTTTCTGTACTCCTGAGTTATCTATTTTCTTAGGTACTACCCAAATAGGAGCATTGTATGGGCTTGATGACCTTACAATGATTCCTGAAGATAGCATTTCAGAGATTTGCCGATCTACCTCAGACTTGTGGGCCTCGGGATACCTATAATTTTTGGAAAAAATTGGGATATCGTGTTTTGTTGGAATCTTGTGACTGTATCTTGCGGCAGCTGATAAGTTGTCGCCTTCGACATAAAAAACTTTTTGGAAGTTTCGAATTGTTAATGATAAATATTTCATTTCTTCTTCATTAAGACCGTCAGACTTAAATTTATGGATTAATTTTTCTGTACTCAGATTTTCAAAATTGATTTCTATTTGGTCTTTACTAAACGCATTAATTTCTTCATTCGTTAATTTATTTGGGTAATTATCAAATACTAATGGTAAGGTAGCTTCTTTTGTTTTTAATTCTAATCGGAGGGGGGGTCTATTTCCCCCCGTTTAGCCGGGAGGGGCAATTTTCTAAAAAATTGACTTAATTTCGAAAAAAATTATTAAAAATCAACAGTTACATCCACAATGACACGATATACATTTTTGTAAAGCCAGAAATCTCTTCTTTCATATTGATTTTAAATGAAGCTGTTTTAAGGAGTAGTTTTTGAGAAATTAATTTTCAAACTCAAAATTTTGAAAAAAAAAAAAATTTGAACTACTTTTTTTCAAAATTGTATGTAATTAAGTAGTATTTTTTTTTCAAAAATTCAGTGCTCTTATTAGTTTTTAATTAAAAACGGAAAACCGGATGCAAAAATGTCTTGTAGTTTTTGAGAAATTAAAAAAAAACCCGAACCATTTTTTTCTAAGAAAAACCTTTTTTTTTTGTTTTAACGCGGCTGGACTTGTAAGCAAATTAATGTATGAAACATTGACCCCGTTTTTTATTATTTTTAAAAAATTCGGAGTTTTATGAGGACACAATAAAGTGACACAGTATTGGAATAACCCTGGATTAATTCTTTTTTTTCATTGATAACGCCTGAAAACTGACCTGCGAATTTCGTCTGGGTACGCCCGCCACGGATGGGTTCTACCCGAATTTTGGATTTGGTCCGACGCAATCCCTCCCTTAGTACAAGGAGGATGGCTATTATGCTTGGAGTGCCCAAATCTAGAGTATGGAGAGTGCTTCATACCGAAAACTTACACCCGTACCATTTTAGGCCAGTTCAGGGACTCACCTCAAACGACAAGTTTTTGATAGCAGAATTTTGTCGATCATTACTGCTTCGAGATGAAACTGAACGAAACTATTTTGCAAGGATATTCTGGACGGATGAAGCACAGTTTACCAGAGATGGGGTTACTAACTTCCATAATTTGCATCATTGGAATAGCACCAATCCACACAACAAGAAACAAAATAAATCACAACACCGCTTAAGCTGTAATGTTTGCCTTGGTATTGTTGGACAAACTGTAATCTGTTTTTGAATGCCGTTATTATTGGAGAATCATACCTGCAGTTCCTACGAGACCTTTTGCCCGATTTGATGGACAACGTCCCTTTGGTCATAGCAGATAATTTAATTTACCAGTAAGATGGAGCACCAGCACACTACAGCTTACGGGTGAGAAACTGGCTGGATGATAATTTTAGTGACCGTTGGATCGAAAGAAGGGGTCCCACGGAATGGCCACCTAGATCACCAGATTTAACTTCTCTAGATTTTTATGTGTGGGGATTCATGAAGAATTATGTTTACGAAGTGGAAATAGTATCTTTCGAACAACTGAAAGAACGGATTGAAGTCGCTGGACTCAAATTGCAGGAAAATTTGTCAAGCATAGACTTATGTGCAGCCATTAGAAGGAGATATAATCTTTGCCTTCTAAAAAATGGGCATCATATTGAAAATTTATTATAATAAAACTCCGAATTTTTTAAAAATAATAAAAAAAGAGGTCAATGTTTCATACATTAATTTGCCAACAAGTCCAGCCGCGTTAAAACCAAAAAAAAGGTTTTTCTTAGAAAAAAATGGTTCGGGTTTTTTTTTAATTTCTCAAAAACTACAAGACATTTTTGCATCCGGTTTTCTGTTTTTAACTAAAAACTAATAAGAGCATTGAATTTTTGAAAAAAAATTACTACTTAATTACATACAATTTTGAAAAAAAGTAGTTGAACATTTTTTTTTTTCAATTTTTTTTCAAAATTTTGAGTTTCAAAATTAATTTCTCAAAAACTACTCCTTAAAACAGCTTCATTTAAAATCAGGATGAAGGAAGAGGTTTCTGGCTTTACAAAAAGGTATATCACGCATTGTGGATGTAACTGTTGATTTTTAATATTTTTTTTTCCAAATTAAGTCAATTTTTTAGAAAATTGCCCCTCCCGGCTAAACGGGGGGAAATAGACCGCCCCCTCCGATACGATTTTTTTCTTGTCTTGACTAGACCTACACGCTCTAGCTTTTTGGCACACTGCTCGTGGGACACCCTGTATATATATATATATATATATATATATATATATATATATTAAATTAAATAAGTATGAATTTGTAACTTAAATGTTTAATGCTTTAATTCTCCAAAGGTTATGATATTATAATATTTTATACAAAATTAAACGTAATATGCTGCATTTACAATTTGGTATGTTCTTATATCTATAGAATTGAGAATATTAAATATATACATATATAATTGTAATTAACTTATTTCATTATTGATTGAATGCTATGGTTCAGGTCTGTTGACATTTTTTTTTTGTTTTTACTACCGTTTTCCTGCGTGAGTAATCTCTTCTAATCGACTTTGAATCAAATTCCATACTTTTTATTGACTGCTGGTATTTGTATTTTCTTTTAACTATCTGCCTATCACGTTTATAACCGTCTTTATCCCCAAAATGCGTTTTTTTTCTTTCTTTCACGTCTTTTGTGACATAACGAGGTAGGTGTTTAAGTGAAAACACTAAGTTTTTGATAAGTTCTCGATTTTTATAATCTGAAGGATCTTTTCGTGTCAAATTGGCCTTATCTATTTGTTTTTTCTTTAAATTTTTAATTCTCTGCCTTAATTCTTCCCATTCATTTTCATTCAGATTAGAATGAACTAGATCAATTGGTTTATACTTTGTCGCTGAATGAATAGTGTTATTATATATTTCCGTTGCCTTCAAGACCAAAGATTTGTCATCAGTATCTTTATACTCATGGTTTAACTTAAAAAGTCGAATATGTTCGTTAAGTGTCGAATGGAATCTTTCCAATGTGGAATTACCTGTGTGGGTATTAGGGGACGTAAAATGGTAAAGTATATTTTCTTTGTTTAAATTTTTTTTTATATATGCCGTGTTAAACTCATTGTCCGCTACTATTTTTTTTTGGCTTACCTAAAAGTGAAAATCTAAATTTTAAAATGTCGGCAATTGTTAGGGAATTTCTATCTGTCAAGGGGTGAATAGATACATGTTTAGTTAGCTTGTCAATACAAGTAAGGAACATATTATTTTTGTTCAAAAACCAAATATCGATGTGTAGTATTTCATAGGGCTTATTCGGAGTTTCGGATATCATAAATTTAGGAAGGATCGGATTACGATCGTATTTACACATATTGCATAATATACAATTATTTATGAACTTATGAATTTCTAGCCTGATGTTGGGATAATAGTAGAGGTTTTTGAGTTCTAAAAATGTTTCTTCGATACCTCTATGATTCTTAATATGGTGGGCTTTTTCAATTAACTCCATTAATGTTTCAAGGGAAGTTATGTCCTTCAAATATCGTGTACACCTCAGGAATTTCATATTAGTGGAGTTGGAGAAATATTTGACTAGAGTGTTTTGAAGTTCTAGAAAAATGTCATCATTGTCACAATAGATCCCTAGCGTTCCTTTTACAGGAAATAACTCTCTTAAAATCTTAAGTACGTTTTCCTCATCGTACTGCTTTAGGGATATTATCGACCTCCTTTTCTTTTTATACAAAATCTTATTTTTATATGAGTCGGATTTGCTTTTTTCAATGACCAATTGATATTTATATATATTTACTGGAGTTTCTGTTATGTGAATGTGATCATTCAAATTTTCAATACCAGTATGTACCGTAACTAGATCAGAACGAATTTCTTCGCTTTCTAACTTGTTTACATCTAAGCGACTAAGAAAATCTGCAACGTTATTCTCCTTACCTTTGATGTATTCGATGTCAAAATCGAATTCGCTCAGCTTAATTTTCCACCGTTGTAGTTTGGAGTTGGGTTCTTTAAGCGAATTCAGCCAAACTGGTGGTCCGTGGTCTGTTTGGACCTTGAATTTACGGCCATACAAATAGGGTCTGAAATACTTTGTTGCCCATACTATGGATAGAAGTTCTTTCTCCACAGTGCTGTAATGCGTTTCATGTTGATTTAGGGTCCTTGAGGCGAATGCAATTGGGTGGTGATCTTGCGAGAGCACGGCACCTAATGCCGCATTACTGGCATCAGTTGTTAGTGTAAATAATTTATTAAAGTCCGGGCATGCCAGTATAGGGCAAGTACATACAAGTTCTTTAAGTTTATTAAAGGACTCGATGTACTCCCTATCTTTGGTATTGATTTTATTACCTTTTTTGAGGCATTTGGTCATTGGCAGGGCTACTTCAGAGTAGTCCTTAATGAATTTTCTGTAAAATCCAGTGACTCCTAAGAAGGACTTAATTTGCTTCGTGGTGTAAGGTATTTTAATATCTTTAATTGTCTTAATTTTGTTGGGGTTTGGGCTAATACCTTTTTCCGATATGATATGACCTAAATATTCAGTTTCCCGTCTTAAAAAACTACATTTATCAATTTGAACCTTAAGGTTATATTGTAGAAGTTTCTCAAAGATTTTGTTGAGAGAGACAATGTGCTCTTGAAGTGAGGTGGAAAAAATAAGGATGTCATCCAAATATACCACACATATTTTATTAATATATTCCGCAAGTACCTCATTCATCATCCTTTGAAAGGATGCTGGAGCGTTTTTAAGTCCAAAAGGCATTCGAGTGAACTCAAAATGCTCGTTTGCGGTGGAAAAGGCTGTCTTATGTTGGTCTTCTTTACATATAGGAATTTGATGAAATCCCTTAGCTAAGTCAAGGGTAGAGAAGTATTGGGCATTTCCTAATTTTGATAATATATCCTCTATGTTAGGAATAGGGAATCTGTCGTCGATCGTAATATCATTTAATTTTCTATAATCGATAACTATTCGCCGTTTCTGTACTCCTGAGTTATCTATTTTCTTAGGTACTACCCAAATAGGAGCATTGTATGGGCTTGATGACCTTACAATGATTCCTGAAGATAGCATTTCAGAGATTTGCCGATCTACCTCAGACTTGTGGGCCTCGGGATACCTATAATTTTTGGAAAAAATTGGGATATCGTGTTTTGTTGGAATCTTGTGACTGTATCTTGCGACAGCTGATAAGTTGTCGCCTTCGACATAAAAAACTTTTTGGAAGTTTCGAATTGTTAATGATAAATATTTCATTTCTTCTTCATTAAGACCGTCAGACTTAAATTTATGGATTAATTTTTCTGTACTCAGATTTTCAAAATTGATTTCTATTTGGTCTTTACTAAACGCATTAATTTCTTCATTCGTTAATTTATTTGGGTAATTATCAAATACTAATGGTAAGGTAGCTTCTTTTGTTTTTAATTCTAATCGGAGGGGGGGTCTATTTCCCCCCGTTTAGCCGGGAGGGGCAATTTTCTAAAAAATTGACTTAATTTCGAAAAAAAATTATTAAAAATCAACAGTTACATCCACAATGACACGATATACATTTTTGTAAAGCCAGAAATCTCTTCTTTCATACTGATTTTAAATGAAGCTGTTTTAAGGAGTAGTTTTTGAGAAATTAATTTTCAAACTCAAAATTTTGAAAAAAAAAAAAATTTGAACTACTTTTTTTCAAAATTGTATGTAATTAAGTAGTAATTTTTTTTCAAAAATTCAGTGCTCTTATTAGTTTTTAATTAAAAACGGAAAACCGGATGCAAAAATGTCTTGTAGTTTTTGAGAAATTAAAAAAAAACCCGAACCATTTTTTTCTAAGAAAAACCTTTTTTTTTTGTTTTAACGCGGCTGGACTTGTAAGCAAATTAATGTATGAAACATTGACCCCGTTTTTTATTATTTTTAAAAAATTCGGAGTTTTATGAGGACACAATAAAGTGACACAGTATTGGAATAACCCTGGATTAATTCTTTTTTTTCATTGATAACGCCTGAAAACTGACCTGCGAATTTCGTCTGGGTACGCCCGCCACGGATGGGTTCTACCCGAATTTTGGATTTGGTCCGACGCAATCCCTCCCTTAGTACAAGGAGGATGGCTATTATGCTTGGAGTGCCCAAATCTAGAGTATGGAGAGTGCTTCATACCGAAAACTTACACCCGTACCATTTTAGGCCAGTTCAGGGACTCACCTCAAACGACAAGTTTTTGAGAGCAGAATTTTGTCGATCATTACTGCTTCGAGATGAAACTGAACGAAACTATTTTGCAAGGATATTCTGGACGGATGAAGCACAGTTTACCAGAGATGGGGTTACTAACTTCCATAATTTGCATCATTGGAATAGCACCAATCCACACAACAAGAAACAAAATAAATCACAACACCGCTTAAGCTGTAATGTTTGCCTTGGTATTGTTGGACAAACTGTAATCTGTTTTTGAATGCCGTTATTATTGGAGAATCATACCTGCAGTTCCTACGAGACCTTTTGCCCGATTTGATGGACAACGTCCCTTTGGTCATAGCAGATAATTTAATTTACCAGTAAGATGGAGCACCAGCACACTACAGCTTACGGGTGAGAAACTGGCTGGATGATAATTTTAGTGACCGTTGGATCGAAAGAAGGGGTCCCACGGAATGGCCACCTAGATCACCAGATTTAACTTCTCTAGATTTTTATGTGTGGGGATTCATGAAGAATTATGTTTACGAAGTGGAAATAGTATCTTTCGAACAACTGAAAGAACGGATTGAAGTCGCTGGACTCAAATTGCAGGAAAATTTGTCAAGCATAGACTTATGTGCAGCCATTAGAAGGAGATATAATCTTTGCCTTCTAAAAAATGGGCATCATATTGAAAATTTATTATAATAAAACTCCGAATTTTTTAAAAATAATAAAAAAAGAGGTCAATGTTTCATACATTAATTTGCCAACAAGTCCAGCCGCGTTAAAACCAAAAAAAAGGTTTTTCTTAGAAAAAAATGGTTCGGGTTTTTTTTTAATTTCTCAAAAACTACAAGACATTTTTGCATCCGGTTTTCTGTTTTTAACTAAAAACTAATAAGAGCATTGAATTTTTGAAAAAAATTACTACTTAATTACATACAATTTTGAAAAAAAAGTAGTTGAACATTTTTTTTTTTTCAATTTTTTTTCAAAATTTTGAGTTTCAAAATTAATTTCTCAAAAACTACTCCTTAAAACAGCTTCATTTAAAATCAGGATGAAGGAAGAGGTTTCTGGCTTTACAAAAAGGTATATCACGCATTGTGGATGTAACTGTTGATTTTTAATATTTTTTTTTCCAAATTAAGTCAATTTTTTAGAAAATTGCCCCTCCCGGCTAAACGGGGGGAAATAGACCGCCCCCTCCGATACGATTTTTTTCTTGTCTTGACTAGACCTACACGCTCTAGCTTTTTGGCACACTGCTCGTGGGACACCCTGTATATATATATATATATATATATATATATATATATATATTAAATTAAATAAGTATGAATTTGTAACTTAAATGTTTAATGCTTTAATTCTCCAAAGGTTATGATATTATAATATTTTATACAAAATTAAACGTAATATGCTGCATTTACAATTTGGTATGTTCTTATATCTATAGAATTGAGAATATTAAATATATACATATATAATTGTAATTAACTTATTTCATTATTGATTGAATGCTATGGTTCAGGTCTGTTGACATTTTTTTTTTGTTTTTACTACCGTTTTCCTGCGTGAGTAATCTCTTCTAATCGACTTTGAATCAAATTCCATACTTTTTATTGACTGCTGGTATTTGTATTTTCTTTTAACTATCTGCCTATCACGTTTATAACCGTCTTTATCCCCAAAATGCGTTTTTTTTCTTTCTTTCACGTCTTTTGTGACATAACGAGGTAGGTGTTTAAGTGAAAACACTAAGTTTTTGATAAGTTCTCGATTTTTATAATCTGAAGGATCTTTTCGTGTCAAATTGGCCTTATCTATTTGTTTTTTCTTTAAATTTTTAATTCTCTGCCTTAATTCTTCCCATTCATTTTCATTCAGATTAGAATGAACTAGATCAATTGGTTTATACTTTGTCGCTGAATGAATAGTGTTATTATATATTTCCGTTGCCTTCAAGACCAAAGATTTGTCATCAGTATCTTTATACTCATGGTTTAACTTAAAAAGTCGAATATGTTCGTTAAGTTTCGAATGGAATCTTTCCAATGTGGAATTACCTGTGTGGGTATTAGGGGACGTAAAATGGTAAAGTATATTTTCTTTGTTTAAATTTTTTTTTATATATGCCGTGTTAAACTCATTGTCCGCTACTATTTTTTTTTGGCTTACCTAAAAGTGAAAATCTAAATTTTAAAATGTCGGCAATTGTTAGGGAATTTCTATCTGTCAAGGGGTGAATAGATACATGTTTAGTTAGCTTGTCAATACAAGTAAGGAACATATTATTTTTGTTCAAAAACCAAATATCGATGTGTAGTATTTCATAGGGCTTATTCGGAGTTTCGGATATCATAAATTTAGGAAGGATCGGATTACGATCGTATTTACACATATTGCATAATATACAATTATTTATGAACTTATGAATTTCTAGCCTGATGTTGGGATAATAGTAGAGGTTTTTGAGTTCTAAAAATGTTTCTTCGATACCTCTATGATTCTTAATATGGTGGGCTTTTTCAATTAACTCCATTAATGTTTCAAGGGAAGTTATGTCCTTCAAATATCGTGTACACCTCAGGAATTTCATATTAGTGGAGTTGGAGAAATATTTGACTAGAGTGTTTTGAAGTTCTAGAAAAATGTCATCATTGTCACAATAGATCCCTAGCGTTCCTTTTACAGGAAATAACTCTCTTAAAATCTTAAGTACGTTTTCCTCATCGTACTGCTTTAGGGATATTATCGACCTCCTTTTCTTTTTATACAAAATCTTATTTTTATATGAGTCGGATTTGCTTTTTTCAATGACCAATTGATATTTATATATATTTACTGGAGTTTCTGTTATGTGAATGTGATCATTCAAATTTTCAATACCAGTATGTACCGTAACTAGATCAGAACGAATTTCTTCGCTTTCTAACTTGTTTACATCTAAGCGACTAAGAAAATCTGCAACGTTATTCTCCTTACCTTTGATGTATTCGATGTCAAAATCGAATTCGCTCAGCTTAATTTTCCACCGTTGTAGTTTGGAGTTGGGTTCTTTAAGCGAATTCAGCCAAACTGGTGGTCCGTGGTCTGTTTGGACCTTGAATTTACGGCCATACAAATAGGGTCTGAAATACTTTGTTGCCCATACTATGGATAGAAGTTCTTTCTCCACAGTGCTGTAATGCGTTTCATGTTGATTTAGGGTCCTTGAGGCGAATGCAATTGGGTGGTGATCTTGCGAGAGCACGGCACCTAATGCCGCATTACTGGCATCAGTTGTTAGTGTAAATAATTTATTAAAGTCCGGGCATGCCAGTATAGGGCAAGTACATACAAGTTCTTTAAGTTTATTAAAGGACTCGATGTACTCCCTATCTTTGGTATTGATTTTATTACCTTTTTTGAGGCATTTGGTCATTGGCAGGGCTACTTCAGAGTAGTCCTTAATGAATTTTCTGTAAAATCCAGTGACTCCTAAGAAGGACTTAATTTGCTTCGTGGTGTAAGGTATTTTAATATCTTTAATTGTCTTAATTTTGTTGGGGTTTGGGCTAATACCTTTTTCCGATATGATGTGACCTAAATATTCAGTTTCCCGTCTTAAAAAACTACATTTATCAATTTGAACCTTAAGGTTATATTGTAGAAGTTTCTCAAAGATTTTGTTGAGAGAGACAATGTGCTCTTGAAGTGAGGTGGAAAAAATAAGGATGTCATCCAAATATACCACACATATTTTATTAATATATTCCGCAAGTACCTCATTCATCATCCTTTGAAAGGATGCTGGAGCGTTTTTAAGTCCAAAAGGCATTCGAGTGAACTCAAAATGCTCGTTTGCGGTGGAAAAGGCTGTCTTATGTTGGTCTTCTTTACATATAGGAATTTGATGAAATCCCTTAGCTAAGTCAAGTGTAGAGAAGTATTGGGCATTTCCTAATTTTGATAATATATCCTCTATGTTAGGAATAGGGAATCTGTCGTCGATCGTAATATCATTTAATTTTCTATAATCGATAACTATTCGCCGTTTCTGTACTCCTGAGTTATCTATTTTCTTAGGTACTACCCAAATAGGAGCATTGTATGGGCTTGATGACCTTACAATGATTCCTGAAGATAGCATTTCAGAGATTTGCCGATCTACCTCAGACTTGTGGGCCTCGGGATACCTATAATTTTTGGAAAAAATTGGGATATCGTGTTTTGTTGGAATCTTGTGACTGTATCTTGCGGCAGCTGATAAGTTGTCGCCTTCGACATAAAAAACTTTTTGGAAGTTTCGAATTGTTAATGATAAATATTTCATTTCTTCTTCATTAAGACCGTCAGACTTAAATTTATGGATTAATTTTTCTGTACTCAGATTTTCAAAATTGATTTCTATTTGGTCTTTACTAAACGCATTAATTTCTTCATTCGTTAATTTATTTGGGTAATTATCAAATACTAATGGTAAGGTAGCTTCTTTTGTTTTTAATTCTAATGTGTCGAAGTCAACTATAGCATGTAATGGACTTAAAACATTACACAAAATTACTATTTAACTCTGTTTCAATCATCTCTATTTTTGCAGATGGTCTATTGAATTCTTTGAACAATGGAATAGTTATCTTTGAATTCACCAATGTATTTGAATTTATAGATTTGAGCAATAAAGGCTTCTCAAGAACCGTTTTGAAGGTGCTGTGAAATAAACCTTTTTGGATTAGTGAGGTACCTGCTCCAGAGTCAATTAGCAACTTAAGTGGGATTGATTTGGTCTGAACTATTATGCAGGGAAGATTTCGGAGGTGCCTGATCGAAAATTTTGGAATCTCGAATCAGTAGTTTGGGCAGATTCATCAACAGCGAGATCTTGAGCTTGCAGGTGATCTACTTCCATTGCCTGATGAGTATTTCGGGATGTACCTGACCTGGGAACAGTGTGTCTATTATTAAAAGAGTTGCCTCCGAAATGTTCCGAGTTACTGAACCTTTGATTTTGTTGCTGAGAACTACCTGAGTATTGAGGGCGAGGGTGTGAAAACTGATTTGAATTGTATCTAGGATTTGAGCCTTGAAAGTTTCTGAAATTTGTACTGGAGTTATTTCTTTGATAATTTGATTGATTATTACTGTTTTGTTGTATATTTGATACGGGATTTCTATTGTAATTTGGTTTTTGTCTGTGTGAATGATGGGGTGAATTAAACGAGCCATAAAAGTTATTTGTATCGATCAAAATTTCCCTCGCCTCCCTAAAACTTTTTGGGTTCCTAGCATGTAAAATAAGTTTTGGTTCGCTAGGTAATTTATTTGTAAAAATCTTAAGAGCCATTTCTTCGTTTCGGATACTGTCAAACCAAATGGGAATGTCAACAGAAAGATCAGATTTAATGTTCAATTGTGTTACAAGATTTAGAGTTTTTTCAAATAAATTTTCAACCGAACTATTGAAATTTAACAATTTAATCTTATCTATCAGGTTCTCTATACTATCATTTATTGTGCAATTAGTTTTAAGAATTTCCTTAATTTCGGACCAACGTATTGGATTACTGTTATTGATCAGGACAATATTTGCGCGATCTTTAATTGTTTGCCTAACCGATAAATCTAAGAATCCTTTAGATGTTTCATCTAAATGACTCGTAAGTGCATAAATATAGTCTACATGCTTAATAAATAAATCAAGTTCTTCTGGCAGTCCAGTATATTCATTGATGCATTTTACTAATTCTAACAGTTTCAATGCCTCCATACATCTGTTGTTAATAATATGTATAGTTGAGATGTTCTTGAGGAGCTTCTTGATGCTTGATGTGATCCCTGGATATAATCGTTTTCAACTTCACAATGTGTTTTTGTTTTCTGTGTTATATATTGTCACTTTTATTTGTGTTAAATATTGTTACTGTTGTTTTTTTTTTTGTTTTTGTTTTTGTTTTTGTTGTATATGCACTGTTTTTATAAATTGATTTAAAAATCTCTAATTTAGTTTGTCTGATCTTTTCTGTTTCTGATCTTTCTGAGTAACTTAGTTAATAGCGATTATATATAATCTTATTTAATAGTTATTAATGTTTTTTGTTTTTTTTTTTGTTTTGGATTCACTTTACTTCGATTTTTGTAATTTGTAATTTGTATTTAATTTGTTTTGCGTGAAATAGAAATAATTTTCTTCTTGCAGTTTTTCCCGTTTTCACCGACTGCGCCAGTTACATTAGTTCTAGTAAGAAAACACTTCAGCTTTTATTTTTTCTATTTTTATTTTATTTTAAATGTTAAATGTTCGACATTCACTACTGAACTGCACTAACTTTTCACATAGACTTAACATTACACATCGTTTTACAATAGAAATTATACGTAAATAACATAAAGATAACATGTACGGGTAAACAAATGAACTCACAAAAGAGAACACGAAAGCGATTGCAGTATTACAGAAAACGCTTGATATGTAAATAACATAAGAATAACATGCACGAGTAAACAAATGAACTAACAAAAGAGAGCGCGAGAGACATAACAAATTTAGTATTACACAAAATGCTTCATACCGCTCGTTCATCCATTAGTCGTGCATGGCAACCAAAAATAACACTTTCGAACTTGTGTTCAGGGATTGGCTTGCGATGAACGTCATTTACCCAACTTGGATGCCTGATACAAGTTACATAAGCCGTGGCTGTATTTACTGTCGATCTTATTTTATTTTAACAGGTTGCATGCATGTGACTCCAGGTGTGTCAAGAGGGAATTGATACCTTAAAATTTTGGCTGAAGTTATACCTTGGAAGACAATTGTCTATATGGGGTATTTTTAGGATTTCATGCCTGTTTATTTCATTAAGAATGTCAGGATGAAAGAGCCTGGAATTAGAATCATCCTCCGCGATAAGTTTATGAGCGAATATTATTGGTTCTTTTTTAAGTTGGAGGTGTACGGGTCGTCGGTCCGTGATGACTTCTAGCGCTGCTGTGGGGTTTTTTCTCATAGCTCCTATTATACAGATACAAGCTAGTCTCTGTGAGATATTTGCGGGTCCATAGAGAGATGCTGGCTTTCTTAAGTGAGAGTTCCAAGTGAGCTTTTCGTCTGGTTTTGCACCTAGATATTTGGCTTCATTTGAGCCGAAGGCACGAAGATTGAAGGCGAACCTCTGGGGAAAGCAGTTAGATCGGCGGAGGTATCCCCTACCGAAACCCATCCGACCCTCTCATCTGCAGTCCCCGCACTTCTTGGCGGCGCGCAGCGCAGAAACCGTCGGCGGCAAGTAAAGGCTGCTGTCGGAGGCACAAGCATGCCAGCACTATCGGCATGCGCCTCAAACACTCCTGCTCTTATTGGTGACGGTCAAATCCCCAATAAGAGTATGCCAGGTTCCAAAACTGACTGGAGGTGCTCCAATGAACCCTGAATCCATTTCCCGTATGCTGGAAAGTGTTTATTCGAATATTAACTTCGATTTCAACCGCAGCACTACATGCCTGAAACTCCATCTCCTCAATAGCCTTCCCTTCTCCCAATCATAGTTTCAAAGGATCGCGCCCACCCTCCACCCTTTTATTTTTTTTTTTCTATTTTTCTATTCCTTTTTTTCTATTTTTTTTTTTCCATTTTTCTATTCCTTTTTTTTTCCATTTTTCTTTTCCTTTTTTTTCTTCTATTTTTCTATTCCTTTCTCCACCTCAATAACCCCAAACACCATATCCACACCACTACGCTACACTACAGCAACTGTGCACCTCAGTCTAAATACTCATATTTATAGAATAACACACAAAAAAAGTTGAATTTATTTTGCAGTGTTTCTTGGCAAGTGTTTTTTTTTACAGTGTTTTTGGCAAAGTTTTTTTTTCAAATGTTGGATCACATGGGGTTGTTGAACAAGACTCTCTGGGCCCTGTGTTGTTGACGTAAGCGCTGACATAGACATCTAGGCTTATAGGCTTATTGATAGGCGTATTTTGTGTCCTTCTTTCTCCTCAAGCCCATTTGTTTATGCTTTGCTGAACGTTACTTTTAAGCTGAATTTTAGCATCAGAGCCGTGGATAGCATGTCCGAAAACAGGTTCTTAGGTGCGACTGGCCTAATTAAATTACTAAATTCAAATTTTTTTTTTGCAGTTTTCTCCGGAGTTAATCTCTTTCTCTGTTCCCTTGGCTTTGAACCCACAGCGTTGAAGTGGATATCTTCTTATTTGAAAAACCGTTAGATTTAGATTTAGATTAAGGTGGGGAGAGGGACAATGTCACCTAATCACTGCGGCCTCTGATAGGCCTACTGTGATGTCCCCTCAAAAATCCTAGAAAGTTTAAGGAGTTCTTTAGTTCTTGGTTTGTAGGAACATCTTGGCTTGTCTGCTACCTTACGTTTGTGTCCAGTAGTGGTTGGCCGTGTTCCTCAACCATTCCTTTATGTAGCATTTTATGGTGCTGATATGTATGCCGCAGAATGGTCTTGGCATCATGAATGGTGATGCAGAGCCTTTTCTTTCTAATAGGTCTGCTTTTTCGTTTCCTCTATGGCCACTGTGTCCTGGTATCCACATGAGGTGAACTCTAGTTGGAAGCAGTCCCATACCAATACTTTTGAGGGCTTAAAGTGCAGCCTTGCTGTCAGAGAGAGTATAAATGTTTTTATTGGTTATAGCTCTGTTTATATTTTCTCTGAGGCAGAGTTCAATAGGGAATATCTCTGCTTGAAATACGGAGTTGTATCTGTCTATGCTGTGATAGATGTGTGTTCCAGTGTTGGCTCCGTATACTCCAGCCCCAACACCTTCGTTCGTTTTGGATCCATCTGTGTACCATACATAGGATTGACTAGCTGTGGGGGTTTTTCTCATAGCTCCTATTATACAGATACAAGCTAGTCTCTGTAGTTTGTTGAGCTTGGCTTGTACTGATGTTTGTTTTGTTTTGCGCCTCCAGACGGGCGCAGCGTATGTGAGAATTGGTCTAGTGATGGCTTTGTATAGCCAGCGAGATATCTTAGGATTAACGGCCCAAGTTTTTCCAGTGAGATATTTGCGGGTCCATAGAGAGATGCTGGCTTTCTCAATGGCCTTTGTGATGTGAGAGTTCCAAGTGAGCTTTTCGTCTAGTTTTGCACCTAGATATTTGGCTTCGTTTGAGCCGAAGGCACGAAGATTGAAGGCGAACCTCTGGGGAAAGCAGTTAGATCGGCGGAGGTATTCCCTACCGAAACCCATCCGACCCTCTCATCTGCAGCCCCGTACTTCTTGGCGGCGCGCAGCGCAGAAAACGTCGGCGGCTAGTAAAGGCTGCTGCAGGAGGCACAAGCATGCCAGCACTATCGGCATGCGCCTCAAACACTCCTGCTCTTATTGGTCACGGTCAAATCCCCAATAAGAGCATGCCAGGTTCCAAAACTGACTGGAGGTGCTCCAATGAACCCTGAATCCATTTCCCGTATGCTAGAAAGTGTTTATTCGAATTCATTTTATTCGATTTCACTACATGCCTGAAACTCCGTCTCCTCAATAGCCTTCCCTTCTCCCAATCATAGTTTCAAAGGATTGCGCCCACCCTCCACCCTTTTATATTTTTTTTTTCTATTTTTCTATTCCTTTTTTTATATTTTTCTATTAATTTTTTTCTATCCCTTTCATTCCATTTTTCTATTCCTTTTTTTCTATTTTTTTTCCATTTTTCTATTCCTTTTTTTTTCTTTTTTTTCCATTTTTCTTTTCCATTTTTTTATTTTTTTTTCTTCTATTTTTCTATTCCTTTCTCCACCTCACCAACCCCAAACACCATATCCACACCACTACACTACACTACAGCAACTGAGCACCTCAGTCTGAATACTCATATTTATAGAATAACAAACAAAAAAAGTTGAATTTATTTTGCAGTGTTTCTTGGCAAGCGTTTTTTTTTTTTACAGTGTTTTTGGCAAAGTTTTTTTTTTTCAAATGTTTGATCACATGGGGTTGTTGAACAAGACTCTCTGGGCCCTGTGTTGTTGCCGTAAGCGCTGACATAGACATCTAGGCTTATAGTTTTATTGATAGGCGTATTTTGTGTCCTTCTTTCTCTTCAAGCCCATTTGTTTATGCTTTGCTGAACGTTACTTTTAAGCTGAATTTTAGCATCAGAGCCGTGGATATGTCCGAAAACAGGTTCTTAGGTGCGACTGGCCTAATTAAATTACTAAATTCAGATTTTTTTTTTGCAGTTTTCTCCGGAGTTAATTTCTTTCTCTGTTCCCTTGGCTTTGAACCCACTGCGTTGAAGTGGATATCTTCTTATTTGAAAAACCGTTAGATTTAGATTTAGATTAAGGTGGGGAGAGGGACAATGTCACCTAATCACTTCGGCCTCTGATAGGCCTATTGTGATGTCCCCTCAAAAATCCTAGAAAGTTCAAGGAGTTGTTTAGTTCTTGGTTTGTAGGAACATCTTGGCTTGTCTGCTACCTTACGTTTGTGTCCATTAGTGGTTGGCCGTGTTCCTCAATCATTCCTTTATGTAGCATTTTATGGTGCTGATATGTATGCCGCAGAATGGTCTTGGCATCATGAATTGTGATGCAGAGCCTTTTCTTGCTAATAGGTCTGCTTTTTCGTTTCCTCTATGGCCACTCTGTCCTGGTATCCACATGAGGTGAACTCTAGTTGTAAGCAGTCCCATACCAATTTAGAGGTGACTTCGAAGCTTTTGAGGGCTAAAAGTGCAGCCTTGCTGTCGGAGAGAGTATAAATGTTTTTATTGGTTATAGCTCTGTTTATATTTTCTCTGAGGCAGAGTTCAATAGCGAATATCTCTGCTTGAAATACGGAGTTGTATCTGTATATGCTGTGATAGATGTGTGTTCCAGTGTTGGCTCCGTATACTCCAGCCCCAACATCTTCGTTCGTTTTGGATCCATAGGATTGACGATCGAAGGAAGGTCTATTTTGCTCCCAGGTGTGTCAAGAGGGAATTGAGATCTTAAAATTTTGGCTGAAGTTATACCTTGGAAGACAATTGTCTATATGGGGTATTTTTAGGATTTCATGCCTGTTTAGTTCATTAAGAATGTCAGGATGAAAGAGCCTGGAATTAGAATCATCCTCCGCGATAAGTTTGTGAGCGAATATTATTGGTTCTTTTTTAAGTTGGAGGTGTACGGGTGGTAGGTCCGTGATGACTTCTAGCGCTGCTGTGGGGGTTTTTCTCATAGCTCCTATTGTACAGATACAAGCTAGTCTCTGTAGTTTGTTGAGCTTGGCTTGTACTGATGTCTGTTTTGTTTTGTGCCACCAGACGGGCGCAGCGTATGTGAGAATTGGTCTGGTGATGGCTGTGTATAGCCAGCGAGATATCTTAGGATTAACGGCCCAAGTTTTTCCAGTGAGATATTTGCGGGTCCATAGAGAGATGCTGGCTTTGTCAATGGCCTTTGTGATGTGAGAGTTCCAAGTGAGCTTTTCGTCTAGTTTTGCACCTAGATATTTGGCTTCGTTTGAGCCGAAGGCACGAAGATTGAAGGCGAACCTCTGGGGAGAGCAGTTAGAACGGCGGCCTGAAACTCCGTCTCCTCAATAGCCTTCCCTTCTCCCAATCATAGTTTCAAAGGTTCGCGCCCACCCTCCACCCTTTTATATATTTTTTTTCTATTTTTCTATTCCTTTTTTTCTATTTTTTTTTCTATTTTTCTATTCCTTTTTTTCTATTTTTCTATCCCTTTCATTCCATTTTTCTATTTTTTTCCATTATTCTATTCCTTTTTTTTCTTTTTTTTCCATTTTTCTTTTCCTTTTTTTTCTATTTTTTTTCTTCTATTTTTCTATTCCTTTCTCCACCGCACCAACCCCAAACACCATATCAACACCACTACACTACACTACAGCAACTGAGCACCTCAGTCTGAATACTCATATTTATAGAATAACAAACAAAAAAAGTTGAATTTATTTTGCAGTGTTTCTTGGCAAGTGTTTTTTTTTTTTACAGTGTTTTTGGCAAAGTTTTTTTTTTCAAATGTTTGATCACATGGGGTTGTTGAACAAGACTCTCTGGGCCCTGTGTTGTTGACGTAAGCGCTGACATAGGTCCTTCGAGCCGGATGGCGCAGTAATCTGTCATGGGACGCAATACCATCAAAGGAAGTGAACGACTCATGGGTAGCTCTACGCACCGAAATGAAAGACCTTCAACGCATACAAATACCTCGATGGATCGGGTACAACGAGTCAAGTCACATCCAGCTACATGGATTCAGCGACGCCTCTGAGAAAGCATACGCAGCAGTCGTCTACGCTCGAATTATTCAAGAAAATCAGGAAAGTATCCACATCATCGCAGCCAAAACAAAGGTAGCTCCAATAAAGCGAATAAGTCTACCAAGGTTGGAACTTTGTGGAGCCCTCCTTTTAGCGAAGTTACTAAATCGCATCTCAAAGAGTCTGAAAACAAACAAAGTTGAAACACACGCTTGGACAGACTCAATGATTTGCTTAGCATGGATCACTGGAGATCCATCGACACGTACAACATTCGTAGCGAATCGAATCACAGAAATACAAGAGCTCATACCGCCATCCTCCTGGAAACATGTGGGAAGTAAGGAAAATCCCGCCGACATCGCTTCACGAGGGCTATCGCCAAAGGAAATCATCAACCACAACATGTGGTGGTATGGGCCGGAATTCCTAAGAGGCTATACACCAATTCATACACAGCTAAACAAACCAGCAGAAACAAACCTGGAACTAAAGGAAAAAATTAAAACTAAATGCATCTCAATTTACACAACACATCTTAACAACATACCTGCAAATGTAGCCCAAATCGTCTGTCATCATGCAAGTCTCAATAAAGAACTCATCCAACGATTTTCAACATTAAAACGCCTCATCCGAGTAACAGCAATATGGCGACGATATTTTCAAAACTTACGATCCAAGCCAAGGCAACCTTTAAACATCCATCCACTTACAACTGAAGAACTGCAAGAAGCAAATTATCAACTCATTAAAATAGTACAAAGGGAAATGTTCCCAACAGAAATTGCAGCGCTCGAGAAGGGTTTACTCATTCCTAACGACAGTAAAATCCGAAACTTAAACCCATTCATGGATTCCAATAACCTGTTACGAGTGGGAGGAAGGCTAACAAATGTACCCCTCACACATAATCAACGGCATCCAATCATTCTACACGATGCACACCATTTCTCCAAGTTGATCGCAGTCGAAAATCACATCAACACACTTCACGGCGGTCAACAACTTACAGTGGCGGAAATCAGAAACACATTTTGGATCACAAACATAAAACGTCTCGTCAAATCAACAATCCACAGATGCGTACGCTGCCATCGATACAACGCAAAGGCCCAAGAACAAATTATGGGAAACTTACCAGCAGCGCGAGTAACAATGGCCAGGCCATTCACCAACACCGGTGTAGACTACGCCGGACCGATCGAAATCAAGCTATGGAAAGGGAGATGCACAAAAACAATTAAAGGATATATCGCAGTTTTCGTATGCCTATCAACAAAGGCCATACACATCGAACTAGTAAGCGATTTAAGTGCAGCCGCTTTCATTGCTGCATATAGGAGATTTTGCGCTAGACGGGGAATGTGCGCCAACCTTTTCAGCGACTGTGGCACCAACTTCAAGGGCGCAAACAATGAACTCAAAAGGGACAGTAAGTTCATTTCAGCAGAATGGTCAAAGGAAGTAGCAGAGACTTTAGCTACACAAAACACGACATGGCACTTCAACCCTCCTGCCTCTCCTCACTTCGGAGGATTATGGGAAGCAGGAGTTAAGTCAATAAAACACCATCTTCGACGAACCATCGGCAACTCCAAATTAACATTTGAGGAGTACACCACTCTTCTCACACAAATTGAAGCATGCTTAAACTCCAGACCACTTTGCCCAATAACGCAAGATCCAAACGATCTGACCGTACTAACGCCGGGACACTTCTTAATTGGAGAACCAATTCGCGCACCACCGGACAGAAACGTACAAGAGAAAAATATAAACACTTTAGAAAAATGGAAGTACATACAACGACTCACTCAGGAATTCTGGAGGCAATGGAGTTCAACATATCTTCATCAACTACAGCATCGACCTAAATGGAACCAAAAACAACAAAACATCAAAATTGGAGACATCGTCATCGTAAAAGAAGACAACTTACCACCAACAGCATGGGTCTTAGCGCGAGTGCTGGAACTACATCCGGGTACAGATGGTCTTACGCGCGTGGTGACCATAAAAACCGCCAAAACAACATTTAAACGTCCGATAACAAAAATATCCCCCTTGCCAATTTCGTCCCCTACGAGTATAACAACGCAAGAACTCTCGCAAAGAACTTAAATAAAAAATCAACAAAAAATAAATCAAATAAAACCAAATAACACCCCTTAGCCCCTTTCTCTGATAAACAAAACAAATAAAATAAACAAACTCACCTGAAAATCAATGTTGTGTCCATTGGTTGTCCCTACATGTTATGTGTTATTTTTCGAACATCTACTAATGCACAATTTTCGATTTATTTATTTTTTTTACAAAACAAACATAATATCACATTCAAACACATGAGATGGGCCACCAACAACACACCAAGAACGAAGCAGAAACAACAACACACCAAGAACGAAGCAGAAACAACAACACACCAAAGACGAAGATGTAACAACAACAACATACCAAAACCGAAGATGTAACAACACCAACTGCACACGAAAGATGAAACCATAAACCAACAACACATCTAAGATGAAACTACACATCCGCCAGTCACCGAAGAAACACATCGAGCCTACAAACTCCAAAAAACGATCGCAGAAAACATTAAACACAGCAATTAAATAACCCATCAATCCACCCATTCATCCTTGGGCCGGGAGCATGTTGCTGCACAACAAAACACCAATCAACACAAACACCTTGCACATCTGAAGTATATGTTTGGAAATATATAAATTGAGGTGGCATGGCGGCAGAATGCTATACCAAATGGTGAAACGCACATGCCCACCTCAATTTAACACATCTCACAAACAATCACATCTTAATTAAATATAAAAAACACAAAATATAAAAATTAAAACACTTCAACTTTCACACCACATGACACTTGTAAACAAAAACATAAACTGTCAAATGTGCAAGGTAAATTCACAATCCACATCGCCAAACAAAGTCCACAACTGCAGCCTTGTCAACATCAAGCTGCAGCAACATTGAATTGTATAGAGTCACTAGGGATATGGGTCATCAACCCAATCCAAATACATAATGTTTCACAACATATATTGTACATAACAAAGCTGGAAACCAGCTGACCGAGGGTTTGCATTAAGCAACCCAAGGTACAATAAATCATTATTATACAATCAGCCAACGAAGGCGCATTATAACGTGGTCACATAAGTACACAACAAAGAAACAAAGAAACACACAATTCGTTTTACATATAACGAATAGTTTTACATATAACTTAACAAAGAACATTAACTTGAAACTAGTTTAACATATAACTAACAACCATTACAATAGTTTCACATATAACTTGTAATAACAATCAAACAAGGAACATTTAAATTACATTCAGTTTCACATATAACCTTTGTATTTTAAATGTTGAACAGTGCAAGGTGAAGGAGTTATTCCAACAATAAAAAGGGACAATACTCAACGAATAACACAAAGGAGTCTTTTTTTTATATATACATATTTCTCGTTCGAGCTTAACGCCGCGAACAGGCTTATTGACAGGCGTATTTTGTGTCCTTCTTTCTCTTCAAGCCCATTTGTGTATGCTTTGCTGAACGTTATTTTGAAGCTGAATTTTAGCATCAGAGCCGTGGATAGCATGTCCGAAAATAGGTTCTTAGGTGCGACTGGCCTAATTAAATTACTAAATTCAGATTTTTTTTTTGCAGTTTTCTCCGGAGTTAATCTCTTTCGCTGTTCCCTTGGCTTTGAACCCACTGCGTTGAAGTGGTTATGTTCTTATTTGAAAAACAGTTAGATTTGGATTTAGATTAAAGTGGGGCGAGGGACAATGTCACCTAATCACTGCGGCCTCTGATAGTCCTATTGTGATGTCCCCTCAAAAATCCTAGAAAGTTTAAGGAGTTGTTTAGTTCTTGGTTTGTAGGAACATCTTGGCTTTTCTGCTACCTTACTTTTGTGTCCAGTAGTGGTTGGCCGTATTCCTCAACCATTCCTTTATGTAGCATTTTATGGTGCTGATATGTATGCCGCAGAATGGTCTTGGCATCATGAATGGTGATGCAGAGCCTTTTCTTGCTAATAGGTCTGCTTTTTCGTTTCCTCTATGGCCACTGTGTCCTGGTATCCACATGAGGTTAACTCTAGTTGTAAGCAGTCCCATACCAATTTAGAGGTGACTTCGTAGCTTTTGAGGGCTTAAAGTGCAGCCTTGCTGTCAGAGAGAGTATAAATGTTTTTATTGGTTATAGCTCTGTTTATATTTTCTCTGAGGCAGAGTTCAATAACGAATATCTCTGCTTGATATACGGAGTTGTATCTGTGATAGATGTGTGTTCCAGTGTTGGCTCCGTATACTCCAGCACCAACACCTTCGTTCGTTTTGGATCCATCTGTGTACCATACATAGGATTGACGATCGAAGGAAGGTCTATTTTGCTCCCAGGTGTGTCAAGAGGGAATTGAGACCTTAAAATTTTGGCTGAAGTTATGCCTTGGAAGATTGGTATTTTGATTATGGGGTATTTTTAGGATTTCATGCATGTTTAGTTCATTAAGAATGTCAGGATGAAAGAGCCTGGAATTAGAATCATCCTCCGCGATAAGTTTATGAGCGAATATTATTGGTTCTTTTTTAAGTTGGAGGTGTACGGGTGGTAGGTCCGTGATGACTTCAAACGCTGCTGTGGAGGTTTTTCTCATAGCTTCTATTATACAGATACAAGCTAGTCTCTGTCATTTGTTGAGCTTGGCTTGTACTGATGTTTGTTTTGTTTTGCGCAACCATGAGAATTGGTCTGGTGATGGCTGTGTATAGCCAACGAGATATTTTAGGATTAACGGCCCAAGTTTTTCCAGTGAGATATTTGCGGGTCCATAGTGAGATGCTGGCTTTCTCAATGGTCTTTGTGATGTGAGAGTTCCAAGTGAGCTTTTCGGCTAGTTTTGCGCCTAGATATTTGGCTTCCTTTGAGCCGAAGGCACGAAGATTGAAGGCGAACCTCTGGGGAAAGCAGTTAGATCGGCGGAGGTATTCCCTACCGAAACCCATCCGACCCTCTCATCTGCAGCCCCCGCACTTCTTGGCGGCGCGCAGCGCAGAAAACGTCGGCGGCTAGTAAAGGCTGCTGCAGGAGGCACAAGCATGCCAGCACTATCGGCATGCGCCTCAAACACTCCTGCTCTTATTGGTGACGGTCAAATCTCCAATAAGAGCATGCCAGGTTCCAAAACTGACTGGAGGTGCTCCTATGAACCCTGAATCCATTTCCCGTATGCTGGAAAGTGTTTATTCGAATATTAACTTCGATTTCAACCGCAGCACTGCATGCCTGAAACTCCGTCTCCCCAATAGCCTTCCCTTCTCCCAATCATAGTTTCAAAGGATCGCGCCCACCCTCCACCCTTTTATATTTTTTTTTTTTCTATTTTTCTATTTTTTTCTCTATTTTTCTATTCCTTTTTTTCTATTTTTCTATCCCTTTCATTCCATTTTTTTTTCCTTTTTTTCTATTTTTTTTTTCCATTTTTCTATTCCTTTTTTTTCTTTTTTTTCCATTTTTCTTTTCCATTTTTTTATTTTTTTTTCTTCTATTTTTCTATTGTTATGTGATCACACATTATGTAACCGCATTACTGCACTTAACAACAAGTGACATCGAATATGCTGAGCATGCAATTATAAGTGCATTTGCCTGATGACCTACATACGGCAGCATAAGCAGCTAAACCAAAACAAAAATAAAAACAACGAAATGACAAACGTTTCATATGGGATAAGTAACGCCCATTCAAATAGAACTTACTCCAATTGGCCAAGGCCAAATTCATAACACTGAATGGAATTTGAATTCAAGCGAAATTGGAAGAAGGAAGAAAGCACCGTAGATTTTAGGATAAGTTAGAATAGTAATAATATATTTTCAATCATTGTCTGTATGTATACACTTAAAATGTTAATGGACGACTCGGGATATAAAAGCCCGAGCAGGCCACAATAAAAATCAGAATTAATTAGACAGCCAAGCAAACATCGGCAGTTTTAATTCTCTTGCCTTAAAACGGCAATAGGTAAAAGAGGAGTGCCATATAAATAGGCACCCTGTCTGTCCAACGGCGTTCCACGCCAGAGACAAAAGTTAAGGTCGACTTTTCTCTCTGGGAAGTTTTTCTTTCACCTCGTTTGAAAAAGTGCCAACACATAACATGGCGATCCTGCCTACATAACTGCCATTACATAACATCCTGCCAATACCTAACATGGCTCTATCAATCCCAAACTTAGATTACCGTCATCACCGATGTCAGAAGAAGCCGCTGCTGAATGAACCCACAGGCGTACCAGCATACATATCAACACCGAAGACATTAGACTCAAAATCAAAACCTTTAACTGCATTTTCCACTATGGATGGACACTATCACTTTAAAAGACTACCATTTGGCCTAAAAATTTCTTCCAACAGTTTTCAAAGAATGCTCACAATAGCCTTAACTGGACTAGAATCAGACGCTTTTCTATACGTAGATGACATCATAGTATTTGGTTGCACTTTGTGACATCACAATCAAAATTTAATAAACATTTTCCAACGACTACGAAAATATAATCTTAAATTAAATGCTTCAAAATGCTGTTTCCTTAGACCGGAAGTAGTATATTTGGGACATTTAATTACAGCAGAAGGTATTAAAACGGATCCCTCGAAATACAAAATAATTCAAGAGTATCCGGTACCGAAAAACGCTGACGAAGTAAGAAGATTCGTAGCTTTTTGCAATTATTACCGTCGATTCATAGAAAATTTTGCATCAACCGCTAAATGTCTTAATACTCTACTTAAAAAGAATCAACCTTTCATTTGGTCTAAAGAATGTCAAAAATCTTTCGAAACCTTGAAAAATAAACTAATAAATCCACCGATACTACAATATCCACGGTTTGACAAACCATTCATACTTACAACAGACGCCTCAGACTTCGCTCTAGGAGCAGTTCTTTCGCAAGGCGAAATAGGTTATGACTTGCCAATCTCATATGCAAGTAAATCACTTTCGAAACACGACATAAATAAAGCAGTAATAGAAAAAGAATTACTAGCAATTCATTGGGGAATCAATTTCTTCAAACCATATCTCTTTGGAACAAAATTTATAGTAGTAACAGATCATAGACCTTTAGTTTCTCTATTTACACATAGAAATCCTTCGTCAAAAATGACAAGAATTAGAATGGATCTAGCGGACTACGATTTTGAAATCGTATATAAACCAGGTTCGATAAATACAAATGCTGACGCTTTATCTCGAATAAAAGTAGATTCAGACGCACTAAAAAGAATGATTCCTAACAAAATAGAAACGAAAGAAAACATTAAGACAGTAACAAGGAGTATAAAAAGAAAAGAAAAAATTGATGGTAACAAAGTAGAAAGTAAAAATAGGGCAACATCAAAGGAGAAATGTATATCTCATTCGAAGACTGATCACCTTTACATATGGGAATGCACGTCCTTAACAGACGTAAATAAAATTAAGAAATTAGAATTCAAATTTGAGGCAACTAATAAATCCATGGTAAAAGTAGAAGTAAATGATAAAGTGATTGTTAGATGCAGTGATAATCCTCCGAATTACGATTCGATTATGGAGAAACTGGCATTTGTGTTGGAAAAGTAAAATATATTACAAGTAGGCCTACAAAAAGAAGATGAAATATTTAAGAGAATAGAAGAAAAAGAATTTAGAAAAATATTCAATGAGTTGCAACAGAAGAAAATGAATAAAAAGACCTCTATATTGAAGATAATACTTTACAAAGCCCCTAGAAGAGTTACAGATGATTTAGAGAAATATAAATTGATAGATGAATACCATAATACACCACAGGGAGGACACTTAGGAATCAGAAAAACACTCTTAAAACTCAATCAACGATATATATGGAAAAATATGAACAAGATGATTAAGAAATTCATAAACAATTGTGATTCATGCGCCAGAAATAAACAAACTAGACACATAAGAGAAAATCAGATAATTACAGATACTCCAAGCACGAGTTTTGAAACAATAGAAATCGACACAGTAGGACCTTTAAGACTATCCAACGGATACAGATACATTTTGACAATGCAATGCGAATTAACAAAATACATCATTGCACACCCAATACCCACTAAAGACGCTTTAACAGTAGCAAAAACAATTGTAGAGCAATTAATCTTAAAATTTGGGCATTTCAAGACCTTAAAATCTGACAGAGGTACAGAGTTCACCAACGACTTATTAAAAAACATATGCGACACCTTAAAAATAAGACAGATTTTTTCAACTCCTTACCATCACCAAACATTAGGTTCAGTAGAAAGAAACCACCGAGTATTAAACGAATTTCTATTAAATCTAGCAGAAAATTATGAATGGGACATATGGTTACCATATTACATGTTTGCCTATAATACAACACCTCATGTCACAACACACTACTCGCCACACGAACTGATATTCGGAAAATTACCCCAATTACCAACTGACACATTTACACACATAACGATGAACACTGACGACTACGCGAACGAACTGAAGATCAGGTTACGAACCTCGATCGAGACAGCAAAAAAATACATGAAAGAAGAAAAACAAAACCGACACTCCAAAGAAACCAATAAAAATGTGAACCCATTAAACTTACAAGTAGGAGACTTAGTATTAATTAAAGTAGAAAATAGAAAAAAATACATTAGTCCATACAAAGGCCCATATAAAATCATAGAAAGAAAGGGCATTAATTCAATTATAGATATAAATGGCATGAATAAAGAATTGCACAACAACTTACTAAAACCATAGATAGTATATTAAGAGAATCACACATTTTACTAGATTAACATTAAATAAGAATATATTAAGAAAAATATAATAATAATACAATATAACAATAATATGAATATACTAAGAAAAAAATAACTACCTGTAAACTTCAACTTTCAATTTCGCACGCTCTGAAAAATTCTATTTTCAATATAATTTTTCTCTTAAGGATGAGGGTGTTATGTGATCACACATTATGTAACCGCATATTAACCGCATTACTGCACTTAACAACAAGTGACATCGAATATGCTGAGCATGCAATTATAAGTGCATTTGCCTGATGACCTACATACGGTAGCATAAGCAGCTAAACCAAAACAAAAATAAAAACAACGAAATGACAAACGTTTCATATGGGATAAGTAACGCCCATTCAAATAGAACTTACTCCAATTGGCCAAGGCCAAATTCATAACACTGAATGGAATTTGAATTCAAGCGAAATTGGAAGAAGGAAGAAAGCACCGTAGATTTTAGGATAAGTTAGAATAGTAATAATATATTTTCAATCATTGTCTGTATGTATACACTTAAAATGTTAATGGACGACTCGGGATATAAAAGCCCGAGCAGGCCACAATAAAAATCAGAATTAATTAGACAGCCAAACAAACATCGGCAGTTTTAATTCTCTTGCCTTAAAACGGCAATAGGTAAAAGAGGAGTGCCATATAAATAGGCACCCTGGCGTTCCACGCCGGACACAAACGTTAAGTTCGACCTTTCTCTCTGGGAAGTTTTTCTTTCACCTCGTTTGAAAAAGTGCCAACACATAACACTATTCCTCACCAACCCCAAACACCATATCCACACCACTACACTACACTACAGCAACTGAGCACCTCAGTCTGAATACTCATATTTATAGAATAACAAACAAAAAAAAATTGAATTTATTTTGCAGTGTTTCTTGGCAAGTGTTTTTTTTTTTTACAGTGTTTTTGGCAAAGTTTTTTTTTTCAAATGTTTGATCACATGGGGTTGTTGAACAAGACTCTCTGGGCCTTGTGTTGTTGACGTAAGCGCTGACATAGACATCTAGGCTTATAGGCTTATTGATAGGCGTATTTTGTGTCCTTCTTTCTCTTCAAGCCCATTTGTTTATGCTTTGCTGAACGTTACTTTTAAGCTGAATTTTAGCATCAGAGCCGTGGATATGTTCGAAAACAGGTTCTTAGGTGCGACTGGCCTAATTAAATTACTAAATTCAGATTTTTTTTTTGCAGTTTTCTCCGGAGTTAATCTCTTTCTCTGTTCCCTTGGCTTTGAACCCACTGCGTTGAAGTGGATATCTTCTTATTTGAAAAACCGTTAGATTTAGATTTAGATTAAGGTGGGGAGAGGGACAATGTCACCTAATCACTGCGGCCTCTGATAGGCCTATTGTGATGTCCCCTCAAAAATCCTAGAAAGTTTAAGGAGTTGTTTAGTTCTTGGTTTGTAGGAACATCTTAGCTTGTCTGCTACCTTACGTTTGCGTCCAGTAGTGGTTGGCCGTGTTCCTCAACCATTCCTTTATGAAGCATTTTATGGTGCTGATATGTATGCCTCAGAATGGTCTTGGCATCATGAATGGTGATGCAGAGCCTTTTCTTGCTAATAGGTCTGCTTTTTCGTTTCCTCTATGGATACTGTGTCCTGGTATCCACATGAGGTGAACTCTAGTTGTAAGCAGTCCCATACCAATTTAGAGGTGACTTCGTAGCTTTTGAGGGCTTAAAGTGCAGCTCAGAGGGAGTATAAATGTTTTTGTTGGTTATAGCTCTGTTTATATTTTCTCTGAGGCAGAGTTCAATAGCGAATATCTCTGCTTGAAATACGGAGTTGTATCTGTCTATGCTGTGATAGATGTGTGTTCCAGTGTTGGCTCCGTATACTCCAGCCCCAACACCTTCGTTCGTTTTGGATCCATCTGTGTACCATACATAGGATTGACGATCGAAGGAAGGTCTATTTTGCTCCCAGGTGTGTCAAGAGGGAATTGAGACCTTAAAATTTTGGCTGAAGTTATACCTTGGAAGACAATTATGGGGTATTTTTTGGATTTCATGCCTGTTTAGTTCATTAAGAATGTCTGGATGAAAGAGCCTGGAATTAGAATCATCCTCTGCGATAAGTTTAAGTTTATGAGCGAATATTATTGGTTCTTTTTAAGTTGGAGGTGTACGGGTCTTAGGTCCGTGATGACTTCTAGCGCTGCTGTGGGGGTTTTTCTCATAGCTCCTGTTATACAGTACAAGCTAGTCTCTGTAGTTTGTTGAGCTTGGCTTGTACTGATGTCTGTTTTGTTTTGTGCCACCAGAAGGGCGCAGCGTATGTGAGAATTGGTCTGGTGATGGCTGTGTATAGCCAGCGTGAAATGTTAGGATTAACGGCCCAAGTTTTTCCAGTGAGATATTTGCGGGTCCATAGAGAGATGCTGGCTTTCTCAATGGTCTTTGTGATGTGAGGGTTCCAAGTGAGCTTTTCTAGTCTAGTTTTGCACCTAGATATTTGGCTTCGTTTGACCCGAAGGCACGAATATTGAAGGCGAACCTCTGGGGAAAGCAGTTAGATCGGCGGAGGTATCCCCTACCGAAACCCATCCGATCCTCTCATCTGCAGCCCCGCACTTCTTGGCGGCGCGCAGCGTAGAAAGCGTCGGCGGCTAGTAAAGGCTGCTGCAGGGGGCACAAGCATGCCAGCACTATCGGCATTCGCCTCAAATACTCCTGCTCTTATTGGTGAGGGTCAAATCCCCAATAAGAGCATGCCAGGTTCGAAAACTGACTGGGGGTGCTCCGTCTCCTCAATCGCCTTCCCTTCTCCCAATCATAGTTTCAAAGGATCGCGCCCACCCTCCACCCTTTTAAATTTTTTTTTCTATTTTTCTATTCCTTTTTTTCTATTTTTCTATCCCTTTCATTCCATCTTTCTATTCCTTTTTTCTATTTTTTTTTCCATTTTTCTATTCCTTTTTTTCCATTTTTCTTTTCCATTTTTTTATTTTTTTTTCTTCTATTTTTCTATTCCTTTCTCCACCTCACCAACCCCAAACACCATATCCACACCACTACACTACACTACAGCAACTGAGCACCTCAGTCTGAATACTCATATTTATAGAATAACAAACAAAAAAAGTTGAATTTATTTTGCAGTGTTTCTTGGCAAGTGTTTTTTTTTTACAGTGTTTTTGGCAAAGTTTTTTTTTTCAAATGTTTGATCACATGGGGTTGTTGAACAAGACTCTCTGGGCCCTGTGTTGTTGACGTAAGCGCTGACATAGACATCTAGGCTTATAGGCTTATTGATAGGCGTATTTTGTGTCCTTCTTTCTCTTCAAGCCCATTTGTTTATGCTTTGCTGAACGTTACTTTTAAGCTGAATTTTAGCATCAGAGCCGTGGATAGCATGTCCGAAAACAGGTTCTTAGGTGCGACTGGCCTAATTAAATTACTAAATTCAGATTTCTTTTTTGCAGTTTTCTCCGGAGTTAATCTCTTTCTCTGTTCCCTTGTCTTTGAACCCACTGCGTTGAAGTGGATATCTTCTTATTGGTAAAACCGTTAGATTTAGATTTAGATTAAGGTGGGGAGAGGGACAATGTCACCTAATCACTGCGGCCTCTGATAGGCCTATTGTGATGTCCCCTCACAAATCCTAGAAAGTTTAAGGAGTTGTTTAGTTCTTGGTTTGTAGGAACATCTTGGCTTGTCTGTTACCTTACGTTTGTGTGCAGTAGTGGTTGGCCGTGTTCCTCAACCATTCCTTTATGTATCATTTTATGGTGCTGATTTGTATGCCGCAGAATGATCTTGGCATCATGAATGGTGATGCAGAGCCTTTTCTTGCTAATAGGTCTGCTTTTTCGTTTCCTCTATGGATACTGTGTCCTGGTATCCACATGAGGTGAACTCTAGTTGTAAGCAGTCCCATACCAATTTAGAGGTGACTTCGTAGCTTTTGAGGGCTTAAAGTGCAGCTCAGAGGGAGTATAAATGTTTTTATTGGTTATAGCTCTGTTTATATTTTCTCTGAGGCAGAGTTCAATAGCGAATATCTCTGCTTGAAATACGGAGTTGTATCTGTCTATGCTGTGATAGATGTGTGTTCCAGTGTTGGCTCTGCATACTCCAGCCCCAACACCTTCGTTCGTTTTGGATCCATCTGAGTACCATACATAGGATTGACGATCGAAGGAAGGTCTATTTTGCTCCCAGGTGTGTCAAGAGGGAATTGAGACCTTAAAATTTTGGCTGAAGTTATACCTTGGGAGACAATTGTCTATATGGGGTATTTTTAAGATTTCATGCCTGTTTAGTTCATTAAGAATGTCAGGATGAAAGAGCCTGGAATTAGAATCATCCTCCGCGATAAGTTTATGAGCGAATATTATTGGTTCTTTTTTAAGTTGGAGGTGTACGGGTGGTAGGTCCGTGATGACTTCTAGCGCTGCTGTGGGGGTTTTTCTCATATTATTTACATATTTATATTGTTGAGCTTGGCTTGTACTGATGTCTGTTTTGTTTTGTGCCACCAGACGGGCGCAGCGTATGTGAGAATTGGTCTGGTGATGGCTGTGTATAGCCAGCGAGATATCTTAGGATTAACGGCCCAAGTTTTTCCAGTGAGATATTTGCGGGTCCATAGGGAGATGCTGGCTTTCTCAATGGTCTTTGTGATGTGAGGGTTCCAAGTGAGCTTTTCTAGTCTAGTTTTGCACCTAGATATTTGGCTTCGTTTGACCCGAAGGCACGAATATTGAAGGCGAACCTCTGGGGAAAGCAGTTAGATCGGCGGAGGTATCCCCTACCGAAACCCATCCGACCCTCTCATCTGCAGCCCCCGAACTTCTTGGCGGCGCGCAGCGCAGAAAGCGTCGGCGGCTAGTAAAGGCTGCTGCAGGAGGCACAAGCATGCCAGCACTATCGGCATGCGCCTCAAACACTCCTGCTCTTATTGGTGACGGTCAAATCCCCAATAAGAGCATGCCAGGTTCCAAAACTGACTGGAGGTGCTCCAATGAACCCTGAATCCATTTCCCGTATGCTTAAAAGTGTTTATTCGAATATTAACTTCTGTTACGTATAATATGACATAAAATTGTAACTTAGAACATAATCCTATTGTGAATTAGACAACATTCTATTACAATTAGAAAATTAGTTCGAAGATGAGACAACATATGATTAAACTTGAAAAAAGCGCACTAAAACGGAATAACCGTCGCGGAAGATATGTAATAAAAGGGGTAAAATCAGCCGATCATAATGACAGTTGGTTTTTTGAACACACGATCCGCGCACGGTTATCCCGATTTGTTAAGTACTTTAATTTCCATTTCGGACATCCCAGAATTCGTTCGTGAATCAAAACTAAACTTGTTTTATATGTACATAAATATAATAAAATCAATTAAAACGTATATGTTTTTATTCCGGTGGTTAAATTCCCTATCTACAACACTACACACAGCAGTTCCACACGAAACATATATACATATATGTATACATACATATAAAATAGCATTTAGTGAAAAGGAAGTGCTTCCCCTTCACCCCACACTACACATAACATTTAAAACAAAAAAAAGGAGAAGAAGTGATTCCCTTACCCCCTGTTACACCCCACACCAATCTACACACCTTATAACATTATTTGGTCCTTCGAGCCGGATCATCGGCTATACATATAGTGCATCTGACCTGTCGAAGTTATTTGCTAAACCCTACAATTACTCGTACATTATAATTCTACACTCCAGTGATCTTGTGATTAACTTAATCAAATAAATACAGTTCAATTTAATCTTTAATACATATCTGAATCCCATTGACTCTCTTGTGAGTTTGTGCTTCCGGTTCGGTTCGGTTCGGTTTCAGTGCTGCTAAACGGGCTCCCGCGACGCGCAATTGGTTGCAGTCTTCATCATCTGGAAAACCAATAAATCTGTAAGTGAGTAATTTGCCCACATATAATATATTGCCATACTGTCCGGGGTTCATATCATATATACATAATATATATATATAAGTTGCTATCTATATATTACTACACGTCGATCATCTGCAACTGTCCATAGACATTTAAATACATATCATACATATTGCATATTGTCCGGCGGTCATTTAATAATTGTCCCTTGGTCATGTTATACACACATCGTATATATCGCATACATCTTTTCACCTGTCCGTGGGTCAGGTTACATATATTTCCACACTACCCGTTGACCATCTTGTTAATTGTCCGTGGGTCATCTCGTTTATTTACGCTGCAACATGAGCTATATTAAAGACATGAAGCTATATAAAAATACCTTGTCCACCATGGGGAATGATTACAAGGCTTTCTGTGCTTCGCCCGAAGCAAAGCGAACCAAAAACATGATCAACGGTCGCTTAGCTGTGTTAGAAGAACTCTTCAGTCAAGCGAAGGGTTTAAATGAGCGGTTGATTATATCGTCCGCTGATGACGAAGAGGCGACACAAGTTGTGGAAAGTCTTGAACAGCAAATCCGGGAGACTTATTTTATATACAAGACAGAACTTTTAGACACACTCGATCAGGTAACTGCTTCTGCTTCATCAGCAGGCACCAGTTCGGGAGCTCATACCAACACAACGCAGAACACGATACGGTTGCCCGAGATTGCGCTGCCGCAATTCTCCGGCGATTATGAGAAGTGGCGCCAATTCAAAAGCAAATTTGAATCAATGATTCACCACAATTCAAACTTAAACGAATTGCAGAAGCATGAATACCTGAAGGCATGCATATCTAAAGATGCCGATCGTATTGTGCAACACCTAGAAATTGTCGAAGGCAATTACGAAAGGGCATGGTCATTGCTGTGCGCGCGGTACGACAATAAGCGATTTTTAGTGAACTCTTATCTGAAGACATTCTTCAATCAACCCAACATGCAAACCGAAAGCGCATTTGGGATAAAACGTTTGTTGGATACATCGACAGAATGCATCCATTCACTAGAAAACCTTCAAGTACCGGTACAACAGTGGGATATAATTCTGATTTATATCATGATGCACAAATTGGATCTCCACACACAACAACGATGGGAAGAACGGTTAGGTGGTAGTCGCGATTTGCCCTCCTTGGTCGATTTTTGCAACTTCCTCGAGGCACGGTTCAGAACGCTAGAAGTCGTCGAACAGCAGAAGCCAAAGTCATCACATGCTATCGCAAAGCCGGCACAGCAAAGAGCATCCACTCAGAAGAACTCGTTTCACATCCGAGATCAGAAACAAAAGGAGCAATTCTTGTGTAAGGTATGTAACAAGGGTCAGCATGCTCTGCGAACTTGTCAGCGATTCATCGAAATGAATCATGCTGAACGATGCAATGCAGTCAATGGGGTTCGAGCATGCCACAACTGCCTAGGTTTCAGCCATACATCAAAGAATTGTCCAAGCCAATCTCGGTGCTACTTCTGTCGACAGAACCATCATTCACTCCTTCACAATAACTCCGCTGTCCACCGTGTTTCGACCACCACCATGTCACAACCTGACTATCCTAGTATAGATACACCCCAACAATTCCACGCAGTTACAATGTCCAACGACCCACAATTATCACCCCCTACTTCTACAAGAACACCTGTTCGAAACCATCTTGCACAACACAACATAACGCAACAGGTGCTGCTGGCCACTGCCATGGTAAGAGTTAGGTCACCCAAGGGCAGATACTTTAACTTTACGGCATTGATCGATCCAGGCTCTGAGGCCACCTTTATAACCGAATCAGCAGTTCAATTGTTAAACATGGGTACGCGAGGTACTCATGTTGAAGTATCAGGACTAGGGAAGGTCAGCAGTGGAGCATGCCATCGGTATGCGGATATATCGTTTGGATCACTACACACCAACTTTGAAATGACCACTCGAGCCTATGTGTACAGGTCCCTGACTGGCCTTCTCCCGGCCAACAAACTAAATTTCGACCAATGGGACCACATAAAGGGATTGGTTCTGGCTGATCCACTCTTCCATCGACCAGCGACGGTAGATATACTGTTGGGGAGTGATGTCTATGCCGATCTTTTTCTTCCTGACATCTTAAAGGGAAGTGAGGGGTCTCCTGTTGCCCAGAAAACCCAGTTAGGTTGGATCTTGTTAGGCAAAATCTCAGCAACAACAACCGTGAGGGTTTTCCACCACACTATGGACATTGATGAACATTTACGTCGGTTTTGGGAGATTGAGGAAGTGCCATTTCAGCAAGTGGCAAAGGAAGAGGATAGACAATGCGAGGAGCATTACATTAAAAGTACGAGGCGGTTGTTAAATGGGCGCTACGAAGTATCCCTTCCATTTAATGATGATCAGAAACCTGCGCTTGGATCCTCGAGGTTAGGGGCCTTGCGTAGGTTTCATCAGTTAGAGAGGCGATTTGAGACAGATAGCAAGTTACGCACCGAATATACTAAATGTATAATGGAGTATCTGGAGTTAGGCCATATGACCGAACTTGATGTCAGCGATCGAGTTCTTCAAACTCCATACAACTATTACGTTCCACATCATGCTGTCGTCAAGGAGTCCAGCTCAACCACTAAATTGAGGGTCGTTTCAACGCGGCTGCAAAGAACATGCATGGCAGATCCTTAAACGCGTGTCTTCTGGTTGGACCCAAACTACAGAATAACATCATTAACATTCTGTTCAAATGGAGAATGTATAAGATAACCTTCACTACCGACATCGAAAAGATGTACCGCCAGATCCGCATGAGGCAAGACGATGCCTATTATCAAGTGATCTACTGGCGAAGCAGCAACCATGATCCCATCAAACTTTATCGACTGGATACTGTCACGTTTGGCACGGCCAGTGCACCCTATACAGCCATACGCACACTCAATCAAGTGGCTTGCGATGAGGAGCATCGATATCCCGTGGGTGCGCAGATGGTGAGAGAGGAGATGTACGTCGACGATCTTATCTCTGGAGCGGACTCCGTGTCCGAAGCGGTTCGAAAGCGTGACGAAGTGAGATACTTGCTGGACACAGCTGGATTCCATCTACGAAAGTGGAGTAGCAATTCAGAGGAGGTTTTAAGAGGTATTCCCATTGAACAGCAGGAAGTAGGGTTTTCGGTGCCGTTTGATTGTTCCGAATATGTCCAAACCCTAGGCATAAAATGGTATCCGGTGACCGACACTTTTCAATATCGTAATGTAGTCTTTGATACAGGTACCCATCCAACAAAGCGTACGATGTTATCTATAATCGCACAACTGTTCGACCCTTTAGGTTTGATTGCACCTTGCATCATTAAGGCCAAAATCATGATGCAGGAATTATGGTGTCGTGGTCTTGCCTGGGATGAATCCATTCCGTCAGAGCTTGCGCGGGAATGGACACTGTTTCGTTCGGGGCTAGGGATACTGGAACATATCCATATTCCACGATGGATTCATGTGCAGAAGATATCGAAGGGGATAGAGGTACATGGGTTTAGTGAAGCGTCGGAAAAAGCTTACGGAGCAGTTATATACTTACGAGTTTTAGACAACGAAGGACAAACCCACATGCACGTCCTGATGTCAAAAACCAAAGTCGCACCATTGAAGACAATCAGTCTACCTCGACTTGAGCTGTGTGGTGCGGTGGTTTTAGCCAAGTTGCTCGAATATACAAGAAACATCATACGAAGCAACGAAGTTAAAACCTATGCCTGGACCGACTCGACCATTACCTTGGCCTGGCTCACATCAACACCATCAAAATGGAAAACGTTTATCGCTAACCGTGTTGCGGAGATACAACGGCTGACAACTTGCAGCTCATGGAGACACATTCCCACACGCGACAATCCAGCTGGCTTGATCTCACGTGGCCTCTTGCCATCCGAGTTGGAAGGGCGAGACCTTTGGTGGAAAGGGCCTCAATTCCTCAGATCGAACTGGAACTTCCAATCACCTCCACAACCAACAAACATCACGACCGAGGACGAGGTTCGGAAGGTTCGCAGCCACTATGGGACTATAAACGATAACCAAATCATCGGGCTAATTGAACGTCATTCAAATCTATATAGACTGTTACGTATCCTTGCGTATCTGAAGAGATTTGTACTTCTATGCAAGCATCCACGGAGTCTACGAGGGTTGCCAGGGTCATCATTTCTAATACCCAGCGAGATCGACGGAGCCTTGAAGTGTGCTGTAAGGCTCGTACAAAGGCAGATGTTCTATCCTGATCCGAAATCTAACCAGCCTAATCTAAACGGATTAAAATCCCTAAACCCCTTTGTGGATGAGGACATGGTATTGAGAGTCGGGGGTCGACTCCAGCACGCCAATCTGGAGTATAATCAGCGTCACCCTATGATTCTCAAATCAACCCACCACTTCAGTAAATTAATTATCCATGACGCCCATATAAGGACATTTCGGACAACAGATGAAAGCTTATCTGAGACGAAAGTTTTGGATCCTTGGATTACGGAACGCAGTGAAGCAATGCATACACATGTGTGTCATATGCTTTCGGTATAGAGCTACCTGTAGAAAAAAAGGAGAGAATTAGCGCACGAGGAAATAAGTACTAGAAGACACGACCGTTCGCTTCAACAGATTTATTAAAACCAAACAAAGTGTGGGAGGAGTTGTGACAGCCGACAGATGGGTTGCCACCAATGACGTTGCCAGACTCTTACAAATTCCGCCTCAACCCATTTGCTGTGTGTTATAGTATAAATAACAATTATTCATTGAGTACGTTATACAATTTAAAGTAATAATGAAAATTCATGGGTCGATACAATTCAAAATTAAAAAAAAATCATTCAGCTCAAAATTTCAATTTCATCGAGTTTGAAAGGTACTCGTGCCGATCCTTGGTCAAGTTCTTCGTTAATATATCCGCCACGTTATCCTCTGACGTTATGTATTCGATGTCGATTTCGTTCTCCAGGTACTTGTCCCGAAGATAATGATAACGAATATCTATGTATTTGCTTCTCTTATGCACAGTTGGATTTTTCACGGAAAACTGCGCACTTTGGTTGTCGCACATAATTGTTGTTGGATTCTTGGTGTATTCATCGAAGCCCATTTCAAACAGCAAACTTCTATGAAATGCTACTTCCTTTGCACCAGCACACATAGCGATGTACTCGGCCTCCATTGTGCTGAGAGAGACCACCTTCTGTTTTTTGGACTCCCAGGCAATTAGGTTTGTACCCATGAACAAGGCAAAACCACTGTACGATTTTCTATCCGTACTATCGGAAGCCCAATCAGCATCTGTAAAACATACAAGACTATTGTTGTTAGGATAAAAAGACAACGTACCTCGAGGCTTAGCTTTAAGGTATCTAAGCACCCGTTTTGCAGCCAAAAAATGTTCTCTGTGTGGATGCCCATGGAACTGTGCCAGCTTAGAAACTATGTGCGCTATATCTGGTCTCGATATAGTAGCCAAATAAGTTAAACCACCAATGAGCGATTGATAGTTTTTCACCTCGTAGCCTTCACAATCTTGATCGGTGCACTTTCCCAACACTGTGCCGCTGGCAAACGGTGTAGATACTCCTTTACACTCGTCCATGTGCCATTTCTTAAGCATTTCTATAACATATCGATGCTGATGTACCAACATAGGCCCGCGGAGACCATCACGACAAATTTTCATCCCCAAATAGTATTTCAGGAGACCTTATCAACGGCTTCTACATGTGACTGCAGATTCCCAACAATGTGTTTCATTGTTTTTTCCGATGAGCACGCCAAAATAATGTCGTCGACATAAACAATGATTATGTTGATTTCATTGTTTCGGTTCATCGTATACACGCAATTGTCCACTTTGCATCTTTTAAAACCAATTTTGCACAGAATAGAATTAACCTTGTTGTTCCAATTTCTTACGGCTTGTTTTAACCCATAAAGCGATTTATTTAGCTTGCATACTCCGTCCGGAAAGTTTTCATCCAGAAAGCCCTCTGGTTGCCGCATGTACACCTCTTCTTCGAGTTCACCATTTAAGTATGCAGAGACCACATCGATGTGATTCACCAAAAGTTCATAGTGTACAGTTAACGACAAAATCAAGCGTATTGTTGGATTTCTTACGACCGGTGCAAATGTTTCATTATAGTCGATGCCGATCACCAGTGTACACCCTTGCGCCACCAAACGTGCCTTATACCTATCGATAGTATCATCCGCATTATATTTTGTATTGAATACCCACTTTGATCCGATAACATTCTTTCCTTTTGGGCAACTTACTAGATCCCAAGTTTTATTTTTAATTAACGCATTATATTCCGCCTGCATAGCGTTTTTCCATTCGCGATTGTTTACCGAATCGAATGCTTCTTCGACCGTTTTAGGATTTTCAATTACCGCGTGCAGATAGTGTTTTTCACGTCCAATCACTTTTTTACATTTACCGACTTTATTCGAATGTAACCGATTATGTTTCTTACGTGCCAAAACTCGACTTGCGATCGATTCGATATCTTCGTATTCACTGTCGTCACTGTTTTCACTATTATTAACGCTTTGAACACCTTCTTCAATTTCCTTTTTATTTGATGTTTCATTCTCACTGTTTTTAATTTCATTTCTTTTGATATCGAACTCATAAAAATGTTCTTTTGTTTCAGTTCCGCATGACGTTTCCGGTTTATAAAGATTCTCTTCAAAAAATATAATGTCTCTTGCAATCACTATTTTTCTTTCTTTTAAATTAAAAAGTCTATAGCCCTTTGTGGTCGACGCATAACCAACGAACACCATTTTAACTCCTTTAGCTTCGAACTTTGATTTTTTGTTGCGTTTATCAAGCACTACCGCTTCACAACCGAATGTCTTCAAATGACTCACACATGGTTTTTTATCGAACCATCTTTCAAACGGCGTTTTATTTTTAAACACTTTTGTACACGAGCGATTGCGGATGTATGCGGACGTATTTACTGCTTCAGCCCACAAATACTGAGGTAGTTGTGACATTTCCAGCATGCACCGAGCCATTTCCACCAACGTCTTGTTGGCCCTCTCCGCTGTACCGTTTTGCTGAGGGGTGTAACTGACAGTCGTCTCATGTACAATACCTTTGAGGTTTAAATAAGTCTCAAATTCGGAGCTTAGGTACTCCGAGCCATTATCACTCCGTAATATTTTGATTTTTTCACCAGTTTGTCTTTCCGCTTGATTTAAAAATGTTTTAAACGCACTAAAGGCATCAGATTTTTTCTTCAAAAAATCAACATGAACATAGCGCGAGAAATCGTCTCTGAAAGTAATAAAGTACACCGCACCACCTTGTGATGCCACCCGCATTGGCCCACAAATGTCACTGTGTATGATTTCTAATTGTTTTTTGCTACCGACACTTGAGTAACTAGGAAATGATTTCCGACTTATTTTGCAAACGGCGCACGTATAGCAGTTCATTTTTTTGGACAATTTCTCCGACATATCAAAGCCACGCACCATTTCATTCTTTGACAATTTCAACAAATCTGTATAATTTAGATGACCGAACCTGTGATGCCACTTGTTTATTTCATCTTCTCTCATTGTCATTAAATGCTCTGTGTCGTTCTCTGGTTTCTTTAAATGCGTATAAAAAACACCATTGTCCTCGTTTGCCACGAGTATTATTTTATTGTCTTTAGTTTTTACTTCAGTTATTCCCTTTTCAAAATAAACTTTGTTACCATTTTTAATAACTTTACTTAAGGATAAAATGTTTGCTTTTAAGTTCGGCACGTACAGCACGTTATCTAAATGTATATCCGCGTACTTCGATTTAATTTTAATTGTACCGATACCCGTCGCGATTACTTCGTCACCCGTTGCCAGATAAACTTTCTGTGAGAGCGCTTTAAGCTCTTCAAAAAACGACTCAAACGGACACATGTGCGATGACGCTCCACTGTCTAAAATCCAAACTTTGCCGTTTGTATTTTGCCGCAAATTTACCGCGCTCAAAACAACTTCCGAAGAGTGATCTTTACGTTTTCTGCACTCAGATCGAATGTGACCCCTCTTCCCGCATGCATAACACTTCCCTTTACTTTTCTGTCTGTCATCAACTCGCGATTGCTGTTGTTGTGAATGCTGCTGTTTTTTAATGCCTTTACCATACCTCTTTGAGTTCATCGCTAAAACGGTTTCGCCGGTTATGTCGTCTTTGTCACCTCGCCGATGTTCTTCTTCCAGTACTTTGATTTTAAGTTTTTCCAAATTTAGTAAATCATCTCTGCTTTCGATTGCAACAACAAAACTTTCCATGTCGTCCGGTAAACTACACAAGAACAGAATTGATAGCAAGTCATGAGGCACCTTGACGTCAATTTCACTCAAATTGTCCACCACCGAGCAAAATTCATGTATTTGAGGCGCGAATTTTTCGGAACTATTTAGCTTGAATTTAACCAATTTTTTAAAAAGATTCACCTTTCTGGCTGGTCCATCTGCGTTGTACAAAGAAGCTAATACCGTCCACGCTTCCTTAGCTGTTTTACAATTTTTTATGTGAAGCAATTCAGAAGGTTTCACACATAGAGTAATCGTAGCCAAAGCTTTTAAATCAACGGCTAACCACTGAGCCCTCTCTTCCCCTGTTTGTGGACACATTAAAATTATGGGGCTCCACAAGTCCTGAGTGATGAGGCAGCTTTTCATCTGCAATGCCCAGGTGGAGTAATTTTCGCCGTTTAGCTTTTCAAGCTGCATTGTACTATGACTCATGTTTAATAATCTGTTCTTTTCATTCTTTATTATTATTATTTCTTTTTTCGCGAATCACGTTACGATCTTACTTTTCCACGTGGCCACCTGGGCCCATAACCTTTGTAGAAAAAAAAGAAGAGATTTAGCGCACGAGGAAATAAGTACTAGAAGACACGACCGTTCGCTTCAACAGATTTATTAAAACCAAACAAAGTGTGGGAGGAGTTGTGACAGCCGGCAGATGGGTTGCCACCAATGACGTTGCCAGACTCTTACACTACCCCATACCAACAACTTATGGGTAACTTACCGGCACCAAGAGTCCGCATTTCTTGTCCGTTTACCTACACGGGCATTGACTATGCTGCTGACTATTGGTGACGGTCAAATCCCCAATAAGTGCATGCCAGGTTCCAAAACTGACTGGAGGTGCTCCAATGAACCCTGAATCCATTTCCCGTATGCTGGAAAGTGTTTATTTGAATATTAACTTCGATTTCAACCGCAGCACTACATGCCTGAAACTCCGTCTCCTGAATAGCCTTCCCTTCTCCCAATCATAGCTTCAAAGGATCCCGCCCACCCTCCACCCTTTTATATTTTTTTTTCTATTTTTCTATTCCTTTTTTTTCCCTTTCATTCCATTTTTCTATTCCTTTTTTTCTATTTTTGCTACCTTACGTTTGTGTCCAGTAGTAGTTGGCCGTGTTCCTCAACCATTCCTTTATGTAGCATTTTATGGTGCTGATATGTATGCCGCAGAATGGTCTTGGCATCATGAATGGTGATGCAGAGCCTTTTCTTGCTAATAGGTCTGCTTTTTGGTTTCCTCTATGGCCACTGTGTCCTGGTATCCACATGAGGTGAACTCTAGTTGTAAGCAGTCCCATACCAATTTAGAGGTGACTTCGTAGCCTTACTGTCAGAGAGAGTATAAATGTTTTTTATTGGTTATAGCTCTGTTTATATTTTCTCTGAGGCAGAGTTCAATAGCGAATATCTCTGCTTGAAATACGGAGTTGTATCTGTCTATGCTGTGAAAGATGTGTGTTCCAGTGTTGGCTCCGTATACTCCAGCCCCAACACCTTCGTTCGTTTTGGATCCATCTGTGTACCATACATAGGATTGACGATCGAAGGAAGGTCTATTTTGCTCCCAGGTGTGTCAAAAAGGAATTGAAGCCTTAAAATTTTGGCTGAAGTTATACCTTGGAAGACAATTGTCTATATGGGGTATTTTTAGGATTTCATGCCTGTTTAGTTCATTAAGAATGTCAGGATGAAAGAGCCTGGAATTAGAATCAACCTCCGCGATAAATTAATGAGCGAATATTATTGGTTCTTTTTTAAGTTGGAGGTGTACGGGTGGTAGGTCCGTGATGACTTCTAGCGCTGCTGTGGGGTTTTTTCTCATAGCTCCTATTATAGAAGATTGAAGGCGAACCTCTGGGAAAAGCATTTAGATCGGCGGAGGTATCCCCTACCGAAACCCATCCGACCCTCTGATCTGCAGCCCTCGCAGTTCTTGGCGGCGCGCAGCGCAGAAAGCGTCGGCGGCTAGTAAAGGCTGCTGCAGGAGGCACAAGCATGCCAGCACTGTCGGCATGCGCCTCAAACACTCCTGCTCTTATTGGTGACGGTCAAATCCCCAATAAGAGCATGCCAGGTTCCAAAACTGACTGGAGGTGCTCCAATGAACCCTGAATCCATTTCCCGTATGCTGGAAAGTGTTTATTCGAACATTAACTTCGATTTCAACCGCAGCACTATATGCCTGAAACTCCTTCTCCTCAATAGCCTTCCCTTCTCCCAATCATAGTTTCAAAGGATCGCGCCCACCCTCCACCTTTTTATATTTTTTTTTTCTATTTTTCTATTCTTTTTTTTCTATTTTTCTAGTCCTTTTTTCTATTTTCTATCCCTTTCATTCCATTTTTCTATTCCTTTTTCCATTTTTCTATTCCTTTTTTTTCTTTTTTTTCCATTTTTCTTTTCCTTTTTTTTCTATTTTTTTTTCTTTTATTTTTCTATTCCTTTCTCCACCTCACCAACCCCATATCCACACCACTACACTACACTACAGCAACTGAGCACCTCAGTCTGAATACTCATATTTATGGAATAACAAAGAAAAAAAGTTGAATTTATTTTGCAGTGTTTCTTGGCAAGTGTTTTTTTTTTTACAGTGTTTTTGGCAAAGTTTTTTTTTTCATATGTTTGATCACATGGGGTTGTTTAACAAGACTCTCTGGGCCCTGTGTTGTTGACGTAAGCGCTGACATAGACATCTAGGCTTATAGGCTTATTGATAGGCGTATTTTGTGTCCTTCTTTCTCTTCAAGCCCATTTGTTTATGCTTTGCTGAACGTTATTTTTAAGCTGAATTTTAGCATCAGAGCCGTGGATAGCATGTCCGAAAATAGGTTCTTAGATGCGACTGGCCTAATTAAATTACTAAATTCAGATTTTTTTTTTTGCAGTTTTCTCCGGAGTTAATCTCTTTCTCTGTTCCCTTGGCTTTGAACCCACTGCGTTGAAGTGGATATCTTCTTATTTGCAAAATCGTTAGATTTAGATTAAGATTAAGGTGGGGAGAGGGACAAGGTCACCTAATCACTGCGGCCTCTGATAGGCCTATTGTGATGTCCCCTCAAAAATCCTAGAAAGTTTAAGGAGTTGTTTAGTTCTTGGTTTGTAGGAACATCTTGGCTTGTCTGCTATCTTACGTTTGTGTGCAGTAGTGGTTGGCCGTGTTCCTCAACCATTCCTTTATGTAGCATTTTATGGTGCTGATTTGTATGCCGCAGAATGATCTTGGCATCATGAATTGTGATGCAGAGCCCTTTCTTGCTAATAGCTCTGCTTTTTGTTTCCTCTATGGCCACTGTGTCCTGGTATCCACATGAGGTGAACTCTAGTTGTAAGCAGACCCATACCAACTTAGAGGTGACTTCGTAGCTCTTGAGGGCTTAAGGTGCAGCCTTGCTGTCAGAGAGAGTATAAATGTTTTTATTGGTTATAGCTCTGTTTATATTTTCTCTGAGGCAGAGTTCAATAGCGAATATCTCTGCTTGAAATACGGAGTTGTATCTGTCTATGCTGTGATAGATGTGTGTTCCAGTGTTGGCTCCGTATACTCCAGCCCCAATACCTTCGTTCGTTTTGGATCCATCTGTGTACCATACATAGGATTGACGATCGAAGGAAGGTCTATTTTGCTCCCAGGTGTGTCAAGAGGGAATTGAGACCTTAAAATTTTGGATGAAGTTATACCTTGGAAGACAATTGTCTATATGGAGTATTTTTAGGATTTCATGCCTGTTTAGGCTTCGTTTTAGCCGAAGGCAGATTCCGCTATGTGTTTTACGTGAACACCTGCCTTGTCGGCTTAATTTCACGGTGGGCCATCCCACATGGGGTTGAAACATCAACCAACGTCCTTCAGGTGACTTCTATTAACCGGGATTAAGTCACCGTCCGTACCAGTTCGAAGCCATGTGCAGGGGACATGAACTTCCCCCTTGGCGAGGAGCGAGGCCTATCTAAACCTCTTCCGATCTAAGGGTCACGGCACCCTGTTGCAAGCAACAAATTTCCCGCGATTTGGGACAACCACAACCCCCACGATACTCCCACAAGGGGGCCTACCTCAAGACAGGCCGGGACTGTCATTCATATATCTGACATTAGTGTCCCGGGGGCTCCTGTCTCCCGTGGTACCAGAATTAAGCTTCCGGTCGAGCCTCGCAACCGTAAAGGTTGCTCCAGTTGGGGTGCCCTACACCCTGGACTGGTAGCCATTTATTTAGAGGGGGAAGGAAGAAGGAGAAGGGGGGAGGAGAAGGAAAAGAAAGGAATGGGAAGGGAATTAAAATTGGAATAAGTGAGAGTTGAAAAGTGGGCAGGAGGCGAAATCAATCTCTCCTAGCCCGCCGCCTAGCGAACGCCGAATTCGCGTATGACCGCATCCTATCGATGTGTGACGGCGCAGTAAAGACACCGCTCACGTCACACACCTCGCCCTCATACCTAACACCCATAGCTTCTAGGTTTAAGGAGTTGTTTAGTTCTTGGTTTGTAGGAACATCTTGGCTTGTCTGCTATCTTACGTTTGTGTCCAGTTCCTCAACCATTCCTTTATGTAGCATTTTATGGTGCTGATATGTATGCCGCAGAATGGTCTTGGCATCATGAATGGTGATGCAGAGCCTTTTCTTGCTAATAGGTCTGCTTTTTCGTTTCCTCTATGGCCACTGTGTCCTGGTATCCACATGAGGTGAACTCTAGTTGTAAGCAGTCCCATACCAATTTAGAGGTGACTTCGAAGCTTTTGAGGGCTAAAAGTGCAGCCTTGCTGTCGGAGAGAGTATAAGTGTTTTTTATTGGTTATAGCTCTGTTTAAATTTTCTCTGAGGCAGAGTTCAATAGCGAATATCTCTGCTTGAAATACGGAGTTGTATCTGTCTATGCTGTGAAAGATGTGTGTTCCAGTGTTGGCTCCGTATACTCCAGCCCCAACACCTTCGTTCGTTTTGGATCCATCTGTGTACCATACATAGGATTGACGATCGAAGGAAGGTCTATTTTGCTCCCAGGTGTGTCAAAAAGGAATTGAAGCCTTAAAATTTTGGCTGAAGTTATACCTTGGAAGACAATTGTCTATATGGGGTATTTTTAGGATTTCATGCCTGTTTAGTTCATTAAGAATGTCAGGATGAAAGAGCCTGGAATTAGAATCAACCTCCGCGATAAATTAATGAGCGAATATTATTGGTTCTTTTTTAAGTTGGAGGTGTACGGGTGGTAGGTCCGTGATGACTTCTAGCGCTGCTGTGGGGTTTTTTCTCATAGCTCCTATTATAGAAGATTGAAGGCGAACCTCTGGGAAAAGCATTTAGATCGGCGGAGGTATCCCCTACCGAAACCCATCCGACCCTCTGATCTGCAGCCCTCGCAGTTCTTGGCGGCGCGCAGCGCAGAAAGCGTCGGCGGCTAGTAAAGGCTGCTGCAGGAGGCACAAGCATGCCAGCACTATCGGCATGCGCCTCAAACACTCCTGCTCTTATTGGTGACGGTCAAATCCCCAATAGGAGCATGCCAGGTTCCAAAACTGACTGGAGGTGCTCCAATGAACCCTGAACCCATTTCCCGTATGCTGGAAAGTGTTTATTCGAATATTAACTTCGATTTCAACCGCAGCACTACATGCCTGAAACTCCCTTCTCCCAATCATAGTTTCAAAGGATCGCGCCCACCCTCCACCCTTTTATATTTTTTTTTCCTATTTTTCTATTCCTTTTTTCTATTTTTCTAATCCTTTTTTTCTATTTTTCTATCCCTTTCATTCCATTTTTCTATTCCTTTTTTTTTCTTTTTTTTTCCATTTTTCTTTTCGTTTTTTTTCTTCTATTTTTCTATTCCTTTCTCCACCTCACCAACCCCAAACACCATATCCACACCACTACACTACACTACAGCAACTGAGCACCTCAGTCTGAATACTCATATTTATAGAATAACAAACAAAAAAAGTTGAATTTATTTTGCAGTGTTTCTTGGCAAGTGTTTTTTTTTTACAGTGTGTTGAGTCTTAAACACATTCATTTAGATTCCTATCTAAACTGAAACACCCTGTATATGCTTCAATATTTTGATTTGCTATAAACTAAATATCATGAAATGTCATTCTCGTTCTATAACCCTTCCGGTTTTCTTTTTATATATAATAAATTGGATTACAAAACTATGAAGATCGTGTCTTCTTAATCCGGGATCGTTAACGCCATCAAAAGGGATCGTATCTTTTCACAATTTCACAACAGAGAAGCAAAAACGCTTGCCTTCTCTCAACATAAATTTGGTGACCCCGACGTGATATTATCGCAACTAAACATTTTGATTTTTCAACATTTTGATTTAACCACATTGTTTGCACAATGCCCGAAGACGGCGCTACAACGAAACCCAGCAATTCGGAAAAGGGCACAACAATTGAGCCTGTGGATTCAGCAGCATTAAAGGCCCAACAGAAGAAACTAAAGAGTCTGGAAGCTCTTAAAACTCGACGATTCGTGGCAATGGACCAAATTGAACGAGTGAGGTTATTCTCTGTGCAAGCCAAGGAAAGCCCTGCTTCTACCACTGTGCCTGATCTGCAAGTTCGGATTGAAGCTCTAGAGTCTGCTTTTAGCACATTTAAGGTAGTACAACAGAAAATTGAAGAAATGGATTACGAGGAGATCTCTAATCCAGAACGCTCTCATAACGAGGAAATCTATTACTCCACCATTGCAACACTTAAGGTTATTTTGAACTCCAAATACGTGGACAAGGATGAAACAATGGATGTATCCCAATCAACTTCTAATAAACATAATTCAATCAAATTGCCAGTTATTGAACTTCCCTTGTTTTCAGGTGATGTGACTAAGTGGACGGTTTGGTACAATCGCTTCGTATCCCTGGTGCACAACAATCCCACTCTTTCTAAACAAGCGAAGTTTCATTACCTTCTTGCGAAACTTAGCGACGCAGCGATAGCTCCAGTTGAAGGGCTTAAAATAGAAGACGACAACTACGATGTGGCATTAGCAAGACTAAAGGAGCGTTTCGAAAACAAGAAGATAATTGCGCAAGAGCATCTCCAACGAATCTTTAATCATCCCAAGATCCATAAGGCATCTGCAGTGGACTTAAGGAACTTAATTGATAAGATCAGCAACCATTTAACGGGATTGAGCAATCTGAAGAGACCTGTCGAACAGTGGGATGATGTCATTGCCTTTATAATGACTTCTAAGCTGGACTCTGCAACTTTAAGTAAATGGAACGATGAAGCACCAACTGACCGACTACCAAGTCTTAAAGAGCTTACCGATTTTCTAAAAAAAAGGGCGCAGCATCTTGAAGGTAATGTAACCAATCAATTATTTACACTTGATTCTTCGACAAAATCCGATAACCAGGAAGGGCAGAAATCTAACTCAAGGAGTAGTGTAAAAACATTTATTACCACAAAAAACGCTTGCATTTTCTGGTCGCATCCCGGGCACTTTATTTATCGTTGTCACAAATTTCAAAACCTTTCCATTCCCGAACGTATACACAAAATTAAAGCTCTTAGCCTATGTTACAACTGTTTGAACAGATCACGGCAGTGCTAATTGCCCATCAAGTGATTGTCGTAGTTGTGGAAAGAAGCATCACACACTCTTGCATCTTGTAGAAAATCCTCAAGTTAATGTACCACAAGCCCCTCTTAGCTCAAGTAGTCACCCAACGCCTGTTCAAGGTATCACTTCTTCTGCCAATTCACCAGTGTCAATCTCTCATTCGATGTACTCCAGTTGCACTGAAAATAGTATTTTGGGAACAGCGGTCGTAAATATAACTAACAAATTACAACAGGTTATACCGTGCCGAGTGCTTTTGGACTCAGGATCTCAAACACATTTGATCTCTGAAAGGCTCATGCAGTGTTTAGGAACGCCACGTTTTCCAGTCCACACTTCTTTAACATGCGCCAACAACATTATCACGACAGCTAAACATAAGGCAATTCTCAACATCAGTTCTCGCATCAATGGATTTACAGTTACAATAGAGGCACTCGTTATTCCACAAATAACTGAGTTACTACCTGACAAACAAATTGAAATCAAAGAATGAGACATTCCAAACAATATTCGTTTATCTGATCCACAATTTAATATTCCTCAGCGTATAGATCTGCTTCTTGGAGTAGAATTATTTTACACAGTACTATGCGTAGGACAAATTAAATTAGGTTCGAACTTACCTTCGTTGCAAAACACTTTATTCGGGTGTAGCGGGTCAACTTCCGAAATCGAATAATTCGAGCAGTTCCAACTACAACAGTTTTGCTATAAGAGATGTTCCGCACCAATCTGAATCCAATGAAATACTAAACTAAATGTTAAGGGCATTTTGGGAAATTGAGAGCTTCAATAACAAAACAGATGTCATCTCAATAGAGGAGAGGGAATGTGAAAATCATTTTGTGAACCACTATTCGCGTCTAGAGTCTGGTCGTTTTAGTGTGAGACTTCCGTTCAAGCAGAATCCGAGCTCATTAGGCAATTCCTATGATATGGCCAAAAGGAGGCTTCTCTCACTCGAAAGAAGATTTCGTAAAAACCCAGATCTGTTCCAACAATACTCTGCATTTATGATTGAAATGCTGCGAAATTGTCATATGGAATTAGCAGACAATGCAGACCTCACCTCTCCGCATTATTTTCTCCCTCACCATTGTGTAATGAAACCATCAAGTTCATCCACAAAATTGCGTGTAGTGTGTGATGCTACCGCCAAAACCAGCTCTGGAAAATCCCTTAATGATATTCTTATGGTAGGTCCCATTATTCAGCCAGATCTGTTTGCCATCGCTTTGAGATTTCGCAGGCACAAGTTTGTAATGACAGCTGATATATCAAAAATGTATCATCAAGTGCAATTAAATGAAGCTGATAGACGATTTCATTACATACTATGGAGAAACTCGGCGAACGAGGTAACCATTTATCGTTTGTGCACGGTTACTTTTGGCACTGCCTGTGCCTCATTCTTGTCAACACGCGTGCTAATACAGTTGGCTATTTACGAAGAGAAAGAATTTCCCGCAGCGGCGAGAGCTGTAAACACTGAATTTTATGTCGGTGATTTAATCACTGGTTGTGATTCTCTCGAGGAATTAAAGGCTCTGCAGTCAGAATTGGCAAAGTTGGCTTTGTTCTGAAGAAATGGTGTGCAAATCGTCTCGAGATTCTGGAAGGCATTCCAAAGATTGATCGTGAGCAATGTTTCAAAATAAAAGGTAATGAAGTTATCAAAACATTAGGCACCTTTTGGAACCCGAGCGAAGATAGTTTTTATTATGAGATAACTCATACCCCTTCAGAGTGCATAACAAAAAGAACTGTTCTCTCTGACATAGCCCATCTTTTCGATCCGTTAGGATTGATAAATCCTGTGATCGTACGTGCGAAGATTTTTATGCAACAGCTGTGGCATCTGAAGCTTACGTGGGATGAAGCATTGCCCCAAGAATTTTACCACTCATGGCGGAAGTTTAGAAAGAATCTACACGAACTCAGTAACATACGCATTGGTCGACGAGTATTTTTTGGTCATGCTCATAACTATCAGTTTCATGCCTTTTCGGACAGCTCAGAACAGGCCTATGGTGCTTGTGTTTACGTACGTTCTACTGACGAAAATGGTACGACGAGAGTTAGTTTGCTCTGTGCCAAATCTAAAGTAGCGCCAGTCCGCAAGATTACGCTGCCACGGCTAGAATTGTGTGCCGCTGTGATGATGGTCCAGCTTGTGCGTCGACTAAAGGAGATTTTTGGTTCCATCTTACACCATATAACTTATTGGACAGACTCGTCGATTGTGCTCAACTGGATCGCTGAGGAATCATGCAACTGGCAGACTTTTGTAGCGAATCGCGTCTCTATTATTCACCAAAACTCATCTACTTCTCAATGGCGACATATTCCTTCAGAACTGAATCCTGCGGACATTATATCGAGAGGATCATACCCGTCATCGTTAATCCAAAACGAGCTATGGTTTAGTGGACCTTCGTTCCTGAAACATGAAGGGAGAGACTGGAACTTTACAAATTCGGTCTTGAATGTTGAAGATTTCCAGCTGGAGCGAAGAAGAAACAGAATCATTTTAAACGCATGTATAATGCCTGATCTCATTGAAAACATTAAGTATCACAACAATTATGATTCTCTGCTCAGAGTTATTGCGTATATCTTTATGTATAAAAATAATGCTACCAATAAAAATGCTAAGTCAAGTGGACCGCTTACCGTATATGAACTTAACAAAGCCCTAAAGGGTTTGGTAAAATATGTGCAGCTTGTAAGTTTTCAAAGGGAAATTACGACATTATCCAGTGGAAATAAACAACTGACTTCAAGGTGTCACATTAAATCGCTTTCACCATTCTTGTATTCTGATGGAATACTTCGAGTAGGGGTAGGATTTCTAATTCAACTCTGAATTTCGATGCAAAGTATCCCATGTTATTACCAAAGGACCATGTATTCACCACAACATTAGTTCGTCATCTACACGAGAAAAATTTCCATGTAGGCTCACAAGCACTTCTCAACATTGGTCGGGACAAGTTTTGGCCCATACATGGTAAGACGGTGACCCGCAAGGTTGTCCACAAATGTATTCGTTGCACACGAGCAAGACCATTCCGTAGTCTTCATATTATGGGAGATTTGCCTCATCAACGAGTACAACAGTCAAGACCCTTTAATATCGTTGGAATTGATTTCTGTGGCCCTTTTAGTATCCATTTTCGTCGTCGAGGCACATCACCTACAAAGGCTTATGTCGCAGTATTTGTTTGCTTCGTCACCAGAGCAATTCATCTCGAACTAGTGGAAGACCTGACGGCCCATAGTTTTCTGGCTGCTCTAAAGCGATTTAATGGCAGACGGGGACTATGCTCAGTAATCCACAATGATAATGCTACAAATTTTATCGGAGCCCGAAACCAATTGCATGAGCTTCATGAGACGTTCATGAAGGGTGAAAACAGAGAAGAAATAATCAAAGCGTGTGCTGCAGAAGGAATAGAATGGAAGACCATTCCTCCTAGATCCCCTCATTTTGGAGGTTTATGGGAGGCAGCAGTTAAAAGCTGCAAGTTTCATATGAAGCGTATTTTGCAAAATTCCTCTCTGACATATCCCGAAGTAAATACCATTATTATTCAAAATGAATCCATTCTTAATTCTAGGCCCATCACACCTTTATCTGAGAATCCCAATGACATAAAAACGCTTACCCCAGGTCATTTCCTGATTGGAACACCTCTTACAGCAGCAGTCGAACCCCAATTACATCACTCTAACATCAACAACTTAACATTTTTGGTCGAGATGGTCGCGAGAATATCTACAAAACCTGCAAGTACGCGCTAAATGGACTAAGTCTGGCTGTCCATTTGGTGTCAACAATCTGGTTATCATCGAAGAAGAAAACCTTCCCCCACTCAAATGGAGGCTAGGCAGAGTCATCCAAATACACCCCGGGAAAGACAATGTCGTCAGAGTAGTGACACTCAAAACATCCACCGGCGAAGTTCAACGAGCTGTTACGAGAATTCGACGACTTCCTATTGAAGAACTTAAGTCCCTTCAAGGGCGGGAGGATGTTGAGTCTTAAAATGTCATTCTCGTTCTATAACCCTTCCGGTTTTCTTTTTATATATAATAAATTGGATTACAAAACTATGAAGATCGTGTCTTCTTAATCCGGGATCATTAACGCCATCAAAAGGGATCGTATCTTTTCACAATTTCACAACAGAGAAGCAATAACGCTTGCCTTCTCTCAACACAGTGTTTTTGGCAAAGTTTTTTTTTTTCAAATGTTTGATCACATGGGGTTGTTGAACAAGACTCTCTGGGCCCTGTGTTGTTGACGTAAGCGCTGACATAGACATCTAGGCTTATAGGCTTATTGATTTATATTTTGTGTCCTTCTTTCTCTTCAATCCCATTTGTTTATGCTTTGCTGAACGTTACTTTTAAGCTGAATTTTAGCATCAGAGCCGTGGATAGCATGTCCGAAAACAGGTTCTTAGGTGCGACTGGCCTAATTAAATTACTAAATTCAGATTTTTTTTTTGCAGTTTTCTCCGGAGTTAATCTCTTTCTCTGTTCCCTTGGCTTTGAACCCACTGCGTTGAAGTGGATATCTTCTTATTTGAAAAACCGTTAGATTTAGATTTAGATTAAGGTGGGGAGAGGGACAATGTCACCTAATCACTGCGGCCTCTGATAGGCCTATTGTGATGTCCCCTCAAAAATCATAGAAAGTTTAAGGAGTTGTTTAGTTCTTGGTTTGTAGGAACATCTTGGCTCGTCTGCTACCTTACGTTTGTGTCCAGTAGTGGTTGGGCTTGTTCCTCAACCATTCCTTTATGTAGCATTTTGTGGTGCTGATATGTATGCCGCAGAATGGTCTTGGCATCATGAATGGTGGTGCAGAGCCTTTTCTTGCTAATAGGTCTGCTTTTTCGTTTCGTCTATAGCCACTGTGTCCTGGTATCCACATGAGGTGATCTCTAGTTGTAAGCAGTCCCATATCAATTTAAAGGTGACTTCGTAGCTTTTGAGGGCTTAAAGTGCAGCCTTGCTGTCAGAGAGAGTATAAGTGTTTTTATTGGTTATAGCTCTGTTTATATTTTCTCTGAGGCAGAGTTCAATAGCGAATATCTCTGCTTGAAATACGGAGTTGTATCTGTCTATGCTGTGATAGATGTGTGTTCCAGTGTTGGCTCCGTATACTCCAGCCCCAACACCTTCGTTCGTTTTGGATCCATCTGTGTACCATACATAGGATTGACGATCGAAGGAAGGTCTATTTTGCTCCCAGGTGTGTCAAGAGGGAATTGAGACATTAAAATTTTGGCTGAAGTTATACCTTGGAAGACAATTGTCTATATGGGGTATTTTTAGGATTTCATGCCTGTTTAGTTCATTAAGAATGTCAGGATGAAAGAGCCTGGAATTAGAATCATCCTCCGCGATAAGTTTGTGAGCGAATATTATTGGTTCTTTTTTAAGTTGGAGGTGTACGGGTGGTAGGTCCGTGATGACTTCTAGCGCGGCTGTGGGGGGTTTTTCTCATAGCTCCTATTATACAGATACAAGCTAGTCTCTGTAGATTGTTGAGCTTGGCTTGTACTGATGTCTGTTTTGTTTTGTGCCACCAGATGTGCGTAGTGTTCGGGATATTTGAACCGCTGGTTAACTGCTAAAATTCAAATAAAGAAACTGAAACAACCGATATTGGTGACGTTATAAAACAGAGTGTATTTATTATTCATTTCTGAGGTTTTATAAACAATTCAGGCATGGTGAGTTTTAATGACAGTTGGGGGCATTGTTGCTGTGGCTCTGTATGTTTATATTAATTTGGAGCTGATGCATTCTTCTCTCGAACATTCTCCCCGCCCGTGAACTTCCTTCTCAACTTTATTCGGGATTGTGTCCTCTTATCGACGCTGCAGATCTGATGTGTGCCTCATGTCTCATGTAATGATAAGGTTATTAATAACATGGAATGAAACACATATGAACGAGACCAGGACAAGACGACACATTAATAAGTACTGCTACTAGGTTCATCCTTTTTGCACCGGAATGGGATATCGTGTTGCTTACATTCCGATGTAGTGCATATGTCAGTAGCGTGATTATTTGACAATTGGTGGCTACAGTGGGATGACGGTGGTGAAATATTTTGTTAGTAATTATTACCATTTATTTGGATATTAACTTGGTTTTATTATTATATTGATGCAATTAATTAAATTTTGTGTGATGTGTATAGTGTGTGTGTGGTGTGAATGGCAAACGCACTGTGGTGCGGTTGATCTTGCAGACATGTGCTGGGTTATTTAGTGATGATACGAGCGCTTATCTGCCTTGTGCTGACCGTATGTCTGCATGTTCTTCGATTGAATGGGCTGTATATGTGTATGTGGAGTGTTGTATTTTGGATTGGATGGAGATGTATGATTTTCGTGTCGTGCTTCAAATACTGTTTTCGGTACCTTGTGCCTTGTTTGTCGGTAGCGGGCAAAGTTTTATAATCGGCCTTTTTAATGTTCCTTGTTGCGTCTTCAGTTTCACGACTCTTATTAGGTTGTCGGATCCCGGGTATGTTTCCTCGATACGGCCTAGACTCCATTTGGCGGGCGGCAGTCGTTCGTCTTTTATGAGGACAAGGTCTCCTACCTTGATCTGGGGTTGCATCTTCAGCCATTTTGGACGTTGCTGGAGTCGGGTCAGGTACTCTCCTTGCCAGTGTTTCCAAAAGGTTTGGAGATACGCTTGAACTGCCTTCCATCGGTCGATGAGTTCTTGTTTTCCGATAGACAGGTCTGGCTCTGGGACTGTGAAGAGCGTGCTTCCTATCAGGAAATGTGCGGGAGTGAGAGTTCCGAAATCGTCTGGATTTTCTGATAATGGGCATAGAGGCCTCGAATTGAGACACGCTTCCACTTGCGTGAGTAGAGTGTTGAGCTCCTCAAATGTCAATGTGACATTGCCGATTACCCTCTTTAAGTGGTATTTAACACTCTTCACTCCTGCTTCCCACAATCCTCCGAAGTGTGGTGAAGCAGGTGGAATGAAATTCCAATTTGTCCCTTCGTCTGCTAGACGGTCCGCTACTTCCTTCCAGTCAAGAACCGCGCTCTGCAATAGCCTGCGTAGTTCAGTGTCGGCTCCAACGAAGTTAGTTCCGCAGTCACTATATATTTGTCCACAGACTCCTCTCCTCGCCGTGAAACGTCTGAATGCTGCCAAAAACGCCTGTGTTGTGAGGTCGCTTACCGCTTCCAGATGTATGGCTTTCGTAGCCAAACAAACAAATATAGCCAAATAGCCCTTATACATTTTGGCTCCACGACCCTTCCACGCCTTAATGTTGATAGGCCCGGCGTAGTCCACACCTGTGTGTTCGAAAGGTCTTGACTTGTTCACCCGAGGTGCCGGTAGCACTCCCATCAACTGCTGCGTTGCCTTACCTCGGAACCTGTGGCATGTTGTGCAGTTATTGATTTCCTTTTTGACTGCTCGCTTCAACTGGAATACCCAGTATTTTTGTCGAATGTGGGACACCATCAATTGTATGCCTCCGTGGAGCAATCGTAAGTGGGCGTCATTTACGATCAACTTTGTGTAGTGGTGGTTTGGTTCCAGAATCATCGGATGCTTCTGACTATAAGGAATGTTAGCTTCAGTTAATCTTCCGCCGACACGAAGAATCCTTTCGCCATCTATGAATGGGTTTAAAGATCCTATTCCTTTTGAATTGGTTTCCTTCAGGAAACATTTCTTGTTGCGCACAACGCGCGAGCACTCTTTCGGCGTTACTGAGCTCAGCTGTTGTCAGCGATCCTGTGATCCGGCCAGAGTTGTTCATTATTATGTTGTTGGCGAAACGCTTGCACCAAGCTACTACTCGAATGAGTCGAGTCAGTTGCGACGTCCGATGGATCAGGTGGATGATACGGTTTGGCACTACTTCTGAACAGTGTACTTGAACACGTCTTTGCCTTCTTCCGTGGTGAGGTTCGTCGGCTGGTCTGGTGTATCAAAAATCCAAGACGATTGCAGAAACTCGGGTCCGCTCCACCACAATGTTTCACCGACAAGAGCTGATGGTAGCATGCCTCTAGACACTAAGTCTGCTGGATTGCCTTTCGTCGGGACGTGTTTCCATATATGCACTTCTGTCAGTCGTTGGATCTCTCCTACCCGGTTCCTCACAAAGGTTTCCCATCTAGATGCCGGCGCAACAATCCAAGCAAGTGTGATCGCTGAATCTGTCCAGGCGTGCAGCGTCACGTCTTTCCTCTCCAGCGTGTTGACTACATAGTGCAGCAGTTTTGCCAACATCACTGCTCCACAAAGCTCTAACCGTGGCAGGCTTACCGGCTTTACTGGCGCTACCTTGGACTTCGCCATCAGGAGATTCATTTGCACGAGGCCCTTTTGATCCACCGTCCGAAGATATACGACTGCCCCGTACGCTTTCTCGGATGCGTCGCTGAAGCCATGGATTTCCACCTTGTTGCTGTTACTCCAGACTCGAAGCCATCTTGGAATGCGTATCTGATTAATTGTGGGTAAGTCATCATAAAGTTTTTTCCAGCTGTCGTACAGCTCGTTCTCGATGAAATCATCCCACTCAATTTTCTTCTTCCAGAGCAACTGCATCATAATTTTGGCTTTCACTGTGCACGGGGATATCCAGCCCATAGGGTCGAATAAGCGAGCCGTGGTGGACAAAATGAAACGTTTCGTTGCCTGTGGTTCATCCGGTGCTGTGAACCGAAAACAGAAATAGTCTGCGTCAGGAAGCCAATAAACCCCAAGAGTTTTAACCTGATCCGGATCCTGTGTCGGCACTGCTAAAGATGTCTCCCGGTCCTGTCGTGGAATGTCGCTGAGAAGCATGCGTGAGTTTGCAGTCCATTTTCTCAATTTGAATCCAGCTTTTCTTAGAACAGCATTAACCTCGTCTCTTTTAGCCTTGGCTTCTTCAATGGTGTCTGCTCCAGAAAATAGATCGTCAACGTACATTTCCGATCGAATCATTTTCGCCGCATTTGGATGTTGTGCTTCTGCCGCTTTCGCTGTCTCCATCAATGTTCGGATTGCCAGATATGGAGCTGACGCTGTTCCGAACGTTACTGTTTTCAGACGGAAAACCCTTAATTTGTCGCTCGGGTGTCTTCGCCAAAATATGAGTTGGTAATACGAATCTTGTTCAGTTACCCATATCTGGCGGTACATCTTTTCGATGTCTGCAGAAAATGCGACTCGATGTTGTCTCCAACGTAGAATAATGTCTGTTATGTTGTGTTGTAACGTGGGACCCGTCATTAGATGATCATTCAACGCCGTTCCATCAGACGTCCTGTACGATGCATCGAAGACCACTCGTAACCTTGTCGTGGAGCTGGTTTCTTTCAAAACTGCATGGTGCGGAAGGAAATAGTTTGGTATCCTATTCACAGCGTCTGCATGTACTTCGCACATGTGACCAAGCTGTAAGTATTCCTCGATGCACGACGAATATTGCGCATGGAGTTCACTGTTGGCTGCCAGTCGTTTCTCCAGAGATTTGAAGCGCTGAAGAGCTCCTTCGATTGACCTGCCGAGAATCGGATGCGACGTTTCTTTGAAGGGCAGAGATACTTGGTAGCGTCCATCTTCCATACGTTTCACGTTTTTTACGTAGTGATCTTCACATGCCTTGTCCTCTGAGGTTTCTTGCGTCTTGAAAGGAGCCTCTTCAATTTCCCAAAATCTCCGAAGTTGCGCCTCGGTGTCGTAGAATTGTACAAAGTTTCTGATGGAACGTGGTTGAGTACTCGATCTTCCGAACAAAATCCATCCAAATTTCGTGTGTTGTGCCACGGGTACATTTGCATCGTTGTGTCGCACCAGCTCAGGTAAGAGGATATCAGCCAACACATCACTGCCTAGCAACAGGTCGATCTTCGCGGGTCTATAGAAGTTCGGGTCTGCCAATCGTAATCCGGTCAAATGCGTCCAATCGCCGACAGGGAGGTTTCGAGCTGGTAGATGGCCAGACAGTGACTTGAAAATAAATGCTTGTATGGTCGTTTCGAACGCGGTGTAGCAGGATGCTATGGTAACTTCCACCGCTTTCTTGCAGATGCCACTGCTGACCAAACCCAACCCAGACACCTCGACATCTGTGGATTGTGGTTTCAGGCCCAGGCGTTGAACTGCTGCCTCAGTGATGAACGATGCTTCTGAACCTGAATCAAGCAAGGCCCGGAGTGTAAAGGTGGTTCCATCTGTTGACCTCACCTTGATTACTGCTGTAGCGAGTAACACTTGCGTTTTGGCGTCTTGAACGGTGTGGTGGTTTCTCACGCCGGAGCTGGTTGACGGCTGCTCCTCAGATATTACCTTGGTTGTTGATGAGGACGGTACGGTGTGGTGTTGTGCTGGATTATGCAGTAGAGAATGATGTGGTTGCAAGCAGAAGTAGCATCTCCGCGCACTGGGGCAGTTTTGTGTCGTATGGCTATACGCCAAGCAATTCACACATATACCCAATTTGTTGACAGTTTGCAGTTTTTCTGCAATGCTCAATTTTAGGAAATTTTGACACTTCCTGACAGCGTGTTGTCCCCTTTTGCATATTTTGCACAGGAATGTGTTGTTGTGCTGTGCCAGGAATGTCTTCCGCTGGGGTGTTCCTTTCGGAGCGTCTGCTGCTGGTCGTGTTTGCTGATACGTTATTGCCTCCAGTGTGCGGAATCTCGATTCAAGAAATTGCTTAAATTCTCCAAACGTTGGGAGTTGTTTGCTGTCTTCTTTCGAACCGAGCCTTTCCTCCCACAACTGTTTAGATCGTGTCGGGAGTTTTTGCAGCAACACATGAATTATAATCACATCCCAATGGTTGACCGGTACGTTGAGGTTTTCCAGACTGTGGATAATCTCCGTTGACGTGTCTAATAATTCTTTGATGGCTTCAGACCGTTCCTGAGTTATCACTGGTTGATTGAACAGGCAATTTAATTGAGTGTTGACCAGAATTCGTGGATGGTCATATCTGTCCTGCAAAATAGCCCACGCCTTTCCATAATTGCCATTTGCAATGGGTAGATGCGCCAGAATTTTATCAGCTTCCCCTGTAACACTGGTTTTAAGGTAGTGCATTTTTTGGATTTCTGATAGTGAAGCGTTGTGATGCACTAGAGAAATAAAAAGATCGCGAAAACCTCTCCAGGATTCGTAATTGCCTGCGAAGACTGGAACAGGGATGCTTTTCAGTTTGATATCTGCGTTGTGTGCGGACGTTGTGAGATTTCCCTGTGCTTCGTTGGCCTCGACAACCTTTGGCTTGGCCTGCTCCATTGCGTCGAGTAAATCTCCACGATAATCGAGGTACAGCTCGCGAAATTTTTCGTATGCCTCTTCCACTTCGTGCATCTTGGCGTCTTCACCCTCTCCCAGTGATCCGATGCACTCCTCATACACTCTTTCAGCTGCTTCGATGGATTTCTCTAACAAGGACATACGGCCGGACAGATAATTAAAAGTTCGCGTGCTCGTACCCCTTTTCCCAAAATTAGACACATCCTTTTCTAATTGGGTTAGTGCTCTATACATTTTATTTTGTTTCATGTTCTTTTAAACAGATAAACAATGTACAATAGCAAGGAAAAATCACTTACTTGGAATTATTTAATGACACACAAGCAGCAAGATCTTCCGCCAGCACTGGATTAGCTCAACACACTTTCCACACTTGATTCTTAAAGAATGCCAACCAATTTTAAGAATTTACACCTTTTAAACTCTTTGGATTTTGTCTCTTGTTTTGTAGAATTACATATATATATTGAAATCAATTGAGACTCGTTTTTATTTCTATTATTGGTATATATTCAAAAAATAAATTTATTTATTTGAAAAATAAAACGGTTTCGAAGGACCAAAATGTTCGGGATATTTGAACCGCTGGTTAACTGCTAAAATTCAAATAAAGAAACTGAAACAACCGATATTGGTGACGTTATAAAACAGAGTGTATTTATTATTCATTTCTGAGGTTTTATAAACAATTCAGGCATGGTGAGTTTTAATGACAGTTGGGGGCATTGTTGCTGTGGCTCTGTATGTTTATATTAATTTGGAGCTGATGCATTCTTCTCTCGAACACGTAGCGTATGTGAGAATTGGTCTGGTGATGGCTGTGTTTAGCCAGCGAGATATCTTAGGATTAACGGCCCAAGTTTTTCCAGTGAGATATTTGCGGGTCCATAGAGAGATGCTGGCTTTCTCAATGGTCTTTGTGATGTGAGAGTTCCAAGTGAGCTTTTCGTCTAGTTTTGCACCTAGATATTTGGCTTCGTTTGAGCCGAAGGCACGAAGATTGAAGGCGAACCTCTGGGGAAAGCAGTTATATCGGCGGAGATATCCCCTACCGAAACCCATCCGACCCTCTCATCTGCAGCCCCCGCACTTCTTGGCGGCGCGCAGCGCAGAAAGCGTCGGCGGCTAGTAAAGGCTGCTGCAGGAGGCACATCATGCCAGCACTATCGGCATGCGCCTCAAACACTCCTGCTCTTATTGGTGACGGTCAAATCCCCAATAGGAGCATGCCAGGTTCCAAAACTGACTGGAGGTGCTCCAATGAACCCTGAACCCATTTCCCGTATGCTGGAAAGTGTTTATTCGAATATTAACTTCGATTTCAACCGCAGCACTACATGCCTGAAACTCCCTTCTCCCAATCATAGTTTCAAAGGATCGCGCCCACCCTCCACCCTTTTATATTTTTTTTTCCTATTTTTCTATTCCTTTTTTCTATTTTTCTAATCCTTTTTTTCTATTTTTCTATCCCTTTCATTCCATTTTTCTATTCCTTTTTTTTTCTTTTTTTTTCCATTTTTCTTTTCGTTTTTTTTCTTCTATTTTTCTATTCCTTTCTCCACCTCACCAACCCCAAACACCATATCCACACCACTACACTACACTACAGCAACTGAGCACCTCAGTCTGAATACTCATATTTATAGAATAACAAACAAAAAAAGTTGAATTTATTTTGCAGTGTTTCTTGGCAAGTGTTTGTTTTTTACAGTGTTTTTGGCAAAGTTTTTTTTTTAAAATGTTTGATCACATGGGGTTGTTGAACAAGACTCTCTGGGCCCTGTGTTGTTGACGTAAGCGCTGACATAGACATCTAGGCTTATAGTCTTATTGATAGGCGTATTTTGTGTCCTTCTTTCTCTTCAAGCCCATTTGTTTATGCTTTGCTGAACGTTACTTTTAAGCTGAATTTTAGCATCAGAGCCGTGGATAGCATGTCCGACAACAGGTTCTTAGGTGCGACTGGCCTAATTAAACCTGGAATGCTTTGCGAAACTTATTATGCTACACTGGGGTACAATGGTACCCCAAAGAAAAACGACATTTTTATATGAAAAAAAATGTATTCAGCGAATTCATAAAAGAAACTAAGAATACAGAATAATAGTAGTTTTTTTTGCAGAAAAAGGAAAATGAAATAATATTATTCTGAACAAGTTGGACATATTTTATTTTGGTGTTGCAGACAAATGAATTTTTTGCATAGAGCGCAGTTGATCCTTGATTTTCTATCCCGGCGGTAGTTGGCTTTGTTTGCTCTTCTGCTGCTGGGGTTATTTTTAGTATACCGCATATTGTCTCGCAGAGTTCACGCCTCAAAGTTGGAGTTTGTAGGCGACGTTTCATATGTGGTTTCACTAAATCTATTGCCAGTTTTTTTAATTATGTTCTTCTGTTTTCCAATTTTTCTTTGTTTTGTGCGTAAGAACCACGTAAAAGGATCATTGAGTTGTATCCCACCATATTAAGCAAATTACAAAACAAGCAAAATGGCCAGCGGCCCGTCTTTCTACCAGTAGAATAAGTGTGACACAATTGGTCTAAGGTGTCCACTCCGCCCTTTGTTGAATTATAGAATTGTATTATCTCTGGTAGTTCGGTGGAATTTGGCTCATCACCTTTTTCATGAAAGCATCAATACAATGTTTTTTTTCTTTTTTGGTGGACAGTACGACAACAAAGTAAGTTGGTTACTATAGCAAAACATGGAAGAGTTTACCTGTCTATCCTTGAGTTCCAAAAATGATGGAGGTATTTCTTTTTTATTTTTCCTCAAAGTGCCCACAACGGTTATGTTTTTTTTTTTAAAGATATTGGGCAGCCTCCACTGACATAAACCAATTATCCATAGTCAGATTTCTGTTGGTACCATGAAAAGAACTAGTAAGTTTGTCACAATAGTACTGGGCAACCGGAACATCGCGTGGTGTGGAATCTTTGCCTATGTAAGCTTCAAGTCTAGTACAAAGGCCGTTTTAGCATCGCAACACATCACTATCTTGATTCCATACTTGTCGGGTTTTGATGGAATGTACATCTTAAATGGACAACGACCTCGAAAACCAACTAATTGTTCGTCAATCGTGGTATATTCCGATGGAACATATAATTGTTTCATCTTATTTATGGATCTCTCGAACACTTCTCGAAATGCTGCAAGTTTGTCCGTCGTTTTCCTCTGAGCTCTGGTGTCTTTGTCGTCAAATCGAAGACAGTTGATTAGAAACCTAAAACGTGCTTCGGGCATAGTTCCCGAAATATTGGTATTCCACTGTCTTTATCAAATAACTCTTTGGTAAACACTCCATTCATTTTCATTACACCGGCATAATAAAACAAACCAATGAGTGCCTGTATTTCGGTAGAATCCGTGTCTTTGGTGAAAGAAGGTTTATTAGTTGTTTCTGTATCATTGTCATCGTCATCGTCCACCTTTTTGGCATATGTTAATCTTTGGACTTTTATTTCTTTGTTTGTATATGCCGTAATATCTCCAAGGTTTTCTCTGGTAAAACATAGTTCCCAGGATTCTATTCCTGACTTTATTTGCTTGGATTCATTTTCATTTCCAGACAAATTTAGAACCAGATTTCTTTTTGGTGTACGATGTACTGTACCTTTAACCCCTGACCATTTGAACCCATTTTTACCTCTTAGTTTAGTGGGAACTTTCAACATTTTAACTTTGGCTTGCTCGGCACGGTATATTTGTGCCACTGGTACACAATCTTCAGAATCAGAGGATGGAAAGGAATTCTGGGAGCAAACTGGAGTAGAAGAAATTGAGTGGTCTTCGTTCTCAGCCAACGATGTAAGCCGATGTTGATCTGGGCTAGTAGAATAGTAACGGACGTCTTCAATATCGCATTCCTCGTTCCCTTTTAAGTCATCTCTAAAATCTGGTATGATGGCATCGTCCTCATCCCTCTCGCCATGAAAATCATCGGAATCAGAATCATACAGAATTTTGTGTATTTCCGAGATATCATCCGGTTTCGATAAGTCGAAAAGCTCTTCTTGGGAAGTCATTTTTACTGATAACTATAAACAAACAAATTAATAAGTGCACGAGTATAACAAAACTGAGTACTTGTTACATTTACTAAAAAATAGTATAATAAGACTTACATACTCACGTTAAAAGAAAACACTGAAATAACGTTTTTTACTATATTCGTATTCTGCTACACTGGGGTACACGTGTATCTCAATATCAAATTTCAGCACAATGAGAAACACTCCGAGCGCCGTCAGTATCACATACGAACTGATGCAACAAGCCATGAAACTACTCAGCAGCTCAAGCTTGCAGGTCCATCTGCTACCGATTGGCGGTAATTTAAAAAAAAAAACTGGGGTACACGTGTACCCCAAGTAGCATTCCAAATTACTAAATTCAGATTTTTTTTTTGCAGATTTCTCCGGAGTTAATCTCTTTCTCTGTTCTTTTGGCTTTGAGCCCACTGCGTTGAAGTGGATATCTTCTTATTTGAAAAACCGTTAGATTTAGATTTAGATTAAGGTGGGGAGAGGGACAATGTCACCTAATCACTGCGGCCTCTGATAGGCCTATTGTGATGTCCCCTAAAAAATCCTAGAAAGTTTAAGGAGTTGTTTAGTTCTTGCAACAAGCCATGAAACTACTCAACAGCTCAAGCTTGCAGGTCCATCTGCTACCGATTGGCGGTAATTTAAAAAAAAAACTGGGGTACACGTGTACCCCAAGTAGCATTCCAAATTACTAAATTCAGATTTTTTTTTTGCAGTTTTCTCCGGAGTTAATCTCTTTCTCTGTTCTTTTGGCTTTGAGCCCACTGCGTTGAAGTGGATATCTTCTTATTTGAAAAACCGTTAGATTTAGATTTAGATTAAGGTGGGGAGAGGGACAATGTCACCTAATCACTGCGGCCTCTGATAGGCCTATTGTGATGTCCCCTAAAAAATCCTAGAAAGTTTAAGGAGTTGTTTAGTTCTTGCAACAAGCCATGAAACTACTCAACAGCTCAAGCTTGCAGGTCCATCTGCTACCGATTGGCGGTAATTTAAAAAAAAAACTGGGGTACACGTGTACCCCAAGTAGCATTCCAAATTACTAAATTCAGATTTTTTTTTTGCAGTTTTCTCCGGAGTTAATCTCTTTCTCTGTTCTTTTGGCTTTGAGCCCACTGCGTTGAAGTGGATATCTTCTTATTTGAAAAACCGTTAGATTTAGATTTAGATTAAGGTGGGGAGAGGGACAATGTCACCTAATCACTGCGGCCTCTGATAGGCCTATTGTGATGTCCCCTCGAAAATCCTAGAAAGTTTAAGGAGTTGTTTAGTTCTTGGTTTGTAGGAACATCTTGGCTTGTCTGCTACCTTACGTTTGTGTCCAGTAATGGTTGGCCGTGTTCCTCAACCATTCCTTTATGTAGCATTTTATGGTGCTGATATGTATGCCGCAGAATGGTCTTGGCATCATGAATGATGATGCAGAGCCTTTTCTTGCTAATAGGTCTGCTTCTTCGTTTCCTCTATGGCCACTGTGTCCTGGTATCCACATGAGGTGAACTCTAATTGTAAGCAGTCCCATTTCATTAAGAATGTCATTATGAAAGAGCCTGGAACTAGAATCATCCTCCGCGATAAGTTTATGAGCGAATATTACTGGTTCTTTTTTAAGTTGGAGGTGTACGGGTGGTAGGTCCGTGATGACTTCTAGCGCTGCTGTGGGGGTTTTTCCCATAGCTCCTATTATACAGATACAAGCTAGTCTCTGTAGTTTGTTGAGCTTGGCTTGTACTGATGTCTGTTTTGTTTTGTGCCACCAGACGGGCGCAGCCCATGTGAGAATTGGTCTGGTGATGGCTGTGTATAGCCAGCGAAATATCTTAGGATTAACGGCCCAAGTTTTTCCAGTGAGATATTTGCGGGTCCATAGAGAGATGCTGGCTTTCTCAATGGTCTTTGTGATGTGAGAGTTCTAAGTGAGCTTTTCGTCTAGTTTTGCACCTAGATATTTGGCTTCGTTTGAGCCGAAGGCACGAAGATTGAAGGCGAACCTCTGGGGAAAGCAGTTAGATCGGCGGAGGTATCCCCTACCGAAACCCATCCGACCCTCTCATCTGCAGCCCCCGCACTCCTTGGCGGCGCGCAGCGCAGAAAGTGTCGGCGGCTAGTAAAGGCTGCTGCAGGAGGTACATCATGCCAGCACTATCGGCATGCGCCTCAAACACTCCTGCTCTTATTGATGACGGTCAAATCCCCAATAAGAGCATGCCAGGTTCCAAAACTGACTGGAGGTGCTCCAATGAACCCTGAATCCATTTCCCGTACGCTGGAAAGTGTTTATTCGAATATTAACTTCGATTTCAACCGCAGCACTACATGCCTGAAACTCCGTCTCCTCAATAGCCTTCCCTTCTCCCAATCATAGTTTCAAAGGATCGCGCCCACCCTCCACCCTCCACCCTTTTATTTTTTTTTTCTATTTTTATATTCCTTTTTTTCTATTTTTCTATCCCTTTCATTCCATTTTTCGATTCCTTTTTTTCTATTTTTTTTTTCCATTTTTCTATTCCTTTTTTTTCCATTTTTCTTTTCCTTTTTTTTCTATTTTTTTCCTTCTATTTTTCTATTCCTTTCTCCACCTCACCAACCCCAAACACTATATCCACACCACTACACTACACTACAGCAACTGAGCACCTCAGTCTGAATACTCATATTTATAGAATAACAAACAAAAAAAGTTGAATTTATTTTGCAGTGTTTCTTGGCAAGTGTTTTTTTTTTACAGTGTTTTTGGCAAAGTTTTTTTTTCAAATGTTTGATCACATGGGGTTGTTGAACAAGACTCTCTGGGCCCTGTGTTGTGACGTAAGCGCTGACATAGACATCTAGGCTTATAGGCTTATTGATAGGCGTATTTTGTGTCCTTCTTTCTTTTCAAGCCCATTTGTTTATGCTTTGCTGAACGTTACTGTTTTACGAAAATTAATAGTTTTTAATTTTAATGAAATAAAACCAAATGAATTAAATTATTTTACAAATTATAATGTATTACAGAGATGATCTGCTGATATTTTATATGTATAAATGTGCGTAGATACGATCTACAGATACTTATGTTCCAAGCGTGGAGAACAGGAAAAAAGAAGAAGGCCTAAATGCCATTCGCGCAAGTTTTATATTTACAATAGTTTCGTTAAGTAACATGAAGTTATAATCAATTCAGTTTAAGTGCATAGTTACATTAGTAATATAGTTCTGTTCATTTAGATTTAGATTTATAGAATTTGTTAAGTACATTTTACTGAACATCCTCCCCCTCTTGAGGTGACGCAGGTGCCTCAACAATTGGTAGTCTTCTTAGACTTGTGGTTGCACGTTGAATTACGCCTGTCGATATTCTTACAGAAACTGTGCGTACGATGTCGTCCTTACCCGGCTGTGTCTGCACTATCCTTCCAAGTCTCCAGTGGAGCGGTGGAGTGTTGTCGTCGGCAATAAGTACGATATCGCCAACTTGTAGATTGCTGTGAGTTGTTTTCCATTTTGTTCTGCTGCAAACTTTGGAGATACTCCCTTGACCAACGTCTCCAAAACGTCTGAAAGTACCACTGAAGAAGTTGATATCTTGTGAGTGAGTTTATGGAGCATGACTCAGTGAGTTGTGGCATAGACAAGCAGGTGAGAGGGCAGCCTATAAGAAAATGACCAGGAGTTAATGCTTGTAAATCAGAAGGGTTATTAGAAAGTGACGTAATAGGTCGCGAATTTAACACGGATTCTATTTGAATGATGATCGTATTTAATTCTTGAAATGTTAAAGATGTTCCTTGTAATAGGCGTTTCATGTGGAATTTTGCGGACTTTACCGCGGCTTCCCACAAGCCACCAAAGTGCGGAGATCTAGGAGGAATTGTTTTCCATGAAATATTATTAGCGGTGCAGGAACGAAGTAGCTCATTTTGTGTATCCGGACTATGTAACATTTTGTATACAGATGAGAGCTCATTTCGGGCTCCAATGAAATTAGTTGCGTTGTCACTGTATATAGTGGATGGATAGCCACGACGTCCAATAAACCTTTTCAGAGCTGCAAGAAAGGCAACAGTTGATAAGTTTTCAACAACTTCCAGGTGCACTGCACGTGTACTGAAACAAATAAAGATGGCTACATATCCCTTTACAGGGGTTGTTCCTCGCCGTCGGAAATGTATACTAAATGGTCCACATAGATCAACTCCAACTGTCATGAACGGGCGACATTGCTGAACCCTGTACTTCGGCAAATCTCCCATTATAGGAGTTTCAGCAACTGGGTGAGCGCGAAAACATGTTATACACTGACGACAAATCCTTTTGCAGATAACCTTTCCATGTATTGGTCAGAACCTTTCACGAACGATGCTGAGTAATGTTTGTGGGCCAACATGCAAGTATTTTTTGTGGTAGTAACGTACCATAGCCTCAGTAAATACATGATTTTTCGGTAGTAATACTGGAAACTTTGAGTCGTAAGCCAGATCCGCATTGCTTATTCTCCCACCTACACGGATGATGGTGTCATTATCAATGAATGGACGAAGAGATGTTATATGTGATCTTCCAGGAAGTACTTTTTTGTTACGTAATAGGTCGAGTTCTGATGAGAAGTGTTCTTGCTGAATACTCCAAACTATGCCCTTCAGAGATTTGTGTAATTCTTCTGGCGCAAGTTCTCCCTTTTTCGACTCCAAATCAAGGAGTTTTGCCTTACAATTGTGAGTAAAGCGAAACATGAATGCAACAACCCTTAAAGTTTTAAAATAATCATTATGAAATTTTATATGGTTTATCAAGGCTTCATGTCTACTTGCTAGGAGAATTACGTGTTGCGTTTTTGTTTCCAAAAGAGATTCATCAACTGATGTTCTCTTAATTTTATTAAGTGCTGGCCACTTATTTTCCTCAAGTTTGAGAAAATGTGGACCAAAAAACCATAAAGTGAATTTAATAATTCAAGTGGAAAAGCTCCTCGAGATAAAATATCTGCAGGATTCAATTTAGAGCCAACGTGACACCATTGATCAAACCGTGACAGATTTTGAATGGCTTCAACTCGATTTGCAACAAACGTGTCAAAGTTTGATGATTCTTCCGACAGCCAGCTTAACACAATAGAGGAGTCCGTCCAGTAAAATATTTGAGCAAAAGTTGTTTTAACATAATTTTTTTTTTTTTTTTTTTTTGTTTATTGAAACGTTATAGATAGTGAACATTTCATTACACTGCAACTAGTATGAACTAACGAGCAATTTTCATCTAATCAATAAATGTAGTATCTTAGTATCTTTGAGTGTAAGTATAAAGTTAAATTTTTTTAGTAAATTTTAGTTAGATATGATTTATCCAGAAGGGTGTACTATCTAAGGTGACTGATACCATAACTCGTGTGGTTTAGTACGTTTGAGTCTTCGGGTCAATCCATTGCTGTCACTTAACCTTGCTGCTTCCTGGTTGATGTGGTGTCTCAGCTTTGTGAAGTGCGTTCTCGCGTATTTAGAGAATGTCGTCTCTACAGTATCTAGTTTAAGATCGCGTTGTAAGTCCGTATTCCTTACATACCATGGAGCTCTGACAATGTCCCTGACGACTTTATTTTGAAATCTTTGTATGATGGCAATATTTGATTGGGAAGTACATCCCCATAGCTGGATACCGTATGTCCATACTGGTTTTAATATCTGTTTACATATTAAAAGTTTATTATGGAGTGATAGGCGCGATTTTCTACCAATGAGCCATCTGAGTTTTCTTAGTTTGATGTTAAGCTCGTCTTTTTTCTTCTTCACGTGCTCCTTCCATCTTAGTTTAGCATCTAAGTTCATTCCTAGATACTTAGCTGTGTTTGAGTAAGGAACTTGAGCATCTGAAATAAATATTGGCTTGTGTGTAATTTTTTTGTTGGTGAAATCAACGTGGACGGATTTTGAGCTGTTTAGGTGAATACGATTTTTTTTGGTCCAGTTGAGAACTTCATTTACAGCAACTTGTAGGCTTTCTGTTGATTTGCTTTCGTTTTTTGCAACTGTAAGTATAGCTGTATCATCAGCAAATGTAGCTATTGTGCAATTGGAAGGTGTTGGCATGTCATTAGTGAATAGAAGGTATAACACTGGGCCTAGGATACTTCCCTGTGGAATCCCAGCATTAATTTCTTTCAGTTGAGAATAAGAGTTACTTTTTTTAATTCTGAAATATCTATTTAAAAGGTACGATTTTAGGAAGTCTGTGTATTCCTTGGGAAAGAGTGATTTCATGCCAGACTTTATCGAATGCCTTTGCCACATCCAAAAATATAGCTGAGCATACCTTTTTTTCCTCCAGAGCTTTTTCGATGATGTCGGTAATTCGATGTACCTGTTTTATGGTAGAATGTCTATTTTTGAAACCAAATTGATGCATTGGAATCATATCTTGACCAGTAATAAAAGGAGTTAGCCTCTTTAGAAAAACCTTTTCTAATACCTTAGATAAAATTGGTAAAAGAGAGATGGGCCTGTAGGATGATGGTTCGTGAAGATCCTTTCCTGGTTTGGGTATCATTATGACATCTGCTACTTTCCAATAACAGGGAACATGGTTTAGGTTGAAACATGCGTTTATTAAAATTGCCACTTTAATCAAAGCTCTTGTTGGTAGCTTTTGTAAGACTTCGGTAGTTATTAAGTCGAAGCCAGGTGATTTTTTCCGTTTCAGTTGGTATTTAATAATCCGATTGATTTCATTAGGTGTGACGAAAGGAATTTTTTCGTTCGGTTGCTGCACTTCTGGCCATGTTTCATTAGTTTGCGATTCGTTGGGTTGAAAATTCCCCATTAGATACTCGGCGAATATGTCAGCCTTATCGTCATTAGTCCTAGCCCAGGTGCTGTTTGATTTTAAAGGTGGGTTCTGTTGTGTGGGACGTTTTAGATATTTAATGGATTTCCAGAGAGAGTATTCTGTTTTTTATCGCCTGTAAGTCCACTTACAAATCGGTGAAATGATTGGTTTTGGAACTCCTTTAGTTGGCGTCTTATCAATTCAGTTAGTCTATTGAGTTGTGACTTGTAGAGCGGGTATCTCGTTTGTTGCCATTTTTTCCTAATCTTTCTCTTTTCAGCTATTAGTTTCATAGTTAGCCTTGGGTACTTAACTTCAATTGGCTTTTTACTGACAAGAGGGGTACTTTTCCAGGCTGCATTTTGTATTTGTTCAGTGAAATTTAGTACTTCGCTTTCTAGTTCGGTGTTGGTAGTTACTACTTTGTCAAATTTTAAATTTCGATCCAAAAGAACTTTGAAATATTGCCAATCTGTATGCTTGTTGGTGAGGTGTACATTTGGGTTTTCCTTAACAACGCATTCGCTAAGATACAAATATATTGGAGAGTGGTCAGAATTCAAATCTCTTCCCTCTTCTATCACAAGGAAGTTTTTTGATACTTGTTTAATTACAAAAAAGTCAATTAGATCTGGTATTTTTTCTTTATCCGTAGGCCAGTAAGTCGGTGTACCAGTGGAGATGAAATCACATCCTTCCTTTTGAATTGCTTTTAGTAACTCCCGTCCTTTTGTTGTGGTTAGTCTGGAACCCCAATTTGTGTGTTTTGCGTTAAAGTCGCCACCCATTATGAATCGGTTCTTGTGTTTTTGGATTAGATTTTTGTATTGTTCACAGTTAATTTTATGCTTTGGCGGGCTGTAAACTGATGTAAGAGATAGTTGTTGACGTTTAGTTAAGATAGACACAGTTGTTGCTTGAAACTCTTCCGTACGTAAAATATCTTCTTCAAAATGTTCGATGGATTTTTTTATAATTATTGCGCTTCCTCCTCTTGCATTATTGAAAGGATGGTTTGCATAATATGTTTCATAGTTTTTAATTTTGAAATAAGTTTGGTCTGTAAAATGTGATTCGGTAATTAAACACACATCAATATTTTCTGTTTGGAGTACGGCCTGTAGTTCTTCTTTATGGTTAAGTAGGCCATTTGCGTTCCATAACATAATTTTAAGAAACCTAACCATGGTTTGTAATTTGCAAGTATTGGTCAATTTTATCTAGGCGCAAGCTTGCCATAAATTTGTGTTGCTCATCTAATTTGGTTAGTATTGATAAGAGTAAGTTTTCATCCTTACTTCTAGAATTCATGTGTATTTGGTTTGTGTTTCCAGCTATCTGCGCATAATTCGGAGCGAGCTTTCCTGTTGGTTCTTTGGATTTTTCACTCGTTATTTTTGTCTCTACACTTGTGTGCGTGAGATCTATTTCCTTTACTTTTTTATTTGTATTCGTATTCGTAAGGGTGTTTCTTTTCTTTTGCAGTTCCTTTGCAACCAAGCAACCGCGGTAGCTGGCTGTGTGTTCCCCATTGCAGTTGCTGCATTTCGGTGTTTCTTCTCTCGGCTTGGTATATTCAAGTGTGTTGTGGTTACCCGCGCATTTTACGCACTTAGGTGATCTGGAACAATAATTTTTAGTGTGCCCGAAGCACTGGCAGTTTTTACATTGTGGGATCAATCTGGAAGTCTTCTTCTTCTTTTCCTTTTTATCCCGGCGTCGTTATGGTCAGAAGTGTAGGACCATAATCTTCCCACTTAACTGCATTCCTACTGGTCCGCTTGTGGGGTCCGCCGGTTTGACCTCAGAAAGTAGCGGCAGGCTTCCCGGTTTGGGATTACTTCATCGCTGAGACCAATCAAATGCTGGTGTTTTTGCATTTGTTTGCACCAATTGTTTTTCGGCCTGCCTTTTTTGCGTGTTGAAATTGGAATGTTGATTGATAGCGCCTTTTGGACGGGGTTCAAAGGATCTCTCCTTTGAACATGGCAATACCAACTGAGTCGGTCGCGCTCTATATTTCTTGTGATGGTTTCTTTTACGTGGAGGCTTCCTCGGATCTTTGAACTTCTAATTCTGTCACGCTTTGTTACTCCCGCTGTCATGCGAAGCATCTTCATCTCAGTTGCCGTTAATTTGCTCTCATACTTTTTGTGCATTGTCCAGCATTGTGAACCGTATGTGAGCGCCGGACGTACAACTGAAGTGTAGAGCTTTCCTTTCAGCTTAGGGGGCATTTTTCGATCACAGAAGATGGCGGAGTTTTCCCGCCACTTCATCCACCCTACGCTAACGCGATGTTTGATGTCGTCATCACAAGTTGCTTCTCTATTAATCATAGATCCCAGATATTTAAACTTTTCACACTTGGGAAGCACTCTTCCATTCAAGTAAATGTCTGGAATAGGCTGATGAGGGTCAGAGAACGGGCAGCACAGATACTCTGTCTTCTTTGAACTAATACGATACCCGTGTCCCTCAAAAATGTCCACCCACACATCAAGTCGTTGTAGGGACGCCTGATCATCACTTATAATGGCCCCATCGTCAGCAAAGAATAGCTGGTCCACATTGGGGTCCGTCACTTTTCCTTCAAGCAAGCAATCAAGGACTGCTATAAAAAGCAGTGGGCTGAGGACGCTCTCTTGGTGTACACCGACTTTGATTGCGAAATCTTCGGTGACTCCTGCGGTGCATCATACTCTTGTCGTTGCTCTCTCGAACATGTCCATAATCACTCGCACGTAGGTTTCTGGAACTCCTTTTTGTCTTAGCGCTACCCATAAAATATCTCTTGGTTGCCGGTCAAAGGCCTTCTCGAAATCAACCAACACCATATGCAAGTCCTTTGAAGAATCACGATGCTTTTCCATCATGATCCTTATAATTTGGATTGCATCTGTTGTTGATTTACGCGAGACAAACCCGCACTGGTCATCAGATATTCGTATTATTTTCCGCAGTCGGCTATCTAATACCCGTTCAACGATCTTCATGGTGTGCGACATCAGCTTGACAGAACGGTAGTTATCACAATTTCGCGTATCACTCATCAATCAATCGCATTGATTAGGCATAGTGTCGCCTCTCATAAGTTTGGAGATAAGATCAATCTGGAAGTCTTAATTGGTTCTATTTTCACAATAGTATTTAGCACCTTATTTACTTCGTATATCTTTTTGATATCTTCTGTCGGTTCAAAACTATGTAAGAACATGTCGAGTGGTTCTTTCGTTCCCCACTTAAGCTTATTTACAGCGTTTACAATTTTTAGGCCTTGTCTTTGTAAATCTGATATAATTAGCTCTGGTTGTCAGCTGCTGTGTAAGTTTTTCATTATGACTTTAATCTGCCTTGTTTGTTTGTCCTCGTATGAATACCAGGTTGTTTTTGTCTCATTAAGCCCCCTAGTTAGGTTCCTATAATCCTCTACAGCATATACGTTTATTTTATAGGTATTTTTGTTGGTTGCTTTAATTATAAAGTCTCCTTCGATATGCTTCTTGAGCAATGAGTATAGTTGTTGGTAGTTCATGACGTTTGTTACCATAATCGGCGGGGGCGATGATGAGTGGTAGTAGTTGCAGGTGTAACTAATAAAGTTTTCCCATGGTAGTTGTGTTGGGGCGGTGTTATCTCAGGGGATGACACGATTTTCCTTTTTTTGGTTAAATTAGTTGGTTTGATTGAGTGTCTGGCGATCTCTTTTTCCAACTCTTCTTCATCGGTGCAATATTCTTTGGCATCTTTTTCCCCGATTTCAGTTAGCTCTTTCTCATGCTCAAGTTTTTGTCTGAGTTTTTTATTTTCCTCCTTTAAGAAATATATTTCATTTTTTAGCTGGGCACACAGCGACTCTAGCTCATGGATCTTCCCTTGAACTTAATCGCAGTTTTTTTCCTGTTTTTTTTATTTCCGTCACAGCATCTTCTATGCTAGTTTTCGTTTTATTTTCTTTTTCTGCAGCTTTCTTATGCGGTTTAAGGGAATCGCCACCTCCAGGTGGCGGAGTCCGTTTAAGCCCCATTTAAAACAAAACTTAAAAAAAAAGTAATTATTTTGTCTGTGCTGGTAGCACTTTGTGTGTGAAAGCTTTGAAAAGCTTTTTATAGGATTTGGTTGTTATATTTGCTGGTGGTCTTTATTTAAAAAAATAAGTTGTGGATCGAAAGCTTCGCGATTTCACGGAGGTTATTATTTGATTACCTGTTGGCGACTCTGCCAGCGGAGCACCCATCAGCAAGCGGGAGACACTCACTAGAGTGAGCCTTTGGGTCGGCGAAAGCAGAATCCTCCAGTTTCCACAGCTGAAGCACCGATTATTTTTATTTGAAAATATAGCTCAAAGCTTTTAAGTTCACTTTTTTACTAAATTTATGGAATATTTTAAACACTGAGTTTTGACGTTCCTAGCTTACTCACGGCGTTCGTTTTAACAACATGCAACATTTTTTCCACCAGACGAACCATGAGTACAGCTGCACACAACTCTAAGCGCGGGATTGAAACCTTTTTTACTGGTGCTACTCTTGATTTGGAACATAGGAGGTTGACTGCAATGCTTCCGTCGTCTTTAACGCATCGAACGTATAAGCAGGTCCCATATGCGTACTCCGAGCTATCTGCGAATGCATGTAGTTGCATGTTCTCAGTGCTATAAACAACTCTTCGGTTAAATTTGAACCTTTCAATTTTAATTACCTCTTCTCTAAACCGCAGCCGACGACTATGATATTCCATTGGCAAACTCTCGTCCCAATCAAATCCCTGTCTCCACAGTTGTTGCATAAACACCTTTGCTAAGACTATTATAGGGTTAATTAGTCCTAGAGGATCAAAGAGTCTTGCAATTTCAGACAGTATTGTTCTTTTAGTAATAGATCTGGTTTTACCTTCAGGACAGTCATAAAGTAGGGTGTCTGAAGAAGGATCCCAAAATGTTCCCAGAGTTTTTATAGCATTGGAATTCGAAATTCTGAACAACGTTTCCTTATCAGCTTCCTTGATGCCTTCCAGAATTCGATTGTCATTAGAACACCACTTCCGCAAGATAAATCCTCCTCTACTCAACAATTCGATTAACTCGTGCTTCAATTTCAAAGCTTCTTCTAAGGTACTTGCGCCGGTTAATAAATCATCAACATAAAAATCTGAGTTGATAACTTTAGCAGCACTAGGACAATCATGACCTTCATCGATGGATAGTTGTTGAAGACACCTCGTGGCTAAGTACGAAGCGGAAGCGGTACCATACATTACGGTGGTGAGTTGATATGTTTTCAATTCATCAAATTCGTTCTCTCTCCAAATAATTAGATGGAAACAACGATCAGCTGGATGCATGGCAACCTGGCGGTACATTTTTGATATGTCAGCTGTGAAAACGTAAACAAAGAATCGGAATCGAACTAAAATTGAGAAGAGGTCATCCTGTACAACTGGTCCGGTGAGGAGAGTATCATTAAGCGATAACCCGGTTGTTGTTTTTGCTGATACATAAAACACGACTCTCAGTTTTGTGGTGGAGCTGGATGGCTTCAGCACACAATGGTGGGGAAGGAAGAAATGGGATTTAGAGAAATCGATATTTGGTGCAACTTCCATGTGTTTTAAATTAAGAAATTCATTTATTACAGCGACATAATCTTGGCGGAGGTCATTGTTTTTACGAAAACGTCTTTCGAGGTACTTAAAGCGGTTGAAAGCTTGAACAAATGATTCACCCAACCTTAATGAATCTGGCTTGAAGGGCAATCGAACCTGATATCTACCATCGCCTAGGCTGCAGACATGTGACTTAAAGTGATCTTCACAAGCTATTTCAGATTTCTTTAACTTAAATTCCTTATCGACCAGGCTACTTCCATTCTCAATCTCCCAAAATTGTTTAAGCACCTCATGTAAGGTTGTTTCTTCTTCAAAACTGGTTGTTAAATATGTAACGTTTCTGTATAACGTTTCAAGCTGGTTATGTTGATATGGTTTTGACACAACCCATCCAAGCGTAGTTTTTTGAAGGATTGGTAGATTAGGTCCAAGTTTGACTTGGCCAATGGATATCAAGTCATAAAATAATTCAGCGCCTAATACTAGATCAATTTTCTGCGAGATATGGAACTGGGGATCAGACAACATTATATTTTTTGGAATATTCCATGTGGAGATATCAATGTTGCGTTCAGGAACATTGTTTGTTAATTTTTTAAGAACAATGACTTCAATTGTCCTTTTAAATTCAGATATTCGTGAAGCAAATTTAATTGAGCTCTTATATTGCGAAGAAGGGAGCTTTGCGATATTCCGCTTATAATTTGTTTTGAGTTAAACATTTTCAGACCGAGAAGGCGAATGAATCGTTCGGTGATAAGGTTTAGTTGCGATCCTGAATCTAAGAGAACTCGACATGGGATTGGCTGGCTTAGACTATTATATACATTAATTAATGCAGTAGCTAAAAGTGTATTTGAACTTAAAGACGCTCCATTACTAAAACATGATGAAGTAAGTATGTTTTTTGCATCATTGTTAGAATTATATGGAGTATAATTCGAAGCACTTGCATTCAAACCAGAAGTTGTCGATGCGACAAATGTAGAATTAGATGGCAGGCTTTCAGCACTGTTATAGTGTAACAAGGTGTGATGTCTTTGACCACAAAAATGGCATCCACCAGCACTGCACTTTGACGATGAATGCTGATTTGTTTTCAGACAATTTTCAGACAATTTGAGATCCTTTACTTTCTGATGACGATCAGGAATTGACAAGTTAATTAATAGAAAGCATTTATATACGAAATGACCAGCCTTCAGACAGAATGAGCATTTGGGTTTCGATTCAGCAGTTGTAATTAAAGATTTTTGCGTGCAATGTTGATTACTTGAACTGCTCCTTTTGTTAGTACTACTTCTTAATGCGATGGTGTTATATAATGAATGATTCAAAACATTACCTTCAATTATTTGGCATCTTTTTTTAATAAATGCATTAAATTCCATAATGGTTGGCAAGCGATCCACAGGTGACTCTTCATTCCAGCGAGTGGCGGTATTGGTGTCCAATTTTGATGTTAGCAGGTAAACAATTAGATCATCCCAATGATCGACGGACCGTTTCAAATTCCTTAGGCTGGTGAGGTGATTGTTTGTCTTATGCATTAAGCTTCTTAGTTCTGCAGCTGTTGGTTTTACAATGCGTGGTAGATTAAAGATGCGATGAAGATGCTCCTGAGCAATAACTCGTTTATTTTCAAAGCGTTCCTTTAGCCTCTGCAGAGCCTCTTCATAGTTGTCTCCTACTACCTTGAGCCCATCAATTGGAAATCTCGCTGCGTCCCCTAGCTTTTGATTAAGTGATGGAATTTTGATAGGGTGCTAAGATACGGATTTTGGTGTACGAGGGATGTGAAAGTGTCAAACCATGGCATCCATGCCGTTATGTCACCTGAGAAAATAGGAAGGTAAATTTTTGGTAGTTTCACGGGGTCAAACCTGGTTGGTGCGGCGTTTAACGATGAAGATAAATCCAACGACGGGCCTTCCAATTTATTCAACATAACCTGTAGAGCTGATGATGTGAAATAATATAATTCCTCATTATCTGACCGAATTGAACTCGTAATCTCCAAAGGGTCTGCTTCCTCAATTTTAATTTGTACCTTTTGAAAATTTACAAACGCTTCTTTCACTGCATCGTGTCGGAGTTTAATTTTAGGAACTGAAGTTAAATTAATATTTTTTTCAACTCTCGAAACGAAATCACTGCAATGCCTAACTTGATCAATTATGACAGATCGGCGTGTTCGCAAGCTTTCAACCAGTTTTTGCTTCTTGTCAGATAAAGAAACCTTAGGAGCTTCGGGCTCTTGTTCGACGGATAACAGGTCCCCGTTGCCCATTGAATTGGAGGTAAGTTCTGTTTGCTTTATGAAATACTTATGTACATATATTGCTTAGTTTAATGGCATATGAAAAATCACGTCGGGGTCACCAATGTTTTACGAAAATTAATAGTTTTTAATTTTAATGAAATAAAACCAAATGAATTAAATTATTTTACAAATTATAATATACATATTACAGAGATGATCTGCTGATATTGTATATGTATAAATATGCGTAGGTACGATCTACAGATACTTATGTTCCAAGCGTGGAGAACAGGAAAAAAGAAGAAGGCCTAAATGCCATTCGCGCTAGTTTTATAGTTACAATAGTTTCGTTAAGTAACATGAAGTTATAATCAATTCAGTTTAAGTGTATAGTTACATTAGTAATATAGTTCTGTTCATTTAGATTTAGATTTATAGAATTTGTTAAGTAAATTTTACTGAACAGTTACTTTTAAGCTGAATTTTAGCATCAGAGCCGTGGATAGCATGTCCGAAAACAGGTTCTTAGGTGCGACTGGCCTAATTAAATTACTAAATTCAGATTTTTTTTTTGCAGTTTTCTCCGGAGTGAATCTATTTCTCTGTTCCCTTGGCTTTGAACCCACTGCGTTGAAGTGGATATCTTCTTATTTGAAAAACCGTTAGATTTAGATTTAGATTAAGGTGGGGAGAGGGACAATGTCACCTAATCACTGCGGCCTCTGATAGGCCTATTGTGATGTCCCCTCAAAAATCCTAGAAAGTTTAAGGAGTTGTTTAGTTCTTGGTTTGTAGGAACATCTTGGCTTGTCTGCATCAGAGCCGTGGATAGCATGTCCGAAAACAGGTTCTTAGGTGCGACTGGCCTAATTAAATTACTAAATTCAGATTTTTTTTTTTTTGCAGTTTTCTCCGGAGCTAATCTCTTTCTCTGTTCCCTTGGCTTTGAACCCACTGCGTTTAAGTGGATATCTTCTTATTTGAAAAACCGTTAGATTTAGATTTAGATTAAGGTGGGGAGAGGGACAATGTCACCTAATCACTGCGGCCTCTGATAGGCCTATTGTGATGTCCCCTCAAAAATGCTAGAAAGTTTAAGGAGTTGTTTAGTTCTTGGTTTGTAGGAACATCTTGGCTTGTCTGCTACCTTACGTTTGTGTCCAGTAGTGGTTGGCCGTGTTCCTCAACCATTCCTTTATGTAGCATTTTATGGTGCTGATATGTATGCCGCAGAATGGTCTTGGCCATTGCTGAGCCTTTTCTTGCTAATAGGTCTGCTTTTTCGTTTCCTCTATGGCCACTGTGTCCTGGTATCCACATTAGGTGAACTCTAGATGTAAACAGTCCCATACCAATTTAGAGGTGACTTCGTAGCTTTTGAGGGCTTAAAGTGCAGCCTTGCTGTCAGAGAAAGTATAAATGTTTTTATTGGTTATAGCTCTGTTTATATTTTCTCTGAGGCAGAGATCAATAGCGAATATCTCTGCTTGAAACACGGAGTTGAATTTGACTATGCTGTGATAGATGTGTGTTCCAGTGTTGGCTCCGTATACTCCAGCCCCAACACCTTCGTTCGTTTTGGACCCATCTGTGTACCATACATAGGATTGACGATTGAAGGAAGGTCTATTTTGCTCCCAGGTGTGTCAAGAGGGAATTGAGACCTTAACATTTTGGCTGAAGTTATACCTTGGAAGACAATTGTCTATATGGGGTATTTTTAGGATTTCATGCCTGTTTAGTTCATTAAGAATGTCAGGATGAAAGAGCCTGGAATTAGAATCATCCTCCGCGATAAGTTTGTGAGCGAATATTATTGGTTCTTTTTTAAGTTGGAGGTGTACGGGTGGTAGGTCCGTGATGACTTCTAGCGCTGCTGTGGGGGTTTTTCTCATAGCTCCTATTATACAGATACAAGCTAGTCTCTGTAGTTTGTTGAGCTTGGCTTGTACTGATGTCTGTTTTGTTTTGTGCCACCAGACGGGCGCAGCGTATGTGAGAATTGGTCTGGTGATGGCTGTGTATAGCCAGCGAGATATCTTAGGATTAACGGCCCAAGTTTTTTCAGTGAGATATTTGCGGGTCCATAGAGAGATGCTGGCTTTCTCAATGGTCTTTGTGATGTGAGAGTTAAAAGTGAGCTTTTCGTCTAGTTTTGCACCTAGATATTTGGCTTCGTTTGAGTCGAAGGCACGAAGATTGAAGGCGAACCTCTGGGGAAAGCAGTTAGATCGGCGGAGGTATCCCCTACCGAAACCCATCCGACCCTCTCATCTGCAGCCCCCGCACTTCTTGGCAGCGCGCAGAGCAGAAAGCGTCGGCGGCTAGTAAAGGCTGCTGCAGGAGGCACAAGCCATCACATGCCAGCACTATCGGCATGCGCCTCAAACACTCCTGCTCTTATTGGTGACGGTCAAATCCCCAATAAGAGTGTATCGGCCTCTGACGCACGATGAACGAGTTCGGATCCCGATAACACCAACGCCATCGAATGTTCTTTACGCGGCTTCTCTCCTCGGCGGGGAACTGGCAAAACCCCCCGTAGTACACTTGCCTCGAAAAAGGAGGAACCGGCTCGAAGGACCAAATGCATCAGCTCCAAATTAATATAAATATACAGAGCCACAGCAACAATGCCCCCAACTGTCATTAAAACTCACCATACCTGAATTGTTTATAAAACCTCAGAAATGAATAATAAATACACTCTGTTTTATAACGTCACCAATATCGGTTGTTTCAGTTTCTTTATTTGAATTTTAGCAGTTAACCAGCGGTTCAAATATCCCGAACATTTTGGTCCTTCGAAACCGTTTTATTTTTCAAATAAATAAATTTATTTTTTGAATATATACCAATAATAGAAATAAAAACGAGTCTCAATTGATTTCAATATATATATGTAATTCTACAAAACAAGAGACAAAATCCAAAGAGTTTAAAAGGTGTAAATTCTTAAAATTGGTTGGCATTCTTTAAGAATCAAGTGTGGAAAGTGTGTTGAGCTAATCCAGTGCTGGCGGAAGATCTTGCTGCTTGTGTGTCATTAAATAATTCCAAGTAAGTGATTTTTCCTTGCTATTGTACATTGTTTATCTGTTTAAAAGAACATGAAACAAAATAAAATGTATAGAGCACTAACCCAATTAGAAAAGGATGTGTCTAATTTTGGGAAAAGGGGTACGAGCACGCGAACTTTTAATTATCTGTCCGGCCGTATGTCCTTGTTAGAGAAATCCATCGAAGCAGCTGAAAGAGTGTATGAGGAGTGCATCGGATCACTGGGAGAGGGTGAAGACGCCAAGATGCACGAAGTGGAAGAGGCATACGAAAAATTTCGCGAGCTGTACCTCGATTATCGTGGAGATTTACTCGACGCAATGGAGCAGGCCAAGCCAAAGGTTGTCGAGGCCAACGAAGCACAGGGAAATCTCACAACGTCCGCACACAACGCAGATATCAAACTGAAAAGCATCCCTGTTCCAGTCTTCGCAGGCAATTACGAATCCTGGAGAGGTTTTCGCGATCTTTTTATTTCTCTAGTGCATCACAACGCTTCACTATCAGAAATCCAAAAAATGCACTACCTTAAAACCAGTGTTACAGGGGAAGCTGATAAAATTCTGGCGCATCTACCCATTGCAAATGGCAATTATGGAAAGGCGTGGGCTATTTTGCAGGACAGATATGACCATCCACGAATTCTGGTCAACACTCAATTAAATTGCCTGTTCAATCAACCAGTGATAACTCAGGAACGGTCTGAAGCCATCAAAGAATTATTAGACACGTCAACGGAGATTATCCACAGTCTGGAAAACCTCAACGTACCGGTCAACCATTGGGATGTGATTATAATTCATGTGTTGCTGCAAAAACTCCCGACACGATCTAAACAGTTGTGGGAGGAAAGGCTCGGTTCGAAAGAAGACAGCAAACAACTCCCAACGTTTGGAGAATTTAAGCAATTTCTTGAATCGAGATTCCGCACACTGGAGGCAATAACGTATCAGCAAGCACGACCAGCAGCAGACGCTCCGAAAGGAACACCCCAGCGGAAGACATTCCTGGCACAGCACAACAACACATTCCTGTGCAAAATATGCAAAAGGGGACAACACGCTGTCAGGAAGTGTCAAAATTTCCTAAAATTGAGCATTGCAGAAAAACTGCAAACTGTCAACAAATTGGGTATATGTGTGAATTGCTTGGCGTATAGCCATACGACACAAAACTGCCCCAGTGCGCGGAGATGCTACTTCTGCTTGCAACCACATCATTCTCTACTGCATAATCCAGCACAACACCACACCGTACCGTCCTCATCAACAACCAAGGTAATATCTGAGGAGCAGCCGTCAACCAGCTCCGGCGTGAGAAACCACCACACCGTTCAAGACGCCAAAACGCAAGTGTTACTCGCTACAGCAGTAATCAAGGTGAGGTCAACAGATGGAACCACCTTTACACTCCGGGCCTTGCTTGATTCAGGTTCAGAAGCATCGTTCATCACTGAGGCAGCAGTTCAACGCCTGGGCCTGAAACCACAATCCACAGATGTCGAGGTGTCCGGGTTGGGTTTGGTCAGCAGTGGCATCTGCAAGAAAGCGGTGGAAGTTACCATAGCATCCTGCTACACCGCGTTCGAAACGACCATACAAGCATTTATTTTCAAGTCACTGTCTGGCCATCTACCAGCTCGAAACCTCCCTGTCGGCGATTGGACGCATTTGACCGGATTACGATTGGCAGACCCGAACTTCTATAGACCCGCGAAGATCGACCTGTTGCTAGGCAGTGATGTGTTGGCTGATATCCTCTTACCTGAGCTGGTGCGACACAACGATGCAAATGTACCCGTGGCACAACACACGAAATTTGGATGGATTTTGTTCGGAAGATCGAGTACTCAACCACGTTCCATCAGAAACTTTGTACAATTCTACGACACCGAGGCGCAACTTCGGAGATTTTGGGAAATTGAAGAGGCTCCTTTCAAGACGCAAGAAACCTCAGAGGACAAGGCATGTGAAGATCACTACGTAAAAAACGTGAAACGTATGGAAGATGGACGCTACCAAGTATCTCTGCCCTTCAAAGAAACGTCGCATCCGATTCTCGGCAGGTCAATCGAAGGAGCTCTTCAGCGCTTCAAATCTCTGGAGAAACGACTGGCAGCCAACAGTGAACTCCATGCGCAATATTCGTCGTGCATCGAGGAATACTTACAGCTTGGTCACATGTGCGAAGTACATGCAGACGCTGTGAATAGGATACCAAACTATTTCCTTCCGCACCATGCAGTTTTGAAAGAAACCAGCTCCACGACAAGGTTACGAGTGGTCTTCGATGCATCGTACAGGACGTCTGATGGAACGGCGTTGAATGATCATCTAATGACGGGTCCCACGTTACAACACAACATAACAGACATTATTCTACGTTGGAGACAACATCGAGTCGCATTTTCTGCAGACATCGAAAAGATGTACCGCCAGATATGGGTAACTGAACAAGATTCGTATTACCAACTCATATTTTGGCGAAGACACCCGAGCGACAAATTAAGGGTTTTCCGTCTGAAAACAGTAACGTTCGGAACAGCGTCAGCTCCATATCTGGCAATCCGAACATTGATGGAGACAGCGAAAGCGGCAGAAGCACAACATACAAATGCGGCGAAAATGATTCGATCGGAAATGTACGTTGACGATCTATTTCGAGCTAGTAGATGGCCAGACAGTGACTTGAAAATAAATGCTTGTATGGTCGTTTCGAACGCGGTGTAGCAGGATGCTATGGTAACTTCCACCGCTTTCTTGCAGATGCCACTGCTGACCAAACCCAACCCGGACACCTCGACATCTGTGGATTGTGGTTTCAGGCCCAGGCGTTGAACTGCTGCCTCAGTGATGAACGATGCTTCTGAACCTGAATCAAGCAAGGCCCGGCGTAGTCCACACCTGTGTGTTCGAAAGGTCTTGACTTGTTCACCCGAGGTGCCGGTAGCACTCCCATCAACTGCTGCGTTGCCTTACCTCGGAACCTGTGGCATGTTGTGCAGTTATTGATTTCCTTTTTGACTGCTCGCTTCAACTGGAATACCCAGTATTTTTGTCGAATGTGGGACACCATCAATTGTATGCCTCCGTGGAGCAATCGTAAGTGGGCGTCTTTTACGATCAACCTTGTGTAGTGGTGGTTTGGTTCCAGAATCATCGGATGCTTCTGACTATAAGGAATGTTAGCTTCAGTTAATCTTCCGCCGACACGAAGAATCCTTTCGCCATCTATGAATGGGCTTAAAGATCCTATTCCTTTTGAATTGGTGCCTTCAGGAAACATTTCTTGTTGCGCACAACGCGCGAGCACTCTTTCGGCGTTACTGAGCTCAGCTGTTGTCAGCGATCCTGTGATCCGGCCAGAGTTGTTCATTATTATGTTGTTGGCGAAACGCTTGCACCAAGCTACTACTCGAATGAGTCGAGTCAGTTGCGACGTCCGGTGGATCAGGTGGATGATTCGGTTTGGCACTACTTCTGAACAGTGTACTTGAACACGTCTTTTGCCTTCTTCCGTGGTGAGGTTCGTCGGCTGGTCTGGTGTATCAAAAATCCAAGACGATTGCAGAAACTCGGGTCCGCTCCACCACAATGTTTCACCGACAAGAGCTGATGGTAGCATGCCTCTAGACACTAAGTCTGCTGGATTGCCTTTCGTCGGGACGTGTTTCCATATATGCACTTCTGTCAGTCGTTGGATCTCTCCTACCCGGTTCCTCACAAAGGTTTCCCATCTAGATGCCGGCGCAACAATCCAAGCAAGTGTGATCGCTGAATCTGTCCAGGCGTGCAGCGTCACGTCTTTCCTCTCCAGCGTGTTGACTACATAGTGCAGCAGTTTTGCCAACATCACTGCTCCACAAAGCTCTAACCGTGGCAGGCTTACCGGCTTGACTGGCGCTACCTTGGACTTCGCCATCAGAAGATTCATTTGCACGAGGCCCTTTTGATCCACCGTCCGAAGATATACGACTGCCCCGTACGCTTTCTCGGATGCGTCGCTGAAGCCATGGATTTCCACCTTGTTGCTGTTACTCCAGACTCGAAGCCATCTTGGAATGCGTATCTGATTAATTGTGGGTAAGTCATCATAAAGTTTTTTCCAGCTGTCGTACAGCTCGTTCTCGATGACATCATCCCACTCAATTTTCTTCTTCCAGAGCAACTGCATCATAATTTTGGCTTTCACTGTGCACGGGGATATCCAGCCCATAGGGTCGAATAAGCGAGCCGTGGTGGACAAAATGAAACGTTTCGTTGCCTGTGGTTCATCCGGTGCTGTGAACCGAACCGCTAGCCAAATAGCGGTTCAAATATCCCGAACAAAGAGCATGCCAGGTTCCAAAACTGACTGGAGGTGCTCAATGAACCCTGAATCCATTTCGCGTATGCTGGAAAGTGTTTATTCGATTATTAACTTCGATTTCAACCGCAGCACTACATGCCTGAAACTCCGTCTCCTCAATAGCCTTCCCTTCTCCCAATCATAGTTTCAAAGGATCGCGCCCACCCTCCACCCTTTTATATTTTTTTTTTTCTATTTTTCTATTCCTTTTTTTCTATTTTTCTATCCCTTTCATTCCATTTTTCTATTCCTTTTTTTCTATTTTTTTCCATTTTTCTATTCCTTTTTTTCTTTTTTTCCATTTTTCTTTTCCTTTTTTTTTCTATTTTTTTTCTTCTATTTTTCTATTCCTTTCTCCACCTCACCAACCCCAAACACCATATCCACAGTCCACACCACTACACTACACTACAGCAACTGAGCACCTCAGTCTGAATACTCATATTGTTTGCGTTACGCAATGTGATGACACGGCAGGAAGGTGGAATGCACCCAACCGGAAATTTCCCATAACAATGTCACATAGGGAAATTCCGGGGAATTGGTCCGAAACATTGGTCCTTCAACGCCTATTATTTTTGAAAATACGCGGCATTCTATATAGTACGTTTGCTATCCTCGTATTCCGGATTCGGTATTTTTTTTGTGAGAAAACAAAGAAAAACAACACAAGGAAGAGTTATACATATATCTGCAACACACGTCGAGGGATTATAAAATACAACGCTAGCGCGTATTCCACCAAGATAAGGCATTCCGATTGCAGGACTTTCATCGTGGGACTCCAGCCGGAGGTCGACAACAAGAAAGAAGAATCTCTACATTCCAAGATTGCATCGCATCCGTTTGATGTAAGTGAACAAAGCCATCTCTTCTAATTCAAAAAAAATAAAAATAAAATATATTATTTATAAGAAGCGTATGTATAAGCTTTTCAATTAAGTGGGTTTGTAACTTCTCAAGTGTGCTAATACCATACATATACATATATAATTAAGGGTATTTTGAATAAGGGTGTGCATCATGAAGAACAGTGCGTTGGAAAATTGCTTAAAGCAATTAGAAAACGATGTGTCAAATTTCACAAAAACAGGTCCATCTAGGCGCACAGCAAATTATTTGAAGGGTCGATTGTCTCTGTTAGAGAAGTTGATGGAGAAGGCGGAGATCGAGTATCAGAAGGAGCTATCCAAGCTGAATGACGATGATGATACAAAAGAAAACACTGCGGAGGCCACTTACGATAAAATGCGAGAAGGGTATTTTGAATATCGCAGCGATCTTCTCGATTCTATCGACAAGGCACAAGCTTCAAAGCCATCAACCAGCAACATCCAGCAAGATAGTCATCAACCACTGGAATCCACTACCAGGGCGGCGGAGGTAAGGCTCCCAAAAATTAACTAGCCGGTCTTCTCCGGTAGCTACGAGACATGGCGCGCTTTTCGCGATCTTTTTGAGTCTCTCATTCACAAAAACACATCTTTGTCAGAAACACAAAAAATGCACTATTTGAAGTCGAGTGTATCCGGTGAAGCGGATAATATTCTGGCTCATCTAGGTATGGACTTAGGCAACTATTCTAAGGCGTGGACAATTCGACAAGGCGTGGACAGATTCTAACAGATAGGTCACAACTCAGCTGAAGTGTTTGTTTAACCAGCCGTCGATATCCCATGAGAGGGCCGATTCCATCAAAGAGCTATTGGATACATCGACAGAGGTGGTACACAGTTTGGCAAATTTAAAGGTCCCTGTGGAACACTGGGATGTTATTCTTATCTTTGAGCTGCTGCAGAAACTACCCGCTAAAACGCAGCATCTGTGGGAAGAGAAATTGGGTTCCAAATCAGACAGCAAGGCGTTGCCAACGTTTGCCGAATTTAGCCAATTCTTGGAGACTCGGTTTCGAGTCGCACCAAATTTCAGCAAGCTTCCGTTCCATCGAAACGTACTGCATAAAAACTAACAATAACAACTATTCCTGCCAAATTTGCAGCAAGGGTCAGCATGCCATAAGAAAATGCACTAAATTCTTAAAAATGAGCATCACGGATCGTTGTAAACAAGTATCCAGGTTAGGAATTTGTCGTAATTGTCTGGCATATAGCCATACACTCGACCATTGTCCGAGCATGATGAATGCTGCTGCGGTTACCTTTCAACCATCAAAGGGAGACACAACTCTAATAAATCCCAATGTCAACACCTTTTATACAACTAACCAACTAACTCAAGTTTTGTTAGCAACGGCCTTAGTCAAGGTACACTCCGCGACGGGGGAATAATTTTCTTTGCGAGCCTTGATAGACTCAGGCTCCGAGTCTAGCTTCATAACTACATCAGCCGTTCAGATGCTTCGCCTCCCGCTAAAATCAACCTCTATCAAGGTCTCCGGGTTGGGTTTGGTCAGCAACGGCATTTGCACAAAGATGGTTGATCTCACTTTAACATCCCATCACTCAACGTTTAGGATCTCCACGCAAGCCCTCGTTCTCAAGTCGTCGTCTGGGCATCTTCCGACCCACACCTTGAACACAACGGGTTGGGAACACCTACGAGGTCTGACTTTAGCGGACCCCACTTTTTTCCAGTCAGCCAAGGTGGATTTATTGCTAGGTAAATATGTCCTGGCAGATATTTTGATGCCAGAACTGGCAAAACCAAGCGACAGCAATTTACCTCTTGCCCAAAAAACCAAACTAGGGTAGATCCTATTTGGCAGAGCTCCCATCGAATCTCGTCGAGTGAACAATTTCCTGCAAACACTATATTCACCCTGTAATCTCGACTCTGAACTCCGTAGATTCTGGGAGTTAGAAGAGACTCCTTATCAACAATGTGAAGAGCCAGAAGACATCGAGTGTGAGAACCATTTTGTCAAAAATGTTCGACGGCTACCAGACGGTCGTTTCCAAGTGGCTCTCCCGTTCAAGGGGGCAGTTCATCCCATGTTGGGTAGATCACGAGAAGGAGCTCTTACCCGCTTTAAAGGCTTGGAACGCAAACTGGAAAAGGATCGAAGCTTACGACAACAATACACCAACTGTCTGGAAGATTACTTGATCCTTGGCCATATGGAGGAAGTAGCCGAAGATTCTGTTCCACATTTGCACCACTATTATGTACCACATCACGCAGTTCTTAAGGAAGGGAGCTCAACTACCAAACTTAGAGTAGTATTTGACGCCTCGTTCAAGACAGCTGATGGTATCTCATTGAATGACCAGTTAATGACCGGACCGGCACTCCAGCAGAACATCACGGAGATCATTCTCAGATGGAGGCTCTATCAGTACACGTTTACCGGCGACATAGAAAAGATGTATCGACAAATCAGAGTATTAGAACATGATTCCCTTTATCAGCTGATCCTGTGGCGCAAGGAACCAACCGACATCTTAAGGACATATCGGCTCAAAACTGTGACCTTTGGCACATCACCTGCCCCATACTTGGCGATACGCACACTTCGGACCTTAGCAGAAGAGGTTAGCGAGTTGCATCCCAGAACTGCTGATATGATCCGAAATGAAATGTACGTGGATGACTTAATTTCAGGAGCTGATACCCTGCGAGAAGCGAAAGAAAAAAATTACGAAGTTAGGGAGATCCTATCCAGTGCTGGGTTTCACCTACGAAAATGGGCAGCCAACCATAAGGAACTGCTTGACAACACTGGCTCCCTCTAAATGACGAATTCTCATTCAGCTATACACCCTCGGACTGTCAGGAGCCGACCAAAAGGAACATATTACCCTCGATAGCTCGCCTCTTCGATCCGATGGGTTGAATCCCTCCTTCTATCACACTGGCAAAAATACTAATGCAGCTTCTCTGGGTCCGTAGACAAGCTTGGGATGACCCGGTTGATCCTGACCTTCGGGATGAGTGGAAGGCGATACACAACGACTGGCCGGCGATCAATAACTTAAGGTTTCCACGGTGGCTTCGCACTTCCGGTAACACTACGCGCATCCAACTGCATGGGTTTTGCGATTCGTCGGAACGGGCATATGGAGCAGCAGTGTACCTTCGGGTGGAAGATGAAGGTGGCAATATTGAGATGCATCTGCTCATGGCCAAATCGAAGATCGCACCAGTAAACCCAATCTCTCTTCCGAGATTAGAGTTATGCGGAGCTGTCACACTCGCGAAACTACTCCACCATATCACACAGACTCTTGAGGGGAGAGATATTCCCACTTTCGCATGGACAGACTCCATGATCACTCTGTGCTGGATACGTGCAGAGCCGGCAAAGTGGGAAACCTTTGTCCGAAACAGGGTCGGAGAGATCCAACGTCTAACGAAGGCCGATATTTGGTATCATGTGCCTACGCGTCAAAATCCCGCTGATCTTGTGTCGAGAGGAATGCTCCCATCATTCAATCAAGTTTGTGGTGGAATGGGCCTACATTTCTTAGATCTACGTGGGACTTTGAATATCCAGTGCAACCAGTTGAGATTCACACTGACGAAGAGACGAAGCCCATCAGAGTTCATCATGTCGATACCCAAATCATCGACAATCGGCTAAGCTGGTTGATTCACCGATCCTCAAATCTTAACCGGCTTATGAGAATAACCGCGTACTGCAGAAGATTTGGGTTCAACTCTAGAACGCATGAAGGAACGGAAAGAAGGAGTGGTCCATTAAATCCCTTGGAACTTAATGAGGCATCAAAAATTCTAGCCTATTCATCTCAACTTGAAATGTTTCAACAAGGGGTGGATAAAACAAGAGGTATGGGTTGCTTGAATCCATTCATGGATGGTGATGGCATTCTTCGAGTCGGTGGAAGACTTAAAAATGCAGATATTCCCTTCGATCAACAACACCCAATAATCATGGAACCATCGCATCACTACACTAAATTATTAATCCGTGAGGCACACAGCAGAACTCTCCATGGCAGTATCCAATTGATGATGGGTTACTTGCGCAATAAGTATTGGATATTTCAATTAAAAAGAGGATTCAAAAAACACATACATGAATGTACAATATGTTATATGTACCGCAGCAAAACGGCTCATCAATTGATGGGGGACCTCCCTAGCCCCAGGAGTTATGATATCATATATACATATGTATATGTATAAAAAAAAACACGTTTCCTTTTTTTTTTCTTTTAGATTTTTATTTTACTTTTTTTTTGCTCTACACTTGTTGACGGACGATCTCCAACTGAACGACCAAACTTAGCCTAATTTCCTACTTACTACTTACTTGCTAAAAGAGAGTCAGAGTGAACAATAGAAAAACCAAATAAACAAATGAGCATAATATAGCAACAACTATTCCCTACTTACTACTTACTTACTAAAAGAGAGTGAGAGCGAAATAATAATAGTATAAATGAAGATAATATACATAACATAACAATCAGCGTCTGTATTGCCCATTGCACTATGCTGAGCATATGGCTCCTCCCGACCTAGTATGGACAGCATCTCTTTGTGAAGTAGATGAAAATGTCCATAAGGGGTGCAGGCTAATGTCTTTGCCGTGTTCTGGTGTGTTCATTAAGTCGTATATGGGTTCTTAATTGACTACGCGTCTTACCACTGTTACTAATATAAATGATAAATTTAATAAAAATAACAAAAAAAAAACAATGTTGTGCAGGAATATCGTACATTGTTGTTATAAATTTATAATATATTTTCTTTAAATATATTATATACAATTGATTTAGAAGTAAAAACTATTTTACTTGCAATTATTTGCATTTACTTACTTCTGTATACTATTCTCTTATATATGTGTCTTATATTCTCTTATATACATATGTATATTGAGTTTTTTTTTTTTTTTTTTTTTTTTTTTTGGGGGTTTATATATTCTATACTATTCAATGCGATTTAGGTAATATAATATAAAGTTAAATATCTTAAAGAATTTATTAGTAAAATTAATCAGTTAACTACTAGCACTATTTGCTTTTTTTCTTCTTCTAGATGAATAGTTCCTACGGGTTAATTTTCTGTCAAAATGAATTGCTGTGATTGGTTTTTGGTGTTTGAATTTCCTTTTAATTATTTGCCTATCGCGTTTAAATCCATCCTTATCTCTAAAATAAGTTTTTTCTTTTTCTTTTACCTCCTTAATTATATATCGTGGCAAGTGCTTTATATTATGAAAACCAAGGTTCTTAACTAACTCTCGTTCTTGGTGACCAGGATATTCGACTCGGGTTTCATTAGCTTTTGTAGTTTGTTTTTTCTTATTTTCTTCTAGTTTAGATTTTAGATCCTTCCAAACTGATTCTCCTGACATATTGTATAGAAGATCATTAGGTCTATACTTAGTACTAGAGTGGATTGTGTTATTATATATTTCCACTGCTTTGAAAACTAATGTTCTATCCTGAACGTCGGTGTTTTCTTTGCTAAGTTTGAGTAATCTAATATGTTCATTTAGAGTTGAATGAAATCTTTCGATAACTGAATTACCTGTGTGGGTGTTTGGTGACGTAAAATGGTAGATCACATTTTCTTTACTCAAAAAATTTTTGATATACGCGGTATTAAACTCGTTATCAGCTACTATCTTTTTCGGTTTACTCAAACAAGCGAATCTTTGTTGTAGGATATCGACTATTGTTATTGAGTTTCTGTCTAATATGGGGTGGATTGAAACATGTTTGGTTAGATTATCAATGCATGTAAGAAACATTTTATTTTTATTGAAGAACCATATATCTACGTGTATTATTTCGTTCGGTTTACTAGGTGTTTCTGTAATCATTAAACGCGGTCTAATCGGGTGTCTATCATATTTGCACATGTTACAAAAAATGCAATTGTTTATAAATTTATGTGTTTCTAATCTTAAGTTCGGATAGTAATAAGAATTTTTTAATTCCAAAAACGTTTCATCAATACCTCTATGATTTCTTTCTAGGTGAACTTTTTCGATAAGTTCTAATGCTATTTCCTTGTCCGTTATGTCGATAAGTAGTTTGGTACATCTAAGAACTCTCATATCTGGGGAATTTGAGAAATATTTTACTATTGTTTTTTGAAGACATATGAAGATGTCATCGTCTTCACAATATATTCCAAAGATACCTTTGACGGGCATTAGTTCTCTCAAAATCTTCAGTACATAATTTTCGTCATAATCTTTTAATTTAATTATTGTTCTTCTTTTCTTTTTATATAAAATTTTATCTATTTTCGAATTAAAATTTCCTTTTTCTACCACTAATTGATTTTTATAAATATTCAATGGACTTTCAGTAATATATATATGATCGTTAAGATTTTCAACTCCACTATGTATGGTAGCTACGTCGGATCTAATATCCTCTTGATCTATACAGTTAATATTTAATCGGCTTAAGAAGTCTGCTACATTGTTTTCTTTACCTTTGATGTAGTCGATATCAAAGTCGTATTCATTAAGCTTTATTTTCCATCTCTGCAATTTGGAATTGGGCTCTTTCAAAGAATTCAACCATATCAAAGGTCGATGATCCGTCTGTATTTTAAATTGACGACCAAATAGATACGGTCTGAAGTACTTTGTAGCCCATACGATAGACAAAAGTTCCTTTTCGATTGTACTATAATTAATCTCGTGATTGTTCAAGGTCCGAGATGCGAAAGCAATAGGGTGGCAATTCTGGGAAAGAACTGCACCTAAAGCCACATTACTTGCGTCAGTTGTGAGCGTGAATGTTTTGGAAAAATCAGGGTAGGCTAGAACAGGACAAGTACATATAAGTTCTTTAAGCTTATTAAAGGACTCAATATACTGTCTGTTCTTTGAATCGATTTTAGCATCCTTTTTTAAGGACGAGGTCATTGGGAAGGCTACCTTAGAGTAGTCCTTAATGAATTTTCGGTAAAATCCAGTGACACCCAAAAAGGATTTTATTTGCTTTTTGGTTTGAGGAAGTTGGATTTTTTTTATAACCTCTATTTTGTTAGGATTGGGCTTAATTCCATTATCCGAGATTATGTGGCCTAGATACTCGGTTTCGCGTTTCAGGAAGTTACATTTATTGATTTGCACTTTAAGATTATATTCTTTGAGTTTTTTAAAAACCTTATTCAATGAGTCAATATGTTCCTGAAGCGACGTTGAGAAAATAAGTATGTCATCAAGATAAACAACGCATATTCTATTGATAAACTCTTGAAGTACTTCGTTCATCATTCGCTGAAACGATGCAGGTGCATTTTTTAACCCGAATGGCATACGAGTGAATTCATAATGACCACTTTCTGTGGAAAATGCAGTCTTGTGTCTATCTTCTTTACATATGGGGATTTGGTGGAAGCCTTTCGCGAGATCAATAGTGGTGAAATATTGGGTTTTTCCTAATTTCGATAAGATGTCTTCAATATTGGGAATCGGGAACTTGTCTTCTACTGTTACGTCGTTCAGTTTTCTATAGTCAACCACAATACGCCATTTTTGCTGCCCTGAGTTGTCGGTTTTTTTTGGGACGACCCATATGGGAGCATTATATGGGCTCCTGGACTTAATAATTATTCCTGAACGAAGCATTTCAGAAATTTGTTTGTCCACTTCGTTCTTATGAGCCTCTGGATACCTATATGCTTTTGTAAATATGGGTATATCGTTTTTGGTTGGAATTTTGTGGCTGTATTGGGTGACTGCAGAAAGCGCTTCACCTTCCAAATAAAATATATCTTTAAACTTTTTAATAGTGTTTGTTAATAATTTAATTTCTTCCGAGTTAAGGTTGTCTAGTTTGAGTTTTTCGGTAATTATTTCTATATCTGGTTTAATAAAATTTATATCCGACATATTTCGGCTTAAATGAACAATTTCGTCAGGATAGGGTCGATTATCTAGTTGATTTGGGGGGTTATCGAAAATTAAAGGCAAAACCGCGTCACTTGTTATTAGCTGAGAATTTTGGAGGTCAATTTTAGCTTGTAATGGCTTTAAAACATTACATCCTATTATTCCATCAAAATGGGTATTTAAATCTAATTCTAGCATTTCGATGCTTACCTTAGGTTTATTGAATTCCTTAAAGAGTGGAATTCTAATCTTTGAGGACGTACTTATGGTTGAGTTAATCGACCTTAGAAGAATGGGCTTGTCTAAGTCCGATTTGAAGGACTTATGAAACAAGCCTTTTTGAATAAGTGACGTGCCTGCTCCCGAATCAACTAGTAATTTGATTGGTCTTAAGTTTGATTGAACTACTATACAGGGTAGTGATCGGATGTTGGTGATTGAAAATTTTGGTATTCAATCTCTTCAGAGTTTTGTTGGGATTCTAGGTTTAAATGATCTATTTCCATTAATTGATTTTGGCTTCTAAATGAACCGGATGGGGCTATATTTTGTGCTGTGGTATTTTTTTTGGTTCCATGGTTACCAGAAGTAAGTGTGGCAGACGACATTTGCCTAGAATGACCAGAGTCATTATACCTGTAGTTGGGAAATCGGGAATTTGGAAAATTGGTTGGGTTATTGTTATTGTTTTGGGGTCTAACGTTGCGTGAAAAATTATGGTTGGTTGGGCTATTGCGATAAAAGTTGTTATTAAAATTTGAATTTGTGGGTTGAAAATTTCTAGCATTTCTATTATACGGTCTAGAGATGGATGGAAATGATTTTTCAAAATTATCTGTTTCTACTAGGATCGTCTTTGCTTCCCTAAAATTTGATGGGTTACGAGCTTGGAGAATCAGTTTTGGTCCGTTAGGTAATTTATTAATGAACAATCTGAGAGTCATCTCCTCATTTTGTGCACTGTTGAACCAAGAAGGAGAGTTTTCAGAAAGGCTTGACTTTAAATTTAATTTAGTTAATAAGCTTAGTGTATTATTATAAAAATCTTTTACGGAATATTCAAATTTTAACATCTTTATTGAATTAATGATACTTTCGAAACTTTCATCTATACTACAGTTAGAAATAAGGATATTTTTTATTGAGGGCCAGTCAGTAGGGTTATTATTATTTATTAAGGCAATATTAGCGCTATCTTTTATTTTTTGTCTAATTTTAAGTTCTAAGAATCCCCTAGAAATCTCATCCAAATGTTCACAATATTTGTAAATATAATCCACTTGTTTTAAAAAAATGTCTAATTCTTCAGGCTTTCCTGAATAATCAGAAATATCTTTAACTAAATCTAAAATATTTAAATTCGCCATACCTTTTATTTGCTATAAATATGTATAACTTATTATAACTATGATGATGTGATGATGTTGAACCGTTGTATAGAGGATGTATGGTGGTAACTGGATATGGAACTGGTAACTGTAGATGATGGTGGATGGATGAGGATGGCGTGTTTGGTACGGTATTTTATTCTTCTGTGTTTTTTTTTTTTGTCAATTTGTGTTTAATATGTATATGTATTTATTTTAGCATGGATGTTTATGTATGGTAGGTATAATGGATAATTGAATACGTATATGTCTTTTATTTGGTTTAAAGTAGTTTTTTATTGCTTTTTATTTGACTTATTTTCCATAGATGATTTTATTAACATGTCTATATATCACTTCATACATTTTATGTTTTTAATTATTTAATTGTTTTATTTTTTTATATTATCTAGCACGAGAGCACGTTTTTCGAAACCGACTGCGCCAGTTATGATATCATATATACATATGTATATGTATAAAAAAAAACACGTTTCCTTTTTTTTTTCTTTTAGATTTTTATTTTTCTTTTTTTTTTGCTCTACACTTGTTGACGGACGATCTCCAACTGAACGACCAAACTTAGCCTAATTTCCTACTTACTACTTACTTGCTAAAAGAGAGTCAGAGTGAACAATAGAAAAACCAAATAAACAAATGAGCATAATATAGCAACAACTATTCCCTACTTACTACTTACTTACTAAAAGAGAGTGAGAGCGAAATAATAATAGTATAAATGAAGATAATATACATAACATAACAATCAGCGTCTGTATTGCCCATTGCACTATGCTGAGCATATGGCTCAGGGTGAATATAGCGAAGCCTTTCACGCACACTGGAGTTGACTACGCTGGACCTTTGGACATAAAAACATGGCGAGGCAGAGCTGCCAAAACGTATAAGGGTTATCTGGCTATATTTGTCTGTCTGTCTGTCAAAGCACTTCATTTGGAGGCTGTAACCGGCTTAACAATCCAAGCCTTTTTAGCAGTTTTGCGACGGTTTGCATCGCGTAGAGGACACCAATTTCGTCGGAGCCGAAGCAGAACTCCACCGTCTATTGGACCACGCGAAGCATGATTGGAAGGAAATCGCTGAAGTTTTGGCAAATCAAGGAATTCAGTGGAAATTTATCCCCCCGGCGTCCCCACACTTTGGAGGTCTTTGGGAGGCAGGCGTAAAGAGTGTGAAGTATCACCTCAAAAGAGTGGTCGGGAGTGCGGTATTTACCTACGAAGAATTATCCACGCTTCTGACACAAATTGAAGCGGTCACGAGGTCATGATTGTTCCGGAACCGGATTTAATATCGGGAAAACCAAATTTAAACGACCGGTGGAGGACGATCCAACTTCGTATGCAAACATCTTGGCAACAATGGCGACAGGAGTACTTAGTACGGCTGCAACAGAGACCGAAATGGCTGAAACACCAACCGTCATTACAGGTCGGTGACTTAGTCATCCTAAAGGACGATAGACTTCCTCCATCCAAGTGGAATCTAGAACGCATCGTGGACACTTATCCTGGAGCCGACAATAGAACAAGAGTGGTTAGGCTCAAAACCCAGACTGGCGAATTCAAAAGACCCATCACTAAGCTTTGTCCATTACCAGTCAAAATACACAATGAAGACATCGCCCTAACTCACCAGATACCACAATAATTCATTCAACTTCCGTTTCCGTGCACTTCGGTGTTCCATGTACAATGATCGTACCCATTCACAGAACACGTACATACATATACAGTCCACTTACAAAACACACCCGCACAAGCTATACAATACGCATATACACACCCAAAACTTGCACATACCCTTACAAAAACAAACCCAAACCAATTTGAAGAGAGATTGAAATTTCACCCTTAACAAAAAAAATCTACACTAAATCGTCATAATAGACCCAACAAAAATCGAAATTATTATCACTTACATATGTACATAATATAAGTTAATAAATATCCGCCTTGATTTGCTTAAAAAAATAGAACTTTATTCCACTGAGGTTTTCTACAAACTGAACTTATCTCTAACTTAATTCTAACTTAAAAATACCTTCCAGCTACCTATCTGCATTCCTCACGTTTCCCTTTTGCTGCTTCCCAGGTGTCATCCGAAGCTTTTCTATCTGCCGTGCCATATGATCTCGTGCAGTTTCGCTGGTGCATTGGTGGCGTGTGCAACGTGCAGTGCAATGCGATCTCATGATGTTCTTGTCGCTGGATGCATGGGTGACGTGTGCACTGTACCTGGTACGATCAGTACACGGAATTGTTGGTTCAGCAGAATTTGTCCTGTACGTTGCATTAACTCCTCCCCTCTAAAGTTGAATGTCCTCATTCAAAAAAATGGGACGTTGTAGATGTTGGGTAAGGTCGTGGTACTTGGGGTCAGTGCCTTTGGTGGGTTTGGATACTTAGCTGGATCACTGCTTACTCTATTTATTTCGATGATATTAGTTGGTTTACTACCTTTTCTACATTAAAGGGTTAATAAAATTATAACAGCGGATATTATAATTATTCCATAAGGAATGTAGTAATATACATAGATGTTTTTCGGAGACTAGTAAGTTGATAATTTAGATGGAGTGCTTTATTATTCTTCTTTGTTGGTTTTACAATAATTTTGTCATAGATCTTGTCTGTTGTGATTGGAATATTTATTATATATAAAATAGTATAACTATTAGTCAATATTTTCACATTTGCGAATTCGATCGCTTCTTCTATAGTTGCATACGGTAAATGTTCGGTGTTAAATGTATTTGTTATTAATTCTAATTCATTTTTGGAAAGAAGTACTGAGTTAACCATTTTATTTTTCGCTAATTGAATTGCAAATTTAACATTCGATATTTCATCTTTAATTAGTCTTAATCTATATTCTATATTTAATACAATTTCATCATTTATGTTTGTATCTTTACGTATAATATTTGTTAGTTTATTTGTAATTTGTGTTAAATTATTTATTCTTTCATTGTACATTTTGTTTATTATAACTTGTTTGTTGTTATTTAATGTTATATCATTTATATGGGTTGTAAGGATTTCAAGATCTTCATGATCAGGGCTTCCGGCTATGTACTTCCATGCCGTCCCTAGGAAATTGAACGCTCTTCGGTTTCTTTTACGGGATATGGGTCGAATAGTATTTCTTTGATTTGGAATATTTCATGGTTAAGTAAAGGGTAAATATGATGGGATTTTGGAAGGATTCTGTTGATGGTATTGTTAACCTCTGTTAAAAAGTCGTCATATTGTTTCACGTCAATGTAGTGTATGAGTTTAAGGTCTCCGTTTTTTATTTTTGCTTGTCCTGCATCTATTGTGATCAGATGTGTACTAGAGTAGTCGAGTATTTGTATTTCTCCTAATGTCAGCAATGGTGTGAGTCTGTAAAAAGGAATTGTTTAAAGGGCTAGTTTCGTATATGTTTTTTGTGTACTATTTTTCCGGATTGGGTTTTTACGGTTGTCTTCCTATTTTCTAACACTATTTCCTCATTATATCGTCTAGTAAGTTTTGTTCCTACTCGTTTGTTATGTCTAACGTAAATTTTGTCTCCGGGATTGTACTCTTTATTTGTCTGTTTTCTTTTGTTGTGAAAATTAAGGTCTTTCAACTGCTTTTCTTTCAGTTTTTCTATATTGCTAAGACGGGTTTTTTCATAGTCTAATGGTCCAAAGTTAACAGATCTTCCGAAAAATAAATCTACGGGTTTTCAACTTGTGGTGGAATGGTAGGTATTCATTGACTGAATTTTCCAATAGTTCTTCAAACTGGATGTTGTCATTATGTGCCTTGAGGCAGCGCATAATTTCAGCTAGCGTCGAGTGGAATCTTTCCACTTGTCCGTTTATTTCGCTCCTGTAAGGAGGAGTCGTGAAGACGTTTATGTTGAGTACGTTTTTCAACATGAAGATAATTGACTCAGAATTTAACGACTTTTCATTGTCGATGACAATACATTCGGGGACTCCGAATTGAAATATTATGTCACGCAAGGGTCGTCGAATACGGAAGAGTAGCTTTTGATTTGATTGATTTAACTATTGCAAATTTGGTAAATTTATCAAGGGCTGTTAATGCTAAGTGTTTTTGGGTTGAAAAGATATCTATGTGGATGGTATGACCGGGATAATTAGGAATGGGAGTTTTATCTAGTTTTGGATTGTTGGGATGACGTTCATACTTTTGCATTTTGCATGTGGAACATAATTTCGTTATTGCTTTTATTTTCTTTGTCATGCTGGGGAAATAAAATTTTTCGATTATTTGATTTTTATTTTCATGTGAACCTCTGTGAGCTCTGTTATGTGTCGATATTATTATTTCATTTTGACGGGTTTCTGAAGGAACGTCTTCTACAAATATTTGGGTGTATCTGATTTTGTAATTCAGTAAATACAGTTTGTATACTTCCTGGATTATACCCATCACCTGTTCTGGTGCTGCTAAACCATTAATGACGTTGGGATCCAACAAACGTTTGAATATTCCTATAATATTTTCTTTTGTATAATTTTGTTCTGTAATTGTGTGTCTATTAAACTTGGGAAAGGGGTTCTCGAATTTATGCTGGCTGGATTCTCCTATCAAGAAAATAATTTGATTTTTATACACGTTAATCGGTGCTTCTATTGTTGGAATTAAATTGTGTGACGAGCTTTCGTCACTATGGAGTGTGGGTGTAAGGGAATATATGTTGTCTGACGTCAAGTTAGTCGACTGGCATCTACTTAAAGCATCAGCGACCACATTGGATTTGCCTGGAGTATACTTGAGTTCGTGATTGTACTCCTCTAATATCGCTTTCCACCTCTTCATTTTTGAGTTTGTGTTTTTATTGCTCAAAGAATAGGTGAGTGGTTGATGGTCCGTGTAGATAACAACTTTCCTTGATCCGTACAGGAAGTTTCGCAAGGAACCCAATGCCCAGACGATCGCGAGCATTTCTTTTTCGTTTGCCGCGTACGATTCCTCTGTCTTGTTTAGGCTCCTTGAAAGGAAAATTATTGGTTTCTTGTTTTGAGCCAACACAGCCCCGAGGGCATAATTAGAGGCATCCGTTGTCAGTTCAAATTCCTTTTCGAAATCAGGGTAAATCAACATAACGTCATTGGATATGAGGGAGTTTTTTAATTTACCAAAAGCCTGTAAGGCGGTCTGGTCGAGATGGATAGGTTTTAATTTGGATTGTGTCTTTGAAATACGTCCTCCCTCCCCTCTTAAGAGGGATGTCAGGGGCTTAGCCAGTTTTGCATAGTCTTGGATAAATCTTCTATAATACCCTGACAGCCCAAGGAACGATCTTAAGTCCCTAAGAGTCTTAGGAGTGGGAAAATCAGCAATAGCCTTTTCATCGATGTAAACATAACACCGGATACCGATATGGGTTCTTAGAATGTCGTCAATGGCCCGTTGAAAAATGGATGGTGCATTTCGTAGTCCAAATGGTAGACGAGTAAACTCGTACTTACCATTGTTAACGGAAAATGCCGTTTTTTCTATGTCGGACTCTTTAAGGGGGATCTGGTGGAATCCACTCTTAAGGTCTAATATGGTGAAATATTTGCATTTGCCGAGATTATATAGAGTTTTCTGTTTTATATAGTTTTCTGTAATCTATAACTAGACGGTATTTTTTTGTTCCTGAAGCATCGAGTTTCTTTCCTACAATAATGATAGGGGAATTATAGGGTGATTTTGAGGGACGGATAATACCGTTTTCCATCAGTTCGCTGATTTGTTTATCGACTTCTCCTTTCAGCGCTTTTGGATACGGATATGGCCTGGAATAGACAGGGGTCTCGCTAGTGGTTCTGATTTCGCCTTTGACTGAGGTTAAGAATGTTAGTTTTTTATTTGGTTCACTAAATAGTTCTGGATATTTTTGTATGATTTTTTTGATTTTATTTTCCTGTATGGAGTTTAGATGAGAAGATCTTATATCCAAATTGTTCACTGTTTCTGCTTTTAATTGTTTTAGGGGAAATTTAATATTGTCTTTAGTGAGAAAATAATTTTTGTCTGTATGAATGATGGCTCCCAATTCTTTCAATGTATCATTTCCAATAATACCATCGAAAGTTTTGAGTCCAGTCAAGATAAAGAATTTTATTTTTCCAATTTGAGATCCTAATATTTCTAAGTTTGCATGGTGTGTGATTCTTATTTTTCCATTTACAGAGTTTGCAAAAAAGGGATTTTGGTTTTGGATTGGTTTTCGGATATAGCAAGGTTTGATATAGTTCTTGTTGGATCCGGTATCCGGTTTTCCGCTCTTCGCTTCAAACTCATAATAAGGAAGCTAATCTAAAAAATTGAGATCTTGAAGTTCATCACAAATTTCAAGGCTTTCGTCATTTTCGGGTTGGATGTAATCTATCAGAGTTTGTTCTGGTTCGTAGGTAGGGTCATCTTGAATATCTTGTGTGTTAGTATGGAAAGTTCTTTGAGCCTTATTCGGGACATGCAATTGTTGTGAAGTATTTGGGCGTTTATGGGCTTGATGTTGGGGATTTATATTCGGACGGTTTTGATAATTAATATTTCTCGATTTTATAGTAGAGACATCCCTAGGTTCTCCTCTGTTCTGTGGATTTGGAGGATACTGCCTTTGATAAGGCATTTGAAATTGGTTTTGAGGTCTAGTTCTAGGTTGGTTATAGAATGGCGCTTGTCTCTGAATGGGATTTACATTAATTTGGAGAAAGTGTTTTAATTGTGGGAAGAAAGGTTGATTGTGGTTTCGGTGTTGATTATGGTTAGAATTCTTACGGGGTGGAAGTGGAGGTATTATTAAATTTTCTATTCGTTCCTTGATTGTTTAAGGCATAGTTTGCTCGATAATTTTGATTCTCAAGCTTTAAACATAGATGTAAAGCTTGTGGCAAGTCTGCTGGCTCGCGCATTCCTAGAAGCCTAGGCAAATCACCTTTTAATCCACGGACAAAGGTGTCAAGCGCTTTGTCCCTATAAGATTGGATTAATAAAGACATTGATTCAGGACTTATTTGCATGGCGGACACTTTATTGAGGATTAGCGATAAATGTGCGTAAACTGACTGATAAAAGCCCTGTATCGTATCATTCCCTTGTATTAAGGAAGTCATTTGATACTCGAGTGTCCCTAGGTCTCGCTTATCAGCATAATGCAATGTTAAGCAGCGAGATATTGCTTCCCAATTTAAGGGCGTATTGTATGATTCAAGCGCAATATCAGCGTTCCCTATAATTTTATTTCTGATAACGCTAAGGATACCAAAATACTTAGGGGATCCTTTTATTGGCTCGTAGATCTTTAAAATTCTCTCAACGCTTTTCGTCCAGGAGCTGTATTCTCCTGGAGCGCCTGCGAAATCTCTGAGTGACCGTACTACGTCGGGAATTTTGTCTCATTCTCTTAGTTGATTGTTGTGTTCTAGACTTATGCACTGATCAGTGGCATTCATCCATTCTGAATTGGGATTTACTATGGAATTTAATATTTCTCTTTCTTCGTCAAGAAAAACCCGAGAGACAATTGTTCGAATTAAATTTTCTAGTTCAGGAGTGGCATTTGGAGAGGTGCTAGGACGATCTGGATTAAGGATAGGAGGCCGAAGAATGTTTTCATTTGGCATTTTTACAATTTATATGAAAAACTTTTTTTGGTAATATTTCCTTTCTTTTCTTAATTTAAATAGCGTTTCTTTATAATTTTACTTCTGGATAATATAATTTTGTTTAAATGGCACTTCTTGTTAAAGTAATTAAAATTTATAAAAATTTGCACAAGAGTTATAAATACATACAAAAATAATATTTTAAGTTTTATGTTGTTATGACTTTGGTTAAACGGTTTAACTAACTTACAGGGTAATTAATATAGTGAGCATCGTCGTTGAGTCTCCCTCGGCGAAGATGGCAGCTTCCGTTTCCTCCGATATATTGTATTTTTCGGCTACTCCGGTACCACTTTTCACACTTTTTTGTTATTTAATTTTAAGAGACCTGCTCGGTGAGTTCTCAGGTCACTCGAGCACACAGTATGTAATCGGTTAGATTTCTGGGTCGCGTTGGTCACCAGTTTATGTGTGCACTTTCGTGGATTCTTAGTTCACTACTGAATGCACTTATTTATTATACTTTTTTTCGCGGATTCTTGGGTCGCGTTGGTCACCAGTTTATGTATGCACTTTCGTGGATTCTGAGTTCACTACTGAATGCACTTATTTATTATTATTTTTTTTCTTTGCGGATTCTTAGGTCGCGTTGGTCACTTCACTAAACTAGATTACTTTACTGCACAACGACGATGTCCCTGCTCGGGCGCCAGTTAATAAATATCCGTCTTGATTTGCTTAAAAAAATAGAACTTTATCCCACTGAGGTTCTCTACAAACTGAACTTATCTCTAACTTAATTCTAACTTAAAAATACCTTCCAGCTACCTATCTGCATTCCTTCTCACGTTTCCCTTTTGCTGCTTCCCAGGTGTCATCCGAAGCTTTTCTATCTGCCGTGCCATATGATCTCGTGCAATTTCGCTGGTGCATTGGTGGCGTGTGCAACGTGCAGTGCAATGCGATCTCATGATGTTCTTGTCGCTGGATGCATGGGTGACGTGTGCACTGTACCTGGTACGATCAGTACACGGAATTGTTGGTTCAGCAGAATTTGTCCTGTACGTTGCATTAACTTATATCCATCACTGAATCAATTCAATTCGATCAAAACAAAAAAAAAAAATCAAAAAAAATATACACATGTACATATGTACATACATCAATACCATACACCAAGCAAGCCCGCCTGGAGTCATCGCACGGCGTCCTTCACCCTTCATACGGAATTCCAGTCCATAAACCATCTGGCACTGAACAACCCGTCACCCAGTCCACGATCAACACCAGATTAAAACGAGAAGGAACAACAAATCATTACAACCCATTTCACTCACCGGACGTTCCAGTCGTATCAGCAGTACAGAAAAAAGAGAGTAATAATAAAAAACCAAACTCAAGAGAGCGGCGCAGAATAATTTCCCTATATTCGATGACTGAGCGTTTAATGTTTATCAATTGTCCTTGTCATATCCTATTTATAAACAAATGCACTAATAAGTTTCTCTTTTCATGTATTTCTGACATTATCGATGCATGTATGAGAAAGAAAGGTTTCAACAGTTGGACAATAAAGGAAGGAAGCTGCCTGATGATCTTCGCTCATCCGGGGGTGGGAGAATGTTTGCGTTACGCAATGTGATGACACGGTCGGAAGGTGGAATGCACCCAACCGGAAATTTCCCATAACAATGTCACATAGGGAAATTCCGGGGAATTTCCCTGGAAAGGAATGTCACTTCCACACACTATATATAAACAATAAAAATGAAAAATAAGGACACAGTTTTTATACTAACGTTTGGTTAAACAGTTTTTTTCTTTTCCGAAGAGTTTTCTTTCTTTTTCGAAAACAGTTTTGACGCGGACCGTTTTTCTTTTTAAAAATATATTTTTCATCTCTTATGGCAGTCGCCGAAACACATATTTATAGAATAACAAACAAAAAAAGTTGAATTTATTTTGCAGTGTTTCTTGGCAAGTGTTTTTTTTTACAGTGTTTTTGGCAAAGTTTTATTTCAAATGTTTGATCACATGGGGTTGTTGAACAAGATTCTCTGGGCCCTGTGTTGTCGACGTAAGCGCTGACATAGACATCTAGGCTTATAGGTTTATTGATAGGCGTATTTTGTGTCCTTCTTTCTCTCCAAGCCCATTTGTTTATGCTTTGCTGAACGTTACTTTTAAGCTGAATTTTAGCATCAGAGCCGTGGATAGCATGTCCGAAAACAGGTTCTTAGGTGCGACTGGCCTAATTAAATTACTAAATTCAGATTTTTTTTTTGCAGTTTTCTCCGGATAATCTCTTTCTCTGTTCCCTTGGCTTTGAACCCACTGCGTTGAAGTGGATATCTTCTTATTTGAAAAACCGTTAGCTTTAGATTTAGATTAAGGTGGGGAGAGGGACAATGTCACCTAGTCACTGCGGCCTCTGATAGGTCTATTGTGATGTCCCCTCAAAAATCCTAGAAAGTTTAAGGAGTTGTTTAGTTCTTGGTTTGTAGGAACATCTTGGCTTGTCTGCTACCCTACGTTTGTGTCCAGTAGTGGTTGGCCGTGTTCCTCAACCATTCCTTTATGTAGCATTTTATGGTGCTGATATGTATGCCGCAGAATGGTCTTGGCATCATGAATGGTGATGCAGAGCCTTTTCTTGCTAATAGGTCTGCTTTTTCGTTTCCTCTATGGCCACTGTGTCCTGGTATCCACATGAGGTGAACTCTAGTTGTAAGCAGTCCCATATCAATTTAGAGGTGACTTCGTAGCTTTTGAGGGCTTAAAGTGCAGCCTTGCTGTCAGAGAGAGTATAAATGTTTTTATTGGTTATAGCTCTGTTTATATTTTCTCTGAGGCAGAGTTCAATAGCGAATATCTCTGCTTGAAATACGGAGTTGTATCTGTCTATGCTGTGATAGATGTGTGTTCCAGTGTTGGCTCCGTATACTCCAGCCCCAACACCTTCGTTCGTTTTGGATCCATCTGTGTACCATACATAGGATTGACGATCGAAGGAAGGTCTATTTTGCTCCCAGGTGTGTCAAGAGGGAATTGAGACCTTAAAATTTTGGCTGAAGTTATACCTTGGAAGACAATTGTCTATATGGGGTATTTTTAGGATTTCATGCCTGTTTAGTTCATTAAGAATGTCAGGATGAAAGAGCCTGGAATTAGAATCATCCTCCGCGATAAGTTTATGAGCGAATATTATTGGTTCTTTTTTAAGTTGGAGGTGTACGGGTGGTAGGTCCGTGATGACTTCTAGCGCTGCTGTGGGGGTTTTTCTCATAGCTCCTATTATACAGATACAAGCTAGTCCCTGTAGTTTGTTGAGCTTGGCTTTTACTGATGTCTGTTTTGTTTTGTACCACCAGACGGGCGCAGCGTATGTGAGAATTGGTCTGGGGATGGCTGTGTATAGCCAGCGAGATATCTTAGGATTAACGGATTTTTCCAGTGAGATATTTCCGGGTCCATAGAGAGATGCTGGCTTTCTGAATGGTCTTTGTGATGTGAGAGTTCCAAGTGAGCTTTTCGTCTAGTTTTGCTTGCGGCGGGGACGCCCATTGATTTGATGGTCGCGTCTACGCCCCCTCGTCCCCCATTGGGCGTCTTTGCCACGCCGAGAACAGCATGGGTGGAAGCCGCGGTCCCGTTGGAACGCACCTCCAGACGCCCGCGCAGACGCTCATTTGTCCCGGATAGTCCAAGGACAAGCGCCTCATAGCGCCCGTCCAGCTCCGCGATGCGGCCGCCGAACGCCGGGCACTCCGAAATAAGGCCTACAACAGCCGCCTTGATATCAGCACATTGGCTGATCACGCCGTGAAGGCTCAAGCCATCACTCGCCGATGTGCCAGGCTTGGGGGCAGATACCCTCTACACCGGCACTACCGTGGGCGAGCTGGCAAACGCCGATGGCGTCGTCTTGTTGGCCTTTCCCTCTGAGCTTCCTGCCCAGATTGCATTATAAATGCGCACCAAGGGCTCAACAATACCTAAAATAATAATACAATACGATAATATATAATAATAATATATACTATAATTATAATATATATATACAGGGATACTCTCACCCAGTTGGTTTAGACCGAAGTCCAGCCGCCGAAGTAACACACACTCCCTATACACACACAAAGCAACAGACAACCGACGCCACAATTCAACCGCCACTAAAAAGTAACCGCCGCCACAAACTCAGTATCGCACGTAGGCCACTGGTTGGAAACACCCGTCAACGACGCCACAATTCCAACCGCCACTAAGAAGCCAACCGTCGCTATAAATTCGATAGCGCACGTAGGCCACTGACGCCACCGAAACAGATGCTAAAAGCAAGGGACGCGCACAAGTTATATGCACGTCACTGCATCCAACAATGTCACATCACCAACAATAATTCAACCCATTCTCCCGCCAAATCACCGTGGAACAATTTGTTATCGCCAGCAGTGTAACTTGCTGATAAGAGGCAGCGCCAAAAATTAGGCTTGGGAGATTTCCCTGGCGCCAGAAAAAACCCCGAAGAAGACTTGGTTGGAGCTAGAGAGATGGTTTCAGGCGAAGACACTTCAATTCCAGCAGCGTGAGGCTTAGCACCAGTCCGAATACACTAATAAAATTACATTTTTATAAGAACTTGTGTTGTTTTCCTCCTTCTTCTTCCATAAACTATAACTGGCGCAGTCCAACGGAGTGAACCTAATCATATACAGAATATTAATTCAATTAATTACCAGAACTAAATCAGACTTTAAAACAACGAAAAATATAGTTTGTGAATGGTTACATATATAGACATACATATATCAATACACGTAAAATACTTGATTTCAATCGAAATTAGTCATGTACAATAGATAACATTAAACTAGTTGTGTATTACAAGTAAGCACGGAAATAAACAGTAAAAAGAGATAGGAATTTAATATTGGAAAAGTCGAATTCAACTAAAACATTCAGTGACTATTAATGTTACAATATACCACAGGGCCGAAAGAAACTTGGTCAGTGGTCGTGCGCGGTAAGAAGCACGAGACCACTAAGGAGATCGAGAAGAGGGTCGTTGAGGAGCTCGTCCCTGCCATAGGGGTCAGGGTGCACACTCTACGACCTGGCAAGAAGGGAAGCGTGCTCATCCGCATGCACTCGGTTGCCTAAAGAGATGCCCTTGCTGGGCATGTAAAACTTGGGGAGGTCGGCCTGACGGCTGAATCCGCAAAACAGAGGGTCCTCATCCAAAGGGTTGAGAAGCTAATCTCCCCTGAGGATTTTATGGTTGAGCTGAAGAAGCTCAACTTGAACAAGGCCCCTGGCCTTGACTTTGAGAATGAGGTTCGGCTACCGAACCCATGGAAGGTGGGCGAAGGACGACTCAACGTCGTCCTCGAATGCTCCGAAAGGGTTGCTGAGCTGTTGCTCAAACACGGAAGGTGCTATATTAAGCACTTTTCGCTTCCTGTCAAGGAAAAGTCCCCGGTGCAGTGGTGTAGCCGCTGCCTGGGATTGGCAGACGAAGGAAGTCTGCTGGCGCTGTGGTCAATCTGGCCACTCGAAAAGGGATTGCACGAATGCAATCCACTGTCGCAACTGCGACTTCAGGGGTGCCCCGGCTGGACACTACATGCTAGGCATGGACTGTCCAGTGTACGCCGCGGCAGTTGCCAGGGCTTCGGCCAGGCATTAAGTTGATTTCGCCTTAGTATGAAGTTCTTTCAGCAGAACTGTCAGGGCGCTTATTCCGTTACGGTCGATTTAGGCGTACAAATTAGAAGCTCAGGGTGCAGCGTTGCTCTGGTCCAGGAGCCATACACCACCCGTGGGCACATTAGGGGGTTGCCCGCTGGCATGCGGGTGTTCCTGGATAAAAGATGCAACGCTGCAGTTGTTGTGAATGTTGAGTGTATGGTGGTTGACTCCAGCAATTGCGGAGTCTGAGTGTGTGTTGAAGGGACGCGTGGAAAGACTTTCTTTTCCAGCGTCTACTGTAAGTTTAGCCAGGACCTAGAGCCCTTCATTGAATACATGAACGGGGTGCTGTTGCTTGCCGGCAATAGCCCCCTGTTCCTTGGTATCGACGCGAATGCTGTTTCCTCCGCGTGGTTTAGCAAGATGTCCGGACTTACGTCGGAGCATCGCAGCAGACAGCGGGGGGAGCAGCAAAGTGACTGGCGTCTTCATCCTGAACGAACCGAGTGATGTATTCACCTTCGAGGTTGTTGGAGGTGGCAGGAGTGACATCGACGTCACTCTTGCTAATGAGGCGGCAGTTAGGGCGTTTAGGTCGAATTGGAAGGTCAGGGCTGGAGTTAGCGACCATAGTCTTATCCAAGTGGTAATTGACGGGGAGCGAAGCCCCACCCCGAGTCTGAATGTGAAGAGATGGTGCACGCGGGGTTCTGATTGGAACTTATACGGCGCTCATATAAATGCGGCGATCACATCTGTATCGCTTTAGGAGTATGAGTGCCTTGGTTCTGATCAGAAGGCTGCGCACCTCACTGAATGCGTGTGGAGTGTCAACGATGAGCTCTTTGAGAGGAGTCGAAAGACGAATCGAAAAGGAGTGAAATGGTGGACACATGAGCTGAATGCAAAGCGAAGGGCACTTCGGAGGCTAAGGAAAATATACCAGAGCGGCCGAGTCTCCAATGCTAAGAACTTGCCTCAGCTGGGTATGGCCTCTAGGTGGTGCCTGGCTGAGTACAAGCGTATGATTGTCGAAACAAAGGAGAATGAGTGGAAAAGGTTTGTTCACAGGCATAGGGACGATCCTTGGGGCCAGGTGTACAGGATATGTAGGAGTTCCAATAGGAATTCCAGCATAGACTGTTTACACAATGGCAGCTCCTTAGTTTGCGGTTGGGCAGATAGTGTTAGGGTTCTGCTAGCGGAATTCTTTCCTAAGTCAGATGGTGTCGAGGTCTCCTCGGCTGAGGAACAACCAATGCCACCGCGGGTTGATCCGGGCGAAATAAGCACCGCGGTCTCGCTTCTCCGATCCAGGAGATCACCTGGGCGTGACGGAATCACCGGAGAGATGGTTAAGACCATCTGGAAGGTGTGCCCCGAATACCTGGTGTCCCTGTATGGGGGATGGGTTAGCGAGGGCTATTTTCCGTTGAGCTGGAAGGAGGCTAAGGTCATTGTTCTTCTGAAGTCCCCCGAGAAACCAAGGAGCAATCCGCGGTTCTATCGTGGCATCAGTCTGCTTCCGGTACTTGGAAAAGTGCTGGAAAGGACTATGGTGGAAAGACTCCAGAATATCATGACTGATTCCCCCTTTCAGTTCGGTTTCCGGAAGGGTAAGAGTGTCGAAGACGCATGGGATTTCGTTAAGTCCCATGTTAACGACACTAACAATAGGTCCAAGTATATCTTGGGCGTCTTTATCGATTTTAAAGGCGCCTTTGATTACTTGAGTTGGGATAGGGTGCTGGCTAGGCTACAGGAACTGGGCTGCCGGGAAATTAGTCTCTGGAAGAGCTATTTCTCCGGTAGGAAAGCCTTTGTTTCTGGCGTGAATGAGAATGTTGTTGTGAATGTTGAGCGTGGGTGTCCGTAGGGATCCATCTGCGGTCCATTTATATGGAACCTCGTGATGGATCCCCTGCTAGAAACGCTGAGCACACACACACAAGTGTTGTGCATATGCAGATGACCTGCTTATCCTTCTTGAAGCTCAATCTAGAGCCGAGCTCGAAAGGAAGGCTGAGCGGGTCCTCCCGATCGTTCATGATTGGGGCATAAGCGTTGGAGTGAGTGTGGCTGAGGATAAGTTTGTCCAAATGTTGCTTTAGGGCAACTTAGCGGGCAGTCGACATCCGACGGTACGAATGAATGGGGTGAGTATCAGGTATGTGACGGAAGTCAAATACCTTGGTATCACAGTGGGTGAAAGGATGAGGTTCATGCCTCATCTTGTGAATATGGGTGACCGTATGTGCGGCGTGGTTGAACAGATTAGGCGTGTTATAAGGACGGACTGGGGCCTGAGTAGGCGAGCTGTTCGTACCATATATACCGGTCTCCTGGTTGCTTGCACAACCTTTGGAGCATCGGTTTGGTACGGATCAGTCGCTTCGGTATCGGGCCGGAACCGCGTACTGCAATGCGAGAGGAAGGCACTTCTGGAGTGTCTGCCTGTGTGCCGGACAGTTTCCACTGCCGCATTGCAGGTCCTTCTGGGAGTCCCTCCTCTTGATCTCGAGATCATCAAAAGAGGTATTGCCTTTAAGGTAAAAAGGGGTTGGCGGTTAACCAGTAGCGACTGGTTATTTGATAGGTCGATGGAGGGACTATCTGCCGGGGAGCGTAAGACTCTGCTTGGTGGCTGCGTTCTATCTGAGTGGCAGACCAGATGGAACGACGCCCCAACGGGTAGGGTCACATATCGCTTCCTGGGAGACATCTCTTTCATGAGTAGAAATCCGGAACTGAGTTTTGGCCTCAGTTTCGGTTTCCTCCTGACGGGACATGGGTCCATGAATGCGTTTCTGCATAGGATGTGTCTCAGTCAGGAGGCCGGTTGTAGGTGTGGTTCTTCTTTCGAGGATTGGGTGCATGTTCTGTGCGTGTGCCCATTATATTCCGATCTTAGGGACCTAGAAGCTATGGGTGTTAGGTATGAGGGCGAGGTGTGTGACGTGAGCGGTGTCTTTACTGCGCCGTCACACATCGATAGGATGCGGTCATACGCGAATTCGGCGTTCGCTAGGCGGCGGGCTAGGAGAGATTGATTTCGCCTCCTGCCCACTTTTCAACTCTCACTTATTCCAATTTTAATTCCCTTCCCATTCCTTTCTTTTCCTTCTCCTCCCCCCTTCTCCTTCTTCCTTCCCCCTCTAAATAAATGGCTACCAGTCCAGGGTGTAGGGCACCCCAACTGGAGCAACCTTTACGGTTGCGAGGCTCGACCGGAAGCTTAATTCTGGTACCACGGGAGACAGGAGCCCCCGGGACACTAATGTCAGATATATGAATGACAGTCCCGGCCTGTCTTGAGGTAGGCCCCCTTGTGGGAGTATCGTGGGGGTTGTGGTTGTCCCAAATCGCGGGAAATTTGTTGCTTGCAACAGGGTGCCGTGACCCTTAGATCGGAAGAGGTTTAGATAGGCCTCGCTCCTCGCCAAGGGGGAAGTTCATGTCCCCTGCACATGGCTTCGAACTGGTACGGACGGTGACTTAATCCCGGTTAATAGAAGTCACCTGAAGGACGTTGGTTGACGTTTCAACCCCATGTGGGATGGCCCACCGTGAAATTAAGCCGACAAGGCAGGTGTTCACGTAAAACACATAGCGGAATCTGCCTTCGGCTAAAACGAAGCCTAAACAGGCATGAAATCCTAAAAATACTCCATATAGACAATTGTCTTCCAAGGTATAACTTCATCCAAAATTTTAAGGTCTCAATTCCCTCTTGACTCACCTGGGAGCAAAATATACCTTCCTTCGATCGTCAATCCTATGTATGGTACACAGATGGATCCAAAACGAACGAAGGTATTGGGGCTGGAGTATACGGAGCCAACACTGGAACACACATCTATCACAGCATAGACAGATACAACTCCGTATTTCAAGCAGAGATATTCGCTATTGAACTCTGCCTCAGAGAAAATATAAACAGTGCTATAACCAATAAAAACATTTATACTCTCTCTGACAGCAAGGCCGCACTTTAAGCCCTCAAAAGCTACGAAGTCACCTCTAAATTGGTATGGGACTGCTTACAACTAGAGTTCACCTCATGTGGATACCAGGATACAGTGGCCATAGAGGAAACGAAAAAGCAGACCTATTAGCAAGAAAAGGCTCTGCATCACCATTCATGATGCCAAGACCATTCTGCGGCATACATATCAGCACCATAAAATGCTACATAAAGGAATGGTTGAGGAACACGGCCAACCACTACTGGACACAAACGTAAGGTAGCTACAGTCAGATGTTCCTACAAACCAAGAACTAAACAACTCCTTAAACTTTCTAGGATTTTTAAGGGGCCATCACAATAGGCCTATCAGAGGCCGCAGTGATTAGGTGAGATTGTCCCTCTCCCCACCTTAATCTAAATCTAAATCTAACGGTTTTTCAAATAAGAAGATATCCACTTCAACGCAGTGGGTTCAAAGCCAAGGGAACAGAGAAAGAGATTAACTCCGGAGAAAACTGCAAAAAAAAATCTGAATTTAGTAATTTAATTAGGCCAGTCGCACCTAAGAACCTTTTCTCGGACATGCTATCCACGGCTCTAATGCTAAAATTCAGCTTAAAAGCAACGTTCAGCAATGCATAAACAAATGGGCTTGAAGAGAAAGAAGGACACAAAATACGCCTATCAATAAGCCTATAAGCCTAGATGTCTATATCAACAATACAGGGCCCAGTGAGTGTTGTTCAACAACCCCATGTGATCAAACATTTGAAAAAAAAACTTTGCCAAAAACACTGTAAAAAAAAACACTTGCCAAGAAACACTGCAAAATAAATTCAACTTTTTTTGTTTGTTATTCTATAAATATGAGTATTCAGACTGAGGTGCTCAGTTGCTGTAGTGTAGTGTAGTGGTGTGGATATGGTGTTTGGGGTTGGTGAGGTGGAGAAAGGAATAGAAAAATAGAAGAAAAAAAATAGAAAAAAAAGGAAAAGAAAAATGAAAATAAAAGGAAAAAAAGGAATAGAAAAATAGAAAAAAAAAATAGAAAAATAGGAAAAAAAAATAGAAAAAAAGGAATAGAAAAATAGAAAAAAACGAATGGAAAAATAGAAAAATAGAAAAAAAAATATAAAAGGGTGGAGGGTGGGCGCGATCCTTTGAAACTATGATTGGGAGAAGGGAAGGCTATTGAGGAGACGGAATTTCAGGCATGTAGTGCTGCGATTGAAATCGAAGTTAGTATTCGAATAAACACTTTCCAGCATACGGGAAATGGATTCAGGGTTCATTGGAGCACCTCCAGTCAGTTTTGGAACCTGGCATGCTCTTATTGGGGATTTGACCGTCACCAATAAGAGCAGGAGTGTTTGAGGCGCATGCCGATAGTGCTGGCATGTGATGGCTTGTGCCTCCTGCAGCAGCCTTTACTAGCCGCCGACGCTTTCTGCGCTGCGCGCCGCCAAGAAGTGCGGGGGCTGCAGATGAGAGGGTCGGATGGGTTTCGGTAGGGGATACCTCGGCTGATCTAACTGCTTTCCCCAGAGGTTCGCCTTCACTCTTCGTGCCTTCGGCTCAAACGAAGCCAAATATCTAGGTGCGAAACTAGACGAAAAGCTCACTTGGAACTCTCACATCACAAAGACCATTGAGAAAGCCAGCATCTCTCTATGGACCCGCAAATATCTCACTGGAAAAACTTGGGCCGTTAATCCTAAGATATCTCGCTGGCTATACACAGCCATCACCAGACCAATTCTCACATATGCTGCGCCCGTCTGGTGGCACAAAACAAAACAGACATCAGTTCAAGCCAAGCTCAACAAACGACAGAGACTAGCTTGTATCTGTATGATAGGAGCTATGAGAAAAACCCCCACAGCAGCGCTAGAAGTCACGGACCTACCACCCGTACACCTCCAACTTAAAAAAGAACCAATAATATTCGCTCATAAACTTATCGCGGAGGATGATTCTAATTCCAGGCTCTTTCATCCTAGGAACTAAACAGGCATGAAATCCTAAAAATACCCCATATAGACAATTGTCTTCCAAGGTATAACTTCAGCCAATATTTTAAGGTCTCAATTCCCTCTTGACACACCTGGGAGCAAAATAGATCTTCCTTCGATCGTCAATCCTATGTATGGTACACAGATGGATCCAAAACGAACGAAGGTGTTGGGGCTGGTGTATAGGGAGCCAACACTGGAACACACATCTATCACAGCATAGACAGATACAACTCCGTATTTCAAGCAGAGATATTCGCTATTGAACTCTGCCTCAGAGAAAATATAAACAGAGCTATAACCAATAAAAACATTTATACTCTCTCTGACAGCAAGGCTGCACTTTAAGCCCTCAAAAGCTACGATGTCACCTCTAAATTGGTATGGGACTGCTTACAACTAGAGTTCACCTCTAGGGGGACATCACAATAGGCCTATCAGAGGCCGCAGTGATTAGGTGACATTGTCCCTCTCCCCACCTTAATCTAAATCTAAATCTAACGGTTTTTCAAATAAGAAGATATCCACTTCAACACAGCCAAGGGAACAGAGAAAGAGATTAACTCCGGAGAAAACTGCAAAAAAAAAATCTGAATTTAGTAATTTAATTAGGTCAGTCGCACCTTAGAACCTGTTTTCGGACATGCTATCCACGGCTCTGATGCTAAAATTCAGCTTAAAAATAACGTTCAGCAAAGCATTAACAAATGGGCTTGAAGAGAAAGAAGGACACAAAATACGCTTATCAATAAGCCTATAAGCCTAGATGTCTATGTCAGCGCTTACGTCAACAACACAAGGCCCAGAGAGTCTTGTTCAACAACCCCATGTGATCAAACATTTGAAAAAAAAAAACTTTGCCAAAAACACTGTAAAAAAAAACACTTGCCAAGAAACACTGCAAAATAAATTCAACTTTTTTTGTTTGTTATTCTATAAATAATATGAGTATTCAGACTGAGGTGCTCAGTTGCTGTAGTGTAGTGTAGTGGTGTGGATATGGTGTTTGGGGTTGGTGAGGTGGAGAAAGGAATAGAAAAATAGAAGAAAAAAAACAGAAAAAAAAAGGAAAAGAAAAATGGAAAAAAAAGAAAAAAAAGGAAGAGAAAAACGGAAAAAAAATAGAAAAAGAGGAATAGAAAAATGGAATGAAAGGGATAGAAAAATAGAAAAAAAAGAATAGAAAAATAGGAAAAAAAAATAGAAAAAACGAATAGAAAAATAGAAAAAAAGAATAGAAAAATAGAAAAAAAAATAGAAAAATAGAAAAAAAAAATATAAAAGGGTGGAGGTCATAAAATGCTACATAAAGGATTGGTTGAGAAACACGGCGAACCACTACTGGACACAAACGGAAGGTAGCAGACAAGGATTTTTGAGGGGACATCACAATAGGCCTATCAGAGGCCGCAGTGATTAGGTGACATTGTCCCTCTCCCCACCTTAATCTAAATCTAAATCTAACGATTTTTCAAATAAGAAGATATCCACTTCAACGCAGTGGGTTCAAAGCCAAGGGAACAGAGAAAGAGATTAACTCCGGAGAAAATTGCAAAAAAAAAAATCTGAATTTAGTAATTTAATTAGGCCAGTCGCACCTAAGAACCTGTTTTCGGACATGCTATCCACGGCTCTGATACTAAAATTTAGCTTAAAAGTAACGTTCAGCAAAGCATAAACAAATGGGCTTGAAGAGAAAGAAGGACACAAAATACGCCTATCAATAAGCCTATAAGCCTAGATGTCTATGTCAGCGCTTACGTCAACAACACAGGGCCCAGAGAGTCTTGTTCAACAACCCCATGTGATCAAACATTTGAAAAAAAACTTTGCCAAAAACACTGTAAAAAAAAACACTTGCCAAGAAACACTGAGTTAACACCATCGACCAAGGCCAGGGGCAACGGTCGATACCCTGTACTAACGGGACTTGATGAATCAGCATTTTTGTACGGTTCTTTCTACCTTGTGTGTTCCATTATTGCATCAGCCAATGCACGCATGCTAACGAGGCGTGCACACATTCCCGATCAGGTAACAGCACTCGAGGAATATGCACCGAACATGATCATAGGAACTATGCACCGAACATGATCATGGGAACTGCGGATTTACGACGGGAACACCTGAGTCAGCATGGGGACGAGACTTGAGCGAGGGAATGAGCACAAGCGACGAACTGGGCAGAGTCAGTCTTATGACGAACGTGAACATAATTGCTTGTAATAAAGTTTATAACGATTCCGAACTTAGCGTTTCTTTTGTAAGTCGAACAGTTGGGCCAGCCTTCGGGCTGGCGTTCGCGTTTTTTTTGGATTCCCCCTCAGGGAATCCTTTAACTGGCGCCCGAGCAGGGACCGGCAAAATAAGGCCATATCCTTTTCGCCTGTGGATCAGCAAACACAGGAACCAGTACGCTCTATCGAGTGAAAGTCATTGTACCCATGAGAACACAATGACCATTCTGAGTTCCTGTTGCTAACCTTTCGCATACGCATGGGAACATGCGGATATCCTAGAAGGCTAAAGAATACGGTAGTGAAGATTGTTCGTACCACGAGTAGGTCGCTTACAAGAATAAACGTTTGCGACCAAAAGGGAAACATACGATACTTCCTTGCCGGCTCCCAAAAAGCAAACCCCGTTACGGTTCAGTTAATTAACCGGTATTTTGTTTCAGATAATCGTCGGGATTAGATAACTAATTTAAAAAAAAAACGATAATTAATGAAAATTAATTAAAATGAATCAACAATTTTTGTAAGTGAAAAAAAGCCACAACTATAAAAGGAAGAATTAAAATTAAAAATAGTGTTAGAGAAGTGCATTGAAAATAGCAATCGAAGTGCATTAAAAATAGCAATCGAAGTGCATTGAAAAATCCGAATAAAGATATAGAAAAATATAGTGAAGAAAAAGAATATACATCCCTACCTATACACATACGTGTATAAAAAGAAAAAATCTTACCTGAAAGTTGTCACTTGTGTTAAAAAGGAAAATTAAAAGAGAAGCTGTGCTTGCGTGAATTTTATATAATTTTATATGTGATTGTGATTCCTCCCTAAGCGGAATTTTCACTAAATTGAAAATTTAAAAAATTGTGAATTGTGCCTGATCTGATGTTTGAGAATTCATATGCGATTTAAGAAATTCTTGTGAAATATAAATATATATTTTTTCTTAATTTTTTCCGCCTGTGCTAAGTGTGGGTAAGTCATTTGTATCCTTTTTCTCTTAAATTAAGTATCTGATACACTGAAAATGGAAGCCGTAACCAAATCCCTCACCGAGCTAACCGGGGCAGTGAATGCCATACTAGCCCAGGTTAAGGGAATTGAAGGTCGCCTCAAGGCTCTCGAGGACAATCAAACCCTCGGAGTCGTGACGACCGATGAACCGGTGGAACTTTGCCCACCTCGAAACGAATTTGATCTTAAAGAGATCAGCCGACTCCCGGATTGCGTAAAGGAGTTGCAAGTCTTTGACGGCAACCCGACTCAATATGTTTCCTGGATTCACGTTGTAGAGGGGATCCTAAAGGATTTCCAAATAGTAAGATCTAAGCCGTTGTATCGAGCTATCCTCCAACATATCCGGCAGAAAATAAGGGGACCTGCCGATGCCGCACTGATATCTTATAACATCTTTGACAACGATTGGCATGAAATAAAACAATGCCTTTCGCTTCATTATGCCGACAAAAGGGATATGCGTACCCTGGAGCACCAGCTCAGTCAATTGTCGCAGAAAGGTTCACGGTTAGATGAGTTCTATGCCGCAGTGAACCACCAACTGTCCTTAATGATCAACAAGATCAAAACGGAATCCTTTACGCAAGAAACAGTGACGGGTCTGGTAGAAACCTACAGAAATCGTGCGTTAGACGTATTCATCCGCGGTCTTAACGGCGAGCTCTCGCGAATGCTAATCGTGCAGAAACCAAGAAACCTGCCAGAAGCGTATTCCGCTTGCTTAGAGATCCAGAATCTCAACTACCGCAGCCACATAATTCATAATCCGGCGGCGTCAAATACAATTACTGCGCCAATCAATCAGTCCTTTAGACCTTTAGGAAGGGCGCCGTTACCCCCTAAAAGATTCTCCCATCAACAACTCCCGAATAGGATCGAACAGTCAGCGCGCGACGTTGCTTCTCGCGACAGCGGTGCTCCACCCAGGCCCTCAGGACCAAAACCACCCGAGAGGATGGATGTGGATCGCTCTGTGCAGTCGCGTCATGTGAATTACATGAACCGGCCGCAGGGAAGCAACCCGTTCAAGAGACGGGCAAGGTCGGATAACTATCCGACCAAACAACAAAGATTATATAACATAGAACTGACTGGCGAAGATTCCTTGCAGGAGTATGAAGAGACAGCGGAGGAGGCCACCGAGGAAGAAGTAAATTTTATGACAGGGGCCCATCCAGCGTACCATATATAGAGTACGTAACAAGGGACGGACGGAGGTTGAAGTTTCTTGTTGACACAGGGGCTAACAAGAATTTCATCAGTCCGTCGGTACAAGGGGAAGCCTCGGCCCTTTCAAAAAGCTTTTTCGTCCATTGTGCTGCTGGTAGACTAGAGATCACGGAATACGTCCAGGGAAAATTCTTCCAAGGAGTGGGTAACGATACTCTGCTTACGTTCTACGTCCTACCAGGTCTTAAATCCTTCGACGGTATCATCGGGGACGATACCTTAAAGGAACTGGAAGCCGTAATAGACCGGAAAAAGAATATACTGAAGTTAAAACCATCCATCGAAATACCACTCCGAGAAAAATTGTCGAGCCAGGTTAATATTACACTGGACGAAGACCTGCCACCAAACATTAAGGACGAGCTATATCAGTTAGTCGAAAGATATGGTGTACTTTTTGGACCAATCAACGCAAGGGAGTTGATCGATACAAGTGTTCAAGCGGAAATCAAGACCAATACGGAAGAGCCCATATACACCAAGAGTTACCCTTACCCAACCTGTCTGCGGGAGGTAGTTGAGCAGGAAATTGCAAAACTTTTAGAAGAAGGGATCATTCGACCATCTAAAAGTCCCTACAATTCTCCCATTTGGGTCGTTCCCAAGAAACCGAAGCCCAATGGTGAAAAGCAGTATAGGATGGTGGTTGACTATAAACGTCTTAACAGTGTAACCATCTCTGATACATACCCGATTCCTGACATAACGGCTACTATCGCCAGCCTCGGCAAGGCGACGCATTTTACCACCCTTGACCTTACCTCGGGATTCCATCAGATCCCAATGAAACCATCAGACGTGCCCAAGACAGCCTTTTCAACTATGAACGGTAAATACGAATTTTTACGATTACCCTTCGGACTGAAAAACGCCCCGTCGATCTTTCAGCGGATGATTGACGATGTGCTGAAGCCTTACATTGGGAAGTTATGTTATGTCTACATCGATGACATTATTGTCTTCGGTGATAGCCCACAGAACCATCTCAAGAATTTGGACACAGTTCTGGCCAGGTTGCGAGAGGCCAACCTGAAGGTAAATCTGGAAAAAACTCAATTTATGAAAACCCAGGTTGAATATATGATTACTCCCAATGGTATAAAACCCGATTCGAAAAAAGTGGCCGCGATACAAAATATTCTACCACCCGACAATTTACAGGCATTGAAATCCTTCTTAGGTCTGACCTCCTATTACAGAAGGTTCATCCGTGACTATGCTAAGGTTGCGAAACCACTAACCAACCTAACTCGGGGGGCGAATGCGCAGATTAAGGCTAACCAATCTAAACGCGTGCCCATTACCCTTGATGCGGCGGCTATGAAGGCCTTCAACGACCTAAAGGAGTTATTGACGTCCGCTGACGTCCTGACCTACCCTGACTATAATATGCCTTACAACCTAACGACCGATGCTTCGAACTTTGCCATAGGAGCGGTTCTATCTCAAGGTGAAATTGGAAAGGACAAGCCCATAGCCTATATTTCGCGCTCACTCAATAAGACCGAGGAAAACTACGCGACCAACGAAAAAGAGATGTTGGCAATAGTCTGGGCCCTGGATAACCTACAATCCTACCTATATGGGGCGAAAAAGATCCGAATTTACACGGATCATCAGCCACTAACCTTTTCGTTGGGAAATAGGAACCGTAACTCAAAGTTGAAGCGCTGGAAGGCTAGAATGGAGGAATATAACTACGAGTTGATTTACAAACCGGGTAAATCAAATGTCGTGGCCGATGCCCTCTCCAGGTTAGAGACGCAGGTGAACCACTTACCCCACTCCGCATCTGCTGAGGCGGGACCAAGTGAGAATCAGCAGGACAGTCTTTCTGCAACGGAAAGTGCTAGTGAGCGTAACTCTAGTACAGAAACGGCACACTCTTCAGCCCCAGAAATGTCCGTAAGAGGCTCTTCGACGAAGGTAAGGCAAGTCGACGATGGCACTACTGACTCAGCTTCTGAAACAATGCACAGCGCGGCACAAGATTCCTCCGACCTAATTCCGCATGTGGAGGCTCCTCTTAACGTATTCCGCAACCAAATCATCATAAGGGTTTAGATATCTACGAGGAGCCGCATCCTGGCTATTCCAGACACTACACAGCGGTCGAAAATCTGGGCAAGTCTGATCTCAGAGAAATCCTAAAGACTAGGCTGCAACCGAATGTCATTAATGGCATTAAAATCCCGGAAACACATATAGCCCTTCTACAAGAAGTCTACGCCGAGAGTTTCGTTGCTTACAAGATCCGCATTACGCAAAGAATTGTCGAGGACGTGAGGAACGAGGATCGGATATGGCAGTTGATCAGTAAGGAGCACAGAAGGGCTCACAGGAATGCTCGGGAAAATAAGGAACAGCTGTTAGAAAAGTACTATTTCCCCAGGATGAATAGCCTGATTACGAAATATTCGAAATCCTGTGAAATCTGCCTAGCTAACAAATACGACAGGCACCCTGTGAACCCCGAACTACAACCTACACCTGTGCCATCTTATCCGTGTGAGATACTGCACGTGGACATAATGGAGATACAGAACCAAAAGTTTATTAGCTGTATCGACAAGTTCTCGAAGTTCGCCAAGCTATTCCCAATCAAAAATAAATCCTCGCTCTATCTGAGAGAAAAACTGATCAAAATACTGCACTATTTTACCGTCCCGAGAGTATTGGTCACGGACAACGAGCGAAGTTTCCTCAGCCCAGTCCTAGCAAATTTCATCAAAATGCTGGACATTAAGATGTATCAAACCCCTGTAAATCGGAGTGAAGTAAATGGCCAAGTCGAGAGGTTTCACTCGACAATCATAGAAATGTACAGATGCCTGAAGGCCGAGTACAAGGGTTTGCGCTTAAAGGAACTACTGAACATAGCCGTTGACCGATACAATAACACGGTCCATTCGGTCACAAACCGGAAACCGTCCGATATATTCTTTAATCGAAGCTCCAGAATCAACTTCCAAAACACCTTAAATTTCTACATGAAGGTTAATGATGATCTCAGAAAAAGGATACAGACCAAACAAAAAGCAGGTAACGGTAGATTAAATAAAAAAAGAACTTCACCCAAGGAGTTCAAGCAGGGTGACGTAGTATATACCCGCTACAAACGAATCCAAGGTAAGCATAAGCCCTTGTATCGAAGGGAAGAAGTGGCGAAGAATAATAAGGTAACGGTAGTTACAACTAATGGGCGCAAAGTACACAAGGCGCACGTAAAAAATAACCGGGATAAGGAAGATAATTAACATAAGAGCAAAACGACATTAAGCACACAAAGCACAAGCACAAGCACCAAGTAGAATTTAAGTTTCGGCACAAAAGCCTATTATATATAAATTGCACGGATCATGGCACAAGGCACGTACCATAGAATACGAGTATAAGCATTTTAATCTTTGTGAGATCGTAAAGACATAATTTAGTATATCATAGGAAATATGTACAATTAAGGAAATAATTAGAATTTAAATCGCACGCATGTATTGTATATCACAAACCATTAAGTCACCTTTAAATTTTATTTCTTCCATGTTTCATAATTTCAATACTAGAACATCCTAATCATGTACTTAGATTAAGTTAAACATTGTACATGTATTGTAACTATCTGTAGCCTTATGTCCGCCGCAAGCTGTCTGATCTGCCTGTCAATAGCCCAAGGATTCCAGATATTTCAATACACTGCTCCACTCGTTCCCATCAAGGAAGGCAAAGCATGGATAGTCGACGGAAATCTCAACCTAGTGCATGTTATTAACCTGAATCAATTTGAACAACAGGTAGCAGAAGTCGCCGCTGCAGTCGAGAAACATATAACAGACCAAAGGGACAAACGGCTGATAAACCTCCACCTCACCGCCATTACGGATCGCATCGAATCACTGAGCAAGAAGATAAAAAGGAAACCGAGGTCTATCAACTGGATTGGCTCAGCCTGGAAATGGGTTGCTGGGAATCCGGACGCCTCAGACTGGGACGAAATCCTCAGAAGTCAAGAGCACATCGTGGAGAACAATAACCACCAATATAAGGTCAACGAACGAGTCTTTGGGGCAATCGGAGAAATTACTAAAAAGCTTAACTGGGTAATCAACGACTCCAACAACGATAGAGCAGTAGCGGATATACAAAGGTTCAGGCTAGACATTCTCGACCAGGTCCTACTAATGAAGGAAGAAGTAAATGAGATAGTGCGAGCGTGTCAGATGGCGAAGACTGGCATAGTGAATACCAACCTCCTGAACGACGAGGTCAACCTATTGGTAAATGAACTCGAAACGCTTCCGTATGAGAACGAAGTCGAAGCGATAGAATTCGGGACACCATCCGTTTACACAAATGGCTCCTCGCTCCTGTACGTTTTGTCAATGCCAAAGGTGAAGAGGGAGGACTATAACCTGCTACTCATAAAACCATCGATAATCAACAACAAGCAGGTAAGCACCGAATTCAATAATATACTTATCAATCAGGAGGAAACCTACGGCATTAGTCGAGAATGCCTGTCAATCAGCAACACCACTGTGTGCAGAGAGGAGTCCTTGTCAAAAATTCGAGAGGATCACTGTATAACCAGATTGTTGAAAGGAGGTCACGCGGCTTGCACATATCGAACGAACACCCGTGAAATAGTCGAACTGGTCAGAGGGAACACCATCTTCGCAACAAACTTCAATGGCCAGCTTATCGCGGGAGGCGTTAACCAGTCTCTAACAGGCACCTTCATTATCCAGTTAAACAACGAAACAGTTATCCTAGGGAACAGGACTTTTGTGAGTTCAAGCTACACTACTCTCCAGATCCTGCCGTCAGTGCTGACGAATGTCACTAGCAAAGGGCATGAAGTGAATCTTCAATTCCTCCACGAGCTGAGCATCGATAACATCAAAAAGCTCGGTAACCTGACCACCAGGATGGCGCTCTCGACCCTATGGGATGCCACCGTTTTCATACTACTGATTCCATGCATCATCGTAATCTGGCGGAAGCTTAGTGGGAAGTTGAGTCTTCCAGCGCTGAGGCTGCCAGAGGATTCTGCGGCTACAGCCTCAAACTAAAGATCTACGGGACGTAGATTTTTGAAGGGGGAGGAGTTAACACCATCGACCAAGACCAGGGGCAACGGTCGATACCCCGTACTAACTGGACTTGATGAATCAGCATTTTTGTACGGTTCTTTCTACCTTGTGTGTTCCATTATTGCATCAGCCAATGCACGCATGCTAACGAGGCGTGAGTTACGACACCTACCTGCCCTCCCATCGCCCCCTAAACCCTCAAACACCATATACCAAATTGTAACACCTGTTCCCCGTCCGTCATCCCCTGTATCACCAAAACACCGTTCAACAACCAACCTTTCCCATCGTTGCCCACATGACACCAATGTACGATCCTGTTCCCCGTCCGTCACCCCCTGCCTCACCCAAGCACCGTGGCAACAGCCAACATTTCCCATCGTTTCCCACACGACACCAATGTACGAGTACATCCGTCCATTAATCCCAAACATGCCGCCTCATCAGCAAATATATGTATATGATTCAAATAAATGTAACATTAGACCCATATTGTAATTGCACAGGTGAACTTTTCGAATGCAAAAGAATGCAAGCTAAGCGTCTGGAAGACATCCGCTTATTCGCTCCAACGAAAACTTCACCTTGGCAAACTAGGAAAAGTGAGTTCAGTTGTTATTTGTAAGCGAGACCGAACGGTCAGAAATAAAAATTGTAATTTTTTTTAAAGTGGTTTATTCAACAATCTCATAAGTGGCGCAGTCGAGTAGTTCGGTGAACGGTTTTTGTGTATACTAAATACTAAACATAAGAAATATAACCGTCGAAAAATAAAATATATTTAAAACAGTATCACTATTGAAAGAACACACAAAAAAAAAAAACAAAAGCAAAAATCAGAGAACATTAGATTATGTGAAATATATACCCAACCGTTAAGTTTCAACTTTTAATCACCGCTGGACCTACCCCAACTTATAACCACCGCTGGAAACCCAACCCAAATTCTATAACACCGTTGGATCGCAATGCAAGTAACACTCGCCATCCTTGGGTGCATGTAAGTCGTGTCAGTGCTATATAAAAACAAAAATAAATAAATATTGTGACAAAATAAATAAATACAAAAAAAAAAAAAAAAAAAAAAAAAAATTATAAAACAAATTTCCTAGCAATTCTAACCTATAAGAAAATTAAATATACATATTAATCATATACATACATTGAAAATATACTTATAGAAAGAATTTTATTTTTTACCATACCTCTCAAAATCCAAACTATCATTTATATCTGTATACCCGTCATACCTATTATTTATTGTCGAGAAATTATTTCGTAAATACACATATACACACACATGCCTAAACAAACCGGAAAGAAGCAAAGGTCTTTCTTTCCTTACAACCTCAGAGGAATTTCCACAAACCTAAGATCTATTCCCGAAGATAATAATTCAGATAATTCCTTAAGTTCAAGCTCTGATTCCCTTAACATGTCCACTGAAAACGTCCAATTGAACAATTCAGGCCAAAGCCAATCGGTGAACCACAGTGACATTTTTAATTCATTAAGAATACCCGACGCAATTAAAGATTTGCCAAAATTCGATGGCAACCCCCGACTCCTCTACGAGTTTCTAAACAATGTAGAAGAAATACTCCTCTATATAAGAGGAACCGACAATACGCCGTACGGCCAAATTCTTCTGAGGGCCATACGTAACAAAGTTGAAGGACAAGCAAACGAGGTCCTTAATATGTATGGCACCCCGCTTGTGTGGGATGAAATAAAGCAAAACCTCATCCTACATTACTCCGATAAGCGCACGGAAACGTCGCTTATTAGAGACCTACACAACATTAAACAGTTTAACAAAACCGTAGAAACACTCTATGGTGAGGTCATCGAAATCCAATCTGCACTGTGCAACACCATTTTGATTCACGAGCGTGATCAAAATGTCATTAAAGCAAAAAAAGACCTATATGCTGAAATGTGCCTTAACTCATTTTTGAGTGGCCTTAACGAACCTCTTGGTTTCAGGGTTAGAACCATGCAGCCACCCTCGCTAGCCACTGCTCTAGCCTGTTGTATCAAGGAACAGAACATTTCCTACCAGAAAATGACCCAGTTCTCTCGATTCCGACCATATAACAATACTAACCACCAATACCAGCCTAAACCAAATTACCCCGCCCACCAAAACAGCTGGCAAACAAACAATACTTACCCTAGACCCTTACCCAATAGGGAAGGCCAACCAAAACACCGAGAATATACACCCCAAGGACCCTTCAACAGAAAGAGCAACAGTACTCAATACAGCAAGCTTAAAAGACCCGAACCTGCATTCACAGCCCGAACCCAAACTAACCCAAGTATGATGCACCCCAGATCTAGAAATAACCCAAGCCAGCAAACGCGTAACTCGAATTTCAATTTCCAAGAAGCAAGTAACCTTAAACCGACCACCTTCCAACAACTAGATCGTTATTTCAATAGCGACGTAACTAACGTCACTGAGCCCGAGAATTTTTCCAATGTAGCCTCGAAGAACCCACAGGATACCTAGATCCTAAGGTTCACCCTACAACATTACCATATGTAAACATTTCATCACCTTTTGGTAGACCCCTTAGGTTCCTAATTGACACAGGTGCCTCAATGTCCTTCATTAACCCGGAGTACATTCCTCATGAAAACCAGATCAATTGCGAACCTGTCAACATAACGACAGTTTTTAAGAGTTACCAATTAGATAAACAGGTCAACCTCCCAATCTTCATAGAATTTAAGCAAGAAGGATACTTAAAGTTTCTCATTTTTAGGTTTCACAATTTTTTCGACGGCCTCCTAGGCCTAAATGCCCTCTTAGCACTTAATGCAAAAATCGATCTTGAAACCCATACCCTTATTACCAAAAACTCAACCATCAATATTGAACTTAAACCAAATTATTCATCCGGGAAAATAACCATACCCGCTAATACCAAAATCCTAGCCAAACTCCCCACTAATCAAAACAGCGGCAACATATTTGTTGCTTCAACTAAATTAAAACCTGACCTCTACATAACAGAGGGCCTGTACACTGCCGTAAATGGTTTTAGCACCATAGAACTCGTAAACTACTCTAAGGATGCTCAATATATAATATTGGAAGAACCTCTAAACACAGAGCAATACGAACCCACAGATTTTATCGAAATTAATAATTTCAATAACCAGACATTCGATCAAACACCCCCAAAAAATATTTCCGATCTAATTCGAACCAACCACCTTAACTCTGAAGAGCGAAAAGAAATCCTTAAGATTTGTAAAGAGTACAATGATATCATATATACCGAGGGGGAACCGTTAACATTCACGAATCAAATTAAGCATCGCATCAATACAACTGACGATGTCCCACTCTACACGAAATCATACAGGTACCCCTACGTACACAAACAGGAAATACAAGAGCAGATATCTAAAATGTTGGAGCAGGGTATAATACGTCACAGTTACTCCCCATGGAGCTCTCCCGTCTGGATCGTTCCGAAAAAACAGGACGCCAGCGGAAAGCAAAAGTGGAGGCTAGTCATTGACTATAGGAAAGTCAATGAAAAGACAATATCTGATCGTTACCCATTACCCAACATTAACGAAATTCTAGACAAATTGGGGAAGTGTCTATATTTTACTACATTAGATCTAGCTAGCGGGTTCCATCAGATCGAGATGGACCCCAAACATATCCCCAAAACTGCATTTACCGTCGAAGGAGGGCATTACGAATACCTTAGAATGCCCTTCGGACTAAAAAACGCCCCATCAACATTCCAACGCGTGATGGATAATGTACTCAAAGAGTTAACGGGAAAAATCTGCCTCGTATATCTTGATGACATCATCATCTACTCCACTTCGCTCCAAGAACACCTTGAGAGCATAAAACTAGTCTTTAACAAATTACGGGAGTCCAATTTCAAAATTCAAATGGACAAATGCGAATTTCTGCAAAAAGAAATCGCTTTCTTGGGACACATTATAACTCCTGAAGGCATCAAGCCTAATCCCGCAAAGATCCACGCAATAAAAAATTTCCCTATTCCAAAATCCCGTACGGAAATCAAAGCATTTTTAGGACTGATCGGTTATTACAGGAAATTCATAAAAGACCTGGCAAAACTCACTAAACCATTAACAGGTTGTTTAAAAAAAGGAGCAAAGATCGAACTAAATCAAAAATATATAGAAGCATTCGAAACCTGTAAAAATTTATTAATTAATGACCCAATCCTACAGCATCCGGACTTTACCAAACCTTTTATACTCACAACAGACGCGAGTAATAACGCATTAGGAGCAGTCCTATCGCAGGGACGTATAGGTAGTGACAAACCAATCTGTTTCGCTAGCCGAACCCTTTCGACTAGCGAATGTAACTACTCTACGATTGAAAAGGAACTTCTAGCCATCGTCTGGGCTACACGGTATTTTCGGCCGTATCTATTCGGAAGAAAATTCCAAATAGTCACGGACCATCGACCTCTAACATGGTTAATGAGCCTTAAAGAGCCAAATTCAAAACTTGTGAGATGGAGGCTCAAACTCGAAGAGTATGATTACGAGATTATATATAAGAAAGGCAAAGCGAATACTAATGCGGATGCCCTAAGCCGCGTCAAAATCGACGGTCAAGACGAAAAGTTTGAGGAAATCTTCAACAACGAAGAAGACCTCAGTACTATACATAGTGCTCAAGAAAATTCCAATGATGGAATACCAATATCGGAAAAACCCTTAAACACATTCAATTTTCAAGTTATTTTAGAAGCCAATGACACAGGAAGTCCCATGACACTCGAAACCGTTTTTAGAAATAAGCAAAGAAGAACAATACGAAGAGGATCCTTTGATGAAAGCACAATGATCGATATCTTCAGGAAATTCTTTCCGCCTAATAAATTAACCGCTGTCTATACCACTGATGAAATCTTCGTACTTGTTCAATCCACTTATTCCAAATTCTTCTCCCGAAGTAAACTATTTCGTATCGTGCGATGTTCGGAAATTCTAATCGATATAAGACAAGAAGATGAACAGGAAAAAATCATTCGCAATTACCATGAGAATTCAAATCACAGAGGTATAAACGAGACTCACCTCCATCTGAAACGCGAGTTTTTCTTTCCAAATATGAAGGACAAGATAACAAAAACCCTAAACAATTGCGAGACATGCAAACTATTTAAGTATGATAGGAACCCCCCCAAACCAGAATATATAAAACCCGAAATCCCATTAAAACCCTTAGAAATTCTACATATCGATATTTACAGCATAAACGCCAACCAAATCCTCACCCTTATAGATAAATTCTCCCGCTTCGCTTACGGTTATACCCTAACGTGCAGAAGTAGTATAACGATTCTTAAAAACCGAGTTCATTGCAAATATCTTTCGAGACTTTTGCAAACAACACAATATAATCCTTCACTTCACATCCTTTCAGCAAACTAGCAGCAACTCCCCAGTGGAGAGATTGCACTCCACACTAACCGAAATTTACAGGTTAATCTTCTCAAAAAGGAAAGAGAACAAACTTACTACTAATCACGAGGAAATACTATCAGAAACGTTCATAACGTATAATAACGCAATTCATTCGGCGACAAAACACACCCCATATGAACTTTTTTTTGGTAGGCCTTACAAATTCAATAAAACAACATCACCTTCCAACGAACACGAATACCTCACAAAACTGAATGAATTCTTAGATAAACTGTACCCGAAAATTCAAGAGGAAGCTAAATTCGTTACCGAAATGCGAACTGATAGACTTAATCAAACTAGAGAAGAACCAGAAAATTTACAGGAAAACGAGGTTATCTATAGGAAAGAGGCTAGGAGAAATAAATTAACACCCAGATTCTCGAAACATATAGTTAAGAAGAACAATAAAGCTACAATTTTAACAAAAGAAAATAAGAAAATTCATAAAAGTAAACTAAGAAGAACTAAGAAACTAAAATTATGCACAAATAACACATAAGTACATATCCACATTACCCATACATTCACGGCACATGAATGTAAACAAGATAGTATAATCGCGGCATACGATTATGAGGCTATCCATTTTAACATATTATTAAATATTATACACATAACAATCATAATCCTAAACACATACATTCACGGCATATGAATGTAAACAAGATAGTATAATCGCGGCATACGATTATGAGGCTATCCATTTTAACATGTTATTAAATATAATACATATGTATAACAATTATAATCATAATCAAACAGATCATTGCATTTAGTCCCCGTAATCCCCAATCCTTCTTTCCAGTTTCCCACTCATATCCACTCAATTAATAGAAACCTTCAATATCCCCAATAACCGCGGCATACTCCCTCTTATGCTAGGACCCGCTAGAATTATCAATAGCTACGACAACCTGATCCACATCGTTAACCTCGAAGATTATAAATTAAACATCCAAGATATTGGTAACACACTCGATCTTATTGAAAAACAAGCAACAATCATCGACTCCATTCACGTAACACGGCTCAAATTGAAGGCACTCGAAAAGAAATTGTCAACACTCTACCCCATTACAAGAAACAAACGAGGTCTCATTAACGGAGTCGGATCAGTTATCAAAGCTATCACAGGAAATATGGATGCTCAGGATGCACAAAATATTAATGCCGGAATAGAACACCTAAACCTCAACATAAATAACCTTACTAAAAACTTACTAACCCAACATTCAATAAACCTTCAGACAATAACAAGATTTAAAAATATAACATTACACATTAATAAAGAACAGAGTAAAATTAAGGAATTTTTAGAAAAAACTAAAAACCTAGTTAAGAGAGAACACCACATACTAATTGAAACACAATATCTTAACCAGATAAACTTTAATATAGACCTACTAACTAACCACATCTCAGATATTTCGGAAGCAGTGATTCTAAGTAGATTAAACATAATACCTAAACTTCTACTAGGCACGAATGAATTACAGTATATAGAAAACAAATTTAGTAAGCAAAATATTAAAGTTGAAGCCATGGAACAAATCTATGAACTGCTTGGTCTACAAGCGTATTATAATGGTTCAAACATCATATTTAACGTCCGCATACCTAACCTATCCCCACAAAAATACCTCCTTTACCACATCATTCCCCTCCCCATAAATGACACAAAACTTATTGTAACAAAGCCATATGTAAGCATAAACGAAAATAGCATACAACATTTTGACACGCCTTGCCCCAAGATGGAAAGAACTTACTTCTGCATGGAATCAAACCACCAAGAAGACATCAAAAACTCCAAATGCATAGGGAAACTGATGACAAACGAAGCTGCAAGCTGTCCATTCAGAGATACAGGCAGAACCGAGGAAATCACGCAACCAGAACCCAATTTTATTTTATTTATTAATATACCAAAAACATTAATTAACTCTACTTGCAGTACAAAGGTGTCAGAAGTTGAAGGCACAACCCTCCTTCACTTCAAGGGCTGTCAAATCGAAGTCAACGGCATATCTTACCAAGATAACCCTGACGTGTTTTGGGATGACATACACATTTCACCACCACCAAGCAGCAACATTGAAGTCAACTCCACACAAGAAGTCTTAAGCCTAGAAAAACTCAAGGACTACAACTTCCGCACGGAACTAAGACTATCCAGTCTCAACAAAAAAACAGAACTCCTTCACAACATAACCATTTCATCATCAACAACACTAGCCATCATCATCATCACCATTATCATCACCATAGCCATCATCATCACCACCACAAAGAAGGAGGCCCAAACCATACAACACCCAACTCTTCAATCGTTCGCTCCAGCCCCATTGACGTCACTGTGGCCGTCGCTCTACACCAAGGGGGGAGGAGTTACGACACCTACCTGCCCTCCCATCGCCCCCTAAACCCTCAAACACCATATACCAAATTGTAACACCTGTTCCCCGTCCGTCATCCCCTGTATCACCAAAACACCGTTCAACAACCAACCTTTCCCATCGTTGCCCACATGACACCAATGTACGATCCTGTTCCCCGTCCGTCACCCCCTGCCTCACCCAAGCACCGTGGCAACAGCCAACATTTCCCATCGTTTCCCACACGACACCAATGTACGAGTACATCCGTCCATTAATCCCAAACATGCCGCCTCATCAGCAAATATATGTATATGATTCAAACAAATGTAACATTAGACCCATATTGTAATTGCACAGGTGAACTTTTCGAATGCAAAAGAATGCAAGCTAAGCGTCTGGAAGACATCCGCTTATTCGCTGCAACGAAAACTTCACCTTGGCAAACTAGGAAAAGTGAGTTCAGTTGTTATTTGTAAGCGAGACCGAACGGTCAGAAATAAAAATTGTAATTTTTTTTAAAGTGGTTTATTCAACAATCTCATAAGTCGTGCACACATTCCCGATCAGGTAATAGCACTCGAGGAATATGCACCGAACATGATCATAGGAACTATGCACCGAACATGATCATGGGAACTGCGGATTTACGACGGGAACACCTGAGTCAGCATGGGGACGAGACTTGAGCGAGGGAATGAGCACAAGCGACGAACTGGGTAGAGTCAGTCTTATGACGAACGTGAACATAATTGCTTGTAATAAAGTTTATAACGATTCCGAACTTAGCGTTTCTTTTGTAAGTCGAACAGTTGGGCCAGCCTTCGGGCTGGCGTTCGCGTTTTTTTTGGATTCCCCCTCAGGGAATCCTTTAACTCACTGCAAAATAAATTCAACTTTTTTTGTTTGTTATTCTATAAATATGAGTATTCAGTATTCAGTACAGTGAATGGCTGACGCCAATAGTACCGGTAGCCAAGGCCGATGGATCCGTGCGAATCTGTGGCGACTACCGATGCACCGTGAATAAAGCACTTACAGCACACTGTTTCCAGACGCCGGCGATAACAGACATACTTGCTTCTATACCTCGGGGAGAAAAATTCGCTAAAATAGATTTGGCCCAAGCGCACCAGCAGATGACGGTGGATGAAGAAGCGTCAAAAATCCTTACGTTGATCACCCACAAGGGAGCATTTCGCGTTAAGCGTCTTCCATTTGGTATTTCAACAGCACCAGGCATTTTTCAAAAACGCATTGAAGACCTTCTACGAGGAATAGCTGGCGTCGCGGTGTATTTTGACGACATTTTCCTCATCGGGAAAAACTCTTCACACCTGCTCGAGATCTTAGAAGAAGTATTTCGACGATTAAGTAATGCGGGACTACGATTACGGAAAGACAAGTGTCAGTTTGACTACGGATACACGATAGACGCCCAAGGAATTCGCCCATCTACTGATAAGGTTCGTGCCATCAGAGAAACTCCTGAACCAACAGACAAAAAACAATTACAAGCTTTCCTGGGACTCATAAATTTCTACCACGGATTCCTTAAAAATAAAGCAACCATCGCCGAGCCACTGCATAGGTTGCTTGACAAGAAGGCGACGTGGAAGTGGGAAAGATCACATGCGCAGGCGTTTAAACGACTAAAGGATCTACTTGAAGGAGAGAATATCCTCATCAACTATGATGAAAAGCTGCCGGTTTCATTGGTTTGTGACGCTTCGCCATACGGAATAGGTGTAGTTTTAACGCATAACCTTTCAAAGGAACACGAACGCCCAATCTCTTTCTATTCTCGCACGCTAACACCTACAGAACGAAACTATGTGCAAATAGACAAGGAGGCGCTCGCTATTATTGCAGGCGTTAAAAAATTTCATAACTTCTTGTATGGGAGAACATTTGTAATCGTCACAGACCATAAACCATTTATTGGATTGTTTAATCCAGGCAAGCCCACACCAGTCATTCTCTCGCCCAGAATGCTTCGATGGAGCGTGTTTTTGAACGGATACAACTACAGAATAATACACAGACCCGGTGAGAAGAACTGCAACGTGGATGCACTCAGTCGTCTACCAATTACTTGCACAGACACGGGAAAAGAAAACTTCATCAACATAATTGAAGAATCGGATGCCAATATTCCACAATCAAGGGATATTGCCAAAATGGTTTTAAGGGACAAATTACTGCAACGCGTTCTACAATGGGTGCTGAGGGGATGGCCAGAAACTCAAGTGGACGAAAAATTCAAACCATTTCACCATCATAGAAACGAAATCACGGTAAATAAAGGTTGTTTATTACTGGGTAATCGAATTATCATTCCAGAGACGGCGCGTAAAGACATCCTGAAAATATTCCATGCTGGCCATCCTGGAGTGGTCAAAATGAAGAGCCTTGCCAGAAGTTTTATATGGTGGCCGAGGATAGATGCGAACATTGAGGCTGTGGTGAAACGATGTTGCACTTGTCAGGAATCACGTCCGGAAAATCCGTGAGCAGAAATCCATCCATGGGAAGAGTCGTCGACGCCTTGGTCACGTCTTCATATAGACTTCGCCGGTCCTTTTCAAGGCAGGATTTTCTTCCTTGTAGTAGATTCTTTTTCTAAATGGTTAGAGGTAAAACAGGTATCTACTACAAGTACACAGTGTGCAATTAACAGTCTTCGAACAATATTCGCAACACACGGGCTACCAGATTATATTGTATCTGACAATGGGACAGCCTTTACATCGGAAGAATTCAGCAGTTTCTGCAAACGTAACCTCATCTCTCATATTCTAACTGCACCGTTTCATCCATCGAGCAATGGCCAAGCCGAGAGGATGGTCCGTACGAAAAAGCAGTACCTCAAGCGTAACACTGATGGTGCTATGCAATTAAGGTTGGCGAGATTCTTGTTTCATCAGCATACGACACCATCGGCAACGACAGGAAAATCGCCAGCCGAACTGTTGCTCAAAAGACATCCCAAGACGTTGTTCGATAAGCTTCACCCAGATAATAACTCAATGCGATCATCGAAAAGAAACATCGTAAATCAGAAAGAGCTTGCAATCAATGAACCGGTATGGGCTAGAAATTATTCAAAAGGTCCCTTGTGGATTCCAGGTAGCATTTCAAAACAAACTGGTCCGGTTTCTTACGATGTTACTACGGAAGCAGGGGATACGATGCGGAGGCATTTGGATCAGCTGCGAATAAGAGAGGAGGGTACTACTCACGACATGCAAGGCGAAGGAAGCGAGAGGGTACCAACTTTGGAAGAGGGAGCCGATGAACCGGAGGTTCCAGGGGAACAACCAGAACTTACAGCTGAAGTCACATCGCCAACAGTACGGAGTTCAGAAAGGCTACGAAACAAAAACCCTGTGCTAACTAAGGGTGGAGGGGTGTAGTGTCTGAATGCTGCCTTTTCACCAGACGTCAAAAAAATAAAAGGTGAACGCGCGCACTTGTGGTGGGAATTGCCGCACGACCACGACATATCCTGACTCTACTTCTTTTTTTTTTTTTTCTCTTGGTGAGTATACGACAATAAAGTGAATTAAAATAAACTTGTATTTTGTCAAACATAATAAGGAGCTATGAGAAAAACCCCCACAGCAGCGCTAGAAGTCATCACGGACCTACCACCCGTGCACCTCCAACTTAAAAAAGAACCAATAATATTCGCTCATAAACTTATCGCGGAGGATGATTCTAATTCCAGGCTCTTTCATCCTGACATTCTTAATGAACTAAACAGGCATAAAATCCTAAAAATACCATATATAGACAATTGTCTTCCAAGGTATAACTTCAGCCAAAATTTTAAGGTCTCAATTCCCTCTTGACACACCTGGGAGCAAAATAGACCTTCTTTCGATCGTCTATCCTATGTATGGTACACAGATGGATCCAAAACGAACGAAGGTGTTGGGGCTGGAGTATACGGAGCCAACACTGGAACACACATCTATCACAGCATAGACAGATACAACTCCGTATTTCAAGCAGAGATATTCGCTATTGAACTCTGCCTCAGAGAAAATATAAACAGAGCTATAACCAATAAAAACATTTATACTCTCTCTGACAGCAAGGCTGCACTTTAAGCCCTCAAAAGCTACGAAGTCACCTCTAAATTGGTATGGGACTGCTTACAACTAGAATTCACCTCATGTGGATACCAGGACACAGTGGCCATAGAGGAAACGAAAAAGCAGACCGATTAGCAAGAAAAGGCTCTGCATCACCATTCATGATGCCAAGACCATTCTACGGCATACATATCAGCACCATAAAATGCTACATAAAGGAACGGTTGAGGAACACGGCCAACCACTACTGGACACAAACGTAAGGTAACAGACAAGCCAAGATGTTTCTGCAAACCAAGAACTAAACAACTCCTTAAACTTTCTAGGATTTTTGAGGGGACATCACTCTAGGCCTATCAGAGGCCGCAGTGATTAGGTGACATTGTCCCTCTCCCCACCTTAATCTAAATCTAAATCTAACGGTTTTTCAAATAAGAAGATATCCACTTCAACGCAGTGGCTTCAAAGCCAAGGGAACAGAGAAAGTGATTAACTCCGGAGAAAACTGCAAAAAAAAAATCTGAATTTAGTAATTTAATTAGGCCAGTCGCACCTAAGAACCTGTTTTCGGACATGTTACCCACGGCTCTGATGCTAAAATTCAGCTTAAAAGAAACGTTCAGCAAAGCATAAACAAATAGGCTTGAAGAGAAAGAAGGACACAAAATACGCCTATCAATAAGCCTATAAGCCTAGATGTCTATGTCAGCGCTTACGTCAACAACACAGGGCCCAGAGAGTTTTGTTTAACAACCCCATGTGATCAAACATTTGAAAAAAAAACTTTGCCAAAAACACTGTAAAAAAAAACACTCGCCAAGAAACACTGCAAAATAAATTCAACTTTTTTTGTTTGTTATTCTATAAATATGAGTATTCAGACTGAGGTGCTCAGTTGCTGTAGTGTAGTGTAGTGGTGTGGATATGGTGTTTGGGGTTGGTGAGGTGGAGAAAGGAATAGAAAAATAGAAGAAAAAAAATAGAAAAAAAGGAAAAGAAAAATGGAAAAAAAAGGAATAGGAAAATGGAAAAAAAAAATAGAAAAATGGAATGAAAGGGATAGAAAAATAGAAAAAAAGGAATAGAAAAATAGAAAAAAAAATAGAAAAAAAAATAGAAAAAAAATTAATAGAAAAATAGAAAAAAAAATATAAAAGGGTGGGCGCGATCCTTTGAAACTATGATTGGGAGAAGGGAAGGCTATTGAGGAGACGGAGTTTCAGGCATGTAGTGCTGCGGTTGAGATCGAAGTTAATATTCGAATAAACACTTTCCAGCATACGGGAAATGGATTCAGGGTTCATTGGAGCACCTCCAGTCAGTTTTGGAACCTGGCATGGTCTTATTGGGGATTTGACCGTCACCAATAAGAGCAGGAGTGTTTGAGGCACATGCCGATAGTGCTGGCATGCTTGTGCCTCCTGCAGAAGCCTTTACTAGCCGCCGATGCTTTCTGCGCTGCGCGCCGCCAAGAAGTACTGGGGCTGCAGATGAGAGGGTCGGATGGATTCCGCCGATCTAACTGCTTTCCCCAGAGGTTCGCCTTCAATCTTCGTGCCTTCGGCTCAAACGAAGCCAAATATCTAGGTGCAAAACTAGACGAAAAGCTCACTTGGAACTCTCACATCACAAAGACCATTGAGAAAGCCAGCATCTCTCTATGGACCCGCAAATATCTCACTGGAAAAACTTGGGCCGTTAATCCTAAGATATCTCGCTGGCTATACACAGCCATCACCAGACCAATTCTCACATACGCTGCGCCCGTCTGGTGGCACAAAACAAAACAGACATCAGTACAAGCCAAGCTCAACAAACTACAGAGACTAGCTTGTATCTGTATAATAGGAGCTATGAGAAAAGCGCCCACGTACCACCCGTACACCTTCAACTTAAAAAAGAACGAATAATATTCGCTCATAAACTTATCGCGGAGGATGATTCTAATTCCAGGCTCTTTCATCCTGACATTCTTAATGAACTAAACAGGCATGAAATCCTAAAAATACCCCATATAGACAATTGTCTTCCAAGGTATAACTTCAGCCAAAATTTTAAGGTCTCAATTCCCTCTTGACACATCTGGGAGCAAAATAGACCTTCCTTCGATCGTCAATTCTATGCATGGTGCACAGATGGATCCAAAACGAACGAAAGTGTTGGGGCTGGAGTATACGGAGCCAACACTGGAACACACATCTATCACAGCATAGACAGATACAACTCCTTATTTCAAGCAGAGATATTCGCTATTGAACTCTGCCTCAGAGAAAATATAAACAGAGCTATAACCAATAAAAACATTTATACTCTCTCTGACAGCAAGGCTGCACTTTAAGCCCTCAAAAGCTACGAAGTCACCTCTAAATTGGTGCTTACAACTCGAGTTCACCTCATGTGGATACCAGGACACAGTGGCCATAGAGGAAACGAAAAAGCAGACCCATTAGCAAGAAAAGGCTCTGCATCACCATTCATGATGCCAAGACCATTCTGCGGCATACATATCAGCACCATAAAATGCTACATAAAGGAATGGTTGAGGAACACGGTCAACCACTACTGGACACAAACGTAAGGTAGCAGACAAGCCAAGATGTTCCTACAAACCAAGAACTAAACAACTCCTTAAACTTTCTAGGATTTTTGAGGGGACATCACAATAGGCCTATCAGAGGCCGCAGTGATTAGGTGACATTATCCCTCTCCCCACCTTAATCTAAATCTAAATCTAACGGCTTTTCAAAAAGAAGATATCCACTTCAAAGCAGTGGGTTCAAAGCCAAGGGAACAGAGAAAGAGATTAACTCCGGAGAAAACTGCAAAAAAAAAATCCGAATTTAGTAATTTAATTAGGCCAGTCGCACCTAAGAACCTGTTTTCGGACATGCTATCCACGGCTCTGATGCTAAAATTCAGCTTAAAAGTAACGTTCAGCAAAGCATAAACAAATGGGCTTGAAGAGAAAGAAGGACACAAAATACGCCTATCAATAAGCCTATAAGCCTAGATGTCTATGTCAGCGCTTACGTCAACAACACAGGGCCCAGAGTCTTGTTCAACAACACTGTAAAAAAAAAACTTGCCAAGAAACACTGCAAAATAAATTCAAATTTTTTTTGTTTGTTATTCTATAAATATGAGTATTCAGACTGAGGTGCTCAGTTGCTGTGGTGTAGTGTAGTGGTGTGGATATGGTGTTTGGGGTTGGTGAGGTGGAGAAAGGAATAGAAAAATAGAAGAAAAAAAATAGAAAAAAAAGGAAAAGAAAAATGGAAAAAAAAGAAAAAAAACGAACAGAAAAATAGAAAAAATTAATAGAAAAATAGAAAAAAAATATATAAAAGGGTGGAGGGTGGGCGCGATCCTTTGAAACTATGATTGGGAGAAGGGAAGGCTATTGAGGAGACGGAGTTTCAGGCATGTAGTGCTGCGGTTGAGATCGAAGTTAATATTCGAATAAACACTTTCCAGCATACGGGAAATGGATTCAGGGTTCATTGGAGCACCTCCAGTCAGTTTTGGAACCTGAGTGAGTGAGTGAGTGAGTGAGTTTATTGTCATTTATAAATAATTACAAAATTCGATATACACTGCAATATCTTATGCACCTTACAATACCTTCCGACGTCTCCATGGAGTTATCTCTTCAATGCTGGATGAGACCTTGAAGCGGTAGAGGAGAGTCCAAGTGAGACGTCAGTTAGCCCTACAACATTGTTTATGAACCGTTTTACATTTGCTTTACATAAAGACAATAGAAAGATCTGCGAAGCCTAGAGGCTTTTCTGCAGAAGATTATTCAAAAGATAGATTTTACATATAAAATAATATAGAGTAAGTTCTCATTATTTTGGGAATGTAGATTAATTGTTGTATGATTTTATATGTTAATATTGGTTAATATTATATATTTCTTAAGTTCTTTTTTTCTGGTGTGCACAGACTGTATACTCCATAAAGAGCATGGGAGTTGGTTGTATACTGTTGGTACCACAAAGGAAAGTTGCTTTCTTCCATAGGAGTTGTATATCCTTGGTATTTTCAAAAGTCCATATGCGCTTTGCCTTGTGTTGACGCCGTGATTTATCGGTTGTTTAAAGCGTTGATCGTGGTACGTTTCATTAATTAAATTGAAAAGAAAAAGTTTTTGGACGGTTAGTACATTTAAATTTTCACTAGGACTATACAAATTTTCTACATCAAGGCTACCATACTTAGCTCGCAGAAGAATCTTTAAAATTCGGTTTTGAGCCCTTTGGAGTTCCATAATTCTGTAGTGCGCTGCATTGCCCCACGCTGTTATTCCGTATTGAAGTACTGATTCCACCAAAGAGTAGTATACTTGCTTCAATACTTCAAACGACGTGTGGTTGCTCAGATGGTAAAGAGCATATGTCGACTGCCGAAGTCGCCTGCATAAGTACTTTATATGGTAGTCCCACTTAAAGTTGCAGTCTACTTCCACTCCGAGATATCGATACACGTTAACTGCATCAATATACTCTGCGCAGCCATCTGTCTCTGGTGTTTGTTGAGACTTGTGCAGGCAATCAAAACTATGGAATCGTATTTTAATTGGATTACTTACCATTTGGTTTGACCGGATATGCATTATTTTGGTTTTTTTCGAGTTTATAACTAATCCATTGTCATGACACCACCGTAGAATGTTGTTAAATTCTGTTTGCATTGTCTGAGTAGCAATCCCAAGGTCTTTGTTGCTCACAACTATGGCAGTGTCATCCGCATATTGGAAACCGACTCTATTTTGCAGCACAGATAACATATCATTCACGTATATAATGAAGAGAAGAGGCCCCAGAATAGATCCTTGAGGTATACCCATGTCAATAGTTTGCAGATTGCTACAACTGGAAGATAATCTCACCATAAAACCTCTGTTCCGAAGATAACTCGCAAACCAATCCAATATTCGACCACGAATACCTATCTTCTCCAGCATATGGATGATTCTCGTGTGACAGAGTGTGTCGAAAGCTTTTTTGAAATCTACAAAGATCACCAGGGAGTGTAGATTCTGATTCAGACTACTGTTTATATTATTGGCAAATTCTTTCAGTAATTGGCTTACATTTCTGTTTCTTAGGAAACCATACTGGTTCTTGTTGTTGATTTTGTATTTGCCAATATAATCTTGTAGTCTTCTCGCCATTACTTCTTCTAACACTTTGTCCACTACTGGTAATATGGGGATGGGGCGATAGTTCGAAACATCGTTTTTCTTCCCGGACTTATAGATTGGTCGTACAATGGCAATTTTAAGTTTATCAGGAAATTTACTTTCCTCCAAAGACTTATTCACCAGTTGTGTGACTGTAGGTGCTAAAATACTCGAGTTGTATTTGAGGTCTTTAGCCCTTATATTATCTATGCCGGCAGATTTATTAACGTTTATTTTGTTTAAGATGTTCCTTACTTCGGTTTCGGATGCTTGTCCAAGGAACATGGATTGAGTTGTAGTTGTTTCTCTACCATTATATGTTATAATATTGCATTTATGTGTAATCGATTTTATTTCTTCCTTTAATTGTGTAGCGAATTTATTTGCTATGTCTGTTGTATTTGAGCCCAACGGAAAGTTTATACTAATTATTTCATCGATGTTATTTGTTGTTTTTCCTAGTAAATTGTTTATCAGTGTCCAGGTCTTCTTTGCATCTTTTCTATACCCTGCAAATTTATGTTTGTAGTATTCCGATTTTGTTATTTTTATTCTTTTATTTACATAGTTTCGGAAATATTTATATTGATTTTCATAACTCAGGCACTGTCTGTTGTGTTTCCATTTATTGTACAGCATATCTCTTTTCTTACACAGAGCTAGGGTTTCCGCTGTTATCCATGGATTCCTTAACCTTAATATTTACAAAGGACTTTTCATACACACCATTGAATATATCAGCCAGCTTATCATAGAAATCATCAACATTAGTCTCATTATTTAGAAGGTTCCAGTTCACTCTCGATAGTTGTTTAGATACTTTGTTTTCGCTTAGCACTAGTCTTGTCGTTGCTTTGCTCTTTGATTTAGAATCTTTGGGTATTCCAAACATTAGCGTGTAATGATCCGATACGTTCGATTCCACTGTAGCTGCATAGATTATTTTACGCTCACATCGTATCAAACAATGATCGATTGTTGTACTGGAACCTCTGTTCAAGTCTACTCTGGTATTTGTTTGAACAACATTTTGCAGGCCTTTACCACTTATCATTTCAAGATATCTAGCCACATAAATATCTTGATCATTGTTGACGTCTATATTCATGTCTCCCATTATTAATACATTTTGATGTTTGTTTACAGCATTTATTTGATGTTCTAGTTCTTCTATAAAGTTATACTCATTCAGTTTCGGTGGTCTATAAATTGCTAGAAGACTGGTCTCTTTGTTGTTTATTTTTGCTTGTATTTGTATGTTTTCATAATTTGTAGATCTGTAGTAAATTTTTTCATACCGAATGTCTTTTCTGACATACATGGCAATTCCGCCGCCACTTCTATTTGGTCTGTTTAAAAATTCTACGTTAAAATCATCTAACTGATAGTAACCATTTTCTTCGTCGTATATATTTGTTTCCACTAATATGATAATTTTTAGATATTTAATTATAATTCTTATACAACATAGAAAATAATTCCATTGTTTCTTTAAAGACCTAATGTTCATATATAGACACAGACAATCCAAGTTTTTTATTTCAATAATACTTATGTCGGTAAACATATTGTACACCCTATAATCAACACTTGACATTTGCATACACTCATTTTCGTTGCTGTCATTTTCTGTGTTGTCAAACATGTTGATATTGTTATTTTTATTTTTTGTGTTTGTCGTGTGAAGTTTTGATATATAAATATTAAATTAATTTGTTTAGGTCTTCGCTATCGTTTTTGCGTGCCAGAATTTTACAGTTTCTGATCCATACAAATTTCCAACCAGCATTTTTGGCCTTTTGTTTCGTTTGCCATAGCAGTTGTTGGTTCGCTGCAGTTAGTTGGCTGTTTATATAAATTCTACAGTTTAAAAGTTCTGTTTTTTGGCTTTCACTGATATTGAGAGTGTTAAAGTTCTTTATAATATTTTTTGCCTTTAACGTACCTCGAGTTCTAGCAGAATTCAATATTCTTTCTTTACAAATAGCGTTGGTGAAAGATACCACTATTTTTGGTGCTCTTGAGGTCTGTTTTGCTATTACACGGCGAACATTATCAATATCAGTGTCTTTTATTTCAGCACCGATCTCATTCGCAACATCTTTAACCACGTCCAAGAGCTTTTCATCTTTAGTGAATGGGACATTTGTGATTTCTATGTTGTTCTTGATTATTTCTTGTTCCATTTTGTTAATCTGTTTTTGCATATTTATAATGATCGTGTCTTTATGTTCACATTGTGTTTTTAAGTCGGTGATTTGTCCCGTCAGTGTATGTAGGAGTTCGTTGTTTTTCCGTATTGTTTCCTTCACGTCATCGTAGCCCTTTGACAGGAATTCTACAGACCTTAAATACTCTTTCAGCGTTTCCTTTATTTCGGTGATGTCCTTTCTGACATCTGCGCTGAGAGCCTCCTTGAGTCCATAGTGTTCATTCATATCTGACTGCCCGTCGTCTTTCGGGGCTTGCTGTCCTGGCGTTGCGGAACGGGTACGGCAATACTGGCACTTCCAGGATTTCTTCTGCTCCGTGGACATCCCCCTGTAGGTTCTGGCTGTGATGGTGGTACAGCCAAAATGAAGCTTTCTGGAGCAAGCGGAGCACCTGACACAATCACTTTCACTGACGATGTCTTCTTCGCAGTTCCCACACCTTACCATTTTTATATTTATTTTTATTTTTTGATGTTAATACCAGTTGGGTATATTATAACGAGGGAATATATATGTACAATTTTAGAAAAAATAAAGTTTACAGACCCTTTAGTCTTATTTTCCAACTGTAGGTGGGATAGGTATATAACTTTGGGTAGGCACTTTTTAACTTTCGCACTGGGGGAAAAAACACGTCTATCGCTCTCGAGAACTACTCTGTGAATGCATGCTCTTATTGGGGATTTGACCGTCACCAATAAGAGCAGGAGTGTTTGAGGCGCATGCCGATAGTGCTGGCATGCTTGTGCCTCCTGCAGCAGCCTTTACTAGCCGCCGACGCTTTCTGCGCTGCGCGCCGCCAAGAAGTGCGGGGTCTGCAGATGAGAGGATCGGATGGGTTTCGGTAGGGGATACCTCCGCCGATCTAACTGCTTTCCCCAGAGGTTCGCCTTCAATCTTCGTGCCTTCGGCACAAACGAAGCCAGATATCTAGGTGCAAAACTAGACGAAAAGCTCACTTGAAACTCTCACATCACAAAGACCATTGAGAAAGCCAGCATCTCTCTATGGACCCGCAAATATCTCACTGGCAAAACCTGGGCCGTTAATCCTAAGATATCTCGCTGGCTATACACAGCCATCACCAGACCAATTCTCACATACGCTGCGCCCGTCTGGTGGCACAAAACAAAACAGACACCAGTACAAGCCAAGCTCAACAAACTACAGAGACTAGCTTGTATCTGTATAATAGTAGCTATGAGAAAAACCCCCACAGCAGCGCTAGAAGTCATCACGGACCTACCACCCGTACACCTACAACTTAAAAAAGAACCAATAATATTCGCTCATAAACTTATCGCGGAGGATGATTCTAATTCCAGGCTCTTTCATCCTGACATTCTTAATGAACTAAACATGCATGAAATCCTAAAAATATCCCATATAGACAATTGTCTTCCAAGGTATAACTTCAGCCAAAATTTTAAGGTCTCAATTCCCTCTTGACACACCTGGAAGCAAAATAGACCTTCCTTCGATCGTCAATCCTATGTATGGTACACAAATGGATCCAAAACGAACGAAGGTGTTGGGGCTGGAGTATACGGAGCCAACACTGGAACACACATCTATCACAGCATAGACAGATACAACTCCGTATTTCAAGCAGAGATATTCACATACTAGCTTGTATCTGTATAATAGGAGCTATGAGAAAAACCCCCACAGCAGCGCTAGAAGTCATCACGGACCTACCACCCGTACACCTCCAACTTAAAAAAGAACCAATAATATTCGCTCATAAACTTATCGCGGAGGATGATTCTAATTCCAGGCTCTTTCATCCTGACATTCTTAATGAACTAAACAGGCATGAAATCCTAAAAATACCCCATATAGACAATTGTCTTCCAAGGTATAACTTCAGCCAAAATTTTAAGGTCTCAATTCCCTCTTGACACACCTGGGAGCAAAATAGACCTTCCTTCGATCGTCAATCCTGTGTATGGTACACAAATGGATCCAAAACGAACGAAGGTGTTGGGGCTGGAGTATACGGAGCCAACACTGGAACACGCATCTATCACAGCATAGACAGATACAACTCCGTATTTCAAGCAAAGATATTCGCTATTGAACTCTGCCTCAGAGAAAATATAAACAGAGCTATAACCAATAAAAACATTTATACTCTCTCTGACAGCAAGGCTGCACTTTAAGCCCTCAAAAGCTACGAACTCACCTATAAATTGGTATGGGACTGCTTACAACTAGAGTTCACCTCATGTGGATACCAGGACACAATGGCCATAGAGGAAACGAAAAAGCAGACCTATTAGCAAGAAAAGGCTCTGCATCACCATTCATGATGCTAAGACCATTCTCCGGCATACATATCAGCACCATAAAATGCTACATAAAGGAATGGTTGAGGAACACGGCCAACAACTACTGGACACAAACGTAAGGTAGCAGACAAGCCAAGAACTAAACAATTCCTTAAACTTTCTAGGATTTTTGAGGGGACATCACAATAGGCCTATCATATGCCGCAGTGATTAGGTGACATTGTCCCTCTCCCCACCTTAATCTAAATCTAAATCTAACGGTTTTTCAAATAAGAAGATATCTACTTCAACGCAGTGGGTTCAAAGCCAAGGGAACAGAGAAACTCCGGAGAAAACTGCAAAAAAAAAAATCTGAATTTAGTAATTTAATTAGGCCAGTCGCACCTAAGAACCTGTTTTCGGACATGCTATCCACGGCTCTGATAAAAGTAACGTTCAGCAAAGCATAAACAAATGGGCTTGAAGAGAAAGAAGGACACAAAATACGCCTATCAATAAGCCTATAAGCCTAGATGTCTATGTCAGCGCTTACGTCAATAAATACGAGTATTCAGACTGAGGTGCTCAGTTGCTGTAGTGTAGTGTAGTGGTGTTGTTATGACGGCTCGTGGGGAGCGAATTCAACAAAAGAAAAAAATGAAATAATAAAAATAAAACGAGGAACTCTCACTATTTTATAAAATATATGTATATATATTATTATAAGCACAGCAAATGGCGTCGACGCTAGCCGATGGTCAAACTCGTAATGCCCCTCTATTTTTTTTTTGTGACAGCCATCGTGTTGACAAGGTGGGTCGATGACAGCTGGATGGAACTGGGTGTGTTCACGTAGCCAACATTAACTGGGTGTGTTCACGTAGGCAACATTCTCCCCGGGATAATCTGTTAATTCACAGATTATAAGCCTAGATTTGCTGGAAAGCGAGAGCTAAAATGATAAGTGCATATTCAAACCAGAAGATCAGTGGTGTCCCGAGATTAAGACTCAGCCTTTTCTATGGGAAGCATGCAGATTTTCGTAATAGGCCGTTTGAAATCACCGTCAGCAGTCTTTAAAGTTACCACTCTTACCAAGCCATCGGAGCCAGGTTGAACCTCGATAACCCGTCCCAACTTCCATTGATTAGGAGGAAGACGTTCATCCTTTAGGAGGACGAGTTGATTGATTTGAACGTTGGGCATCTTTCTCCTCCACCCCTTGGGACGATTTTGAAGTCGGGATAAATACTCGGAGCTCCAATGACGACAAAATTGTTGAACGATGCCCTGACACAATTGCCATCGTTTGGTTGGGCAAATTTTATCTATCTCTGGCTCTGGATGCGAAAGAAGGGAATCCCCGATTAAAAAATGTCCGGGCGTTAAAGCAATCAGGTTGTCCGGATCGTCGTTAAGCGGACAGAGTGGTCTTGAATTCAGACATGATTCAATTTGGCACATGATGGTGGAAAACTCTTCATAAGTAAATACTTGCTTGTTGATGATTCTTCGTAGGTGAGTCTTTACAGACTTCACGCCTGCCTCCCATAATCCTCCGAAGTGGGGTGAGGATGGGGTGATGAAGTGCCACTGAATGCGTAAATCCGTTAGGTGTGGAATAATCTTCCTCGTGATGAAGGTGCGGTACGCTGTGCGATCTGCTCTCAATAATTTGTTCGCCCCCACAAAATTCGTTCTGCAGTCGCTAAAAATATTGTTGCAAAACCCACGTCGTGCGATGAACCTTTTTAAAGCTGCCAAAAAGGCTTCTGAGGACAGATCACTAACAACTTCGAGATGGATTGCTTTGGTCGAGAGATAGATGAACAGCGCCACATAACCTTTCATAGAGGTTATGCCTCTTCCTTTACTTGGAGTAATACAGAAGGGCCCGGCGTAATCGACCCCGGTTGACTCAAATTCACGCGCAGGTCGAATTCTTTGCTGAGGTAAATTGGCCATCATCTGTGAAGCTACATTGGGTCTGCTTTTGTAGCAAACAATGCACTGATGAAGGACTCGGGTTGTAGCTTTCCGACCGTGGATGATCCAAAATTGTTTCCGTATATGGTTGAGCGTTAATTGCACATCTTCGTGAAGAGTAATTGAATGACTATGGCGAATGATGAGTTCGGTGATATGACTCTTCTCTGGAATGATGATCGGGAACTTTTCTTTGGCGGGTAGGAGAGAATCCCGTAACCGACCAGCAAGCCGTATTATCATATGTTCATTATCAAAGAAGGGGTTCAAGGGCCATAAGTTACTTTTGTCAGGTAAGGAACCGTTGAAAGCCAGTGCCTTGAATTCGGGTGAAAAATATTCAAGTTGGGCTAAGCGAGCAATATATAATACAGCTCGTTTTACTTCATGTACCTTCAAAGATTTAAATTGTCGGTTGAAAGTTTGCTTAATTTTGCAGTTCGAGATGAAGCGATGGCAATATGCGAAGATTCTTATAATACGGAGGAAGCTCGATGACCTTTCAACTGCCTGCATTGTGTGCCCTCTATCGCAGTCGATAAAGTTGACAATGTAGCACTTCTTTTCTTCGAGTGTGCTTACGTGTGCGTAGATTTTCTTGATTTCCAATAGTTTCGCGGATGTGGTAGGTTGAGACACTGTAGGAAAGCGAGAGTAGTGAACGAACATCTTCGACACAAACCATCTGCACCCCGTCCAGGTTGTGTGACAAACATCAAAAGAGCGTAACTCTTGAACCTGCACGAATTATAAAAAAAAAAAAAAAAAAATAATTCGGCGATACGATGTCTTAAAAATTCGGGTCCCTGCCACCAAACGGTGTGTTTTACTAACCTTAATGCTGATATTCCTCTGCTTGCGCAGTCCGCGGGGTTTTCGGTCGACCTCACGTGGAGCCATTGAGTTGGGGATGATTGTTCCAAAATCTTACGGATCCTGTTTGCGACAAACACCTTATGCCTTTCGGGATCGCCGTTTATCCACCACAAGACAGTTGTTTTTTTTTTTTTTTTTTTTTTTTTTATAATTCGTGCAGGTTCAAGAGTTACGCTCTTTTGATGTTTGTCACACAACCTGGACGGGGTGCAGATGGTTTGTGTCGAAGATGTTCGTTCACTACTCTCCGGGGGTGGTTGTCTTGGGATTCGAGAGATTCGACTGAATTTGTCGCGTTGTTTGTAGTTTTACAGTAACTTTATTCCATGCCATTAAGATCTTATATTGGAAATGCACACGCAGAGTATGAATTTTTGAAGTGATCTTATACTGCGAGTGTTATGCCTTCGTCAGCATTTTTTTGATCATCTCTCATTCACAACTGGTGTTGTTGCATGGGTTTTTTTTTTCCGTATAGGAATTTTTCTTGGCTATGGTCAGACTTGAACTACAGACCTTCCGCTTAACAGTCGGTGATGATTACCATTGCACCACTACCACCCCAAAAATAAGTCCTTGGGTTCTTCATATCGTTTGGAAGGAATTGTTTGATTTTGTGGAATAGCTTTACCGCTAACACAGCTGCGAAGAGTTCAGCACGAGGGACAGTGAGCTCAGCCTTTAACGGAATCACCTTTGATTTGGCGATCAGCAGATTACAATCAGCCACGGATGAAGAGCCAATCGTTCTGATGTAGGCACATGCTGAATACGCTATCTTCGGTGCATCACAAAATATGTGGAGCTCCAAGGTTTTATGTTCTTTGCTTGTGCTCAACCACCGAGGAATCTGTAGACGTGAGACATTTTGCAAATCACGAAGAAACATGTTCCATTGATGTTGATGGTCCTGTGGGATAGGCTCATCCCATTTGGTTTGAAGAATACCTATCCTTTGCAACAGATCCCTTGCGATGATGATGACACGGGAGAACCAACCAGCCGGATCAAATAAGCGGGCCGTGATAAAAAGCACCCGTCTCTTTGTGGCTGGAAAATGTGAAGAATCAAGATTAAATTGATATTGGAAAATATCCATTTTGGGGTTCCAGAAAATTCCTAAGGTTTTTAACGGAGTATTGCCGTCCAAACTTAATAGATCCTTAGTTTCACGATGCTCAGATGGGATGCTCTCAAGGATGTCGGGTTGATTGCTCGCCCACTTTCTAAGTTCAAATCCGCCCCTGCGGAGCATTTCTTCCACTTGATGACGAATAACGAACATTTCTTCAATCGTGTGGCTGCCGGCTAATAGATCATCCACATACATCTGACGCTTAACGACATCCACAGCTATCGGAAAGCTGATCGATTCGTCCTCGGCAAGTTGATGGAGTGTACGGATGGCGAGAAAGGGGGCTGGAGCCAAACCAAACATGACAACATCACAAAACAACTCTTGAATCTCGTCTGAAGGAGATGAACGCCATAAGATTCGTTGAAATTGTGCATCGTCATAGTTAACTCTGATACGGCGGTACATTTTCTCAATATCTGCTACTACGACCACACCAAAGAAACGCCAATGAAGTAAAATATCCGTGAGATCATTTTGTAGACGAGGGCCGACAGCGAGAATATCGTTTAAGGATCTCCCACTGTCCGTTTTTGAGGAGGCGTCGTAGACTACCCGTACCTTCGTTGTCGTACTATGGTTTTTAATAATAGGGTGATGAGGAAGATAGCAACATGATACTTCAATACCTGAAGGAGAGATCGTAGTGTGATGTTGTTCAGATCTGATGGCTGGGTGCATCTGGTTAAGCCGTATATATTCCTGTATGGTACCACCATAAGTTTAACGAAGGGTCTCATCGCGTTGCAATTTCCTTTCCAGCGACAAAAAACGAGTTAAGGCCCGCTGCCGCGATTGCCCAATCACATGTCTATCGCCGAGTAATGATTTAAATGGGAGACGCACCAAATACTGACCATTGCTCAATCGTCTGTGTGTCTCTCTAAAATGTTGCTTACACCAAGAATCTACGTCTGTCGCTTTCGATAGCCCACTAGAGAAACCTTCCAAATCGTAAATTTTGTTGAGCATCTCCTGCGTTTCTACTGACAAGTGCAACGAAGACATTGTGATAGGAGGAACAGAATTTCTAATTTTACCGGAGACAATCCACCCTAACGTAGTTAGTTGTGCAATCGGTAATGTGTCGGAGGAACGCCGTGTTTCCGACAAAATCAAAGAATCGTACAGATTCTTGCCTATGAGCAGATCGACTTGGTTTGGAATAAAGAAATTTGGATCCGCTAACTGCAAATGATGAATATGGGGCCAATTCTCTATAGATATTCTTTTCTCAGGCAGACTTCCAGTGATACGTTTTAACACGAAGCCATTGACACTATAACTGCGGCGATGATCTACCCTCGATGTTATGGTTATGTTAACACAGTGACGTATCTCGGTGGTTCGGCTAGCAGCTAATCCGTTGACGGTGACAAAGGCTCTGGCGCGAGAAAGTTGGAGGAGTTGGACAGCTCTTTCGGTAATGAAACTCGCCTGTGATCCTTGATCGAAGAATGCGCGAAGGGTGAGTTGTTGCCCTCTCGAGGAGGAAACCATCACTGTTGCTGTAGGCAGGAGTACTTCGTATTCGGGAATTGGTCTTTCGGTAATTATTGGCCTGTGGACTGACGTGTGAACGGAGGTTATATCAGAAACCGAGTTTACATATGGTGAATGAATGAGTGTATGATACCGACCACCGCATATTGAGCAATTGCGTCGACTACCACATTTTGATAAAGGGTGATTAGAGCCGAGACAGTTGAGGCAAATTTTCAGCTTCTCTGCGATAGATCGCCGCTCGACTGCACTCAGCTGTCGAAATGGAGAGTGTTTAATGAAAAAAAGAAAAATGAATATATAAATTAAAAAATCTCTTTGATTTTTCTTAAAAAAAAACTGCCAAACTTCAACTGAACTATAATTGCATCTTACTTCTACTTATATCATAATGCAGCTGTGGATGGGAAGATAACAACATGTAGGAACGTGAAGGAATGTGGGTTTTGGTATGTGGGTGTCAAGTGCCACTGTTTGCTCGTGGGCGTTGTTGGGTGTCAGGTTGCCCCCAGGGCGATACGGTATCTTGAGTAGATGCGCGTGGTCTGCTGATAACATGCAGCTATGGCGTGCAAGTGTCGGGTGACTGGATGGTGAGGCGTTGCACGCTGCATTTTGCGAGACGTGTGCAAGGATGCTGAAGAATTTGCTGACGTGTCGTTAACTCTTCCCTCCTTAGAATCAAACGTCCTCGTTTGATCAGAATAAAGGAATCTGACTCACGCGGGGCAACTGAGAGGGTGGTTGTTGTTTGACGATTTTCACATGTGGTGCGCGTGGGGCAGGTACTGGTGAAGATGTTCTTTCAGCCTGTTCTTCACTGGTTTCAGCTTCGATTCCACTTTTCCTCCTGTCGCAGATGTACCAGACTATAATGATCACAATTATTGTGGTGGACACGATTCCCAGGCACAAGTTTATGATGGAGTTAACGTGGTGTTTCCGGTCAAAGAGTTCAATGGTTTGGGTGTTGTTAACATGGAGTTCTTTCAGCATCTGTAGTGAGAGTAGCTCTTCGAAGTTACCATGGGTAGAGTCGGGTTGCGCGATCGCAGGCAAAGGCCTGAAACTCGATGCTATTATTGATGAATAAGTTGTGTCTCCGGCATGGATTGTGGCGTTGTCGAATTTTATGATGAACGTCCCGGTAAGCTTCACGTCCTTGTCGTTGACTTGAATCGTCCCGTTATACTGGTTCAACATCAGGATGCCTGTTGAAATTTCTTCTGCGGAAGGGATATGATGGGAGTTTGTTTTTGTGCAGTTTGGGGTGGTGCTTTTAAGGAGATTGGGTATACAGGTAGTGCCGCTTATGTCTACAAGATTATTTCTATTACAAATTGATAGCTTATAATTAGTCTTACATTCTACAACAATTCCGAATATGGTCTCAGGACATTTTATGATTTCCTCAAAAGGAAGTTTATTTATTACATTATTTTTCTTAATAGGTTTGAGTAATAGTTTTTCACAAGAATCCTTAAGAGTACTTGGCAGATCTAAAATATATAATATAATGCTTGAATTGATTGCGACTTTAACTTCAGCAAGGTCCAAAGCTTCATCAATACTATGAGATACAATATTTTCTTTCCTTAAGGTATCTACTATAAAATTAACTTCACTATTTGCTAAAATAACTGGATTTATTATTCCACCTTTAGCCCAGTGGATGGCGTATTCGATATTTAGTAACATTTCTTTTATTAACCTAGCCCTATACTGAAGGTCCTCCAAAATATAATCCTTGATGACATTACTATTCTTTAATTCGCTTAATATTCTATTGGTGACATTTGTTAATTCATTAATCTTATCTATTGAAAATTTATTTATTACTACTTGTTTATTATTATTTTTTATAACACTGGTCATTCTCTTTTTTACCAATTCGAAGTCGTCGTGGTCAGGGTTACCTGCTACCCATTTCCACGCGCTCCCTATAAAATTGAATGATCTTCTTTGCCTTGTCAGTGTTAGACGATGTAGGATGGTTTGGATTTGGGTGATCTCATTTGATAGTAAGGGATAGGAATGGTGGCTAGTGCTCGCGTTATACCTGAGGGTAAACACGATGTCGTTAACCAATTTTCGGCAGCTGTCCAGGTCGATTTCGTGGATAATTTTAATATTTCCTGTTTTGATCATCGCCGTGCCTGTTCTTATTGCTACGATCTGGGAGTTGGTATTATCCAACACTCGAACGTTGCCATGGCTCGCGGTGATCCCAAGAATGGTCAATCTAAAAGACGGGTTAAATTTTAATGTTACATTTGTGCACTACTCTATTTGATTCAGTTAGTATGGTTGTGTTGTAGTTTTCTTTAACTATTTCTTTTTTGAACCGAGGAGTAAGTTTTGATCCTAGTCGCTTGTTTATTCGCACATATATCTCTTCGCCTGGAGAATAATTTTTTATAGGGTGACGTTTTTTATTGTGGTAAGTCATATCAGCTTCCTGTTTTGCCCTAAGTTTCGCGATGTTTTCTTGCCTGCACTTTTCGACCAAGGTTGGATCAGTGCTTACATTCCGACCGAAAAATACCTCAATTGGCTTCTTCCCTGTTGCCGAGTGGATAGAGAAATTATACTCGTAAACACCGCGTTCCAATAGCTCTTAAAAACTTCTGTGAGTGCGGTCCGTCTTCAGACAACGCATCAACTCCGTGAGAGTGTAGTCTTTTCGACCTGGAGTGTAGTCTTTCGACCTGCCCGTTGACGGTACTAGCATATGGAGGAGCCCTGAAGCTTTGTATTCCCAACTGGTCGTGCAACATAAACCTAATAGAATCGGAATTCAACGATTTCTCGTTGTCGATTACTACCATTTCTGGCAATCCGAAACAGAACAGTATGTCTCTCAGCGGTTGGCGAATATCCTCTATGGCTCTAGACTTTAAGATTCTCGCCTGAGCGTATTTCGAGAATTTGTTGAGCGCTGTGAGGACTAATTTCTTTTCCGTTGCATAGATGTCCAGATGGACTATTTGTCCAGGAAACTGCGGGATAAGTGTTGCTTTTAATTCTGGCTTGTTGGGATGCCTGTCATATTTGTGCTTCTTACACACCACGCATTGTCTAACCAAGTTCTTTATTTTTACACTCATTTTGGGAAAATAGAAACGCTCCAATAGCTGCATTTTATTTTCGAGGGCATTTCTGTGAGCACGGTTGTGGGTTCTAAGAATTTGCTCTTCCTGTTCGGTCTCGTTGGACAAATCTTCGACCATAATGTTGCCATCAGGCCATTAACAACGAAAGGGTTAAGATACCTTTTAAAAATGGAAACAATATTTTTATTACTATAAGAGGGCTGTGTAAAGGAGTGTCTAAGGTAACCAGGAAAGGGTTTGGTAAATTCATATTTATTTTCTGTGCCCATTGATAGGATAATTTGTGTCTTGAAAGCATTAATGGGCACTTCCATGCATGGAATAAGGTTGTGAGATGAACTCTCGTCACTGTGTATAGTAGGAGTAAAAGCGTTAATTTCCTGGGGAGGACGGGACAGAGCATCTGCTACAACGTTGCTCCTGCCTGGTTTATACTGTAACTGGTAATTGTGTTCTTCCAGAATTGCCTTCCACCGCTTCATTTTGCTGTTGCTGTTTTTACTGCTGAGCGCGTAGGTGAGAGGCTGATGGTCTGTATAGATTTTCACGTGTGCAGAGCCATATAGATAATTACGCAGTGATCTCAAAGCCCATATTATCGCTAACATTTCTTTTTCATTGGCTGCGTAGTTCTCCTCGGTTGAGCTAAGGGTTCGTGAAATAAATGTAATTGGTTTGTCGTTTTGGGATAAAACAGCGCCAATAGCATAGTTGGACGCGTCAGTGGTTAATTCAAAAGATTTACTGAAGTCGGGATATGATAAAATTAGGTCATTGGATGTGAGGGAATTTTTGATTTTATTAAACGAATCTATGGCAATAGGATCGAGAGAAATTTGAGTCCTTGCGGACTGTGCCTTGGACGTACGTCCCTCTTCCCCCCTTAAAATGGATGTCAGGGGCTTCGCAAGCTTAGCATAGTCTTGCACGAAGCGACGATAGTAACCTGACAGACCGAGGAACGATCGCAAATCTTTTAGAGTTTTTGGCATAGGAAAATTTTGAATTGACTCGACCTTTGCAGGGTTAGTTTTTATTCCCTGTGAAGAGACAATGAATCCCAAAAACTCGACTTCCTGCTTGAAAAAATGACACTTATCGAGCTGCACTTTCATATTAGCAGCGTTGAGTGTCATGAAAACTTCCTCTATATGCTGGGCATGTTCGGTTTCCGATTTGCTAAAGATGACTATGTCATCGATGTACACATAGCAAATCTTACCGATATGATCTCGCAAGATGTCATCGAGTGCCCGTTGAAATATTGATGGCGCGTTCTTAAGGCCAAATGGAAGTCTGGTAAATTCGTATTTACCATTGTTTATGGAGAATGCAGTTTTCTCCACGTCCGACTCCTTTAATGGGATCTGGTGGAAGCCGCTTCTAAGGTCGAGAACAGTAAAAAAACTATTTTCACCAAGCTGAGCAAGTACCCCGTTGATCTCCGGAATGGGGTAACGATCGGCTATGGTAACGCTATTCAGTTTTCTATAGTCTATCACCATACGATATTGCTTTGCACCGGATGAATCGGGCTTTTTCGGCACGATCCAAACTGGTGAGTTATAGGGAGACCGTGACGGTCTAATGATGCCATCGTCCAGCAGTTTTTGCACTTGTTTCTCAATTTCTCCCTTGAGTGACATGGGAAAGGGGTAATGCCGGCTGTAGACTGGATCGGATGAGGATGTTCTGATTTCCGCTACTACGTTTGTAGTATAAGTCAGTTTTTCCTCGGGTTCAGAAAATAGGGTTGCGTACTTGCTAGTGATTGAATTCAGCAAGTGTTTTTGCGAAGGCGTTAAATGTTCGAATTTAGTGGATATTGCATTGACGGATTGTGCTAGGAGTTGTTTTACACGAATTTGGACTTTATCGAGGATGGTCATGTAACTATCTCTGGTATGAATGACCGCTGATAGGTCTTTCAAGCTGTCATTGCCTAATATTCCGTCAAAGGTTTTTAAGGTAGGAAGGAGATGAAATTTTAGATTTATGTTATCTAGGCCAAACAGATTTATAAGAGTATGATGACGATACGGTATCTTGAGTAGATGCGCGTGGTCTGCTGATAACATGCAGCTATGGCGTGCAAGTGTCGGGTGACTGGATGGTGAGGCGTTGCACGCTGCATTTTGCGAGACGTGTGCAAGGATGCTGAAGAATTTGCTGACGTGTCGTTAACTCTTCCCTCCTTAGAATCAAACGTCCTCGTTTGATCAGAATAAAGGAATCTGACTCACGCGGGGCAACTGAGAGGGTGGTTGTTGTTTGACGATTTTCACATGTGGTGCGCGTGGGGCAGGTACTGGTGAAGATGTTCTTTCAGCCTGTTCTTCACTGGTTTCAGCTTCGATTCCACTTTTCCTCCTGTCGCAGATGTACCAGACTATAATGATCACAATTATTGTGGTGGACACGATTCCCAGGCACAAGTTTATGATGGAGTTAACGTGGTGTTTCCGGTCAAAGAGTTCAATGGTTTGGGTGTTGTTAACATGGAGTTCTTTCAGCATCTGTAGTGAGAGTAGCTCTTCGAAGTTACCATGGGTAGAGTCGGGTTGCGCGATCGCAGGCAAAGGCCTGAAACTCGATGCTATTATTGATGAATAAGTTGTGTCTCCGGCATGGATTGTGGCGTTGTCGAATTTTATGATGAACGTCCCGGTAAGCTTCACGTCCTTGTCGTTGACTTGAATCGTCCCGTTATACTGGTTCAACATCAGGATGCCTGTTGAAATTTCTTCTGCGGAAGGGATATGATGGGAGTTTGTTTTTGTGCAGTTTGGGGTGGTGCTTTTAAGGAGATTGGGTATACAGGTAGTGCCGCTTATGTCTACAAGATTATTTCTATTACAAATTGATAGCTTATAATTAGTCTTACATTCTACAACAATTCCGAATATGGTCTCAGGACATTTTATGATTTCCTCAAAAGGAAGTTTATTTATTACATTATTTTTCTTAATAGGTTTGAGTAATAGTTTTTCACAAGAATCCTTAAGAGTACTTGGCAGATCTAAAATATATAATATAATGCTTGAATTGATTGCGACTTTAACTTCAGCAAGGTCCAAAGCTTCATCAATACTATGAGATACAATATTTTCTTTCCTTAAGGTATCTACTATAAAATTAACTTCACTATTTGCTAAAATAACTGGATTTATTATTCCACCTTTAGCCCAGTGGATGGCGTATTCGATATTTAGTAACATTTCTTTTATTAACCTAGCCCTATACTGAAGGTCCTCCAAAATATAATCCTTGATGACATTACTATTCTTTAATTCGCTTAATATTCTATTGGTGACATTTGTTAATTCATTAATCTTATCTATTGAAAATTTATTTATTACTACTTGTTTATTATTATTTTTTATAACACTGGTCATTCTCTTTTTTACCAATTCGAAGTCGTCGTGGTCAGGGTTACCTGCTACCCATTTCCACGCGCTCCCTATAAAATTGAATGATCTTCTTTGCCTTGTCAGTGTTAGACGATGTAGGATGGTTTGGATTTGGGTGATCTCATTTGATAGTAAGGGATAGGAATGGTGGCTAGTGCTCGCGTTATACCTGAGGGTAAACACGATGTCGTTAACCAATTTTCGGCAGCTGTCCAGGTCGATTTCGTGGATAATTTTAATATTTCCTGTTTTGATCATCGCCGTGCCTGTTCTTATTGCTACGATCTGGGAGTTGGTATTATCCAACACTCGAACGTTGCCATGGCTCGCGGTGATCCCAAGAATGGTCAATCTAAAAGACGGGTTAAATTTTAATGTTACATTTGTGCACTACTCTATTTGATTCAGTTAGTATGGTTGTGTTGTAGTTTTCTTTAACTATTTCTTTTTTGAACCGAGGAGTAAGTTTTGATCCTAGTCGCTTGTTTATTCGCACATATATCTCTTCGCCTGGAGAATAATTTTTTATAGGGTGACGTTTTTTATTGTGGTAAGTCATATCAGCTTCCTGTTTTGCCCTAAGTTTCGCGATGTTTTCTTGCCTGCACTTTTCGACCAAGGTTGGATCAGTGCTTACATTCCGACCGAAAAATACCTCAATTGGCTTCTTCCCTGTTGCCGAGTGGATAGAGAAATTATACTCGTAAACACCGCGTTCCAATAGCTCTTAAAAACTTCTGTGAGTGCGGTCCGTCTTCAGACAACGCATCAACTCCGTGAGAGTGGAGTGTAGTCTTTCGACCTGCCCGTTGACGGTACTAGCATATGGAGGAGCCCTGAAGCTTTGTATTCCCAACTGGTCGTGCAACATAAACCTAATAGAATCGGAATTCAACGATTTCTCGTTGTCGATTACTACCATTTCTGGCAATCCGAAACAGAACAGTATGTCTCTCAGCGGTTGGCGAATATCCTCTATGGCTCTAGACTTTAAGATTCTCGCCTGAGCGTATTTCGAGAATTTGTTGAGCGCTGTGAGGACTAATTTCTTTTCCGTTGCATAGATGTCCAGATGGACTATTTGTCCAGGAAACTGCGGGATAAGTGTTGCTTTTAATTCTGGCTTGTTGGGATGCCTGTCATATTTGTGCTTCTTACACACCACGCATTGTCTAACCAAGTTCTTTATTTTTACACTCATTTTGGGAAAATAGAAACGCTCCAATAGCTGCATTTTATTTTCGAGGGCATTTCTGTGAGCACGGTTGTGGGTTCTAAGAATTTGCTCTTCCTGTTCGGTCTCGTTGGACAAATCTTCGACCATAATGTTGCCATCAGGCCATTAACAACGAAAGGGTTAAGATACCTTTTAAAAATGGAAACAATATTTTTATTACTATAAGAGGGCTGTGTAAAGGAGTGTCTAAGGTAACCAGGAAAGGGTTTGGTAAATTCATATTTATTTTCTGTGCCCATTGATAGGATAATTTGTGTCTTGAAAGCATTAATGGGCACTTCCATGCATGGAATAAGGTTGTGAGATGAACTCTCGTCACTGTGTATAGTAGGAGTAAAAGCGTTAATTTCCTGGGGAGGACGGGACAGAGCATCTGCTACAACGTTGCTCCTGCCTGGTTTATACTGTAACTGGTAATTGTGTTCTTCCAGAATTGCCTTCCACCGCTTCATTTTGCTGTTGCTGTTTTTACTGCTGAGCGCGTAGGTGAGAGGCTGATGGTCTGTATAGATTTTCACGTGTGCAGAGCCATATAGATAATTACGCAGTGATCTCAAAGCCCATATTATCGCTAACATTTCTTTTTCATTGGCTGCGTAGTTCTCCTCGGTTGAGCTAAGGGTTCGTGAAATAAATGTAATTGGTTTGTCGTTTTGGGATAAAACAGCGCCAATAGCATAGTTGGACGCGTCAGTGGTTAATTCAAAAGATTTACTGAAGTCGGGATATGATAAAATTAGGTCATTGGATGTGAGGGAATTTTTGATTTTATTAAACGAATCTATGGCAATAGGATCGAGAGAAATTTGAGTCCTTGCGGACTGTGCCTTGGACGTACGTCCCTCTTCCCCCCTTAAAATGGATGTCAGGGGCTTCGCAAGCTTAGCATAGTCTTGCACGAAGCGACGATAGTAACCTGACAGACCGAGGAACGATCGCAAATCTTTTAGAGTTTTTGGCATAGGAAAATTTTGAATTGACTCGACCTTTGCAGGGTTAGTTTTTATTCCCTGTGAAGAGACAATGAATCCCAAAAACTCGACTTCCTGCTTGAAAAAATGACACTTATCGAGCTGCACTTTCATATTAGCAGCGTTGAGTGTCATGAAAACTTCCTCTATATGCTGGGCATGTTCGGTTTCCGATTTGCTAAAGATGACTATGTCATCGATGTACACATAGCAAATCTTACCGATATGATCTCGCAAGATGTCATCGAGTGCCCGTTGAAATATTGATGGCGCGTTCTTAAGGCCAAATGGAAGTCTGGTAAATTCGTATTTACCATTGTTTATGGAGAATGCAGTTTTCTCCACGTCCGACTCCTTTAATGGGATCTGGTGGAAGCCGCTTCTAAGGTCGAGAACAGTAAAAAAACTATTTTCACCAAGCTGAGCAAGTACCCCGTTGATCTCCGGAATGGGGTAACGATCGGCTATGGTAACGCTATTCAGTTTTCTATAGTCTATCACCATACGATATTGCTTTGCACCGGATGAATCGGGCTTTTTCGGCACGATCCAAACTGGTGAGTTATAGGGAGACCGTGACGGTCTAATGATGCCATCGTCCAGCAGTTTTTGCACTTGTTTCTCAATTTCTCCCTTGAGTGACATGGGAAAGGGGTAATGCCGGCTGTAGACTGGATCGGATGAGGATGTTCTGATTTCCGCTACTACGTTTGTAGTATAAGTCAGTTTTTCCTCGGGTTCAGAAAATAGGGTTGCGTACTTGCTAGTGATTGAATTCAGCAAGTGTTTTTGCGAAGGCGTTAAATGTTCGAATTTAGTGGATATTGCATTGACGGATTGTGCTAGGAGTTGTTTTACACGAATTTGGACTTTATCGAGGATGGTCATGTAACTATCTCTGGTATGAATGACCGCTGATAGGTCTTTCAAGCTGTCATTGCCTAATATTCCGTCAAAGGTTTTTAAGGTAGGAAGGAGATGAAATTTTAGATTTATGTTATCTAGGCCAAACAGATTTATAAGAGTATGATGACTCACTTTAACATCACCGGCTATTGACTTAGCGTAGAATACCTGGTCATTTGGGATAGGGTTTTTGACTAGGTTAGGTTTTATATAATTCTGACTGGAACCAGTGTCGATCAGAAATTTCAGCACATCGCCATTCCTCGATCTGCACTCAAAGTAAGGCAGTGAGGAATCCGTTAATCTAAAAAATGAATATCGCTGTAGTCAAGCGGTTGTTTGCTTTGATATGGTTGTTCCGACTGGGTGGATTCAGATGAGAGCTCGTCCGAGTATTGTTCGTAATGATTAGACACATGTTCCTCATAGGCTTGCTCGTAGGCCTCCATTTCAGATTTACTGGCTTCCTGCGCCTGAACGGATGCCGATGGTTGCTCCGGGTTGTCGGGACAAGTGTTAATATGAAAGTAAGGTTGTCTTGTTCCTTGAGAGAAATGAGCTGATTGAAAAGGCGCTTTCGATTGGGTTGGGTTGAAATAGGATTGACGATTAGCTGCATTAATGTCACGAATTTGGTTGCTTCGACCCTGCGTCAGTGGTTCGGCTTTTACGGCAGGTTGGTTCATGTAAGGTCTATTTGGTTGCAGAAGGTTAGGGCGGAAACCTTGATTCAATTGTTGTGGAATGGGACGAGAGTTTGGACTTTGATACCTGAAGGGATAATTACCTATGGGGCGAAAACCGTGAGATGGGAATGTTTGTGCTTGGGGTGTATAAGAATGATAAGCTGGATATCCTGGTCTGGAGATGTTATTTAGTGGCCTGGTTGGAACTATATTTCGAGGCATAGGATAGTGATGCCTTGGATTGGGTGGACTTGAGTTCCTCCCGCCAATTCCTTGAGTGGCCTGGATGAATTGTGACCTGAAGTTCTGATTCTCATATCTGCGACAGAGGTGTAATGCCTGTGGCAGATCCGCTGTCTCCTTCATACCAAGCAAATCTGAGAGATTGCCTCTTAGACCCCGGATGAAGGTGTCCAGAGCTTTGTCCCTGTATGTTTGCGTTAGAAGATGCATTGCCTCAGGACCCAATGTCCATGCACGAAATTTTATTAATTATCAGAGTTAACTGAGAAAATCCGTGCAGGGACGGGTTAAGAATATCCCTGCAGCGATACCTCTCGCTTGTCGTAAAAGGCGACTAAAACAAAGGTAAACAAAAATCACATCTAGGCAATTTAGAAAACACCAAAGTGAGCCTAGGGACACATATACCACCATTAAACTGCCCCACAAGTGTACATGCAAATCAGTGGGTTGACACGACTGGAGATCACCGGTGTTGTAAGAGTAAGATCAAACAAAAAAATCTGGAGCATGCGCGTGTCAAAAAAAAAAAAAAAAAAAAGGCAGGCCGAAAAACAATTGGTGCAAACAAATGCAAAAACACCAGCATTTGATTGGCCTCAGCGATGAAGTAATCCCAAACTGGGAAGCCTGCCGCTGCTTTCTGAGGTCAACCCGGCGGACCCCACAAGCGGACCAGTAGGAATGCAGTTAAGTGGGAAGGTTATGGTCCTACACTTCTGACCATAACAACGCCGGAAAAAGGAAAAGAAGAAGAAGAAGAAGATCAGAGTTAACTGAGAACAAACGGCTTGGTAGAAGTCTTGAACACTTCGACTCCCTTGTACCAAATGCGACATCTGGTACTCCAGGGTCGTGACGTCGCGCTTGTCGGCATAGTGCATGGTAAGACAGTGCGCAATATGGTTCAATCGAGAGGTGTATTATACGCCTCGAGCGCTGCATCCGCTTGTCCGATGATCTTATTGCGGATGACGTTGAGTATCCCATAATATTTGGGAGTAGCCTTAGCATGTTCATAGATGCCGAGCACGCGCTCGACGCTTTTCTTCCATGAGGAGTATTGGCTGGCGTCTCCCGAAAAGTTTCTCAGGCATCGTACGACATCTGGTATTTTTTCCAGGTCCTCCAATCGGCCCTGATATTCAGGTGAAATGGTCTGATCTACCACAGAAAAACGATTCGCGTTCGGATTTTGAATGTTTTCAACTATGGTCTTTGTTTGCTTCTCAAGGACACGACTGACGATGGAAGTAACAAGTTCGTCTAGTTCCGGTGTGGAGCTCACGCTGTTATGCTCAGTATGAGATGCACTTGTTTGGAATGAGTGGTTTAGGTCCTGGGGCGCGAAAACTGTTTGAGCACCCATTTGAGGATTTGTCACATTGGATCCACCTGAGGTTCCGGGAGGATTGTCTACGAGTTCAATAGGAGAGGGATTAGGTTGGGTAGAACGTGTCTCGGGTACATAACGACCCGCAGTCTGGTTCCTTGTTGTAGGCATTTTAAGAATGACTAACACAAACGAAGAGGAATGAACGATACAAAAAATGGAGTATTATTTCTTGCTCCAAATAGTTAATTTGAAAGTAAAGGAAATATATTGAGGATTTTCTTCTTATAACTCTTATGAATTTCTAATTTTAATAATTCTTATATTATGTTCTCACTTTTTCTCTTTTTCACAATCTTAACTTAAATAGAAATGGTATTCTCTTTGTTTTTTTTTTTTTTTTCCTCTAATAGTTAAATAATAATAGTTAAGCAGCAATTTAAAAAAAATGAATTGATATATTTTAAGTTATAACGCTTACGCTACTCCCACGATGAACATGTCCAGGGCGGCTGACAATTTTCCTTGTCTCCCGTTTGTCTCCTACTAGGGGGCCTTTGTTTCCCTGCACTGTTTCGTCACTGTTATTTAGTTAAAAGTTTTTGGTTTGAATTGTTTGTATGATTATTATGATTTTCCTTAACTTATTTATTTATTCTATTTTATTTTATTTCTTTGTTTTTACTTATTTTCCGTTTCACTTCACCGATTTACTGTTTGTCAGGGTAGGGGAACCGATTTCCGCGTGATACTCCTTATTGCACTGGAGCTACTTGAGGTCGCAAGCACTTAGAGTTTTTGTTCGTTTTCAGCAGGCGCTGGAGGTACTTAAGATCGCGGGCACTGGGGTTTTACTCGTTTGAGAGGCACTTTTTACGAACTACGCGGAACCGGTCCCTGCTCGGGCGCCAATTAAAAAATCTCTTTGATTTTTCTTAAAAAAAAAGATCTTTATTAGGCAACTGCCAAACTTCAACTGAACTATAATTGTATCTAACTTCTACTTATATCATAATGCAGCTGTGGATGGGAAGATAACAACATGTAGGAACGTGAAGGAATGTGGGTTTTGGTATGTGGGTGTCAAGTGCCACTGTTTGCTCGTGGGCGTTGTTGGGTGTCAGGTTGCCCCATGGTATGGGCGATACGGTATCTTGAGTAGATGCGGGTGGTCTGCTGATAACATGCAGCTATGGCGTGCAAGTGTCGGGTGACTGGATGGTGAGGCGTTGCACGCTGCATTTTGCGAGACGTGTGCAAAGATGCTGAAGAATTTGCTGACGTGTCGTTAACTTATATATATATGTAGCACGAGGGAGTTCAATTGAAACACGACTGCCTTCTTTCACGTTTGGTACACAAGTGTCGTTTATTTAGTTTCCTTATGTCAAACAAAAAAAATGGAGAGATTTGACAGCATTGTCAACTCTACAAAAAGCTACGATAAATGTAGTAGAACAATAAAACAAAAAATAATAATTTTAATTGTAGAGTTGTTAAACATTCTCCCCGCCGTGAACTTTGTTCGCAATGTACATACATCTTATGCACAGTCTCGACATCAAATTGTAGATCCGGTGGATGATGGTTGATGCCTGTGCTATGTTCATATTGATGATGTCGTAGTTGACCACTTGGTGTTGTTCTCGTGCAATGTCTCGTGTGTGTGTAAACACAAAAAAAAAAAAAATTAAATAAAAAACAAAATTAAATTGAATTTTGAGCTGTAAGTAAAACAAAACAGGTAAGTAAAACAATAATTTCTTTTCATTTAAATTATTATTTTAACTTGCGGTTTGGTTCGGTTCGGTTCGATTGAATGATCATATGTTTCTAGTGTATACTGTCCATTGCCCCTTTTTTTGTTTTGAATGGACTTGTTTACTATTCTCCCTTTTTGCTTAAGTGACGTGTTGTGCTGAGGAAATCGAACCTAGAGATAACTTAGTAAATGATAGTTAGTGAATAATGTAAATGATGTGAATAAAGTGTTTTTTTTTTTTTAATAATGTGAGAAAAAATAGCAAGTGCGTTAAAACGACCGAGTAAACGGGCAAACGGTTACGGTTGAACTTGACTGGATATAGTACGTGTGTGTATGTGTGTGTGTGTGTGCCATCAGCTGCTATGGTTATGCTTGCAGTGATAACCATTTTTTTTTGTAACGCATCGTGACTGTTTACATTTTGTCGACTTGCAAATTGATATGTGAGTGTGAATGCAGTATATGAAGAATGTATACATAACAGAAGACTTCAATTGGATTACGTATGTATATTATTTATGTATATGATTTTCAATTCATGTTTTGATTTTTTTGTTTTGGTTCGTTAATGAATATGTATGTACATATGTATATATTTTAATGATAAATTATTTTGTATTATTGTTTATAAATGCATGCATGTTTATATATACATATGTACGTTTGTATCGTATAAGATTAATACTTAAGATTTTGTTGTAACAATACCTTTTTATGTTTTGCTTTTGTAGTTGGTTATTTGATTATTTGGTTTAATTTCCCGTCGGCAATTTAATGTTTTCATTTCTTGACGGCGATCTTGTGGATGGCAGCGGACAGATTTTTGTTATTGGACGCTTTAGTTCTCCAGTGGGCGTTTTGAGAGTGACTACCCGTGTTAACTTGTCTGTGCCGGGGTGTTTGCAGATGATCCTTGCAAGCTTCCATTTTGCTGGTGGAAGGCGATCATCTTTAAGCAGCACTAAGTCCCCCACGTTCGGCTCGTTCTGAACGTTAAGCCATTTTGGCCTTTGCTGCAACCGTGCTAGGTACTCGGTGCTCCATTGATGCCAGAACGTCTGATACAGTTTCTGGATCCTCTGCCACCTATCTAAATAACTAAAAGTTTTATCCGACAAGTCAGGTTGAGGGATTAGATTCAGCGGTTGCCCTATTAAAAAATGTGCGGATGTTAGAATAGAAAAATCGTTAATATTTTCTGACATTGGACACAGCGGTCTAGAATTTAAGCAAGCTTCTATTTGTGTTAGTAGCGTGCTAAGCTCTTCAAATGTCAGCAGCTCTGAACCCATTACTCTCTTCAGGTGGTACTTTATAGATTTTACACCAGCTTCCCAGAGGCCTCCAAAATGAGGCGATGCTGGTGGGATGAAATGCCACTTTGTACCTTCCATGGCTAGGGACTCCGCTACCTCCTGGAAACGCATTTGAGCTTTCTGCCAAGCTTCTTGTAATTCACGATTGGCTCCAACAAAGGTGGTTCCGTTGTCGCTATATAAATTAGAGCATATGCCTCTTCGTGCTGTGAATCTTCTATATGCTGCTTTGAATGCTTGCGTGGTCATGTCGCTGACTAATTCCACGTGAATGGCTTTAGTAGCCAGGCAAACAAAGATCGCTACATACGCCTTGAACTGCTTTGCTCCTCTTCCTTTCCATGCTTTCACGTCCATCGGGCCAGCATAGTCAACCCCTGTGTTTGTAAAGGGATGAGACATTGTAACCCTGGGAGCGGGCAAATCTCCCATTTGCTGTATTGAATTCTTTGCTCTATACCTAAAACAGATAACACATTGGTGAATAAAATGTTTGACGGTGTTCTTGATTTTCAGAATCCAAAATCGATTCCGAAGGTACGCTATCATCTGTGGTAATCCGCCGTGCAATGTCTTGTCGTGCGAGTTATACTTGTTCGCCGAGCGGAGTGTAAAAAAAACAACTTAAGTTTCTTTTCTTTACGACCGCACTTTATTGATCTTACTTGAAGACTAACTATTACATTTTCCGATAACTTAAAAGTAGCTTGTTACATTTTGCATATGTTTCGGTTTTAATGCCCCAGAAATAATTTGCAATACTCGATGCGAAATCTAACACTTCATTGCAAACCTTTGTTGAACTTTAATTGTAATATTGCATTAGGTCAATTCTATGTTAGTCATAGAGTTTCATATGTTGTTTCATATTGTTTTGTCATTAGAGTGAGTCACTAAGAATGAAAATGGAAACGAAATTAGAGGAATGTATGAAAGTCTATGCTGACCAATTGATTGGAATTTTGGGTGAATGCCCTTCTGTTAGGTGTTGCTGCTTTAGGGTTGACGTAACCCCTCCACCCTTTGACTGAAAACTCTCCTGAGTTTTTGCTGTTACATTAATGTCAATACTTTTGTTCTTTTGTTTGCAATGAATGTATAACAATATCAAAATTATAATGATTACTAAGACTACAATTAGTGTTATCAAATTAAGGGTCAAACTTGTTTTCTTATGAATTTTTAGTTCTTTTATACTTTCTATATTTTCTATTTGGTTAATGATAATTTCATCGAATGTAAGTTGTGTCTTTGTTTCGTTTATTCTAAAGTTAACCGGTATTACAAAATGCTCTTTGAATGATTCTTCGGAGTTATAAAAGGTGTTGTTTTTTTTTCTTCCCAATTATGGAATGATATTAAATAATTTCCTGCTAGTTTCATATTTCTGTCATCACAATTACTTGAAATTAATGTGTTGATACTATTCTTCAAAAAAATAAGTCCTGACTTAAATTCTATTAATTTTGTTTCATTATTTCTTCTTTTATTACAATTGTGTTGGTAGATACAAAGTTTCGTTTCTTTTAGGCTGTTCATGTTAGGGTTTTCCTGACTTTCAAAGACAAGTTCTTCTGAGTTTTTATTTGCAACGGGAAAAAGTAAAGATCTTTTTACTGACATTATGTTTTTGGGTACTTGTATCGCAAAAATTATCATATTGTCCTTATATTTAGCTGTGCTTAACTTAATATTTTGCAGTTTATATAAGTCAATATTATATTTTAAAATTTCTTCATTTGTTAAAATATTGCTACTCATAATATTTAACCTAGCTGAAGCTATATTGTTTTGTATGTGTTCTACGTTATCTCGTAAGATTTTTAATTTTAGTAGTATTTCTAGGTATACAAGGTGTTTGTTAAGTTCTGCATTGTTACCTTTCACACTGTTAATGTTACTTAAAATTTTCTTTCTGTCTGTTTCTATTGCGTTTTTTAATTGAATAAAGGTTTTGTTAAAGTGGTCATTGATTTCAATGTTTTTGTTGAGGTTTTCGATAGCTACGTGATTATTTTGGTCAATGATTCGTAAGTGTTCTGCAATATCTGTTCTGTCGTTATCGTCCATTGTGCCGTAGAGCCATTTTAGGCCTGTCCCTATGAAATTTATTAGACCTCTTTTGTGTCTGTGGGGTAGTAGTGTTGATACCTTTGTCTTTATTGTGTTGAGTTCGTGATACAACAGGTGTTTACTTCCTATGGGTTCTAGTAATGTTATAGTATTGTTGAGAGCCTCGATTATTGACTCTATGTGAGCTGGGTCTATTAGATGAAGGATTGTGTAATAGTCCTGAATCAATTGTACGTCTTCTAGTCTTACTGCCGTAAAACCGTCATTGTTGTCTATTTTCTCGATTGTCATCGTTCCTGTCACTGGAGATGTTAGCGTTAGTATCAAAATCGTCAATATCCATTTGGCCTGAAAATTTGGTAGGTCGTTTAATGTTAGAGGGGTGTATGTTAGTTAATTCTAATTTTCTGTATCTAGGCTCGTACTTATGTCTAAGGGCTTTGTAATTCTTTACATAACCTTCGCTTTGGTTTTGGTGGTAATCTTCCCTGTTTTCGTTAAGCCTGCTAATTGTTCGCTCTTTCTTTTCCTTAAGTAGATTGTGAATTTTACTTTTGCTTACCTTTCCTTCTTCTATGTCTATTGGCCTTTCTTTCACTGAGGAATGTATTGACTTATTGTACCACTCGACGCTTTTAAAGATCTTTTCTTTAGTTGACAAATTAGGTGTTTCTACTTCTAGTATCCTAATTTTTTCGCCTATTGTACTGTGGAATCTCTCTATGTCTGAGTTTCCAGTGTGGTTATTTGGTTTAGTGAAGTGATATTCTATGTTTTCGTGTCTTAAGAATTCCTTTATATTAACAGAGTTAAATTCATTGTCGAGTATTATTAGGTCTGGTTTCTTTTTTATTGAAAAGTATAGCCTTAGTTTTTCTATAATCGTTATGCTATTCCTATCTTCTAGGTGTAGGACTATTGAGTATTTTGAAAACCTGTTAATAAATGTTATGAAGTTGTTCTTCTTATTTGTGTATATATCTAGGTGTACTATTTGATTGATGTCGCTTGGAGTTTGGGTAATGTTGAATTTTGGTTTCAGTGGTTTCCTGTCATACTTCGCTCTGTAACATACATCACAATTGTTGATGTATCTTTGTATAAGTTCTTTTAAATTTTTTATATAGATTGTCTTCTTTAAACCTTCGTAGTTTTCATTTATACCTCCGTGTCCTGTTTTGGTCTTATGATATTTCGCTATAATCTTAAAAGCTTCTTCCTCTGTTCGTATGTCTTTACCATGATAAGTACACTTATAAAAGGTTATGCTTTTGTTGAATAGTTGTATTAGTTTCTGCTGAACTGTATTGTAGTCATGCTCTGATAGTTCTGAATATATACCTACTTTACCTGCTTTCAAAAATCTGCGAAAAATATCGATCATAAAATTATTTTCGATGTCATTACGGCTAATATATATTTTACGCTTTCTGTCAATAATATCGATTTCTTTAGTTTTTGCATTTGTTAGGATTATTTGGGTATAAAAGCGATTTACGACTGTATCTAATATGGGGAAGTGGTCGTTTTGTTCTTCTTCTTGTGAATGCATAGTGGCATTTGTGCTTAAATGATCATCTTCTTGAGAAGAAGAATTTATTATGTTGATTTCTCCTGTTTCGGAGTTAATTCTGCTCAAAAGGTCTGCCACATTGTTTTCCTTACCTTTTATGTAGTTTATTTTAAAATCATATTCTCCTAGTTTAAGAAGCCAACGCTGTAGCCTGGGGTTAATATCTTTGCCTTTGTTTTTTGATTGTAACCACACAAGTGGTTGGTGGTCCGTAAGGAGATCGAATTGTCTGCCGTATACATATGGTCTGAAGTAATTGACGGCCCAGATGGCTAGATCACTTGCATCTGTAGCAAGTTGGAATCTCTTGCTGAAGTCGGGGTACTTTAGAATTGGTGTATCGATTAGCAATTTCTTTAGTTTTTCGAAAGCTTCAACATATTGTGGATCTTTTCTGTTAATTCTTGTGTTCTTTTTAAGATATTTTGTCATGCCTTGTGCTACTTTCGCATAGTCTTTAACAAACTTTCTGTAGTAGCCGGTCAGGCCCAGAAAAGATTTTATCTGCTTAGTAGTTTCAGGTAATTTAAGTTTTTGAATATTCATGATTTTATTTGCATTTGGTTTTACTCCCTCTGTCGTGAGTATGTGACCCAAATATTCTGTAGTTCTTGTCAAAAAATTACATTTGTCTATTTGGATTTTAAGATTGTATTTTTTCAATCTATCGAAGACCTTTTGAATGCTGTTTATGTGTTCGTTTATGTTTGTACTAAATATCAGTATGTCGTCTAAATATACTACGCATATTTGATTGATAAGATCTCTAAGTACTGAGTTCATTAGCCTTTGGAAAGTTGCCGGCGCATTCTTAAGTCCAAATGGCATCCTTGTGAACTCATAATGGCCTAATGGTGTTGAAAATGCCGTTTTCCTTGTGTCACTTTCCTTTATCATGATTTGGTGGAATCCCTTAGCAAGGTCTAGCGTTGTGAAATACTGAGCCCTGCCGAGTTTCTCTAGTATGTTTTCGATATTAGGTATGGGATATTTGTCACTTATTGTTATTTCATTTAAGGCTCTATAATCTATGACAATTCTCCACTTTTTTTTTCCGGAATTGTCTGCTTTCTTGGCGACAATCCAGAGTGGCGAATTATATGGGGAATTACTTTCTTTAATTATGCCTTGTTCGATCATTTCCATCATTTGTCTGTTTATCTCTTCCTCGTGTATTTGAGGGTATCTGTAAATCTTTGAGTATACTGGTTTGTCCGTTATCGTGACAATTTCATGTTGCATTTCATGAGTATGTGTCAGCCGTTCATTTTCTTGAAAGAATAAGTCCTTATTTTTGTTCAATAATAATCTTAATTTATTTTTTTCCTCTTGATTCATATCTTCGCGAATAAGTTTTGCTAGGGTGTTTTGGTCTAATTTAGATTCTTCCAGGAGATGAATTTCATCATAGGTATAAGGACAAGAGTTTATAAACTTCGTTTTTATGCCGTGTATTTCTAAGTAGTCTTCTTCTAAGTTGACAGTTGCCTGCATTGGTTTTAGCAGATTCTGTCCTATCAAACCATCAAATTGTTTATTCGTAAATACGGTGAGCTTCCAGCTCATGAGGTTATCTTCGTTAAATTCTGCTGGCAATGGTGTTATGATTTCTTCACTGATTAAAGTTTGTCCGCTAAGAGTGTTAAAAGTTAAGGGGTTCTGAAGTTTTTGTCTTTTATATTGGGGTAGCTTATGTAAGTTTAAGAGAGTTGTTGTTGAGCCTGTGTCGATGAGGCATCTTATTTTATCGTTGCCGATAGTTAACTCGACTATCGGTAAATTTGTTTTTGGCATGGTGAGTGAAAATTTACCTCTTCCTGAACTGAAGTTTCAATATGATCTATTTCCATAGGTTTGTAGTGGTTTTGTCTTGTCTGTCTAGAAATCTCGTGGTTGTTTCCCCATTGTTGCCTAGGTTGTCTTGAGTTTGTACTGTATGTTTTTTGTCGAAATTGTCCTGAATTTGAAGTGAATCTTGGTTGTCCTTGGTTTATTTGTTCTGGTTTGAAATCGTTATGGTCTAGGTAGCGGTTTTGCCTGTACTGTCCTGAACTCGTACTATGTCCTTACTGATTTCCTTCATAGTTATGATAGTGTTTAAAATGTTCGTCCCTATGGTGTGAGTTTTGTTTCGTTGGCTGTTTACTATTGTACTTGCTATAACTACCTTTTTTATCGTAATGCCAAATAATACCTGTTTCATGTAAGACGTAGTATGCTTCCCTAAGCTTTTTGATATTCCTACTGTATATAATGCTTGATAGATTTACGTCAATACCATTTAAAAAAGTTTTTAAAATAATAGATTCATTTGATTCTGGTGAAAATTCTACTGGTTTTGTTTTATCGAATTCGTACTTAGTATTAAGTTTGTCTAATATGTTTCTTAAACTATGGAAATATTCGCTTACTTTGGTGTTCTTGAGGTTGATGGCCTGGTGGTATAGGTGGTGGTATGACTCCTTGACGCCAAAGTTCTTGATGAGCTCCTCCTTTATTTGTTCCCATGTTGGTGCTGGTCCCAGTGTACGGATGGCTTGAAGAGCTGCTCCCTGGATCTTGTTTCGGACGTAACGTTGGAATATAAAATTTTTTAAGCCCGGATCGTTGTCGAATAATGGTAGAATTAATTCCACCTCTCTTACGAAGGATGATAAATCGTAATCTCTGTTTCCGTAAAATTCTTTGATTCTTGAGGCTTCTTTTATTAGTTCTGTCGCAGTTATCGTGTACTGCGATTCTTGTTGTATTGTGGCACTGCCACTTGACGTTGGCTGATGTGCCGTAGATTCACCGCTCAGTGTATGCATTTCTTCGAATTTTGTTATGGTGTATGGTACAGTAATTCTGGGGTTTCTGTCTTTATTTTCTTTTGGCATTAACTAATTTTGAGTGATTTAACCTTTGGATTTACTATGCCAGCTATGAAGCACTTTCATTCACTTGGTTCACTTGGTTTCGCTTGGATTTAGTCACTTTACGATCTTAGATATTCTACGCACTTTTGTATTTATCTTTTACATAAGGTGAATAACTATTTTTCTTGGATTTAGTCACTTTACGATCTTTAGATCTTAGATATTTTATGCACTTTTGTACTTATCTTTAGATAAGATGAATAACAATTTTTTTTTTGACTATTTGTCTTTAGACAATTTATCTTCAGAAAAATTTGTTAATGATTTGTATAACCATCTTCGGATAGTTATGTCTTAGGGTTTACCGACTGCGCCAGTTATACTTGTTCGCCGAGCGGAGTGTAAAAAAAACAACTTAAGTTTCTTTTCTTTACGACCGCACTTTATTGATCTTACTTGAAGACTAACTATTACATTTTCCGATAACTTAAAAGTAGCTTGTTACATTTTGCATATGTTTCGGTTTTAATGCCCCAGAAATAATTTGCAATACTCGATGCGAAATCTAACACTTCATTGCAAACCTTTGCTGAACTTTAATTGTAATATTGCATTAGGTCAATTCTATGTTAGTCATAGAGTTTCATATGTTGTTTCATATTGTTTTGTCATTAGAGTGAGTCACTAAGAATGAAAATGGAAACGAAATTAGAGGAATGTATGAAACTCTATGCTGACCAATTGATTGGAATTTTGGGTGAATGCCCTTCTGTTAGGTGTTGCTGCTTTAGGGTTGACGTAACCTGCGCGTCTTGAATTATAATTTTGGTAAAATGCCCCGTTGGATCCAAAATTATCGGGTGCTTCTGATCAAATGTTAAGTCAGAGTTATGGAGACGGCCGCCAACTCGCATTATTCCATCTTTATCCAGGAATGGAGACAATGAATTAAATCCTTTCGTCTTCTCTCCTGCTTTCAGTCTCGCGATCTCAGTAGAAAATGATTCTGCTTGTGCTGCTCTGATTGCTACTAAATATGCCGCTTGGATTTCTTCTGGAGAGATGAGATTCTTTGTCCTTGTTGCAGGTGATTTCCGTAAGTTTGCTATGAATCTGTTACAAAAGGAAATAATTTTTAAAAGTTTAGATAGATTAGAAATTTTACTAATTAAAGTGTTGATATGATTTTCTTGTATTGTCACGTTGTGAACTTTTATGGTACGTTGTTCCATATTAGTTTCCAAAACTGAAGGTTGGTGTGGACAGCAAAAGTTCCACCCTTGTTGAAGAAAATCTGGACCTTTCCACCAAAGACTATTACCTACCAAGGCTGATGGTAGAATACCTCGCGAAGCTAAATCTGCTGGGTTAACCTTTGTTGGTATGTGCTTCCAGATGACACCTTTCGACAATAGTTGAATTTCGGCGACTCGATTACAAACAAATGTGGTCCATTTGGTTGGTGGAGCAGCAATCCATGCCAAGGTAATAGTTGAATCTATCCACGCAAACCTTTTGACGTTTGTTAATTTTAAAGTTTTTGTTACATGGTCCATTAACGTCGCCAAAATTACTGCACCGCAGAGTTCTAAACGCGGTAAAGTGATTGTTTTCAATGGAGCAACTTTTGTCTTGGACATCAGTAATGAAATATGAATATTGTCTTCATAATCCAAGACTCTAATGTAAATGGCTGCTCCATACGCTCGTTGAGACGCATCAGAAAAGCCATGTATTTCCACTGCTTTCATCGAACTGTGTATATGAATCCACCTTGGTATCTTCAACTTTGTAATAGAATTTAACTCTTGGCGAAATGTAATCCATTCACGTTTGAGATCCGGTGCTATGGGCTTATCCCAATCCGAGCCATCACGCCACAGCTCCTGCATTATGATTTTCGCTTTGAGAACGCACGGAGAAATCCATCCTAAAGGGTCAAATAATTTAGCTATTGTTGATAAAATTGTCCTTTTAGATTCATCGCATAGTTGTACTGGTGTATTTCGAAACGAAAATACATCTTCTGAGGGAATCCATTGAAGACCTAAAGCTTTAACCGACTCCGATGTCCCGAACGGTACAAGAAATGCAGCTTCACGGTGATCCGCCGGAATATGTTGAAGAATTTCCTTACTATTGCTGGTCCACTTTCGTAAGATAAAGCCTGCTGAACTGAGTAAATCTCTAACTTCTTTCATCTTACTTTCAGCTTCATTTATCGACTCAGCTCCTGAAATGAAATCATCAACATACATCTCGTGTCTTACCATATCAGCGGCTACCGGATATTTGGATTCTTCAGCGGCTGCCAGTTTCAATAGGGTACGAATGGCCAACCACGGTGCCGATGTCGTACCAAAGGTGACTGTTTTCAGTCGATATGCCCTGATTTTTTCCGTTGGAGAGTGACGCCAGAAGATAAGCTGAAAATAGGAGTCGTTTCGTTCGACCCTTATTTGCCGATACATCTTTTCGATGTCAGCGGTAAATGTTAATTTGTTTGTACGCCACTTTAAGATGATGTCTATTATGTCGTTTAAAATTTTAGGTCCAGCTAGCCTCTTTGAAGACTGCGTGATGCGGTACAAAATAGTGATAAGGAGTTTTCAAGACTGGGTCATTTACGAGATCGACCTCTTCCATATGTCCTAGTTGCAGATACTCTTTTATACACTTTGCATATTCCGCATACAGATATGAATTGAGATGGAGACGTTTCTCTAAGTGAAATAACCTACGCAAGGCACCTTGCTTCGAGGGTCCAAGCGCAGGATTTGTTCCTTCCTTGAATGGTAATGATACCACAAATCGCCCGTCCTGGGCACGATGAGTTTTTGTTAAAAATTGTTCCTCACAGTATTGATCTTCCACTGTATGTGGTATGGTGGCTCCCAGAATTTTTGGAGATGAGTACCAAGAGAAGAAGTGTAAACATTTACAAAACTTTGTATCCGTCGCGGGTGCTGCATTGGAGTTCTACCCATAAGAATCCAGCCTAATTGAGTTTCAAATGCAGTTGGTGATGCGAAATCCTCACCACGAATTATTCCAGGTAACATTAGGTCGCTATATACATCGTTTCCTAACAATAAGTCTATATTTGCGGGCTTATTGTACCAGGGGTCAGCTAGACGTAGTCCTCTGATATGTCTCCAGTCACGGATGTTGAGTTCGAAGGCCGGAAGAAGGCCCGTGAGGGTTTTGAATATCAATGCACGCATGTTGATCTCGAAATTCGTGTGCACTGAGCCCATACAAATGTCGACGAAGCTATGGCACGCTCCACTCTGGACCCTCCCCAACCCTGCGACCTCAACAAAAGTTCACGTTCTTCGTAACTGCAGTAACTGGGCAGCTGACTCTGTGATGAAAGTTGATTCTGACCCTGGATCGAGTAAAGCCCGTAAATGATAGATCTGACCGAAAGCTGATTTTACTTTAACAATTGCGGTTGCTAACAATACCTGTGATCTGTTCTCGTTATGGAGATGATAAGTATTTGATATGTTACTTAAGTTTTGGTTAGTACTTCTATAGGTTTCTATATAAGGGTTTTGATAATTATTTGTAATTGATTCTTGATTGTTAAGTTCAGAAATTTGTTGTGTATTTTGTGGTAGTTGTGAAATTGTATTGTAATTTTGTGTGTTAGGTCGAAATTGTTTATAATTCCTATGGATTTATTTTTGCAGTTGATATTGAGATGCATGGCGATTAGGATTTCCGTGAAGGATTGTATGATGCGGTTGCTGGCATATTCGACATCGCGATTGGCTATTGCATTGCTGCGTTCCGTGGGTATATGAGAGACAATTTAAGCAAACTCCATTTTTAATTACTGATGCTCTTCGTGTTTCAGGATCCCAACGCAAGAATCGTTTGCAGGATCGTACCGTATGTGCACCCCTATTGCAAATTTTACAGGAGATCTGTTTACCTGAATGTTCCTGCACGTAGAAATTATTATGTTTTTTGGCGTTGCAGGTTTTCGGGGGTTCGATGGGATCGATAACTTCTAACGCCCGAAATCTTGCTTCAAGGAATTCTGTGAACTCTTGCAAAGTAGGTAAATCTTTTCGACTACCCAACTTCTCCTCCCACAATTGCTTTGTTTTTTCAGGCAACTTTTGAAAAATTATGTAAATTAATATGTCGTCCCAGTGTTGTACTGGTAAACCTAGATTTGCCAATGAATGACGACATTCAGTGGATGTGTCGAGAAGGTTTTTCAATTCTGTGCCTGACTCCCACTTTAGGACTGGCTGCGAAAATAAAAGCTTTAATTGGGTTTTCACCAATATCCTTTTATGGTCATAGCGTGCTTTTAAAATTGACCATGCTTGCTCGTAATTACCATTGTCAATCGATAGATGTGACAAAAGGCGTTCTGCTTCTCCCGAAATAGAGGATTTAAGATAATGCAACTTTTGTATCTCTGACAAACTGTTATTGTGATGAATAAGTGAAGTGAACAGGGCATAGAAATATCTCCACTGCTCATAATTTCCCTTGAAGATGGGTATATTTATTCCTATATTATATTAGATCCTGTCAATGACGCGGTTCCTATTAGTTTGTCCAACGCGTCCATCATACTGCTTCTATACTCCAGGTACATCTCCTGGATGGTGTCAAACCCAGTGGATGCTTCCTCCAACAACGGACGTTCCAACGAGGTAAAGGCTTTAGTATTTAAATCCCTCGCTGACTTAAAATTATCCTCTAATATTTTCAGCCGCCCCATTAAATAATTTTTAGTGCGTTGGCTTGTGCTCCGCTTACCAAAGTTGACTGAGTCCCTCGTCATTTGCGTGAGAATATCACGCAAACTCTTCTCGAGTTCGGCCATGCTCCAATAAAAAAAAAAAATAAGTGAGAAAAAAGAAAAAGATGAATAAAAGGATGAAAAGACAATTTTTAAGTTTAATAAATATAAATATTTCTTGTTGCTGTAGTAAATCTTGCCGTTGGCAGTAGGTGGAGTGATGAATTTATATCCGTTAGGTATCGTTCGATACTTCGATGACGAGTTCCCGTTGGGAACTGTACCACGATCGAAAGACAAAAGAAAAGAGAAAAAAAGATACACAATGCCGTTGGCAAAAAGTGGTGCGATAATTTGATACCCGTTAGGTATCGTCCGATACTTCGATGACGATTTCCCGTTGGCAAATGTACCACGATCGAACCGTTTCGCGACGCGACCGAAACACGAAGAAAAAAAAAAAATTATCCGCACTTTACACGAACAAACACAAAAAAAAAAACTCACTGTCCAAGTCTTGATCTGTGTGATATGTTATTTGTCTTGTTAAATTGTTTAATTATTATAAATCACTTGACTAAATAATTTACACTATGTTATGTTATAATCAAAAAAATGTTAATCGCCTGTTTAAAGGGCTCGAAGGACCAATATGTTTAATGAAAAAAAGAAAAATTAATATATAAGTATATATATGTAGCACGAGGGAGTTCAATTGAAACACGACTGCCTTCTTTCACGTTTGGTACACAAGTGTCGTTTATTTAGTTTCCTTATGTCAAACAAAAAAAATGGAGAGATTTGACGGCATTGTCAACTCTACAAAAAGCTACGATAAATGTAGTAGAACAATAAAACAAAAAATAATAATTTCAATTGTAGAGTTGTTAAACAGAGAGCATCTCCGAAGATCATGCTTATCATCCTTACAATACAAACAGGCTGGCTTGGCAGTTTGCTTCTTTTCCACAATCAAGGATCGGACCTCTCTTTTAGATTGCAAGTTATTCCTTTGAGGTTCAGTCTTCGATGGTGCTCGATGACACATGTTTACTAGAGATGATGATGTTATCATCATCTGAAGATGCTCCTCTAATACACAACATAGATCCTTAAATGTAGGAATAGTTTTCGACTTCCGGTTCTCGTGATTGAATTCTGCTCGAATGCTGATAGGCAATTTTTTCAACATGTAATACGCCAGCAATCGATTTTCATCAGTGATTGTGGAATCAAGTTTATGCATTGCATTGAGGCAAGATCGAGATGTCTGAATAAAACTGCGAAGTGCAGCGGGATCGTCTCTGGGGATTAGGGCATGGTTATCGAAGACTTGCATATAATGGTAAAAAATCAGTTTGTCATTCTCATACGTTTCAGTAAGCACCCGCCAAGCCACAGCGAAATTGTCTCCAGTAATTGCAATATGTTTGATGTCATCAGCTGCAGCCCCGGTTACATGGCCTTTTAAATACTGGAGACGTTGTTGGTCGGATAGCTGTTGACTGTTGTGGATCCGCGCTGTAAAGATTTCCTTAAACGCTGACCACTCCGTATATTCACCACAGAAAGTGGGTAGTTTTACTTCTGGAAGAGGCACTTCTCGTTTTTGCTCAATTTCGGGACCCGGTACGACCGCTTTTACTTCGGCATTACTTGTCGCTAAAGGTTTCGGCGGATGGTGCTTATCCCGTTCGTTTTCTATTGATGCGAAAACATGGATGTAAGTTTCCATGAAGGACTCCCCTATTTTTGCATCGTGGTAAGGAGACTTGACTGTCTCGTTGGAGCCAATTTGACTAAGTTTCCGATTATTTTCGCGAAACTCCGCGTGAATTTCTTGCAAATTACCAAGCCGAGCATTAATGTGTCGAAGGGTGCGACGGTCTGAACCATCCTTTTTGAAGTTGGTCCAATTTCGTTGAACTGCGTCTAACAATCGGATTTGTTCATCGATAAGAAGCTGAGCCTTGAGGTTGGAGGTTGAACCTTCTCGCTCAACGGGCTACGTCGCAGAGTCGGAATTCCTAGGCATCCTCTAACCAACCAATAATGTACATGCACTTACCTGGTATTCGGTGGTCCAGCGACGTGTTTGGAGACAGCGTACGTTGGGGTAAGAACCACGTTTTGACTCAGCGGGCGTTGACGAGCAGCGTGGTTGGAGTTCCACCGTCGTGTTGGGAGACAGCGTACGTTGGGGTTAGAACCACGTGTCGACTCAGCGAGCGTTGACGAGCAGTGCGGTTGGAGTTCCAGCGACGTGTTGGGAGGCAGCGTACGTTGGGGTTAGAACCACGTGTTGACTCAGCGAGATTTGACGAGGAACGTAGTTGGAGTTCCAGCGACGTGTTGGGAGACAGCGTATGTTGGCGTTGACGAGCAGCGTGGTTGGAGTTAGAACCACGTGTGGACTCAGCGAGCGTTGACGAGCAGCGTGGTTGGAGTTCTGGCGATGTGTTGGGAGACAGCGTACGTTGGGGTTAGAACCACGTGTTGACTCAGCGAGCGATGACGAGCAGCGTGGTCGGAGTTAGAACCACGTGTGGACTCAGCGAGCGTTGACGAGCAGCGTCGTTGGAGTTCTGGCGACGTGTTGGGAGACAGCGTACGTTGGGGTTAGGACCACGTGTCGACTCAGCGAGCGTTGACGAGGAACGTGGTTGGAGTTCCAGCGACGTGTTGGGAGACAGCGTACGTTGGGGTTAGAACCACGTGTTGACTCAGCGAGCGGTTACGAGACCGCTTGCGATTACTCTTTTTCGGTGAGAGTTCCTCACAGGAGGCAACAAATGTTATGACGGCTCGTGGGGAGCGAATTCAACAAAAGAAAAAAATGAAATAATAAAAATAAAACGAGGAACTCTCACTATTTTATAAAATATATATATATATTATTATAAGCACAGCAAATGGCGTCCACGCTAGCCGCTGGTCAAACTCGTAATGCCCCTCTATCCTTTTTTTTGTGACAGCCATCGTGTTGACAAGGTGGGTCGATGACAGCTGAATGGAACTGGGTGTGTTCACGTAGCCAACATTAACTGGGTGTGTTCACGTAGCCAACAGGTGTGGATATGATGTTTGGGGTTGGTGAGGTGGAGAAAGGAATAGAAAAATAGAAGAAAAAAAATAGAAAAAAAAGGAAAAGAAAAATGGAAAAAAAAGAAAAGAAAGGAATAGAAAAATGGGAAAAAAATAGAAAAAAAGGAATATAAAAATGGAATGAAAGGGTTAGAAAAATAGAAAAAAAGGAATAGAAAAATAGAAAAAAAAATATAAAAGGGTGGAGGGTGGGCGCGATCCTTTGAAACTATGATTGGGAGAAGGGAAGGCTATTGAGGAGACGGAGTTTCAGGCATGTAGTGCTGCGGTTGAAATCGAAGTTAATATTCGTATAAACACTTTCCAGCATACGGGAAATGGATTCAGGGTTCATTGGAGCACCTCCAGTCAGTTTTGGAACCTGGCATGCTCTTATTGGGGATTTGACCGTCACCAATAAGAGCAGGAGTGTTTGAGGCGCATGCCGATAGTGTATTTATATTTTGTATTTGTATTTATATTTTATTTCATATGCATTTTGTTTACAGGTAGGATAATAACGTAACAATAATTCATCAAGATAATAACAGTAATGAAATAAGTAGGTGACATTTTTATTTTCATACAATTAGTACTAAAATAGTTTCAATGCCACTTCATAGAGCTATAAATGTTAAGGAGTACAATTCATAAGTGGGGTGACTCTATTGACTTGTAACAAGAGGTAAAGGGAAAGAATATTGGGCAAAATAATAAATAAATGAATAAATAAATAATAAATGATGCAAGAGATTTTTAAAAAAAATCAAAGTTCAAAAAAAAAAGAAACAAAAGAGAAAAAAAAAACAAAAAAAACAAAAGTAAGAAATAAGAAAAAGTCAAGAGAAAAGCTTAATTTACACCAAAATATTAGATAGGATGGATTCTATACTATCAAAGTCTGTATCGAGAAGCCAAAATTTTACACATTTTAGGATTTTTTTTGGGTTTGTAGTAGATCTTAACGATTGAGGAAGATTGTTAAATAGACGACAGGATGAAATATCGTAGAAATTGCGATACGCGGTTGTACGGAATTGGGGGACACTCACAACATTTGAAAAGTTTCTACGTATATTGTAGTCTGAAATTAATCTGTAGTTGAGATTTCCAGAACGCATAAAAAAAATCTTTAATGTTTTGTAACACTATAAATAGCGAACCGGAAGAATTCTTAAATCACGAAACAGTGGAAGGCTAGGATGAAGACGGCGTTTATTGCATATTTTCCTTAATACACTTTTTTGCAAAATTAATAAGGGCTGGATCTTATTCGTGTATGTACCTCCCCAGCACACAATATTGTAGTTTAGAATGTAGGATTCCGTAATAAATAATTGTTAAAAGTTTCTTGGAACATACTTTTTTGAGAAAATAAAAATGACGAAGCGTATTAAATAAATATCTTTTTAAAGACTCTATATGGTTACTAAAAGACATCTTCGAGTCAATTATAAGACCAAGGTATTTGTACTCGTCTACTGCTTCAATCAGAAAGCATTTCTCGCTGCAATTGGTTTTGGAACAAAAAGTTTGTCGCGGGGGGCAAACGACACAATTGAACCATTCCAATCCGAATCTAATACAATCAGGAGCGTGAAAATAAACTTCCGGAAAAGAATACGTTGTAGTAGATAAACTAAAAGGCATTAATTTAGTTTTCGAGCTGATGTCTAATCTGTGTTCAGAAAACCAGCTTCTTAGGAGACTGAGATCAAAATTAATGTCGCATATTAAATCTAACAAATTGTTGGAGGCGTATGAGTAACCCACATCATCCGCAAAGGCTGTCACTTTTCCCCTAAAACCCTGTTCAATCAGTGAGCTTATGTAAACTAGAAACAAAATTGGTCCCAGTACAGATCCCTGGGGAACTCCTATATTAAACATTTTGATCTCACTTCTGATACCATCAAACTTTACTCCTTGAGATCGATTTGATAGGTAAGATGTAAACCAGTCCAACATGAATCCTCGAAACCCGGCCCTTTCGATCTTTTCTAATAAAATAGAATGGTTAACCATATCGAAAGTATTAGTTATATCAACAAACAGTCCAGCAGTGAACTTTTTATTATCAAGGGAGGAATAAATATTTGAACAAAATTTAAGAAAAGCATCCTCAGTTGACTTTGTGCAAATATGACACTACCCTCAGTTTGATGACCTTTTCAAAGACTTGGCTCAGAGTAGGGAGTAGTGAAATAGGCCTATAGTTTTTCATGTCATCTGCAGAACCTTTTTTAAATAAAGGCACAACGTCAGCACATTTGAGAGCATTTGGAAAATCGCCTGTAATCACACTACGGTTAAAGATTACGGCTAGAACATCAACCACATAGCAAGCGATACGTTTCAGCAGCACATTCGAAATGCCATCGAAACCACACGCATGCGAGTTTTTTAATGACCCAATCGCCTTTAAAATTTCTAGTGGACTAATAGATTCGAAAGCAAAACTATTATGCTGCCGATGCTCAGCGAGAATGAACGCATTGGTACAATGATTGCAAGTTTTTGCTATATATTGTGATGTTGCACTATCTGCAACAGATGTAAAATATGCATTGAAGGCATTAGCAATGTCAGATTTACTAGAATACTCAAGGTTATTCACATTAAAATGTTTCGCGGTAGTGGAAGATTTGTTCAAAATATTATTAAGCAGTTTCCATTCCGATTTTAAATTGCCTTTTGCTGAAATGAATTTATTACGATAATAGCTATCACGACAAGAAGGAATTTCAATCTTAAGCTCACGACAAATCTTTTTGTAGCTTTTTTTTCAATCTTAGATTTAAAGGGTTTTTTGAACATTTAACTCTTATTTTATGTTTCCTTTTAATTTTTTTAATTAGATAACTTGAGATCCATGGTTTTAGCCTTTTATCACCTTTTTTTAGACTCAAAGAGTAGGAGCAGTTAAGTATAAGTCTATTTAAAGATGTAATAAAGACATCATAAGAAGCAGAAGCATTGTTCTCTTTGTACACATTATCCCAAGGCTCATGAAAAAGAAGATGCTTAAGCTTTACAAAATCGATTTTAGACTTTTTCTGGACAACATTTACATTGCGGGCTTTGTTTATGATAGAGCAAGTCTCTAGCAACAGTCCTGTCATAGAATGATCTGATATTTTTAAATCCAGAATACACTTTTCAAAAATTAAATCACAATGCGAAGATCGAGCATAAATGTGATCCAAATATGTATTCGAGGCCAGTCTAGTAGGCTCATTGATGACGATGGTTAGTCCATGCGATGCTAATTGGGCTACGTAGTTAGAGATTATTTCAGACTTTTCTAATAGGCTAAGATTAAAATCACCTAGGATAATTAAATTATTTGATTTTAGGTTATCCAAAAGACAAGAGAATTTTTTAATAAAAGCTACAACGCTGAACATATGCAATCTATAAACACACAAAAACACATAATTTGTACGATTTATACTAACAGAAATTTTCAAAATGTCTGCTGTTGTGAAATCCACACAATTCACTTCATTAATCTTATAAGATTCTTTAATAAAGCAACCGACTCCGCCTGCAGCATAATTTTCATTAGGATTTGCTAAGAACACAAAACCAGGCAAATAATAGTCATGTACTTCAAACCCATAAATCCAGATTTCCGATACAAAAACAATATCGGGAATACAAGTGAATGAGTCAATATGTGCCACAAGACATGGAAAGTTTTCTCTCAAGCTTCTAATATTCTGGTGTATAACAAATATCTTATTTTTACAGTAAGCGCTATACATTATCAGGGTTTTTGCTTCTTACATTGAGGATGGAAAAGTCATTCTTCTGGTTATTTATGTTTAAGTTCATATATTTAAAGTAATTAAAATTTAAATGATTTAAATGAGAGCAAGATCATGAAATGATCTCACAGAAATAACCTTTCCACCCTCCTCTTTTCTAATAAGTGCTGGCATGCTTGTGCCTCCTGCAGCAGCCTTTACTAGCCGCCGACGCTTTCTGCGCTGCGCGCCGCCAAGAAGTGCGGGGGCTGCAGATGAGAGGGTCGGTTGGATTTCGGTAGGGGATACATCCGCCGATCTAACTGCTTTCGCCAGAGGTTCGCCTTCAATCTTCGTGCCTTCGGCTCAAACGAAGCCAAATATCTTGGTGCAAAACTACACAAAAAGCTCACTTGGAACTCTCACATCACAAAGACCATTGAGAGAGCCAGCATCTCTCTATGGACCCGCAAATATCTCACTAGAAAAAATTGGGCCGTTAATCCTAAGATATCTCGCTGGATATACACAGCCATCACCAGACCAATTCTCACATACGCTGCGCCCGTCTGGTGGCACAAAACAAAACAGACATCAGTACAAGCCAAGCTCAACAAACTACAGAGACTAGCTTGTATCTGTATAATAGGAACTATGAGAAAAACCCCCATAGCAGCGCTAGAAGTCATCACGGACCTACCACCCGTATACCTCCAACTTTAAAAAGAACCAATAATATTCGCTCATAAACTTATCGCGGAGGATGATTCTAATTCCAGGCTCTTTCATCCTGACAGTCTTAATGAACTAAACAGGCATGAAATCCTTAAAATACCCCATAGAGACAATTGTCTTCCAAGGTATAACTTCGGCCAAAATTTTAAGGTCTCAATTCCCTCTTGACACACCTGGGAGCAAAATAGACCTTCCTTCGATCGTCAATCCTATGTATGGTACACAGATGGATCCAAAACGAACGAAGGTGTTGGGGCTGGAGTATACGGAGCCAACACTGGAACACACATCTATCACAGCATAGACAGATACAACTCCGTATTTCAAGCAGAGATATTCGCTATTAACCTCTGCCTCAGAGAAAATATAAACAGAGCTATAACCAATAAAAACATTTATACTCTCTCTGACAGCAAGGCTGCATTTTAAGCCCTCAAAAGATACGAACTCACCTCTAAATTGGTATGGGACTGCTTACAACTAGAGTTCACCTCATGTGGATACCAGGACACAATGGCCATAGAGGAAACGAAAAAGCAGACCTATTAGCAAGAAAAGGCTCTGCATCACCATTCATGATGCCAAGACCATTCTGCGGCATACATATCAGCACCATAAAATGCTACATAAAGGAATGGTTGAGGAACACGGCCAACCACTACTGGACACAAACGTAAGGTAGCAGACAAGCCAAGATGTTCCTACAAACCAAGAACTAAACAACTCCTTAAACTTTCTAGGATTTTTGAGGGGACAATAACACAATAGGCCTATCAGAGGCCGCAGTGATTAGGTGACATGTCCCTCTCCCCACCTTAATCTAAATCTAAATCTTACGGTTTTTCAAATAAGAAGATATCCACTTCAACGCAGTGGGTTCCAAAGCCAAGGGAACAGAGAAAGAGATTAACTCCGGAGAAAACTGCAAAAAAAAAAAATCTGAATTTAGTAATTTAATTAGGCCAGTCGCACCTAAGAACCTGTTTTCGGACATGCTTTCCACGGCTCTGATGTTAAAATTCAGCTTAAAAGTAACGTTCAGCAAAGCATAAACAAATGGGCTTGAAGAGAAAGAAGGACACAAAACACGCCTATCAATAAGCCTATAAGCCTAGATGTCTATGTCTTCGCTTACGTCAACAACACAGGGCTCAGAGAGTCTTGTTCAACAACCCCATGTGATCAAACATTTGAAAAAAAAAAACTTTGCCAAAAACACTGTAAAAAAACACTTGCCAAGAAACACTGCAAAATAAATTCAACTTTTTTTGTTTGTTATTCTATAAATATGAGTATTCAGACTGAGGTGCTCAGTTGCTGTAGTGTAGTGTAGTGGTGTGGATATGGTGTTTGGGGTTGGTGAGTTGGAGAAAGGAATAGAATAGAATAGAATAGAAGAAAAAAAAATAGAAAAAAAAGGAAAAGAAAAATGGAAAAAAAAAGAAAAAAAAGGAATAGAAAAATGGAAAAAAAAATAGAAAAAAAGGAATAGAAAAATGGAATGAAAGGGATAGAAAAATAGAAAAATAGAAAAAAAGGAATAGAAAAATAGAAAAAAAAATATTAAAGGGTGGAGGGTGAGCGCGATCCTTTGAAACTATGATTGGGAGAAGGGAAGGCTATTGAGGAGACGGAGTTTCAGGCAGGCGGTTGAAATCGAAGTTAATATTCGAATAAACACTTTCCAGCATACGGGAAATGGATTCAGGGTTCTTTGGAGCACCTCCAGTCAGTTTTGGAACCTGGCATGCTCTTATTGGGGATTTGACCGTCACCATTAAGAGCAGGAGTGTTTGAGGCGCATACCGATAGTGCTGGCATGCTTGTGCCTCCTGCAGCAGCCTTTACTAGCCGCCGACGCTTTCCGATGAGAGGGTCGGATGGGTTTCAATAGGGGATACCTCCGCCGATCTAACTGCATTCCCCAGAGGTTCGCCTTCAATCTTCGTGCCTTCGGCTCAAACGAAGCCAAATATCTAGGTGCAAAACTAGACGAAAAGCTCACTTGGAACTCTCACATCACAAAGACCATTGAGAAAGCCAGCATCTCTCTATGGACCCGCAAATATCTCACTGGAAAAACTTGGACCGTTAATCCTAAGATATCTCGCTGGCTATACACAGCCATCACCACACCAATTCTCACATACCCTACGCCCGTCTGGTGGCACAAAACAAAACAGACATCAGTACAAGCCAAGCTCAACAAACTACAGAGACTAGCTTGTATCTGTATAATAGGAGCTATGAGAAAAACCCCCACAGCAGCGCTAGAATTCATCACGGACCTACCACCCGTACACCCCCAACTTAAAAAAGAACCTGTTAGGATTTGTTCATCATCATATTATAAAAAAAAGGAGAAAAAAGTTGACTCACTGCATACTCTTTCGCTTTTTCCACGTATTACATTTGTATGTTTAACTGTAAACTATCATCCGATCCTTTTTGTTTTATCATACTCAATAAACTTACTTGTGTTTTGAATTCCACCGAGGTAACACGTCTTTCATTTCAATAGGTTATGGGCCCAGACCCAAGTCCACTTTAAATTAAAAGAAAAAAAAACAGCATTGTGAGTTTTCAGTATCGACAATTAAATTAATTTGATCGCGGATAAAAGATTTTATTTTTTTTATTTATTTATTTATTTATTTCATCAAGCAGAGATTTATAATTCTCTTACAGACTACTTACAAGAATATTAACAGTCTAATCTATATAATACCATAAGTACTAACTAATTATATTAACTATTATCTTCATCCATCAGAATAAGGGTAACAAAACAATAAATTGATTAAGAAGATATTACTAAAGCTATCTGACCTGACTAGCTAGTGAATCTAGAACCATCGATTTAAATGTGTCTCGTGTACAATTAGCAAAAAGATCAATGCTATTACAAATTAAGTTAGCTTCTCTCAAGCAACACGAGATTGGTTCATTGCGGCCGTAGTTAGTGCGATGGAATTGCTCATAAAATATAAAGGATTCACGTAAATTTCTTGAGAGAGTATGCAAATTTATTAAAGTGAGAAGTAAAGGACATTTGATATGATACGTTAATATATCCCTTACAAACATGATAGCAAAATATTTACGTCGTTTTTCAAGCGATTGTAATCCAATTAACATACATCTTGTTTCATAAGACGGCACTTCAATGTTCCAGTTTAACTTGTACATAACATATCTAGTGAATTTTCTTTGAACTTTCTCAATTCTTGCAGATGAGTTTGTGTAATATGGATTCCAAGCTGTATTACAATACTCAAGAATGGACCTTATGAGTGAGATATAGAGGGATTTTAATGCATATGGATCCGTAAACTCTTTACTGTTCCGCCTAACAAATCCAAGCATAGAGTATGCTTTACTTATGATATAATCTATATGAGGTATAAACGTGAGTTTGGAGTCTAGAATAACCCCCAGATCCTTTTTACGACTTACTCTTTCAATGTGAATACCATCAACATTATAACTGTAATTTATTGGTGTGAAACTTCTAAAGCAAGAGAAGGCCTGACATTTCGAAACATTCAAGAATAGATGATTTAGTTTACACCATTGAGTTAATTTTTCCAGATCTTCCTGAAGAAGAAAACAATCATATTCGGATGAAATTTTCCGATATATCTTCAGATCATCCGCATAAAGCAAACAGTGCGAATTTTGAAATATGGATGGGATATCATTTACGAATAAGAGAAAAAGCAACGGGCCCAAATGGCTATCCTGCGGAACACCAGATGGAACGCGAATATGTTTAGATAAATGATGGTCGATTTTAACAATTTGATGTCGACCTATTAGATATGATTCAATCCATTCAAGAAAGTTGGAATGAAATCCCAAGCAGGACAATTTATGCAACAAAATAGAATGATTTACCCGATCAAAGGCTTTTGCAAAGTCTGTAAATATGATATCTGTTTGGGACTTGGTTGTCTTTTGCATCATGGAAGGAAGTGATACTCAAAAAATAGATAAGTTGCAAGGGAGAGATAATTGGAGTGTTTGGAAATTCCAAATCAGAGTTATTCTCAGCGCAAGCGATCTATTCGATGTTGTTAGTGGTGAAAGGGAAAATCCTGGGGGTGAGAAAGCGGCGGAGTGGGAAAGACTTGACAAAAGGGCACAGAAAGTTATTGTCATGAGTGTAGGGGCAAAACCCCTTCTGCATATACTAAATTATACTACAGCGCATCAGATGTGGAAAAAGCTTGAGTCTGTTTAGGAGCAAAAAGCACAGACGTACATCAATTTGCTCCAGCAAAAATTTTATAATGTTCAAAAGGATCCCGCTGAAGATATTGTTACATGCATATCGCGTTTGGAAACCATAGTTCAGCAATTAAAGGATCTTCTTTTCCTTTTTCCGGCGTTGTTATGGTCAGAAGTGTAGGACCATAACCTTCCCACTTAACTGCATTCCTACTGGTCCGCTTGTGGGGTCCGCCGTTTTGACCTCAGAAAGTAGCGGCAGGCTTCCCGGTTTGGGATTACTTCATCGCTGAGGCCAATCAAATGCTGGTGTTTTTGCATTTGTTTGCACCAATTGTTTTTCGGCCTGCCTTTTTTTTTTTTTTTTTTTTTGTGACACGGGCATGCTCCAGATTTTTTTTTTGTTTGATCTTACTCTTACAACACCGGTGATCTCCAGTCGTGTCAACCCACTGATTTGCATGTACACTTGTGGGGCAGTTTAATGGTGGTATATGTATGTGTCCCTAGGCTCACCTTGGTGTTTTCTAAATTGCCTAGATGTGATTTTTGTTTACCTTTGTTTTAGTCGCCTTTTACGACAAGCGAGAGGTATCGCTGCAGGGATATTCTTAACGTGTCCCTGCACGCACTCAGCAATTAAAGGATATCGGGGAAAATATTTCATCCTCTATGCTCCAGACAAAGATTTTAATGGTGTTACCGGCTGAGTTGAATCATTTTCATGCTGCATGGGATTCAACAGAAACGAAATAAAAAACGCTTGAGAATCTAACGGCACGACTCATAATGGAGGAATCGAGGTTGTCTACGCAGAACTCAACACAAGCTGATAACTGTGCAATGGTAGCTAAAAAGAGTGCACAATGGCGAAATAACAACCACAAGTCCAAAAAGGTTTGGAAATGTTTTCTGTGTAAAAAACCCGGACACTGGAAAAATGAATGTCCATCCAGAAGAGCGAATATCGCACAGAGAGGAGAACATCGAGATGCGTTTGTGTGTACGATGACGTATGATAATTCAGCGTATATTGCTCTTAACAATGAAGATTGGTTTCTTGATTCCGGTGCAAGCGATCATATGTCATTTCGAAAAGATTGGATGTTAAATTTCAAACGGTTTGAGCATCCACAGTTAGTAAGAATTGGCAATGGAAAAACAATATATGCCCTTGGATGCGGCAACATTAACATCCTCGCTTACAATAAAACACAGTGGGTGCCAAAATACTTATCGAATGTGTTGTATGTACCGGATTTGACTTTGAACCTTTTTTCTTCGAATGCGGCTTTGGACAAGAATTTGAAACTGATTTCTAATAAAAAAGAATGTGAACTGTTGTTTAGGGGTTGTACTGTGGCAGTGGGAGTGCGGCAATCTTCCTTATTTAAAATGCTCTTTAAAACGGAAATAACATCGAGTGCAAATGTGGGGACAGTTATAAAATCAATTTCGCATTGGCATAACGTTTTCGCCCATCAGAATTTAAATTATGTTCGACAGTTTCTCAAAAATCAAGAAATTGAATTCATTGACAACAAGGATTTTTTTTGCGATGCATGTGCTCTGGGAAAATCGCATAGGCTACCGTTTTCAAGAAGCAACAGCAGAGCGAAATGTGTAGGAGAACTTGTGCATACAGATTTGTGTGGCCCCATGCAGGAATCTTCTTTTGGTGGATCTAATTATTTTCTTCTCCTCAAAGACGATTTCTCACATTATCGTGTAGTATACTTTGTGAAATCAAAAAAGGAAGTCTTAGGCTGTATAAAAGACTTCATTAAAAGGTTTAAAATGGAAACTGGACTGCAAGTTAAGTGTATAAGGTCGGACAACGGGCTTGAGTTTGTAAACTCTGAAGTGAAAACTGTTCTCAAAGAAGAATGTGTTGTGCACCAAACATCCGTTCCTTACAGTCCACAACAAAATGGAAGAGCAGAAAGAGAATTACGGACAATTGTGGAAGCTGGAAGAGCAATGCTTAATGCAAAGAACTTATGGTTGAAGCTTTGGGCAGAAGCGGTTAATCATGCGGTGTTCATCATTAACAGAACGAGTCCAACTGTTGTAGCAGGAAAAAGTGCATGCGACTTATGGTTTGGGAGAAAACAAGATATCAATTTGGCTGACATCCCAGAATTCGGTGCAGAGTGCTATGCACACATTCCGCAACAAAAACGGCGCAAATGGGATCCAAACTTGCAGCTTGGTATTTTCGTTGGTTTTGCTGACAACGTTAAGGGGTGCCGTATATATTTTCCTGGAACCACTAAAGTTGAGGTAAAACGTGATATTTTATTTAAAAAAACTTCTTGTTCTAGTGAAAAGGGCCATGAAAAACAATCAACTAAACCAGATGAAGATGTCACCGGTGAAGTAAAGTCAAAGGACCAAATCGAAGAACATGCCTTGGGGGTCAACTCAGATGTTTGTGATGTAGGTCAGTTCGTTGATGAAGATTCACCTGTTAATCCACTGGAAAATAATTTCGAAATTGTTAAAAATGGCGATAACGATGGGTGTTGTCGTACAAATTCAAAAATTTGGGATAATGAAACGAATGATGCACAACAGACTCCTGAAGATGACAGAACCCCTATTAAGAAAAGGCTTCGAAGTGCGCGTGAGTATCCAATATCTATGATAGCCTCAATGAGCGCACATAGTTTTGTTGCTGAAAAAGAAGAACCGTCTACGTATGAGGAAGCCCTCAAATCGACAGATGCTGGAAAATGGCAAGATGCTATGAAAGAGGAAATCTCAGCTTTAATGACAAATCATACTTGGGATCTAGTAAAATTGCCACACGACAAAACAGCTATTGACAATCGATGGGTATTTAAGATAAAAGATGCTGCAAGTAGTGAGCCCAAAAGGTATCGGGCAAGGTTAGTTGCAAAAGGGTTTACTCAAAAGTATGACGTGGATTACAAGGAAACTTTTAGTCCAGTAGCAAGATTTGCATCCATAAGGACCATTTTTGCGGTTGCAGCAAGTAAAAATCTGCTTTTAAGACAGTTCGATATAAAAACGGCTTTTCTGTACGGGGACCTAGAAGAAGAAATTTATATGACTCAACCTAAAGGATTTGAAGATGACAGCGGACGATTTTGTAAATTGAAAAGAAGCATTTATGGCTTGAAGCAGGCGTCTAGATGCTGGAACAAAAAGTTCATGGATTTTCTTCCTTCATTCAACCTAAAACAATCAGAGGCTGATCCCTGTGTTTTAGTGGGAGCAAACTTGATAGTCGCTATTTATATTGATGATGGTCTGATCGCGGGAACAAACTCTGAAGATATCGAAAAACTAATCGTATATTTGAGAGATTCTTTTGAAGTTAGGGTGTATGAGGCGCAATGTTTTTTGGGGTTGGAGATCAACAGAACATCAAATGGTATTTTTCTTGGGCAAGAAAGTTATGCTAAAAAGATTGTATCAAAGTTCAACATGTGCGAAGCGAATCCAGTAACCACACCAGCTGATTCTTAAAATATCTTAGAAACGACTAAAACAGAAGCAGAAGAACATCGTTTTCCCTATGGAGAAGCTGTGGGGAGCCTGATGTACTTGGCCATCTGTACTAGGCCAGATATCGCATACGCTCTTGGTATTGTAAGCAGATATTTGGAGCATCCAAACATGCTTCATATTAAGGCAGTAAAACGTATCATCCGATATGTTAAAGGAAAAACGCATTATGGTATAAACTTTAACACTAATTCACCTTTAACTATGAATTGTTTCAGCGATGCAGATTTCGGCGGTGATCCGATTACACGGCGTTCGACAAGTGGCTGTGTGGTGTTACTTAATCAATCACCAATATCTTGGTCGTCCCAAAGGCAGACGTGTGTTGCCCTTGCAACAATGGAAGCTGAGTACATGGCAGGCGCTCAAGCTGTTAAAGAACTGGTATGGTTGAAACGATTATTAGACGACTTAATACCTGATGTGGGTAGGCGCCAACCTCTTTACATTGACAATCAAAGTGCCATAAAGTTGATCCGTAATCCTGAATTCCACAAAAGAAGTAAACACATTGAGGTAAAATTTCACTTCATATGAGAAAAATTCGCGGAGAATCTATTTGATCTACATCATGTGACAACTGATCAACAGTTAGCGGATTTGTTTACTAAGCCCCTAGCCAAACAAAAATTTGAATTTTTTCGAGAAAGAATTGGAGTAATTCCTTTTAAAAACTTATGATAACCTGTATAAATGAATTATTTTTAGTATTGCTTTTATATATACAGGGTGTCCCACGAGCAGTGTGCCAAAAAGCTAGAGCGTGTAGGTCTGGTCAAGACAAGAAAAAAATCGTAAAGAAGGGGGGGGTCTATTCCCCCCCGTTTAGCCGGGAGGGGCAATTTTCTAAAAAATTGACTTAATTTGGAAAAAAAATTATTAAAAATCAACAGTTACATCCACAATGCCGTGATATACTTTTTTGTAAAGCCAGAAACCTCTTCTTTCATCTTGTTTCTAAACGAAGCTGTTTTAAGGAATAGTTTTTGAGAAATTAATTTTCAAACTCAAAATTTTGAAAAAAAAAAATTTCGAACTATTTTTTTTCAAAATTGTATGTAATTAAGTACTAATTTTTTGTCCAAAATTCAATTCTCTTATTAGTTTTTAGTTAAAAACAGAAAACCGGATGCAAAAATGTTTTGTAGTTTTCGAGAAATTAAAAAAAAACCCGAACCATTTTTTTCTAAGAAAAATCTTTTTTTTTGGTTTTAACGCGGCTGGACTTGTAGGCAAATTAATGTATGAAACATTGACCTCTTTTTTATTATTTTTAAAAAAATTGGAGTTTTATGAGGATTCAATAAACTGACACAGTATTGGAATAACCCTGGATTAATCCTTTTTTTTCATTGATAACGCCTGAAAACTGACCTGCCAATTTCGTCTGGGTCCGCCCGCCGCCAATGGGTTCAACCGGCTAGGACCTTAAGACAATAAAACCGCAATTTTTGGATTTGGTCTGACGTAATCCCTCCCTTAGTACAAGGAGGATAGCTATTATGCTTGGAGTGCCCAAATCTAGAGTACGGAGAGTGCTTCATACCGAAAACTTACACCCGTACCATTTTAGGACAGTTCAGGAACTCACCTCAAACGACAAGTTTTTGAGAGCAGAATTTTGTCGATCATTACTGCTTCGAGATGAAACTGAACGAAACTATTTTGCAAGGATATTCGGGACGGATGAAGCACAGTTTACCAGAGATGGAGTTACTAACTTCCACAATTTGCAATTATTGTAATAGCACCAACAACAAGAAACAAAATAAATCACAACACCGCTTTAGCTGTAATGTTTGGCTTGGTATTGTTGGTCAAACTGTAATCGGGCCCCGGTTTTTGAATGCCGTTATTAATGGAGAATCATACCTGCAATTCCTACGAGACCATTTGCCCGATTTGATGGACAACGTTCCTATGGCCATAGCAGATAATTTAATCTACCAGCAAGATGGAGCACCACCACACTAGAGCTTACGGGTTAGAAACTGGCTGAATGATCATTTTAGTGACCGTTGGACCGGAAGAAGGGGCCCCACGGAATGGTCACTTAGATCACCAGATTTAACTCCTCTAGATTTTTATGTGTGGGGATTCATGAAAAATTATGTTTACGAAGTGGAAATAGTATCTTTGGAACGACTGAAAGCACGGATTGAAGTCGCTGGAGTCAAATTGTTTGACTTATGTGCAGCCCTTAGAAGGAGATATAATCTTTGCCTTCTAAAAAATGGGGATCATATTGAAAATTGATTATAATAAAACTCCAATTTTTTTAAAAATAATAAAAGAGATGTCAATGTTTCATACATTAATTTGCCTACAAGTCCAGCCGCGTTAAAACCAAAAAAAGGTTTTTCTTAGAAAAAAATGGTTCGGGTTTTTTTTTAATTTCTCGAAAACTACAGGACATTTTTGCATCTGATTTTCTGTTTTTAACTAAAAACTAATAAGGAAATTGAATTTTGGAAAAAAAAATAGTACTTAATTACATACAATTTTGAAAAAAAATAGTTCAAAAATTTTTTTTTTCAATTTTTTTTCAAAATTTTGAGTTTGAAAAATAATTTCTCGAAAACTACTCCTTGGAACAGCTTCATTTAAAATCAATATGAAAGAAGAGGTTTCTGGCTTTACAAAAAGGTATATCGTGGCATTGTGGATGTAACTGTTGATTTTTAATAATTTTTTTTCCAAATCAAGTCAATTTTTTAGAAAATTGCCCCACCCGGCTAAACGGGGGGGAATAGACCCCCCCCTCCCATACGATTTTTTTCTTGTCTTGACTAGACCTACACGCTGTAGCTTTTTGGCACACTGCTCGTGGGACACCCTGTATAATGCTGAAAGTGGGAGTGTTAAGATTTGTTCATCATCATATTATAAAAAAAGGAGAAGAAACTTAAATTTGACTGCGTGTACATTTGACTCACTGCATACTCTTTCGCTTTTTCCACGTATTACATTTGTATGTTTAACTGTAAACTATCATCCGATCCTTTTTGTTTTATCATACTCAATAAACTTACTTGTGTTTTGAATTCCACCGAGGTAACACGTCTTTCATTTCAATAGAACCAATAATATTCGCTCATAAACTTATCGCGGAGGATGATTCTAATTCCAGGCTCTTTCATCCTGACATTCTTAATGAACTAAACAGGCATGAAATCCTAAAAATACCCCATATAGACGATTGTCTTCCAAGGTATAACTACAGCCAAAATTTTAAGGTCTCAATTCCCTCTTGACACACCTGGGAGCAAAATAGACCCTCCTTCGATCGTCAATCCTATGTATGGCACACAGATGGATCCAAAACGAACGAAGGTGTTGGGGCTGAAGTATACGGAGCCAACACTGGAACACACATCTATCACAGCATAGACAGATACAACTCCGTATTTCAAGCAGAGATATTCGCTATTGAACTCTGCCTCAGAGAAAATATAAACAGGGCTATAACCAATAAAAACATTTATACTCTCTCTGACAGCAAGGCTGCACTTTAAGCCCTCAAAAGCTACGAAGTCACCTCTAAATTGGTATGGGACTGCTTACAACTAGAGTTCACCTCATGTGGATACCAGGACACAGTGGCCATAGAGGAAACGAAAAAGCAGACCTATTAGCAAGAAAAGGCTCTGCATCACCATTCATGACGCCAAGACCATTCTGCGGCATACATATCAGCACCATAAAATGCTACATAAAGGAATGGTTGAGGAACACGGCCAACCACTACTGGACACAAACGTAAGGTAGCAGACAAGCCAAGATGTTCCTACAAACCAAGAACTAAACAACTCCTTAAACTTTCTAGGATTTTTGAGGGGACATCACCATAGGCCTATCAGAGGCCGCAGTGATTAGGTGACATTGTCCCTCTCCCCACCTTAATCTAAATCTAAATCTTACGGTTTTTCAAATAAGAAGATATCCACTTCAACGCAGTGGGTTCAAAACCAAGGGAACAGAGAAAGAGATTAACTCCGGAGAAAACTGCAAAAAAAAAAATCTGAATTTAGTAATTTAATTAGGCCAGTCGCACCTAAGAACCTGTTTTCGGACATGCTATCCACGGCTCTGATGCTAAAATTCAGCTTAAAAGTAACGTTCAGCAAAGCATAAACAAATGGGCTTGAAGAGAAAGAAGGACACAAAACACGCCTATCAATAAGCCTATAAGCCTCGATGTCTATGTCAGCGCTTACGTCAACAACACAGGGCCCAGAGAGTCTTGTTCAACAACCCCATGTGATCAAACATTTGAAAAAAAAAATTTTGCCAAAAACACTGTAAAAAAAAAACACTTGCCAAGAAACACTGCAAAATAAATTCAACTTTTTTTGTTTGTTATTCTATAAATATGAGTATTCAGACTGAGGTGCTCAGTTGCTGTAGTGTAGTGTAGTGGTGTGGATATGGTGTTTGGGGTTGGTGAGGTGGAGAAAGGAAAAGAAAAATAGAAGAAAAAAAATAGAAAAAAAAGAAAAAAAAGAAATCGAAAAATGGAATGAAAGGGATAGAAAAATAGAAAAAAAGGAATAGAAAAATAGAAAAAAAATAGAAAAAAAGGAATAGAAAAAAAGGAATAGAAAAAAAGGAATAGAAAAATAGAAAAAAAAATATAAAAGGGTGGAGGGTGGGCGCGATCCTTTGAAACTATGATTGGGAGAAGGGAAGGCTATTGAGGAGACGGAGTTTCAGGCACGTAGTGCTGCGGTTGAAATCGAAGTTAATATTCGAATAAACACTTTCCAGCATACGGGAAATGGATTCAGGGTTCATTGGAGCACCTCCAGTCAGTTTTGGAACCTGGCATGCTCTTATTGGGGATTTGACCGTCACCATTAAGAGCAGGAGTGTTTGAGGCGCATGCCGATAGTGCTGGCATGCTTGTGCCTCCTGCAGCAGCCTTTACTAGCCACCGACGCTTTCTGCGCTGCGCGCCGCCAAGAAGTGCGGGGGCTGCAGATGAGAGGGTCGGATGGGTTTCGGTAGGGGATACCTCCGCCGATCTAACTGCTTTCCCCAGAGGTTCGCCTTCAATCTTCGTGACTTCGGCTCAAACGAAGCCAAATATCTAGGTGCAAAACTAGACGAAAAGCTCACTTGGAACTCTCACATCACAAAGACCATTGAGAAAGCCAGCATCTCTCTATGGACCCGCAAATATCTCACTGGAAAAACTTGGGCCGTTAATCCTAAGATATCTCGCTGGCTATACAGAGCCATCACCAGACCAATTCTCACATACGCTGCGCCCGTCTGGTGGCACAAAACAAAACGGACATCAGTACAAGCCAAGCTCAACAAACTACAGAGACTAGCTTGTATCTGTATAATAGGAGCTATGAGAAAAACCCCCACAGCAGCGCTAAAAGTCATCACGGACCTACCACCCGTGCACCTCCAACTTAAAAAAGAACCAATAATATTCGCTCATAAACTTATCGCGGAGGATGATTCTAATTCCAGGCTCTTTCATCCTGACATTCTTAATGAACTAAACAGGCATGAAATCCTAAAAATACCCCATATAGACAATTGTCTTCCAAGGTATAACTTCAGCCAAAATTTTAAGGTCTCAATTCCCTCTTGACACACCTGGGAGCAAAATAGGCCTTCCTTCGATCGTCAATCCTATGTATGGTACACAGATGGATCCAAAACGAACGAAGGTGTTGGGGCTGGAGTATACGGAGCCAACACTGGAACACACATCTATCACAGCATACAACTCCGTATTTCAAGCAGAGATATTCGAGATTATCAGTTAGAGTGTGATGGGGATACACCAATAACTATAAGCTCGCGTTTAAATTCAAAATTATAAAGTGAAATTCAAATTTGAAAATTTCCAGTTTAAATAATTACTTTTAATAAAAGTGCATTTTATCGTTTGTACAATATGAAGTGCGGCCATTGCAGCTTAAAAGTCGATAGACAAGACCTTAAAATTCAATGTTTTAATTGTAAAGTGTTTATTCACGCGAAGTGTGCGAAGCTAGAAAGAAAGGAGATTGAATATTTAGAGAAAAACAGCCAAAGCTTTAAATGTGGTAACTGCGCCACTCAGAGAAGAAAATCAATTCTAGCTGATACACCCATTCCCATAAATTCAACTGCTGACATCATCTCGTGTAAGAGTTCCACTCATATTTCATCTCCTTCAAGTTCTGGTGTCGACAATTCTACGAGCATATTGTCAGCAACTAAAGGTCCAGCTTCGATCTCTTTGCTAAGCTCCCACGACGTCAACAAAGCGGGAGAAACTGTAACACTTCAAACGTTATATGCAGAGATCATTAAACTGCAACAGCTCATCACTGATGGTCTCATCAAAATAAGTACTCTTGAAGAAACCAATGCGTCTCTTAATAATAAGGTAATTTTTTTGGAGACTAAGGTAAATGCACTCGAACAGAAGGAAAAACAATGTTCTGTTGACATTGTTGGTATACCGGAGTTATCAAAAGTCAATGCAAAAGAGAAAGTAAAAACGCTACTGACGGCTCTCAATGGTGAGGAAATCAATGACACAGAAATAGAATCTTGTTACGTCAAAACTGTAAGAGCGAACAATGTAAACACAAAAAATTCACTCTCTAACATCGTTTGCGTAAAATTCTCCACTCTCCCAGGCAAAAAGCCCGTGATGAAGAAAATGAGTGAAAACAAAAAACTATCTTCGGCCAATATATTTGGTGACAGTAACAGCAGCAAGATTTACGTCAATGATTCTCTTACTGCCTATACCAGATCTTTACTAAGAAAGGCAAATGAATTCAAGGATAACAACAAATGCAGATTTGTTTGGGTTCGAAATTCGACGGTTTTTGTCAGGAAAGCAGAAAGCGAAAAAGTTATTAGGATTATTAGTCTTGAGGATTTTAGGAAACTTGATAATTTATGATTTTACTTTGTCTTACATTCTTTTTTAATTCATGTTGAATAATCTAAATTCATATCCTAATACTAGAGATAATACAATCATTAATATTAATTCTTTTTCTCCACGTTCCAATTTCTTTAATTGCTCTTGTAAAGATCGTTCACGCAATGTGAAGGGTACCGGTTTTTCTGTTGTTCATCAGAATATTCGGAGTATGAGGGCAAACTTTGATACTTTTCTCACTCATCTGGCATCTCTTGATCACTTACCGGATATAATATTTCTTTCAGAAATATGGATATTTGATGATGAGATCTCTGACTATTCAATTCCTAATTACACATTTTATGCTAATTGTAACGATTCTTATTCAGCCGGAGGTGTTGCTGTATTTTACAAAAGTGAATTAACAGGTTGTGAAATTAAGTTTGATAAAATGGAAGGTGCAGATATTATTACTGCTTTTTGCGAAATTTCTGGTATACGTTATTGTTTTGTTTGTGTTTACAGACTACATAGATATCCAATAAGAACTTTTTTGGATGAATTTTCGAGATTCTTGGAACATCAAACTTGTAAGAACATGGCATTATTAGGTGATATAAACATAAACATTCTATCGGATACTTCTGATTTTGATAATTTTCTATCATTAATGGCTTCATTCGGCTTTGATTCACTTTTAAATGAACCAACTCGTTCTCAATCTTGTTTGGACCATATTTTCCTAAGATTGCAAAGAAACAATTTTGTAAATTATCAGGCGACAGCTTTTGATTTAAAAATAACAGACCATAGTTTAACCAGTCTTCACCTCGATTGTGGAAAATCCAAGTCTAAACATTCGGGACATGTAACTTTGAATAAAATCGATTTTCCAACTCTTAAATCAAGTTTAAATTTTGAGCGATGAGATGAAGTCTATAACTCTGAGGACCCACCCTTTGCTTTTGACTTATTTCTTAATAAATTGCAGTCCCATATTTCAAACTGTAGCTTACAAAGGAGTACACAAAGTAATAAATTACGTTGTCTCAAGCCGTGGATGACAATGGCTTTACTCAAAAAAGTGAAGAAGAAGCATCTAATCTATTCGCTTGTGAAAAAACATCCTAACAATCTAAGACTTAAACGCAATTATGATAACCTGTGTAAAGAACTCAAAACAGAAATACCTTATTGTCGGGATACTTTTTTTAAAAGAAGATTAGCCCAAAATGTTGGCAATGTTAAAAAAGAATGGAAAGTTGTGAATGAGATATTGAATAGAACCAAAAGGATTAACGACATAATTTTGAGGAATAATGACATTGATGTGTCAGACGCTTTACAAATTGCTAATATATTTAACGACTATTTTTCAAATCTGAGCTCGGCATATGAACATTTGAATGGAGAAGTTTCATCGTGTCAATGCGAAAATTCCATTAATTCAGACGGTCTGCAAACGCATACATTTTTCTTCCAAGAGTTTACGGCACTCGAAATTCATCAGAATATAATGTCCTTAAAAACTACAAGTTCAGCATCATTTGATTCAATCTCCAGTTCTGTACTGAAACGAATTTCTTTCCATATTTCTGATCCCCTAACTTACATTTTTAATCTCAGTGTCAAACAGGGAGTTTTTCCCGAATCACTGAAAGTAGCTATAGTAATGCCTCTTCATAAAACAGGTGATACTACGACACTAAATAACTATCGTCCCATATCGCTTTTGTCAGTGTTTTCTAAAATGTTTGAAAGAGGTGTGAAATCAAGAATTCTTTCATTTTTGAATAGAACTAGTTTTTTTAACTCTTGCCAGTTCGGATTTAGAAGTGGTAAATCTACCGAGAGTGCTCTTCTTAAATTTACTTGTGAAATATACAATAGTCTTAATGAGTCTAGAACGTCTGCTGCCCTTTTTATAGATATCTGTAAAGCCTTTGACATGGTGAACCATACTTCATTGTTATATAAACTCTATCAGGCTGGTTTTAGAGGTTACACTTATAACTGGTTAGATTCCAGTTCACAGAAATTTATCAATATTTACTCTACCATTCAAGGGCAAAATTACCGCTTTTGCCGATGATACGGCTCTTTCTTATTCGAATACGAATTTTCTCGATCTCTTTTCAGATGTTAACTATGACCTTGAATTACTTAGAAAGTGGTTTAAGATTCATAAACTTGTAATCAGCCCCAAAACAAAATTTATGATTTTTAATATCAAAGACTCAAATGTTAATGAATTTCCTTTGATTTACCATTCCCCGAATTGTCCACGGTTTTGCTTAGTTCAATGTCAACACAACGAATTCTCTTTTAACAGTAATGTAGATTGCTGCGATACATGCTTTGAAGTTGAGTGTGTCAACAATTTTAAATACTTATGTATTATATTAGATAATAAACTTAATTGGAAAGACCACACTTCTTACCTCAAAAAGTATATGAATACAGTAGTGAAACAACTCTATCATATTAGCCTTTACAGTAGTGAAACTGTTTTAAAGCTTGTTTATAATGGCTTACTCATATCTAAGCTACAGTACGGCATAGCCTGTTGGGGTGGTTCATTCTTCATTAACAGCAAACCTTTACTAACTAAGCAAAAACATGCAGTTAGAATTGTGTGTAAAGTGAATCGAAACACTCCCAGTTTTGAACTCTTCAAGAATCTTGGAATTCTACCCTTAAGTCACCTTTATTGTTATAAAGTCTTAAAAATATTTTTCGAGAATTGTGGATACTATTCAGTTAGGCTACATGAAAATTACAGTTTACGTATCAATACCAGTAATTTTGTATTAGTACCAAGAATTTACAAAACGCACTTTTCACGATCTTATCTCGTCATTGCGCCTCGATTATTTAATCTACTACCGGAAAACATAAGATGCGAAAGAGTGAAATCAGCATTTTTGTTTAATACTAAAAAATGGCTTCTCTCATTTGGCTATTCTGCTATTGTTGCATTTTTATACCCTTAAAAGTACTTTTAATTTTGCATGGACTATCTGCTTTTCTTTATTTTTTTTTCTCTTTTTTCTTTGGATGATAAAACGTAACAATAAAAATTAAAAATCTAATGACAAAAAAGTTTCAAATTTGAATTCCCCATCAACTGTTTCTTTTTACTCTTTAATTTGAATTGTTAGAAACGTACATACATTCGACTCTTGTTTTTTTAACAACTGAACGTATATGGCACTATTCCTTGTTTTTATTTATTATTGAATTTGTTATTAATAATTGATTGTAATTTTTTCCATAGTAAATTGTACAAATGTTAATATGCCACTTGTTGTTATAAGTCTAAGAATACTACTATTCGCAATTGAACACTGCCTCAGAGAAAATATAAACAGAGCTATAACCAATAAAAACATTTATACTCTCTCTGACACCAAGGCTGCACTTTAAGCCCTCAAAAGCTACGAAGTCACCTCTAAATTGGTATGGGACTGCTTACAACTAGAGTTCACCTCATGTGGATACCAGGACACAGTGGCCATAGAGGAAACGAAAAAGCAGACCTATTAGCAAGAAAAGGCTCTGCATCACCATTCATGATGCCAAGACCATTCTGCGGCATACATATCAGTACCATAAAATGCTACATAAAGGAATGGTTGAGGAACACGGCCAACCACTACTGGACACAAACGTAAGGTAGCAGACAAGCCAAGATGTTCCTACAAACCAAGAACTAAACAACTCCTTAAATTTTCTAGGATTTTTGAGGGGACATCACAATAGGCCTATCAGAGGCCGCAGTGATTAGGTGACATTGTCCCTCTCCCCGCCCTAATCTAAATCTAAATCTAACGGTTTTTCAAATAAGAAGATATCCACTTCAACGCAGTGGGTTCAAAGCCAAGGGAACAGAGAAAGAGATTAACTCCGGAGAAAACTGCAAAAAAAAAATCCGAATTTAGTAATTTAATTAGGCCAGTCGCACCTAAGAACCTGTTTTCGGATATGCTATCCACGGCTCTGATGCTAAAATTCAGCTTAAAAGTAACGTTCAGCAAAGCATAAACAAATGGGCTTGAAGAGAAAGAAGGACACATAATACGCCTATCAATAAGCCTATAAGCCTAGATGTCTATGTCAGCGCTTACGTCAACAACACAGGGCCCAGAGTCTTGTTCAACAACCCCATGTGATCAAACATTTGAAAAAAAAACTTTGCCAAAAACACCGTAAAAAAAACACTTGCCAAGAAACACTGCAAAATAAATTCAACTTTTTTTGTTTGTTATTCTATAAATATGAGTTAGTTTTTTTTAGTTTTTAACTCATTTTTATTCATAATTTCTTAAATCTATCTTGCTTTAGACGAAATTGCTTAAAAACTAGCTTAACTATCTTAACAATCTAGATATCTTACTGCCCCTAGGCGGACACTTTAAAATAGACGAACAACTTAAATCTATGTCTTTCGACTACTATATCAACTTACCACTAACATTACTATATCTAGCTTAAGCTAAGAAAAATGTTTTTTATTAAAAACTTAGCATATGATCATTTTTTGTATTATACAGGGTGTCCCACGAGCAGTGTGCCAAAAAGCTAGAGCGTGTAGGTCTGGTCAAGACAAGAAAAAAATCGTATGGGAGGGGGGGTCTATTCCCCTCCGTTTAGCCGGGAGGGGCAATTTTCTAAAAAATTGACTTAATTTGGAAAAAAAATTATTAAAAATCAACAGTTACATCCACAATGCCGTGATATACTTTTTTGTAAAGGGAGAAACCTCTTCTTTCATCTTGTTTTTAAACAAAGCTGTTTTAAGGAATAGTTTTTGGGAAATTAATTTTCAAACTAAAAATTTTGAAAAAAAATTAAAAAAAAAATTTCGAACTATTTTTTTTCAAAATTGTATGTAATTAAGTACTAATTTTTTGTCCAAAATTCAATTCTCTTATTAGTTTTTAGTTAAAAACAGAAAACCGGATGCAAAAATGTTTTGTAGTTTTCGAGAAATTAAAAAAAAAACCAGAAACATTTTTTTCTAAGAAAAATCTTTTTTTTGGTTTTAACGCGGCTGGACTTGTAGGCAAATTAATGTATGAAACATTGACATCTTTTTCATTATTTTTAAAAAAATTGGAGTTTTATGAGGATTCAATAAACTGACACAGTATTGGAATAACCCTGGATTAATCCTTTTTTTTCATTGATAACGCCTGAAAACTGACCTGCCAATTTCGTCTGGGTCCGCAAGCCGCCAATGGGTTCAACCGGCTAGGACCTTAAGACAATAAAACCGCAATTTTTGGATTTGGTCTGACGTAATCCCTCCCTTAGTACAAGGAGGATAGCTATTATCCTTGGAGTGCCCAAATCTAGAGTACGGAGAGTGCTTCATACCGAAAACTTACACCCGTACCATTTTAGGCCAGTTCAGGAACTCACCTCAAACGACAAGTTTTTGAGAGCAGAATTTTTTCTGCTTCGAGATGAAACTGAACGAAACTATTTTGCACGGATATTCTGGACGGATGAAGCACAGTTTACCAGAGATGGGGTTACTAACTTCCACAATTTGCATCATTGGAGTAGCACCAATCTACACAACAAAAAACAAAATAAATCACAACACCGCTTTAGCTGAAATGTTTGGCTTGGTATTGTTGGACAAACTGTAATCGGGCTCCGGTTTTTGAATGCCGTTATTAATGGAGAATCATACTTGCAGTTCCTACGAGACCTTTGGCCCGATTTGATGGACAACGTTCCTTTGGCCATAGCAGATAATTTAATCTACCAGCAAGATGGAGTACCAGCACATTACAGCTTACGGGTTAGAAACTGGCTGGATGATCATTTTAGTGACCGTTGGATCGGAAGAAAGGGCCCGACGGCATGGCCACCTAGATCACCAGATTTAACTCCTCTAGATTTTTATGTGTGGGGATTCATGAAGAATTATGTTTACGAAGTGGAAATAGTATCTTTGGAACGACTGAAAGCACGGATTGAAGTCGCTGGAGTCAAATTGTTTGACTTATGTGCAGCCATTAGAAGGAGATATAATCTTTGCCTTCTAAAAAATGGGGATCATATTGAAAATTGATTATAATAAAACTCCAAATTTTTTAAAAATAATAAAAAAGATGTCAATGTTTCATACATTAATTTGCCTACAAGTCCAGCCGCGTTAAAACCAAAAAAAAAAGGTTTTTCTTAGAAAAAAATGGTTCGGGTTTTTTTTTAATTTCTCAAAAACTACAAAACATTTTTGCATCAGGTTTTTTGTTTTTAACTAAAAACTAATAAGAGAATTGAATTTTTGACAAAAAATTAGTACTTAATTACATACAATTTTGAAAAAAAATAGTTCGAAATTTTTTTTTCAAAATTTTGAGTTTGAAAATTAATTTCTCAAAAACTATTCTTTAAAACAGCTTCGTTGAGAAACAGTATGAAAGAAGAGGTTTCTGGCTTTACAAAAAAGTATATCGCGTCATTGTGGATGTAACTGTTGATTTTTAATAATTTTTTTTCCAAATGAAATCAATTTTTTAGAAAATTGCCCCTCCCGGCTAAACGGGGGGGAATAGACCCCCCCCTCCCATACGATTTTTTTCTTGCCTTCACCAGACCTACACGCACTAGCTTTTTGGCACACTGCTCGTGGGACACCCTGTATATAAAACTTAAGCCTACCTTAATGTAACTAAACCTAACTTATTCTTCCTTAACTAAAATATAAGTTAACGGAAAATAGATCAAATTTCCGAATTGTACTCGCGATTCATTCACCCGACCCAATTAACGCTCAAACCACTTAACAGACAGAATACCTGGAAAAAGGTACGATCAAAACACCAGCAGTGAAACAGTGTTGTGAAAGGGAAAAGAGGCCCCTTAGTAGCCCTGTAAAACAAGGACCAAAAGGAGTCCAGAAATCATGGACAGCCGCCCTATCCATCAACCAGCAGTTCCCGGAACCCCACATCGTTATGAAAATAGAAGCTACAACGTTCATATTTTTGTAAGCCATATAAACTTTATTATTTTTAAAGAAAAAACAACCATTGTAAACTTAGACTCATTTAAATTCACTTCTATTTGAATTTATCTTAACAAATACTTAAAACAACTGTGTCCCCAATAATATAAACTTTGAAGACAAGAAAAATTACGCTTACATATATTAAATAATTCCAAGAAACTATTATCTTAATCACCAAAAGTGAATTATTTGCTATCATATCCATATTACATTAATTGAATAAACTAGACCATTAAGTGGTCTCATTATCATTGCTACAATTGAATTTCAAATTTCGGTTGTCAATAAATAAAAAAAAATTTCAAACCCAAATAGTTTAATCAGACCACCTCGTTTGCATGCACCTCAGGAAGATGCCAATCCACTCAGTTTCCGCCTCAGTACCCAACCAACTTGACAATAACATGATACAACTAATTACAAGACTTGTAACAGAAACCTTACAAACCCCGCGTCCGATATTAATAACGACGTTGATGAAACCATCAATGTAATTAACGATGCGAATCTGTCAGACATGGACAAAATACCGGATGTCGTTAAAAGTCTTCGGGATTTTTCGGGGCAGCCTGAAGAGTTCAATTCGTGGAAAAAGAGTGTCGAGCGGATACTCAAGATCTACGATCACTTCAAGGGCACTCCCAAATATTATAGCATTCTCTCAGTTATACGAAATAAGATACCAGGCCATGCAGACATAGCCTTGGAATCTTACAACCCCCCATTAAACTGGGAAAAGATATCCAAGTGCCTAACTTTGCATTACGCTGACAAGAGAGACTTGGGTACCCTCGAGTACCAGATGACAACTCTTGTCCAAGGACATAATACCATACCCGAGTTTTACCAAATAGTCTACCACCATTTATCCCTCATTCTTAGCAAACTTGGATCCATGACCATGAGCCAAGACTCATTAGACAATATGACCCAGTGCTATCGCGATAAGGCTCTTGACACATTTGCCAGAGTCTTAAAAGGCGACCTACCAAGACTTTTGAGAACCCGCAGATCTCCCACAAGCCTTGCATCTTTGTTTGAAGTTGCAAAATGTGGATTTCAGGGCTCAGCATGCCAATAAAAACCAAACTACTATCCAAAAAACCTTTCAAAGTGCACCACCACTGGTTCCTGCACGCAGAAATAACTTACCTAATCCAATACCAATCCCTGCGCCCAGACGAGAATTCTATCCACAACTCCTTCACAACCCTCGTAATCCTCAACCACTTCAAGTCTATAGAGAACCACATTTTCAGCAAAATTACCAACAACGACAGTTACCAGCTAATCAACGACCACTGCCTCCAAAACCAATGGACATCGACCATTCAATCAAATCACAGAAGGTAAATTACCAAAATCGACCTCGGAATCTTCCAATCCTCCAAAAACGCCAACACTCTCAGCAGGTCCATCAGCCGCATAAAATGCAACGGGTCTATCACATAGAAGAATCCAACCAGAATAGAGAGGATTTCGAAGAATACGAAACCATACTAAACCAAGAAGACCAAAATCATGAACAAACATTGACTAGTTACACCGACCCAGACGAAAATAACGATCTTGACCTGCCTGAACAATTAGAAGACATTTATTTTTTAGATTAAAACGCTCTTCGCTTCCGTATTACGAGCACGTTGCGAGGAGCGGACACAAATTTAAATTTTTAATAGACACAGGATCCAACAGAGATTATATTCAACCCCGTCACGTTAGACACCCCCTTCCGAATAACAAAAATTTTTACGCAAATTCTGTAGGAGGAAACATAAAAATAACACACCATTGCTTTATTCAACTTTTCGACCCCAGTATAGACAAAATAAAATTTTACATCCTTCCAAGTCTTATCTCATTCGATGGTATTATTTGTAATGACACACTAAAAAAACTATACGCTGTCATTCATACCAAAGAGAATTACATGAACATCCATTCAAACATAATTATTCCCCTTAGACAACACACTACTGAAACCGTTAACAATGTTAACATTAGGACCTCCCATTTAATTAAAGAAGATTCAACCAACTTAATTAAGATAATCAAAGATTATCCTAACCTCTTTTCTGACCCTGATGAAAAATTAACCTATACAACATCAGTCAAAGGAGAAATCCGCACCACAAACTCCGAACCAGTGTATTCTAAAACATACCCCTATCCTACAGCATTAAGAGAAGAAGTCAACAAGCAAATCAACAAATTACTTGAAGATGGTATCATCAGACCATCTAAGTCACCATACAACTCACCTATTTGGATCGTCCCAAAGAAAATGGATGCGTCCATGGAGAAAAAATATCGTCTTGTCGTTGACTACAGGAAGTTGAATTCTGTCACTGTACCAGACAGATACCCCATCCCGGAAATCAACAAAGTTCTCGCCAACCTTGGTGATAATAGTTGGTTTACCATAATTGACTTAAAGAGCGGATTTCATCAGATTCCACTTAAGGAGTCTGATATTGAAAAAACCGCCTTCTCGGTAAATAATGGCAAATTCGAATTTATACGTATCCCCTTCGGCCTCAAGAATGCCCCAGCAATTTTTCAAAGAACTCTTGACGACATCTTAAGAGAACATATAGGGAAACGTTGCTACGTGTATATTGACGATATTGTCATCTTTGCCAAGAACAAAATCGAGCATACAAACAATCTCAAAGCTGTATTAGAAACCTTAGAACGTGTCAACATGAAAATCCAGTTGGACAAATGTGAATTTTTCCAACAAGAAATTGAGTTCCTTGGTTTTATCATAGGTAAAAACGGGATTAAGACGAATCCGAAGAAATTGCAGGCCATTGCTAAACTACCCATTCCCAAAACTCTTAAAGACCTACGATCGTTTCTAGGCATGTCAGGCTACTATCGCCGCTTCATCAAAGACTACGCGAAAATAGCGAAACCTCTGACATCCCTTTTAAGAGGGGAAGACGGACGAGTGTCCAGGCACCTTTCCAAGAACAAAGCCATTGAACTCGACACAGATGCAATAAACTCTTTCAACAAAATTAAAGACTCACTATCTTCCCAAGAAAATATTCTAAATTACCCAAACTTTAATAAAGAATTCGAACTCACGACTGACGCTTCAAATTACGCGATAGGCGCTGTCTTATCCCAAGACAATAAACCAATCACGTTTCTATCACGGACATTGACTACAACTGAAGTACATTACGCCACTAACGAGAAAGAGATGCTTGCAATCATTTGGGCTCTTAACTCGCTTAGGAACTTCCTGTACGGATCGAAAAAGGTAAAAATTTATACAGACCATCAACCATTGACCTACGCGCTTAGTAACAAGAACAATAACCACAAGATGAAGCGATGGAAAGCCATCCTGGAGGAGTACAATTACGAACTGAAGTACAAACCAAGAAGGACAAATATAGTCGCAGACGCTTTATCGCGACTTCCACAGACAACAGAGGTAAATTCAATGACAATGACAGTACATAGCAGTGATAGTTCGTCACATAATTCGATTCCAGCGGTTGAAACTCCCATCAACGTCTTCCGTAATCAACTCATTCTAAAGATCGGAGACGAAACTAGCCACCAATTTCTTATTCCCTTTCCAACCTATCATAGGCACATTTTCATCCAACCCAACTATACCGACACAGACATCGTTAACATATTCAAAAAATTCCTTAACCCCAGCACCATAAATGACCTACATACAACAGAAAGCATTATGGGCCAAATACAGAATATTTACCTCTTTACTTTACTAATTTTAAAGTTAGATTCACACAATCAATGATCGAGGACGTTACCGATGAAACCGAACAAGAGGAGAAGATTTTAAAAATAACCCAGAAGAAAATCGAAAACAGTTACTTGAAAACTTTTACTTCCCAAAAATGGCGGCAAGGATTAAAAAATTAGTAAAGAATTGCCGAACTTGCAAAGAGAATAAATATGAACGGCACCCAAATAAACCTACCCTTGAACCAACTCCTATCCCAAAATATCCTGGCCACACAGTACATTTTGATATATTTTCCACGGAAAAAGTTTTAGTTCTGACCGCCATATGCAAACTTACGAAATTTACAAAAACTAAAATTATCCAATCAAGAGCTGTAACTGACATTAGACAACCACTTCAGGAAATGATTTTCTCATTCGGAGTTCCCGAAAACATAGTTATTGACAACGAGCTTGCACTCAATTCAGCAAGCATTACATCTATGATCGAAGATGAACTAGGTATACGCATCTACAAAACACCACCATATAAAAGTGAGGTAAATGGACAGATCGAGCGGTTCCATTCCACTCTTTCCGAGATTATGCGATGCATCAAAACCGAACAGACCTCTCGTTCATTCGAAGAGTTACTCGTAAAAGCAACTAACGAGTACAACTTCACAGTCCATTCAACAACTGGCAAAAAACCGGTTGAACTTTTCCTTGGCCGATCACCTAACACAACTCCCGAAGAATTCGAAAACAATCGCCAAAAAAATATCAAAAAAATTTTACAAAAACAACAAAAAGACATTAAGTATCACAATAAAAAACGGAAACCGCCAAGAACCTACAATCCAGGAGACGTTATATACGTAAAACACAACAAAAGATTAGGCTCAAAATTAACGTTTAGATACAGACAAGAAATAGTTAAAGAAAACAAAAATACAGTAGTGATAACAGAATCAGGAAAAACCGTACACAAAAGCCATATTAGAAATTGACTAACAATCCTACCCCTTCTCTTACTATTTCAGGCATATACTCTTTACTGCAACAGGAGAAATTCAAATCTTGGATTTCTCTAATTCACAGTTTGTTTCATTACACACCGGACAAGCAAAAATACAAAACGGAAACTTAAAACTGATTCACGAAGTTGACCTTGACCTATACGAACAATTTCTGACCAACATCACTCCAACTCTAGAACAAAACGAAACGAAAAACGATCCCTTATTTCCTTACCTTTCGCATGAATACCAGCAAATACAGAATTTAATCCATAACCTTAAACCCCAAAAAACCAAAAGATCATTAAACTTTATAGGCTCTGCGTGGAAATGGATTGCTGGCAATCCCGAACACGACGATTATATGACAATAAAAAGAAAAACGAATAATTTACTTGTAAATTCCAACAACCAAATCATAATCAATAGTCTACATAATGAACGAATTAATAATTTAACAAAAATTACTAATGAAATTGAAGCAATGATAAAAGAGAACAAAAATATGAATAGGAATATTATATCCGAAATTCAATATCAATTTAAAATTGTTAAAGAAGAACTCCAGAATATAAATCTAGCTATTCATTGGGCAAAATTAGGCATTGTAAATTCACTTATCCTTTCAAAAAAAGAAATAAGCATAGCCACAAAAAAATTAAGTAAAGAAAATATTCCCTTTTCTACTATAGAAGAAGCCTTAAATTTCGCTGAAATTAAAGTAATAACTAATTCAGTTTCAATTTTGTATATTGTTAATATTCCAATAACAGACAATAATGTTTATGAACAAATTTTAATTAAACCTGTGAAAAGAAACGGAATAGCAATAGAAATTAACTATAAGCAAATTATAAAGAATAAAGATGAACTGCTTGGAATAATCAATGAATGTAAATCTGTAAACAATATTTCAATCTGTAAAAAACAATATCTTGTAAACATTAAAAACTCCACATGTATCCACAATTTATTAAGAAGTAAAGAAGCTTCATGCAATTTAATAAATAGTCAGCACATTCCCACTATCGAGGAAATATCACCAGGAATAATACTTCTAAACGATTTGAATAATACAAGGCAAATTGAGTTACTCCAAGATGAACGCAAAACACTGGCTTTCACCATCTACGGGGCCATGGCTTCCATCGGAATTTTCCTTTTAATCCTAACGATTTATAAAATCTGTACAAGAGGAAAAAATACAAAAGTTATTATTCAACAACCACAAATAAAAGACGTCCAAATTCCTCCGCAATCAAAAAAGACACCAGCAACAGATGATCCTATCATTCCCCGAACAAGGTTCAACGATCTTCCATATTTTTAAGCGATTGAGGACCATCGCATTTAGAGGGGGAAGAGTTAACGGAAAATAGATCAAATTTCCGAATTGCACAATTGCACTCGCGATTCATTCACCCGACCCAATTAACGCTCAAACCACTTAACAGACAGAATACCTGGAAAAAGGTACGATCAAAACACCTGATTAAACAATCCAATCAAATGCACCTCTCTCGACGACTCAGCAATAATCAACAATAAATGCATGTGGAGTATTAGGTAGTATTTTAGTCTTAAGTTTACCGGTTACAATAAAGGTCAGGCAATCTGCCTAAAAAAAATATTTTTTTTCATAAATCAATAATATTTAAATTAACTTATATATATATAAAGTATATACATAATATATATTTAATATATATATATATATATATATATATATATATTTATTTATTTATTTTTTTTTTTTTTTTATACGTATATATACCCTACTACTACCTACCCTACCCTAGCCTATGTAAGCCTGCCATTGGTGTTAGGCAGGCGATGCCTTGAAGAGGCTCAAGCTCTCGAAGTGTCCACTGACGTAGCTCTCTCCAGCCACCAACAGCCTTGATGCTGTCGGACTACGTCTCCTCGTCTCGGCGTGAGACCAATCTACAGAACCTGAGGCGCTCGGGCTCACGGAGCGCGACATCGGGTTCGTAGAGGAATCGCCGTTCCACGGAATTGCGACCCACGTGGAAGATTAGCGGTACCGCCAATCTATCCTGGATCAGCCCACATCTATCTAAATAGAATAATGCTTCTGGCGGCACAAAGCCATTAAGGCGCACTCTCTCGTGATATAAATCGTTGGGGTAGTAAGCCCCGAAGATCAGGCTATTGACCGAAGTCATTGCTCTCGCAACGTGGCTTCGAATCAGTTTGATAAAAAAATTATCTATCCGTACAATGCTGGCCCTATTGTATAGGACCTCGTTCGGGTAAAATTTCATGTACTCAGATTCGGGTGTCCTATGTAGCCCCAGACACGTCCTGAGACATTGTCTCTCAAACACCCGAATCCTTTCCATTAAGCTGGCTCATTGAACCAGACGGGACATCCATAGGCAACCATTGGCCTGATTAAGGCCATGTAGCAGATTACCTTCACCCTAGAATCAAGTTGGCTGCTATGAAACAGCCATCTTGCCAGAGCGAAAGCGCCCCGGGCCCTTCTACAGCATCTACATGTTTGTCAAAATATAGATACTGATCCAGCACGATCCCAAGATATCTGACCAAACTTTGTTTCGCCAGTGGACGTCCGTCCGGTCCTAAAATTGAGAACCTGCGCCAGTTTTTTCTAGTGTCCCGAGAGGCCCTAGACAAAGGCGTTCTGAACGATATAGATTCTGATCTCTGGAAGTTGATTTTCAACTTCCAGTCATCACAATACTGCTGAATTTTTTCGAAGTCACGCTGCAGAAGAGTAACAATGACCTCGATCGTTGGACCTGATCTGTACGCGATTAGGTCGTCTACGTACGCTATTGAATGGTGAAGAGAAACTAGCAGATCGCTTAGGTACATGCTGAAAAGGATCGGCGAATTTACCGTACCCTGTTGCAGTCCATTTTTGATTTCAAATGTTTGGGTAGAAGTCACGTTGGCAATTTCACTACGAACTTTCTACCTGTTAACATGTCAAAAATCATATATAGCAGTGGTTTACTTATGCCCAGCCGACTGAGCTTGTAATAAAGACCTTCTAACCATACGGTATCGAAGGCTTTTTCCAAGTCAATCAGACAGGCACCCGTGCATTGGTTCTTGCATTTATTCCATTAGACATCCGACACAAGCTTCGACGCGGCATGAATAGTGTCATGCCCCGCTCTGAAACCGAATTGGTTATCCGGGATGATTTTATTGTCCTCAACCCATTTAGACAGGGCCCTATGGATCACCTTCTCGAAAACCTTGCTGATACTCGGAAGGAGACTTATTGACCGGAGATTTTCCGGGTTAGATGTGTCTTTACCCCTCTTGGGAATTGGTTGCACTACCGCTGTCTTCCAGTGCACTGGATAATATGCATTATTCAGTGCATTGTTGAACAGGATGGTGTACCGCTCTACAGCCACTGGCGGAAGGTGCCCAAGCACAACATTGGATATACCGTCGACTCCCGCGGATTTTTTCTTCCTCAATGACTCGAAGATCATCTGAAGATCCTCCGTCGATATGAACAGGGTATTAACCCCCTCATTGGCGATGACATTGTTTGCCATGAAATCTTAATTGAACCCTGTAAAACCAAGGTTCTCTGATCGCCAATGATCGATATCATTTCGAACATAGAAGTGATGAAGCAGGGCTCTATCTTCCAGGTCGTGGTTCGGGCGAATACTATCATTCACCTTGTACACTTCCTGGAAGACAGCTCCCACTGTCGCCACCTTCTCCTGAGGATCTTCGATCACGAAAAAGTCGTCATCCAGGATGGCGCCCTCCGGATCGATACTAACTGTTCGTAGCAAGCGTTCATTGTCTGACGTTCTCGGAAGCTTTAGATCCTGAATGTCATTCTGATTGTTTCTCCGAAATATTTTATTTATTTGCGGGAACATACTCGCGCTGTTGGATTTTACAGCACGAATTCTGTTGTTCCAATGCAAACTTACAGATATTCTGTAATTTTCTCTGATCAATTGTTGGAGATTTTTAATCAGTGACTTCAGTGTCCTGACCTCCGAGTTTTGTCTGTCGGTAAACCGACTGTACAAGAGTTTGAGTCTTGTCAGGAGTCTACTTTTTTGTCTGTGCAGTGCGTCGATTGTCGCGTTTCGGTATACGTTTGTGGTATCGTGCTGTCTTTGGCGTGGTATCGTACTGTTCATTGTTTGTTTAATGACATCGTCCATTTGTTTGAGATACCTGTCAATCTCGTAGTTTGACAGGTTCCTATTAGGCGGTGGAAAGGAGGCGCTCGAAGTGAGCGCTCTCGTCAGGGAATTGGCAAAGCGCGGCCAGCACACCCTACTGTAATCGTAGGGGTGCGTTTGGACACACACGCATGCACACAATACAGGCCTCTAGCACCTGGAACCTCCGCACTTCACCGCTATATATGGCTTTATGTTTAAAATTGTTTTTAATAAAGATAGCAACTCCCCCGCCTTGAATAGCGTTGGGTCGGTCCCTTCTAATTATTCTAAACTGTGCCGGATTTTGTGCTTCTGGTTCAGCTTTGTTTCGCTAACCAAGAGTACATCGGGGCTTTCGTCCTGCCACAGGCTAAAAAGTACGGCTCGTCGCTCGATCCTTATCAGTGAATTTACATTCACCGACAGGATCCTCAAGGGCCTCTCTACCAGCGTACCCATCACGACCTTAGGTGCGCTAGGCCCGGCAGAAGCGAGTAGATACTTTCTACTCGGGTCGCCGTCTCCAGGATCTGTTGCTGGAGCTGCCCAATATGCCCTTGGATTGCGAGCAAGATCGAACAGACATCCACCTCGGCCACCGGCGCCTTAGGGACAGGCACTGGGGCTTTAGGAACAGTCATGGGTTTTTGTACCGTCTTTCCCGAACCTGCCGCCATTTGGGCGTAGGTCAATTGGGATGTGACGGCTGGTGTTTGGAAGCGACCCGAGGGACGCTTCTCCTCGACCTTCTGCTTACGGGCCAGGTTTTCTTTCTTGACATCCTGGAACTTAGGACATCCCCGATAGTTTGCAGGGTGCCCTCGGTTCCTACACAAGACACACTCGAGCTGCTCTCTATCCGCCACCTTGTCTTTCCCAAGGTCGCATTCCTCGTTCTTGCGGTTCTTTGCACACTTAACGCATCGAGGCTGCATTTCGCAGTTCGACGCGGCGTGCCCGAACCTTTGGCAGCGGATACATTGCAAAATGTTTCCGCTCCTCTATAATGTTTCCCATGTGACAGTCTGGGACGCTAAGGTGGTGATATTTCGTATAGTTTTGCACCTAGATATTTGGCTTCGTTTGCGCCGAAGGCACGAAGATTGAAGGCGAACCTCTGGGGAAAGCAATTAGATCTACGGAGGTATACCCTACCGAAACCCATCCGACCCTCTCATCTGCAGCCCCCGCACTTCTTGGCGGCGCGCAGCGCAGAAAGCGTCGGCGGCTAGTAAAGGCTGCTGCAGGAGGCACAAGCATGCCAGCACTATCGGCATGCGCCTCAAACACTCCTGCTCTTATTGGTGACGGTCAAATCCCCAATAAGAGCATGCCAGATTCCAAAACTGACTGGAGGTGCCCCAATGAACCCTGAATCCATTTCCCGTATGCTGGAAAGTGTTTATTCGAATATTAACTTCGATTTCAACCGCAGCACTACATGCCTGAAACTCCGTCTCCTCAATAGCCTTCCCTTCTCCCAATCATAGTTTCAAAGGATCGCGCCCACCCTCCACCCTTTTATATTTTTTTTTTCTATTTTTCTATTCCTTTTTTCGTATTTTTTTTTTCTATTTTTCTATTTTTCTATCCCTTTCATTCCATTTTTCTATTCCTTTTTTTCTATTTTTTTTCCATTTTTCTATTCCTTTTTTTCTTTTTTTTCCATTTTTCTTTTCCTTTTTTTCTATTTTTCTATTCCTTTCTCCACCTCACCAACCCCAAACACCATGTCCACACCACTACACTACAGCAACTGAGCACCTCAGTCTGAATACTCATATTTATAGAATAACAAACAAAAAAAGTTGAATTTATTTTGCAGTTTCTTGGCAAGTGTTTTTTTTATAGTGTTTTTGGCAAAGTTTTTTTTTTCAAATGTTTGATCACATGGGGTTGTTGAACAAGACTCTCTTGGCCCTGTGTTGTTGACGTAAGCGCTGACATAGACATCTAGGCTTATAGGCTTATTGATAGGCGTATTTTGTGTCCTTCTTTCTCTTCAAGCCCATTTGTTAATGCTTTGCTGAACGTTACTTTTAAGCTGAATTTTAGCATCAGAGCCGTAGATAGCATGTCCGAAAACAGGTTCTTAGGTGCGACTGGCCTAATTAAATTACTAAATTCAGATGTTTTTTTTTGCAGTTTTCTCCGGAGTTAATCTCTTTCTCTGTTCTCTTGGCTTTGAACCCACTGCGTTGATATCTTCTTATTTGAAAAACCGTTAGATTTAGATTTAGATTAAGGTGGGGAGAAGGACAATGTCACCTAATCACTGCGGCTTCTGATAGGCCTATTGTGATGTCCCCTCAAAAATCCTAGAAAGTTTAAGGAGTTGTTTAGTTCTTGGTTTGTAGGAACATCTTGGCTTGTCTGCTACCTTACGTTTGTGTCCAGTAATGGTTGGCCGTGTTCCTCAACCATTCCTTTATGTAGCATTTTATGGTGCTGATATGTATGCCGCAGAATGGTCTTGGCATCATGAATGGTGATGCAGAGCCTTTTCTTGCTAATAGGTCTGCTTTTTCGTTTCCTCTATGGCCACTGTGTCCTGGTATCCACAAGAGGTGAACTCTAGTTGTAAGCAGTCCTATACCAATTTAGAGGTGACTTCGTAGCTTTTGAGGGCTTAAGGTGCAGCCCTGCTGTCAGAGAGAGTATAAATGTTTTTATTGGTTACAGCTCTGTTTATATTTTCTCTGAGGCATAGTTCAGTTGCGAATATCTCTGCTTGAAATACGGAGTTGTATCTGTCTATGCTGTGATAGATGTGTGTTCCAGTGTTGGCTCCGTATACTCCAGCCCCAACACCTTCGTTCGTTTTAGATCCATCTGTGTACCATACATAGGATTGACGATCGAAGGAAGGTCTATTTTGCTCCCAGGTGTGTCAAGAGGGAATTGAGACCTTAAAATTTTGGCTGAAGTTATACCTTGGAAGACAATTGTCTATATGGGGTATTTTTAGGATTTCATGCCTGTTTAGTTCATTAAGAATGTCAGGATGAAAGAGCCTGGAATTAGAATCATCCTCCGCGATAAGTTTATGAGCGAATATTATTGGTTCTTTTTTAAGTTGGAGGTGTACGGGTGGTAGGTCCGTGATGACTTCTAGCGCTGCTGTGGGGGTTTTTCTCATAGCTCCTATTATACAGATACAAGCTAGTCTCTGTAGTTTGTTGAGCTTGGCTTGTACTGATGTCTGTTTTGTTTTGTGCAAACAGACGGGCGCAGCGTATGTGAGAATTGGTCTGGTGATGGCTGTGTATAGTCAGCGAGATATCTTAGGATTAACGGCCCAAGTTTTTCCAGTGAGATATTTGCGGGTCCATAGAGAGATGCTGGCTTTCTCAATGGTCTTTGTGATGTGAGAGTTCCAAGTGAGCTTTTCGTCTAGTTTTGCACCTAGATATTTGACTTCGTTTGAGCCGAAGGCAGATTCCGCTATGTGTTTTACGTGAACACCTGCCTTGTCGGCTTAATTTCACGGTGGGCCATCCCACATGGGGTTGAAACGTCAACCAACGTCCTTCAGGTGACTTCTATTAACCGGGATTAAGTCACCGTCCGTACCAGTTCGAAGCCATGTGCAGGGGACATGAACTTCCCCCTTGGCGAGGAGCGAGGCCTATCTAAATCTCTTCCGATGTAAGGGTCACGGCAACCTGTTGCAAGCAACAAATTTCCCGCGATTTGGGACAACCACAACCCCCACGATACTCCCACAAGGGGGCCTACCTCAAGACAGGCCGGGACTGTCATTCATATATCTGACATTAGTGTCCCGGGGGCTCCTGTCTCCCGTGGTACCAGAATTAAGCTTCCGGTCGAGCCTCGCAACCGTAAAGGTTGCTCCAGTTGGGGTGCCCTACACTGGTAGCCATTTATTTAGAGGGGGAAGGAAGAAGGAGAAGGGGGGAGGAGAAGGAAAAGAAAGGAATGAGGAAGGGAGGAAGGAATGAAAAGGGAATTAAAACTGGTGAGAGTTGAAAAGTGGGCAGGAGGCGAAATCAATCTCTCCTAGCCCGCCGCCTAGCGAACACCGAATTCGCGTATGACCACATCCTATCGATGTGTGACGGCGCAGTAAAGACACCGCACAAATCACACACCTCGCCCTCATACCTAACACCCATAGCTTCTAGGTCCCTAAGAACGGAATATAATGGGCACACGCACAGACCATGCACCCAATCCTCGAAAGAAGAACCACACCTACAACCGGCCTCCTGACTGAGACACATCCTATGCAGAAACGCATTCATGGACCCATGTCCCGTCAGGAGGAAACCGAAACTGAGGCCAAAACTCAGTTCCGGATTTCTACTCATGAAAGAGACGTCTCCCAGGAAGCGATATGTGACCCTACCCGTTGGGGCGTCGTTCCATCTGGTCTGCCACTCAGATAGAACGCAGCCACCAAGCAGAGTCTTACGTTCCCCGGCAGATAGTCCCTCCATCGACCTATCAAATAACCAGTCGCTATTGGTTAACCGCCAACCCGTTTTTACCTTAAAGGCAATACCTCTTTTGATGATCTCGAGATCAAGAGGAGGGACTCCCAGAAGGACCTGCAATGCGGCAGTGGAAACTGTCCGGCACACAGGCAGACAGGCCAGAAGTGCCTTCCTCTGGCATTGCAGTACGTGGTTCCGACCCGATACCGAAGCGACTGATTCGTACCAAACCGATGCTCCAAAGGTTGTGCAAGCAACCAGGAGACCGGTATATATGGTACGAACAGCTCGCCTACTCAGGCCCCAGTTCGTCCTTATAACACGCCTAATCTGTTCAACCACGCCGCACATACGGTCACCCATATTCACAAGATGAGGCATGAACCTCATCCTTTCACCCACTGTGATACCAAGGTATTTGACTTCCGTCACATACCTGATACTCACCCCATTCATTCTTACCGTCGGATGTCGACTGCCCGCTAAGTTGCCCTAAAGCAACATTTGGACAAACTTATCCTCGGCCACACTCACTCCAACGCTTATGCCCCAATCATGAACGATCGGGAGGACCCGCTCAGCCTTCCTTTCGAGCTCGGCTCTAGATTGAGCTTCAAGAAGGATAAGCAGGTCATCTGCATACGCACAACACTTAGAGTGTGTACTCAGCGTTTCTAGCAGCAGATCCATCATGAGGTTCCATATAAATGGACCGCAGATGGATCCCTGCGGACACCCACGCTCAACATTCACAACAACATTCTCATACACGCCAGAAACAAAGGCTTTCCTACCGGAGAAATAGCTCTTCCAGAGACTAATTTCCCGGCAGCCCAGTTCCTGTAGCCTAGCTAGCACCCTATCCCAACTCAAGTAATCAAAGGCGCCTTTAAAATCGATAAAGACGCCCAAGATGTACTTGGACCTATTGTTAGCGTCGTTAACATGGGACTTAACGAAATCCCATGCGTCTTCGACACTCCTACCCTTCCGGAAACCGAATTGAATGGGGGAATCAGTCACAATGTTCTGGAGTCTTTCCACCATAGTCCTTTCCAATACTTTTCCAAGTACCGGAAGCAGACTGATTCCACGATAGGACCGCGGATTGCTCCTTGGTTTCTCGGGGGACTTCAGAAGAACAATGACCTTAGCCTCCTTCCAGCTCAACGGAAAATAGCCCTCGCCAACGCATCCCCCATACAGGGACACCAGGTATTCGGGGCACACCTTCCAGATGGTCTTAACCATCTCTCCGGTGATTCCGTCACGCCCAGGTGATCTCCTGGATCGGAGAAGCGAGACCGCGGTGCTTATCTCGTCCGGATTAACCCGCGGTGGCGTTGGCTGTTCCTCCGCCGAGGAGACCTCGACACCGTCTGACCTAGGAAAGAATTCCGCTAACAGAACCCTAACACTATCTGCCCAACCGCAAACTAAGGAGCTGCCATTGTGTATACAGTCTATGCTGGAATTCCTATTGGAACTCCTACATATCCTGTACACCTAGCCCCAAGGATCGTCCCTATGCCTGTGAACAAACCTTTTCCACTCATTCTCCTTTGTCACAACAATCATACGTTTGTACTCAGCCAGGCACCGCCTATAGGCCATACCCAGCTGAGACAAGTTGTCAGCATTGGACACTCGGCCGCTCTGATATATTTTCCTTAGACTCCGAAGTGCCCTTCGCTTTGCATTCAGCTCATGTGTCCACCATTTCACTCCTTTTCGATTCGTCTTTCGACTCCTCTCAAAGAGCTCATCGTTGACACTCCACACGCATTCAGTGAGGTGCGCAGCCTTCTGATCAGAACCAAGGCACTCATACTCCTGAAGCGACACGGATGTGATCGCCGCATTTATATGAGCGCCGTATAAGTTCCAATCAGAACCCCGCGTGCACCATCTCTTCACATTCAGACTCGGGGTGGGGCTTCGCTCCCCGTCAATTACCACTTGGATAAGACTATGGTCGCTAACTCCAGCCCTGACCTTCCAATTCGACCTAAACGCCCTAACTGCCGCTTCATTAGCAAGAGTGACGTCGATGTCACTCCTGCCACCTTCAACCTCGAAGGTGAATACATCACTCGGTTCGTTCAGGATGAAGACGCCATTGGCCGTCACCCAGTCGCTTAGCTGCTCCCCCCGCTGTCTGCTGCGATGCTCGGACGTGAGTCCGGACATCTTGCTAAGCCACGCGGAGGAAACAGCATTCGCGTCGATACCAAGGAACAGGGGGCTATTGCCGGCAAGCAACAGCACCCCGCTCATGTATTCAATGAAGGGCTCTAGGTCCTGGCTAAACTTACAGTAGACGCTGGCAAAGAAAATCTTGCCAAACGTCCCTTCAACACACACACAGACTCCACAGTTGCTGGAGTCAACCACCATACATTCAACATTCACATCATTCACAACAACTGCAGCGTTGCATATTTTATCCAGGAACCCCCGCATGCCAGCGGGCAACCCCCTAATATGCCCACGGGTGGTGTATGGCTCCTGGACCAGAGCAACGCTGCACCCTAAGCTTCTAATTTGTACGCCTAAATCGACCGTGACAGAATAAGCGCCCTGACAGTTCTGCTGCAAGAACTTCATACTAAGGCGAAAACAACCTAATGCCTGGCCGAAGCCCTGGCAACTGCCGCGGCGTACACCGGACAGTCCATGCCTAGCATGTAGTGTCCAGCCGGGGCACCCCTGAAGTCGCAGTCGCGACAGTGGATTGCATTCGTGCAATCCCTTTTCGGGTGGCCAGTGTTATATTAATAGTTACCTTACTTGTCAAACAGAATGTAATAATTTCTACATATTAAGAAATATGTATGCTCTCTTTTTATGATATTCTCTTTTAGGTAATTAAGTTTAATGTAAGGCTCTTTGTAATGACTTTGAAATAAAGCAGTCTTGAACACAATGTCGAACATGTAACATGGTGTCAGGTGTGAGCAGCGTAGAAAAGAAGTAAAGACAATTGAAAACGTGAGAGTGAAATAGTAAAGTCAAGACGAAATATGGAGAATTTTAAAGTGCCCAAAGAACTTAATTTTCAAGCCCCAAATCTACATGAAGAGTGGACATTTTGGGAGCAAAAACTCACATTATATACGGTGGCGATTGGGTTAACAGAAGGAGGAAATGATGCCAGGAAAATTGCAATCCTTCTAAATAGCATTGGAGACGACGGCATTAAACTCTTTAACACGTTTAAAATGAATAGTGATGTGAAATTTTGTGAAGTGGTAGATAAGTTCAGAAACCATTTTGCTCCAAAAAAGAATTTAATATACAACCGTTACAAATTCCTGTCCAATAGACAAGAACCACACCAAAGCTTTGACAATTTTTTAACGGAGTTGAAAGTGTTAGTAGCGTCATGCGAATACACCAATGAAATGGAAATGTTAAGAGACGTTTTCATCATTGGCATAGTAGATGAAGTGCTCAAAGAGAAACTGCTAACTCAGGAGAGCCTTACACTCACAAAGTTAGAAGAAATTGTAAAGGCCTATGAAGCAAGTAAAAAACAAATAACAGATATGACAGTCAATAGTCAAAACCACAACGAAGTATTAGTGCTACAAAAGAAAAAACAGAGCCGAAGAGAACAACAGATATCAGACCACAAGTTCATCAGCAGGAGAAATTCATCGCCGCAACCAAATCGTCATAGCAGCAACAACGCTAAAGCAACATTCTCATCAAACCGAACGTGTCCTAAGTGTGGGTACCTACACCAACGCACAGGTTGCCCAGCAGCGGGAAAGCTTTGCAACAAATGCGGTAAGCTGAATCATTTTGCCAGCACGTGTCGATCAAACAAGCAGGTGAGAATTTTGCAAACAGATTCATCAGTCAACAATCGCAGTGACAGTTCATCGAATGAAGATCTTCATGAGTATTTTTTAGATGCGATAATAATAAATAAAGTAGGTTTTAAAGATTACTCAAATCGCATTTGGATAGAACAATTTTTAATGTCAAACAAAATATTGCAATGTCAATTAGATACAGGTGCACAAGTAAATTTAATCTCATATAATACTTTTAAAAAATTAGGTATATGCGACCAGAAAATCAAAACGTGTAAAGTAAAGTTAAATTCTTTTGGTGGAGGCGATATTCCCGTAATTGGAAAATGTAATGTAGAGCTTAAATGTTTGAAGTCGAACAAAAAACATACTTTGGAATTCGTAATAACAAATTTGAAAGCAAACACAATTATTGGTTTAAATGATTGTATTCGCCTTGGTTTTATTAAGTGTGACCTTAGTAATTGTGCCATTAATAATTTTGTCAAAAATAAAGAGGTTTTGAATGTCGCCAAGCAGTCGGCAGGTTACTCAGGTGTGTTTGATAAATATAAAAATGTCTTTGAAGGATTAGGCTGTGTTAAAGCGAAATGCAAATTAGATCTGCTAGAAACAGTTACGCCAAGTATTGATCCATCCCGCAGAATTCCCTTTAAACTACATAATGCACTGAAATATGAATTAAATAAAATGGAATCATCAGGTGTTATAGAGAAAACAGTAGGCGCGACAGATTGGGTGAGTTCTTTAGTGCTAGTAGAGAAGAAAAACAAAACCCTTCGTGTTTGTTTAGATCCTCGAAAGCTAAATCAGGCTATTAAGCGTTCGCACTATCCATTTCCAACCCTTGAATCTATAAGGCATAAGTTAAAGGGTTCCACTGTGTTTTCAGTGTTAGATGCCAATAAGGGTTTCTGGATGATTCCGTTGGATGAAAAAAGTAGTCGATTGTGTACATTTAATACCCCATTCGGTAGATATTCTTTCAAAAGGCTCCCCTTTGGTATAAAGGCAGCTCCAGAAATATTCCATCGAATCATGGTCGATATTTTTAGTGACCTTAATGTGTCTATTTACTTAGATGATATTTTAATTTGTGGAAAAAATAAAAAAGAACATGATGAAATTCTTTATGCCGTGTTAGATAGAGCTCAAGCATCAGGAGTAAAATTTAATAAAGAAAAAAGTTAGTTAGGTGTGTCGGAAGTTAAATACTTTGGTCACATATTTAATGAAAATGGAATAAGTCCGGATCATAGCAAAATTAAGGCAATTATCGACATGCCAGCTCCCAAGAATAAAAAGGATGTCCAAAGATTTTTAGGCATGCTCACATATCTAAATCCATTCATTTCAAATTTGTCCGACAAATCACAGGTATTAAGAGACTTGTTAAAAAAAGACGTGATGTGGAACTGGAATGAGAACCATGTAAAATGTTTCAATAACTTGAAAGGAGCAATAGCGTCTCCGCCTATTTTAGCCTATTTTGACCCAAACATGCCAATTGTTTTATCGGTAGATGCATCTCAATTTGCAGTGGGTGCAGTGTTGCAACAAAATAAAAAGCCAATAGCCTTTGCGTCCAAAACATTTACAGAATGTCAAAGAAGGTATGCGCAGATAGAGAAAGAGTTGTATGCCATTGTGTTTGGTTGTCAGAAGTTTTACCAATATGTTTATGGGCAAACAATTTCTGTAGAGACCGATCATAAGCCTCTAATAAGCCTTTTTAAAAAACCATTGGTAAATGTTCCACCACGTCTTCAAAGAATGATGCTTTCTATACAAATACATGATTTACATGTTACTTATAAACCAGGTAGATTTATGTGGATAGCAGACACACTTTCACGAGCCCCACTCCCTGAAACAGAAATTTTGAATAGTGAAAAGGAAATAAATGTTCATGTTGGAAGCATATCCACGATACTTTCAATATCAGAAAGAAGACTGAGGGAAATACAAGAATGCACTAAGAATGACAAGACTCTGCAACTTCTTAAAAAATACATACATGATGGTTGGCCCGAACATAAGCGGCTCATTGATAGGTCTTTGTTACCATTTTGGCATGTACGACATGAAGTGTATTTTCAAGATTTATTGTGCTTTAAGGGCACAAATGTCGTTGTGCCTCAAAGTCTGAGACAGAAAATGTTGTCACTAGTACACGAAGGACACGTAGGGATAGAACATATGAAACGGCGTGCCAGATCCTGCATATATTGGCCGGGAATCAGTTATGACATAGCCAACTTTTCAGATCTATGTAATATTTGTCAAAAGTATAGGAATAACAATCCCAAAGAACCACTTTATCCACATGAGATTCCGAAATTGCCTTGGCATACCATTGGTATGGATATCTTTCAGATTGAAGATAATTATTTCCTTTTACTTGTTGATTATTATTCCAAATATATTGATTATTGCAAATTGAAATCTTGTGTAAGTTCAGTTATAATTCAGAAGTTGAAAGACATATTCTCCAAGTTTGGCATTCCAAATGTAATTATATCTGATAATGGACCTTCTTTCGTGTCATCTGAGATGCAGTCATTTTTTAAAGAATGGGATATTAGTCATAAAACAAGTAGTCCTCACTTTCCACAAGCGAACGGAATGGCAGAAAGGTCAATTCAAACGGTAAAGAAAATGATTAAAAAGTGTAGGCAATCAAATACTGACCCATATATTGCATTACTTAACTTGCGTAACACGCCTAATTTCTTTGGTTTAGCACCAGCTCAGTTACTTATGGGTAGAACCTTAAGATCTAAAATACCTCGACATATAGACCAATTAAAACCAGCGCCTGTAAATTGCGACAGATACAGAACAATGTTAAAAAATAAACAAGATCAAGTCAAGAAACGTTACGATAGGGATGCAAAACTTTTACCTGCTCTGAAAGTAGGAGATAAAGTTCTGTTCAAAATAAATCCAAATGGGGACTCATGGTCCAATGGCACAATTATTGAGGTCTGTAAGGAACCTAGGTCGTACATAGTTCGTTTTACAAACGGACGTCAATTTAGAAGAAATAGACGACAGCTAATTAAGGTCTGGAAAATTAAAAATATCTGGCGCATAGGTTATTTATGTTTGTTAAATAAAAGCTAACTAATCATAGAATGAAATTTGTTAACTTCATAAAAAGGGGCATGTTATATTAATAGTTACCTTACTTGTCAAACAGAATGTAATAATTTCTACATATTAAGAAATATGTATGCTCTCTTTTTATGATATTCTCTTTTAGGTAATTAAGTTTAATGTAAGGCTTTTTGTAATGACTTTGAAATAAAGCAGTCTTGAACACAATGTCGAACATGTAACAGCCAGATTGACCACAGCGCCAGCAGACTTCCTTCGTCTGCCTACACCTTGACGCATGATGGTCCAATCCCAGGCAGCGGCTACACCACTGCACCGGGGACTTTTCCTTGACAGGAAACGAAAAGTGCTTGTAAAAAATTCAAACTGCTTTGTTTCTTGAATTGAATGGACTGATGCCACGAACATTTTATTCTTTTACTTTATACAAAAAAAAATGACCGCCTCAGCACAACAAATAACAAATATTGCTAACCGAAAAACGTTTACCTAAGCATTGTAGCAATAAGTGTGTTGGTGTCATCGACGAAGGCAAACAACAGCAAAAATAACAAACTACGAGTAAGCAATAAAATAATCAATACAAAATAAATGTGTATTTTGTTGATGTAATCAACATTTACCCTCCTCCGACGTTGTTGCCCAATTGATTTCAAAATTACTACTCCGAATGTGGTTTTGATCTTCCAGTTCGATGTTGGTAGAGTTTTTAGTTGGACACTTGCCGTACTTAAGGACCACAGCCAATAGGCAAATGATAACAGTGGCCGCTGCAAACATTGAACAAAGCCCAATTGTCCAATACCGATGCTCTTTGATGGTCTTCCAGTTGTGGTCGTGTAGTCGGTTGAGTGCCTCGACTGCTTCTTGATAATTGAAATTGGAAATTTCAGTCACATCTTTGTTAATTGGGATGAGGGTCTCATTTGTAAAATAAACCGGAATTTGAGGTGATACGGATGTGTTTATAGTAGTAATTGATTTGCTAAAATGCATCATTATTCTCCTTTCCTTGATTAATTTCGCTTCCAATCGTATGAATTTGGATTGGATGACGCAGTCCGGAGTGATGGAAATAATTCCCGTGTTATTAACAAACACTTCTTCTCGAGTAGGTCCACAGTTTACAAAAACAGTAGTTGCTTCGGGTGTAATGAACATCCAGGTATTGCGTGTCCACAATTCTTTCCATACAGTGTGTGTTATTCTTAGCGTCCTAGATGAACATTGCTTGAAAGCTAGTTTCTTATACAGTTGCTGGACAATACAATCCTCACTCTGCTCAATACTGTGAAATATTGATGGCCGGAGGATGTATGTTGTTTCATTGAGAGTTGATGCCTTGCTTATATCTTCCAGTGGTATTTCGAAATACCTCTGTAGATTATAGTTGACTCCAAGCACCGACTGCTGTAATTGTACTTCTCGAAATATCTGCTCCCCGATCCTTTCAGGAACAGTGTTAGGTTTAATCAGGTCATATTCATAGGAATCACTGATCATGAAGTATCCAGTTATTAAAATCTCTGTTGAAGTCGAGGACATCTCTAGTTTGTCCATTGGATCTGATAATACCTCCATCTCTGGGCCAAGTCTCTCCGCGCACTTCTTAATGATTTCCTCCATGCTCTTGTGTGATAAGAACTCGAACAAATGACTACGTTTAAGATATGCATTTAGCAACTTATTGTATTTCGTTTCTATTTCTCGCATGTAGCTAAGTGCAATTAGATATGCGTTCATCACATGTATATTTATTTTATTCTCGTCAACAATGCTGTACCAAGATTCCATCTTGTTAATCTCCTCTAGACCGGCATTCAGCTTTTTTGTAAAGCTGTTGATTTTACTGTTGATTCTAGCTTCCGTCTCGTTCACACTGGATATTGTAGACAACATGATTTTACTGTTTGTTTTGCTATTTTTTATCAGGGCCTTCTGGTTGTTATCTAGGTCCTCGATATCATGGTATACTTCATCGTTTTCTCCGAATATTGAGGTGAGAATGGTTCCTAGTAGTCCTCGTTTTTGCCTTCGCAAAGGTGTTACTTGGAGTCTATTAAAAATTGAAAGTACGTTCTTCCATTCTTCTTCCATGTGATGAATCAATTCATCGCATTGACTTTCCTTTGTTAATGATTTTGCCTTGTTGCACAACTCAGCCATTTGATCTCTCGTCTAGTTCATATTAACTTGATCCCGTAAGATGTCTGTGATTGGAAATCGAACGCTTGTACGTAGCTCTCCTCGTTGAATTTTGGCTGTTCCAATTTGTTCCACAAATAATCCAGTCTCTGGATGTGTTATTGTATAATTTGTAGACCCCGGCATGACGGATGCGAATAACGACAGAATTACAAGAGCAGTCGAGAAGCTTGATGTTTGGGTTTTATCGCTCAGCTTCCTCTTTGGCCTGCTGGATGAATGATTCGAGGAATGTAATATGTTACTATCAGACTTCATGTTATTTTCTTCGTTTGGCAGTAAACACACCTTGGCTATTGGCCGCTTGAATGTTCCCTTCTCTGTTTTTAATGTTACTACTCTGACAAGCCCATCAATTCCGCTGTGCACTTCAATTATTCTGCCTAGAGGCCATTTCGTTGGTGTCAGAAGCTCATTTTTCAACAGCACCATTTGCCCAGGCTCCAAATTCCTTGCGGGTTGCTTCCACTTGTATCGCTGTTGCATCTTGTTTATGTATTCCTCGTACCAACGTTTGCAAACATCTTGCTTAAGTTTTTGAATCAACTTCCACCTTTTTAAACTATTCTCTGCCATGTCCAGAATGACTTCATGATGTGGTGCTATCAGTGGTGATCCAATAATTAAGTGACCCGGTGTTAACGCATCTAGATCTTCAATGTTATCTGTTAGTGGACAGAGTGGTCTTGAGTTCAAGCATCCTTCTATTTGCACCAGAATGGTATTCATCTCTTCGTATGTTAATTTTTGCTCTCCTATGATGCGATTCAGGTGGTATTTAACTGATTTAACTCCTGCTTCCCAGAGTCCACCAAAATCTGGAGCTCCCGGTGGAATGAGATGCCACTCGATCGCATTTTCGGCTAGCGTGGATTGTAGTGCGTCAATAATATTTTTTGCCCCAATAAAATTTGTTCCATTATCGCTGTATAGATGGTTTATAGATCCTCTTCTGCTGATCATACGTCGCAATGCTGCCATAAACCCATCCGTAGTTAAATCTGAAGTGAGTTCGATATGCACTGCCTTTGTTGCCATGCAGACAAACAGCGCTATGTAGGCTTTGTGCGATTTAACACCTCGGGTTTGTGAGCATCGTATGTTGATTGGCCCAGCGTAATCTATCCCACAATGTGTAAATGTACGTGAAAACCTTACTTGAGCCTCCGGAAGTTGTCCCATAAGTTGATTTGATTCCTTAGCCTTGAATCGACAACACTTCATGCATTGATTTATTGTTGCCTTGACAGTGTTTGTTCCTCGGATTATCCAAAATTTTCTCCGAATGTGGTTCAGAGTTAGTTTTACTCCACCGTGAAGTGTATCGATATGGGTCTTGTTTATGATTAATTTTGTCAGCGGGTGTGATGATGACAGAATCATAGGGTGCTTCTGATCAACTGATAAGTGAGCATGTTTCAACCGACCTCCCACTCGCAGTATCCCACTGGCGTCGATGAACGGATTCAGTGATGATATCTTGCTGTTCGATTTGATTGCCTTATTTGCAATAAGGCTTTTTATGTCTTCAGAAAAACTTCGTTGAGCACCCTTAACAAGCGCTCTTTCTGCTTCCAGTAGTTCTTGTAAATCCCCTTGAATCGTGGGGCCTGTCATCATGATGCTATTTAGCGACTCCCCAGATGTTGTTTTTGCCGAGGCATCGAAAACCACCCTCAGTTTGGTAGTAGTGCTGTCATTTTTTATCACCGCATGGTGTGGAAGATAATACGTTTTTTCTGAGGAATCTTCTTCTACTTCCTCCATGTGTCCACGAGCAAGATATTCCTGCATGAAATTGCAATAGTCATGCCGAAGCTTCTCATTTCTTGCGAATCTCTGCTCTAACAAAAAGAATCGCTTTAACGCCATTTCGCGTGAATCACCTAAGACTGTGCGATCCCTTAGCAGTGGTAACTTGTGTCCCTTTTGTGTGTCAATAGGTAGTGAATTTCGCATTTCTCATCTTCTGCAGACCTGACCCTTGCGACGGGTATTTCTTCTAGCTCCCAAAATTTCTTTAATCCTTCATCTTCGCTGCACACACTGATACATGAAGTAAGGACTTTGGTTTGTGCTTGCGGTTTTGATGTCAAGTTGGTCACTACCGGTCCAGACAATATCCAGCCAAACCTTGTATTTTGTGCCATTGGAGGTGGACCTTTGATCAATCCATGGGTCAGCAAATGTGGTAAAATGTCTGATCCTATCAGCAATTCGATATCCTTTGGTTGTCCGTACCATGGATCCGCCAACTTCAAGCCTTGAATGTGTGGCCAATCGTTGGGTGAAAATTGTTGTAATGGCAATCTTAATGTGATAACAGGCATTACCAGAGCGTTCACCTCCATGTTGACTCCTTCATCATGAATTGATTGAATGGTAAGGCGGCATGCTGCGACCATGGCCTGACCATTGATTCCATTTATCCTTGACTCATACTTATCCAACGGTGCCCTTAACTGATGCGCTAACTTTTCTGTCACGAAGCATGATTGAGATCCTTGATCAATCAGAGCTCGTATCAGTTTCACTTGTCGTCCAACGCACACATTTACCATGGCTGTGGCTAGTAGTACCGTCCTGTTAGCTTGACATGCAGCGACGATTCGCGTTGGCGATGGTGATTCTTCACCTGATCCCTTGCTTGTTACTAAGACGACTGCCTTTTCACTTTGAGGGAAATGAAGAAGGGAATTATGCTGTTGTGCGCATATCTTGCAACCCTTCTTTGGCAAACATTCTTTAGCGGCATGTCCATCTCGCAAACAGTTGAAACACAGCCTTGACTTCTGGATCACTTCCCGTCGGGTTTTGGTTTGATACTTAAAAATCTCTTACAGTTGAACACCTGATGATTCTCGCCACAAACAGCGCATTTTGGCTGCGTAACTGTAGTCAAGTGGCTTTTTGTAGAGTTGGGTTTTACCGCTTGCGATTGGTGTTCTCTGCTGAATTCGCGACTGCCCTCCAATCCCCTGAATCTGCCCTCAATAAAGTCAAAAAATGTATTTAACTTTGGAATTTCTGTTGATGTTCCTTTTGATTGTTGGTACAGCCTTCTTGATTCATTGTCTAGTTTTGGATATAGGATTTGTATCACCAATGGATCCCAGGAACTGACATCCACTCCCAAGTTGCTGATTCCGTACAGGATTTCCCTTGATGTATCCATCATAGTCTTTAGATCCAGAGCATTTTCATTTCGAACTGGTTTCAAAGTAAGCAGTTTTTGAATAAAGTTGTTGACCAACGCTGCTGGATTTTGAAATTGTTTGGTTAGCAATTCTATTGCTGTTGCATAATTGCTTGCAGTAGGTGATAGATGGTTGACAATCCTTGCTGCTTCTCCAGTTAGATTACCCTTCAAATACTGCATTCGTTCGACATTGCTTAAGGTTCTGTTTTGGTGTATTAACCGATCGAACAGTTCCCAAAATTGTGTCCAGTCCTCATACTTTCCACTGAATGTTGGCATGGTTATGGGTGGAAGTTTAATTTCCCGATGCCTCTCAGGCTGTGTTACTACAGCTTCCCTCTGGTACTGTGTCTGTTCTATTTCTTTTATTTGAATATATGCATCTTGATACATCTGCTCCAACTCAAGAAATTCCTCGTCGTAATCGGCTTTGTCCATTGACACCATAATTTCCTCATTAACTGTTCGTACCGTTGTCCAGCATTCTTGTAATTGACTCAGCTTGAACTTGAGATAGACGGAATTCTGGCTGAAATCCAGACTGTCAATTAGGAGTAAAAATCTCCCTTTGGCGAGGTTCAACTTAGTGCACTGAATTGAGGATGTTACAATGAAATGTAAAATCCATACGTATGTATGTATATGTTCTGAGGAAATGTAAAACCCATGCATATTGTTTTCTCTTATCAGTCTCCGATCAGCCGTCAGCCAGATCAAACCTAAATAAAGGAAACAAAGCCAAAGCGAAGAGTTTTATTTGTGTTTTTGGTTCCGGTACTTTTTCCCCCGTGATGCACTGCATCGTCGTAACATTTGGTAGCAGAGCGTAGTTCCCTTTTTTCAGTGTTTCGGGGTTGTGATCTGGTCGTGTGTAGACTCGCGCCGCGAATTCAGCCTTGGAACCTCCAGGCTGGGTGTTTTCTCCTTTGTTTTAGTTTATTTGGAAGCAATAAGTGATTGCTACCTGTAATCCCTTTCCTCGTTACGGAGCTTTCAATTCGGTGCGCGTAGAAAACCTTTCTCTCGCGCAGAAAAGAGTTCCTTTTTTCGCCACAATCTATTTTTCTTGGAATTTAACAGTACCGCAATACCTTTCCCTAGCGCAGGAAAAGCTGTAGTTTGTTCTTTTCGTGATAAGCTGGTTTCCTCTTGTGTTTCTCTGTGTGGGGTTTCTCCTCCCGTATACTGTAGAAAACAAGTGTGCTTAACGGAACATACGGTTATTTCGCAGTGGCGTGTTCTTCGTTCGTAAAACGGTTATGATGGCGGACTTAGCCACACTCTTAGCGCGTCAGTCCCAAGATGGGCGATTAATTGCTAACTTTATTTCAAACACTTTAAAAATAGGACAGGGTCATCTGTCCCCTAGTGTGTGGGATACGAGGCGGGAGCTTTGGTGTTCGTATTGGGAGCGGTTTCGCCAAAACCATGTGCAACTCGCGTCGTTTCAAGACGATGAAACTTTTTTACGATCGGATTATCACTGTAATGACTATTTCTCGAAAGTAGAATGGGACTTCACTCAAGCATTAGTATATATAAAAAGTGAACTGAGTGCAAGCAATCAAGTCGGCTCGGTGCATAATTCGTCCGCGGTCGTGGAGAATATTGAGCATCCTCCCTTGCGCGAACCATATCGTGGGTTGCCTGTTATTAAGCTGCCGAAGTTCAACGGTGATATTTTCGAGTGGCCGACTTTTAGGGAGATGTTCACCTCTCTTGTTTATGATGATCCGAATATTCCCGCGATAAACAAGCTTCAATACCTGTTGGCGAGTTTGGAGGGCAACGCTGCTCAACGCGTTAAAAACACAAGTGTTACGGGCGCGAATCTCGAAGCAACGTGGGGTGCGTTACTGCGCCGATATAACAATCACCGTATTCTCTTTCAAGCTCAAGTAGAGCGGCTGATATCGCTTCCGTCGGTAAAGCATCGAAGTGCCGAAGAAATCCAACGACTTCTGGATACTGTCGAAGAAGCTCGCCGTATGTCCCCTAGTTTTGGAAGGTCAGTTGCTTCGTGGGACGACTGGTTCATAGCGATTTTAACTTCAAAATTAGACGCGAAATCCCGAGAAGCGTGGGAAACAACACGAAACAATTCCGCCGATTTTCCGTCATGGGATGAATTGTTAAACTTTTTGGAAGTGTTAGTGCGTACGCTGAAAAATGCGCAAGGACTAGAGGTGAAACCTAAAAAGCCAGACTCGGTCAGTCGGAATAAAATTGTGCGTGTCTCGTCCACAAATATGGCCTCCGATCAATCGCGCCGATCACGGGATCCATGCCCAATGTGTCAGGGTGGCCACAGTTTAGCCTTTTGTGGACAATTTAAGAGTCTATCGGTAGGTGAGCGAAAAGAATCTACGAAGCGCTATGGACTTTGCTTTAACTGTCTTCGACCGGGGCACGCGGCCTCATCGTGTCCAGCTTCCTCGTGCTTAGTTTGTGCCGGTAAACATAATACCTTACTTCATATCGATCAACCCCCCTCAAAACATCAAGAAACTTCAGAAATGAAGTCAATGACCCATACCTCGCGAAGTGGACGGGCAGTTCTCTTTATGACTGCGGTAGTCATTATTCGAGCCGCGAACGGAGGCTCGGTACGGGTTTGAGCACTCCTCGATGCCGCTTCGGAAGAATCTTATATTAGTGAATATGTAGCGCAAGCAGTGCGGTTGAGACGCCGTCCAGCTGCACTTAAAGTCAGTGGGGTTGGCGGAGGAGTGTCAGCAGTGTCCTCTGCAGAGTGTGAAATTACCGTTTTGTCTCTACAAGATAAATCATTTAACTTTAAAACTTCCGCCTATATCTTGAAACGAGTGACGGACTTAATACCGATGAGAAAGATATCTGTGCAATCCGGTTTATTGTTTACGAATTTAGTTCTTGCTGATCCGGAATTCGATCGTCCGGCAAGAATAGACTGCATTCTCGGTGCCGAAGTATACGCAGCTGCGCTACGTACTGGAATGAGAGTTGTTGGAGTGCCGGGTACACCGACGGCGATAGAAACCGTGTTCGGCTGGGTATTCGTTGGTGCGGTCTCGGATGTTGATTCGTCAGCGATGGCTCCTTTTCAAAGTGTTTCGTTTACTGCAACGCGGGTTGAAAATATTTCTGAAGAAATACGCCGGTTTTGGGAACTCGAAACCCTTCCACACAAAACTGAACTGTGTCCTGAGGACCAACAAGTAGTCGAGTTGTTCGAAAGGGAACATACCCGTAATGCGAATGGGCGGTTTGTTGTTCCGATGCCATTGAAGATACGTAATCCGCACTTTCCTAACTCGGTAGATATTGCAGTTAGCCGATTGCAGTCCGCGAAAAAACGTTTTCGACGTGACAATTCGTTAGCAAAATCGTATAAGGACTTTATAGATGAGTATGAGGCACTTGGTCATATGGAACAAGTGGGCGATAGTACTGTGGCTCAAAGTGCGCTATCTTATGTGATACCACATCACGCAGTGTTTAAGAAAGATGGCTCAAAAGCAATTCGGGTTGTTTTTAATGCATCACAATCAGCATCGAATGGATTATCTCTGAACGATGCATTGTTTGCTGGGCCTAAGCTCCAGCAAGATTTGTGGTTGGTGCTATTACGGTTTAGATTCTTTCGATTCGCCTTTACGGGAGATATCGTTAAAATGTTTCGGCAGATTCGGGTACGTGAATCAGATCTTCATCGGCAATTAATAGTATGGCGTTCGCAGCCATCTGAACCATTAATTTACTTTCACCTTCTTACCGTAACCTACGGAACTAAATTTGCTCCTTTCGCGGCAATTTGGGTTCTAAACAAAATAGCAGATTTAGAAAAGGACAAATTTCCAATAGGATCTAAATTATTAAAACAACACACTTACGTGGACGACATATTGGGCGGTGGGGATTCGATAGAGGACGCAAAGAGTGCTCAGAATGAATTAATTGCTATTCTTCAAAATAAAGGATGCAACTTGAGTAAGTGGGCAGCAAACGTGCATCGGCTTCTGGCAGTAGCTTCCATGGAATCCAATTCACACCGTGAATTAGGAACTTCGTCGTTGACTTCGACTCTTGGTCTCCACTGGTTTACCGACCGAGACTCGTTTAAATTCAAGGTCAACTGGGGACACGATCATCCATTAGCAACAAAAAGACATCTTTGGTCAGCAAGCCTTCGGCTATTTGATCCCTTAGGATTTCTTGCACCGCTTCTTCTACGAGTGAAAATCCTTATTCAAGATTGTTGGATATCTGGCGTAAACTGGGACGACCAACTGGAAGGCGCAATTCTAGAAAAATGGCAACTTATCCATCGAGACCTACAAGACATTGACTCTATTGAAATTCCACGCTGGGTACAAGTCACGCTCGAGCATGGTATCTCCATGGCTTCGCAGATGCCTCTGAACGAGCGTATGCAGCGGCAGCTTACGTTGTAACGCAAATGGAGAATGGTACTTGGAAAAGCACTCTGCTTGGCTCAAAATGCCGAGTAGCTCCAGTCAAATCTATTAGTCTTCCTCGATTAGAATTGCAAGGGGCTTTGTTACTCACCCAACTGATAAGCGCCGTATGCTCCCAAATTGAGCATCAGCCTTTGGAAGTCAGATGCTGGACTGATTCTAAAGTGGTGTTGGCTTGGCTTCGTGGACATCCGTCGAAATGGGTACCTTATGTCGCCAATAGAGTCTCGGAGATTATCAGGGTCTTACCAAACATGAGATGGAGACATGTGCGGTCAGTAGAAAATCCGGCCGATTGTGCGACAAGAGGGTTTTCAATAGCACAACTTACATCCTCGTCTCTGTGGTAGAATGGCCCCCCATGGCTCTCAAACCAACATGTGGCCTGATGAAGATATAAGTTTATCGGCAAAGATTCCTGAGCAGCGGAAGACCGTAACGTTGGCTACCGAACAGGAGACTCAGTGGTCCAAATGGCTCTCTAAGTTTGGATGCTTTGAGCGACCCGTCAGAATAATAGCCCGAATTATGGTGTGGCATCGACGCACGGTAAGTAAAAAAGATATCAAATCTAATACCCCTACAGTAGATGACTTACGGCGTGCGGAGCGTGCCCTATATCGCTTTTCTCAAAGTGAATTCTTTCTACCGGAAATTGACGCGCTGCGTCAAGGCAAGCCAATAAGTCTTAAAAGCCAATTACGACGTCATGCTCCATTTCTCGATGAGTACGGGATCTTAAGGATGGGTGGACGACTGCAGAATTCCTTTTTGACATATGAAGAGAGACACCCCTTGATCCTCTCGAGAAATTCCTGGCTTTCAACCCTATTGGTACGTCGTGCACACAAGCTGACTCTTCATGGATCGATGTCACTAACGTGGAGTTATTTGGTGCGCACAGTTTGGATTCTGCGAGGGCGCATCCTCGTACGATCAGTGGTTCTAGCATGTGTACGCTGTGCCCGTTTCTCTTCTCGACCAGCCGTTCAACAGATGTCTAGTTTACCTACTTCCCGTGTAACTTTTGAACGCCCTTTTGTGGATGTTGGTGTTGATTATGCAGGACCTTTTCGAATACGACTAGCTCCTGGCCGGGGCACTCGCACTGGGGAAGGCTACGTATCTGTATTCGTGTGCATGGCTTCGAAAGCAGTTCATTTAGAGGTAGTCACAGCCCTTACAGCCGATGCTTTCTTGGCGGCCCTCACTCGATTTTGTGCTCGCCGTGATACATGTCGCAGGCTATACAGTGATAACGCTACAAATTTTAGAGGTGCGGATGCAAGGTTACGTAGAATGTTCTCCAGAGGATCAGAGTTTCAGCAAATAGTTGGGGAACAGTTGCTGGTACGTCGCATTGATTGGCGTTTCTCTCCTCCTTCTGCGCCGCATCATGGAGGTTTGTGGGAGGCGGCGGTAAAAGCATCATCTTCGCAGGGTTGTTGGTGATACTCTCCTGCTGTATGAAGAATTTGCTACGGTATGCGCAAGCATTGAACAATGTTTGAACACCAGACCCCTAGGAGAAATTAGCAGCGATCCGGACGACTTGAGCGCACTTACCCCAGGTCATCTAATTACCGGTGGCGGACTCCATGTGATTTCAGATTTTGACCTTGAATTCGGCAAAACCGTTCGATCCCCAAGGACTCGCTGGGAGTTGGTCCAACAACTGCGTAATCATTTCTGGCAACGATGGAGTTCCGAATATCTAAATCAGATGCAGCAGCGTTCAAGGTGGTTCTTTGCTATACCGAATATACCAGTTGGATCACTAGTATTAGTCATCGATGAGCGTCTACCACCAGGTCGTTGGCCTCTTGGTAGGATTGAAAAAGTTCATCCAGGCGCGGATGGGAAAGTGCGTGTGGTAACAGTTCGAACAGCCAGAGGCAAGTATACTCGACCAATAACTAAGATCGCGTTACTTCCGGACCAGAAGTCAATCAACCCAGGCCCGAATGAAACAACAGAACATACCACGAATACATGAACCACAAAATGATGGCGTCATGGCGGGCGGGGGCAGTTGCTGATCAGACCTTCTACCCAACCTATACTTTTTCTAATCTTGAATTGATTTTTTCCTTTTCTTAATTTTTGAATTGATATTTATTTGAACTGTATAGAATTTAGTTTATTCTTATGTTTTAAAACCACCCTTGAATTATAACTCTCAATCGTAATAACTTATTGTATGTCGTTTTTAACTATATGGTAAATAACGAGGCGGGCGGTATGTTACAATGAAATGTAAAATCCATACATATGTATGTATATGTTCTGAGGAAATGTAAAACCCATGCATATTGTTTTCTCTTATCAGTCTCCGATCAGCCGTCAGCCAGATCAAACCTAAATAAAGGAAACCAAGCCAAAGCGAAGAGTTTTATTTGTGTTTTTGGTTCCGGTACTTTTTCCCCCGTGATGCACTGCATCGTCGTAACAGAGGACTTCGTCTTTCCAATTGAATCTTCCGTTCTATCTGATGATGTGCTCCTTGGTGGCTGAACTGCTGTAGATGGATTTGAACTGGCTGGTAATTCTGGAATATCGGCTCGCCTGTTCGTTGACCACTGAGCCAGTTTTGACTTCAAGGCACCTTTAATGTCATGATACCTTGATTCGAACTGGCTAAAATACTTTTTGGCAAAGTATTCATGATGCGGGTTCGTCTTCCTTAAGTCTTCTAGGTACCCATTGTTTAGTTGGAAGTCAATCCAGTGCTGCTCCAGTTTCTCGAGCCGTGTCTTGAAATACTCCACAGAGTACCGTGATTCTCCATCCTTTTTGAAGTTTGTCCACAATCGATGAACTTCTTCCGTGATTCTCGTCTGATTTAGTGCGATTTCTTCGATGTCGCTCATGTTTACTGCGTAATGGAGTACGAGCTATCTTCTATTTCCACTGTTTGAATATATTGATCTAGTACCACTTTTAACTAATCACTTTCCACTATTCCGGCTAATCCGGCTCGAAGGACCATGTAAAAAATTCAAACTGCTTTGTTTCTTGAATTGAATGGACTGATGCCACGAACATTTTATTCTTTTACTTTATACAAAAAAAATGACCGCCTCAGCACAACAAATAACAAATATTGCTAACCGAAAAACGTCTACCTAAGCATTGTAGCAATAAGTGTGTTGGTGTCATCGACGAAGGCAAACAACAGCAAAAATAACAAACTACGAGTAAGCAATAAAATAATCAATACAAAATAAATGTGTATTTTGTTGATGTAATCAACAGTGCTTAATATAGCACCTTCCGTGTTTGAGCAGCAGCTCAGCAACACTTTCGGAGCATTCGAGGACGACGTTGATTCGTCCTTCGCCCACCTTCCATGGGTTCGGTAGCCGAACCTCATTGTCAAGCTCAAGGCCAGGGGCCTTGTTCAAGTTGAGCTTCTTCAGCTCAACCATAAAGTCATCAGGGGAGATTAACTTCTCAACCCTTTGGATGAGGACCCTTTGTTTTGCGGATTCAGCCGTCAGGCCGACCTCCCCAAGTTTTACATGCCCAGCAAGGGCATCTCTTTCGGCAGCCGAGGGCATGCGGATGAGCACGCTTCCCTTCTTGCCAGGTCGTAGAGTGTGCACCCTGACCCCTATGGCAGGGACGAGCTCCTCAACGACCCTCTTCTCGATCTCCTTAGTGGTCTCGTGCTTCTTACCGCGCAAGTTATGGAATAAAAACACAACCGTAGTGTTTTGGTTCGGTCTTAAGACTGTCTTTATTTTATTATTATTTGACAATGAAATTTCTTATGACCTAATTAAAAATACTTAGTAGCTAGCTCAGCACAAAAGGTTCATTACTTCGATTACGAAATTTGTACGACGGAAATTACGGCCGAAAGAGAATGAAAATATGCCAAAGCGCATCGAACTTAATTTTGTCGATCAAGCAAAAAACCTTTTGTGCGGAAGTAGCGAGCTCCGGGGTTCGGTCAATGCCTTTGAATGCATTGTAGGCATTGACGTTACACTTCCCCCCCTAGCTGTGAGATACTCCTGGATCTCACTATATACTTACATATTAGTTATTATTTTCTGTTTTTAAAAAAAAATTTATATTTTTTTTGTTCTTATATTCTATTTTATTCCATAGCTTTCTTTAATCTTATTGATAGAACAAATATGTATGTCGTTAGGAATGATTCCATTTTCCTTAATCTCATTAACACTAGTATTTAACTGTAATTTTAATCTAGTTTGCCTTTGGCGTATTATTTTTATTACTACAATAATGACAATCAATATAAGAATGGTTACACTTACGAAGCTATAATTTAAACTTTTGTGGAAATTTAATTCATCGATGGCTTTAATATTACTTTCTTGTTTCAGAACTATGTCGTCAAATGTCAGTATTTTTTCAATAGGGAGCGTTTGGTTTTTATTTGGAATAACAAAACTATCTTTATATTCGAATACAGTATTGGAAAATTGTATATTATTAAATGAGATTGTGCAATTGTTAAAGGAAAACAAATAATTTCCATTGAGTGCAAAATTTCTTTCGTCACAATTGCTTTGAAACCGTTTATTTTTCATGTTTTTTTAAAATTAATGTTGTGCTATCGATTTCTATTATTTGCTCTAAAGCATTTGTATTAAGGGGACAATTTTGTTGAAAAATGCAGTTTTTACTCTTTTTTAATTCCTTTAAGGATTTATTTTCCTCGAATGTATAGGCTATTCCTTCTATTTCAACTATAATTTCGAAATCAGAAACTATCTCAATGTTGTTCTTGTTCGGCATGGGCATTAAAATTTTTTTATTAGTGATCGTAAAATTGGCTGGTAGCTTAATGGCAAAAATTATTTTATTATTATTAAAAGTAGCGACGCCTGTTCGAATATTTGAGAGTTTCCTAAAATCAATATTGTGGGTTACGATTTCTTCATAACTTAGCAGGTTAGGATGTAGAACACCTAATCTTGCTGAACCTATATTTTGTTGTAAGATTTCAACCTTTTCCTTGAGAGCCCCAAGCTTAAACATTTGTTCGATGAAAAAGGTTTCAGCGTGAAGCCTTGCAGAGAGACCTTCGATTTGGTTAAACTTTTCTAAAATTCTTTGTCTATCTGTTTCGATTGTCTGTTTCAATTTTGAAATGCTCTCGTTATAATTTTCATTTATTTTAATCTGTTGGTTTACGGTTCTTATGACCCCATGGTTATTTTCATCTGTAACCGAAAAATGTTTTTCTATATTTTCTTTATCCTCATCGTCGAGTGTTCCAAAAAGCCATTTGAAGACGCTGCCTACGAAATTAAAGGGACTCCTCTTATACCTATGTGGGACTATGGTTAAAACTTTACCCTTAATATTTTCTACTTCTCCTACTAACAAGTTTTTTCGGTCCTTGTCTATGTCAATATGGTCTAGAATTTTAGTGAATTGTTTGAGTGTATCTAGTATTTCGTCAGGGTCTATTATATGTAAAATTATGTCATAGTTACAAACTATTTCTACTTTACCAATATTTATCTCTGAGTATCCGAGGTGCGAATCGATTTTTTCAATTTGCAAGGTTTGGAGTGACATGGGTATCAGAGCCAGTAGTAACAGATGAGGAAGTACCACCTGTAAATTTAAAGCGACGTTTAATATTTGACTCGTGAACGTTGCTCAAAGGGTATTTTCTAAACTTCGGTTGTTCCTTATGTCTAACACTTGTTTAATTCTTTATGAACCCTTCTTGGCGAACTTCATTATATTCTTCTCGAGACCTGTTCCTAGTGGTAATGACCTTTCTTTTGTAATTATTTAACCTATCGCTTATTATATTCTTATCAATTCTATTATTTTGAACTTCAAGGGGTGTGGTCTGGATAGAAGAGTGAAAAGAACGGTTGTAAAGTTCTACGGCTTTAAACATTTGTTCTTTAATTGGTATCTTATTCTCTAAATTCAAAACACGTATTCGCTCCGTTAGTGTGTTATTAAGTCGTTCGACGTCGCCGTTTCCGGTGTGGCTGTTTGGTTTTACAAAATGAACCTCTATGTTTTCTTCTTTAAAGAAGTTCTTCAAATTGACATTGTTGAACTCGTTATCGCAAACTACTTTTGTCATTTTTCCTTTGATGGAAATGTATTGGCGTATTTTTTCAATTAAGGTCCTACTGTTTCTATCTTCAAGGTAAAAGCTGACCGCATGTTTAGAAAACTTATCTATGAAATTTAGGAATGAATGCTTAGAATTAACATAAGTATCTATATGAATTATTTGGTTAAGATCAGTAGGTGTTTCGCTTAACTGGAATTTCTTTTTAATAGGGTTTCTGTCGTATTTTGCAGCTGTACAAATGTCACAATTATTTATTACTTTGTTGATTAAAATCTTAAGTTTTGGATAAAAGATTTTGTGCTTCATACCTTCATAGTTAGCGATTATACCAGAATGTCCAGATTCTACTTTGTGGTAGAGAGAAATTTGTTTAATAGCTTCATCCTCATTAGTTAGATCTTTTGCGAAGTGGCAACATTTAACGAATCTTATACCAGAATTAGCTGGGAATATCTCTAGCAATTTTCGCTGTGCTTGATTGAACATAAAACTATTTAATTGTGAATAAATTCCAACTTTTCCCTTACTGACATGCCTTCGGACGATATCAGCAATATTGTTTGATATGTCATTCTTTTCAATAAATATCCTCTTGTTGTTGAATAGATTTGTAGATTCTCTTTCCTTTGTTTCACATAGTATCAATTGTGTTTTGAACCGATTCACTATTGTGTCTAGTATAGGGATCTGGTCGTATGTATTTGTTTCCAACAGGTTAATTTCGTTAGTACTCGCATCAATTCTGCTAAGAAAATCAGCCAATTTATTTTCTTTGCCTCTTACATAATCGATTTTAGCTTCGTATTCTCCTAACTGTACAAGCCAACGTTGGAGTCGTGGATTTAAATCTCTTCCTATATTCTTTGTATGTAACCAGCGTATTGGTTGATGGTCAGTACACAAATCGAATTCTTTCCCAAAGAGATATGGCCTGAAGTATTTAACTCCCCAAACTATTGCAAGCAGTTCCTTTTCGATCGTGGAATAATGCTTTTCGTGATCGTTAAGAGTACGGGAAGCAAACGAAACTGGGTGTCCATCTTGCATTAAGGCGGCACCCAATGCAAAATTGCTTGCATCAGTTACTAATTTGAAGCGTTTTTTAAAATCGGGATATTTTAATATTGGGTAGTCAGTAATAACGTCTTTTAGTTTCTCAAATGCGGAAATATAATTGGGATCATTAACGTTTACTTTAGAATTTTTTTTCAAGTATTTCACCATTGGGTATGCGATTTTGGCATAATCCTTGATGAATTTCCTATAGTAACCAGTTAACCCGAGAAAAGATTTAATTTGTTTTTGGGTTTTTGGAAGCTTAAGGTTTCGGATGACGACAATTTTGTCAGGGTTAGGCTTTACCCCTTCTGAAGTAAGTATGTGCCCCAAATATTCCGTTTCTTTAGCCAAGAAATTGCATTTGTTAATCTGAATTTTGAGTCCCGCTTTCTTAAGTGTTTCAAAAATTTTTCTAATATTAGTTAAGTGTTCTTGGAGTGATGTGCTAAAAATGAGTATATCATCTAAATACACAACACAAATCCGGTTAATATACTCTCTAAGAATAGAATTCATTAACCTTTGAAACGTTGAGGGTGCATTTTTTAAGCCGAATGGCATCCTCACGTATTCAAAATGGCCAAATGGTGTCGAAAATGCAGTCTTCTTTCTGTCCTCAGGCCTGACTAAAATTTGGTGAAAGCCTTTAGCTAAGTCAAGAGTAGAAAAATAATGCGATTTACCCAATTTGTCCAATATCGCGTCAATATTAGGTACTGGGAATTTGTCGCTTACTGTAACTTCATTTAACTTCCTATAGTCGATAACAATCCTCCATTTTTTATTTCCATTTTTGTCAGTCTTCTTTGGGACAACCCATAGCGGACTATTGTAGGGAGAGTTGCTTTCCGTTATAATGCCCTGCTGTAGCATCTCGTTTATTTGGTGCTGTATTTCTGTTTCGTGTACTCTTGGATACCGATATATTTTAGAATATATTGGATTACTTGTTGTAGTAATAATCTCATGAGTAATTTCGTGAGTGAATGTTAAGTTATCGCCTTCTTTATAAAAGAGATTCTTATATTCGCTAAGTAGTTTCTTAATTCCAATCTTTTCTTCTCCATTAAGGTGATCGACATTAACGTGATCTAACAAAGGATCTATAGGTTCTAGGGAGCAAACACTATTGGGGTCAATGGGATAATTATTTGTAATAAATTCGAATTGTTTTCCTTTAATTTCAACACATTTCTGATTCAAATAAATATTGACTTGATATGGGACAAGAATGTTTAGACCTAAAATTGCGTCATACTCCTTACTATTTATATTGAAAACGTTCCAATTTATAGTACCCGAACTTCCAAATTCGGATGGGGCAGGAGTTTTAATTCTTGCGGTAATTACAGTTCGACCATTAAGAGTTAAATAGTGCTTAGGTTTGGGTAATGTTTCCTGCTTATAGTTACGTAATATATTTGGCTTTATTATGCTAGTTGTTGATCCTGTGTCAATTAAACATTTTATGGTTTGGTTTCCTAATGTTACCCTGACTATCGGTAGGTCTTGTTTTGAGGCGGTATTTGAAAATTTTCATTGGATTCCCTTGGTTTGTTAGTACTATGGAGTGGTTGATCTAAGTTAAAATAGTTGCATTGGTTTGCATTTGAAAATTGATTTCGAACAGAGGGACTGGCTCCCGAAAATCTTTGGTTGGGGTTTCCATAATGAGTGTGAAAGTTATCTTGTAGTGAATGTCGTTGTGCACCTTCATTTGACATGTTCTTACTAGGAATATTATTACCTGATCGAGTTGAATTATAATTCCAATTACAAGGAAAAGTTTTATTTTGCTGTATTATATTTCTACTGTTAATTTTTTTGTGCCTTATATCTATTGTTCTCTCGTCATCTAATAACTTTAATTTTGAGTATTTATTATAAATATCTATCAAACTATGATCTAGTTCAATATGTAATCTAATAATGCCATCTATTTTCTCTAAGAGAATCTCTTTGAGATCTCTTTCTATACGACTAGGATTATATAAAGCTGGCTTTAGTTCATCATAGTCGTAAATTTCGTTTAACTCAAGATTGGCATTATTAAATATATTAAAAAGTTCTCTTAAATTACTAACCTTAACATATCGCAAATAATTGAAGACTTCCGAGTAGGTCCTCGTTGGTCGGAAATGTTGTCGCAATTGGTCCTTCACCGCTGTCCATGTAGCATGATGTCCCAGTAGTCGAATGCACACTGCAGCTTTCCCTGATATTTTCTCAGTTGTAACTATATTTACAGCATAATTGTAGAGCTCCTCATTATTGCCACATAACTGTAGTGTTGCCTCCACAGATTTGAAGAAGGATGCAAGACTGTAATCATCCATTCCATTGTAGGGCTTAAGTTGCCGGAACTGATTCAGGACTTTATCTGGGCTCATCCCGAACTGGCAGTGGTAACTTGCTGGATGGGGGTCTGACTGCTGCATCCTTTCTTCCTGTGCCTGGATTATCGCCGTGAGGGTTGATATCTGCGCCCTCAGTGCTTCCTCTGTTGTCGGTGTTGAGCTGGTTGCCATTGTTTAAATCTTCTTTGTTTTTGTTTTTGTTTTTTTTTTTGTTTTTTTTTTTTATGATTCGTTTTTCACTTTTCAGTCACTTCACTTCTAGCCAACTTATTTTTGTTATATATTCTTCGCGATTCGAACTTAGATATCTTTTGATAACAAGTTAACCGACTGCGCCAGTTATGGAATAAAAACACAACCGTAGTGTTTTGGTTCGGTCTTAAGACTGTCTTTATTTTATTATTATTTGACAATGAAATTTCTTATGACCTAATTAAAAATACTTAGTAGCTAGCTCAGCACAGAAGGTTCATTACTTCGATTACGAAATTTGTACGACGGAAATTACGGCCGAAAGAGAATGAAAATATGCCAAAGCGCATCGAACTTAATTTTGTCGATCAAGCAAAAAACCTTTTGTGCGGAAGTAGCGAGCTCCGGGGTTCGGTCAATGCCTTTGAATGCATTGTAGGCATTGACGTAACACGCACGACCACAGACCAAGTTTCTTCCGTCCTCGTGGTATTCATTGGAATACCGGCCGGGGCAGCAGCCCTGTTGACGGGGCCAGTTCTCGCCGCAGTGGAACTAGCCACTTGCGCGAAGGAAGGCCTCCCCGCCGCAGGGACCCCAAGGGGGACGCCCATTGATTTAATGGGCGCATCTACGCCCCTTCGTGGCCCATTGGGCGTCGTTGCCACGCTGGGAACAGCATGGGCGGAAGCCGCAGTCCCATTGGAACCCGCCTCCAGACGCCCACGCAGACGCTCGTTAGTTCCGGACAGCCCCAGAACAAGCGCCTCGTAGCGCCCGGCCAGCTCCGCAATGCGGCCGCCGAACTCCGGGCACTCAGAAATTAGGCCTACAACGGCCGCCTTAATTTCGGCACATTTGCCGATGACGCCGTGAAGGCTCAAGCCATCATTCGGCAGTATACCAGGCTTGGGGGCAGATACCCTCTGCGCCGGCACTACCGTAGGCAAGCTAGCGGACGACGATGGCGTCAGCTTGTTGGCCTTTCCCTTGGAAAGGGCAACTCTCATGCGCGGCAGGGGCTTAGGGGGCGGCACAATTGCCTAAGTCACGGCAACCACTTCCCTCAAGCCACCCACCGACAGGGGACGTATAGTCGGATGGGCCGGAGGACCCATCACCGCCCTGGAGACCGTCATCTGCAGAGCACCAGAGCCCTCAACTGTCCGGGGCGCCCTGGGCCGCTTTACGGTCTTCACAGGATTGACCATGACCCGGTCCTCACTCGCCTCGGAGTCATAGACTGACTCCTCAGCCGTCGAGACGGGAGCAACCTTCTTGGGTGAACCAAACTTGCTCCTCTTCTTCTATACCTACCCTATACCCTAACTGGGAGCCTTATGTTAGCCAAACAGCTGCATGGCAGACCACCATACAGCTATTTGGCTATGTAGACCATGCACCATTTGGCCCTTTAATGCTGCCCCCCCCGTTCGTATGCCGCATATTGAGGATGCGACCCGGTGTACCCAGAGGGCGTAAGTAGATAGGGACAGATTCCTCTATGAGTTTAACGTGGACACCTGCCTTGACGGCTTAATTCCACGGCGGGCCTTCCCGCAAGGAGTTGATTTTATGGACGACAACCAACGTCCTTATTCACAGACCTGTGTATAAGTACCAGATTATAGCCATGCGTAGGGGCATGACTAACCTCTTGGTTAGGGGCGAGGCCTATCCAAAACCTCTTGCCGATTTGAGGTCGACCACATCCGAACTTCCACCAATGTCTCCACTAATGTTTCCACTAATGTTTCCACCAGTTTTATCGTTCGATTTTTCCCGCATTTGGGACAACCAACAACCACCACGATACTCCCACTAGGGGGCCGTACCCAAGACAGGCCGGGACCGGTCAGTTCGACTCTGCCACAGTCGAAATCTAACGTTATATCCCGGGGGCCCCTGTCTCCCGTGGTACCGGAATTAGGCTCCCGGGTGGAGCCGTTACTCACAGTTAGGTTATCCCTACACCCAACTGAGAGCCTTACACTTACCAAATAGCCGAATAGCAAAAGATCCGGAGAACCAGAGCCGTCAACTAAATGGTAAGTGCTTGCCTGTCTGAACCAATTGTCAGTCATCAACAACCAACAACCGATTGACAGGCATTATGCGTTCAAATCGCCAAACAGCTGTATGGTTTCGGCCATTTGGCTATGTAGGCCATGCACCACCAAGTACTACTTGGCACATTTCAACTCTCACCTCTTCCAATTTTAATTCCCGTACCATTCCTTCCTTCCTTCCTCATTCCTTTTCTTCCTCCTCCTCCCCCCTTCCTTCTTCCTTCCCATCCAAACAAATGGCTACCAGTCCAGGGTGTAGGGCACCCCAACTGGAGCAACCTTTACGGTTGCGAGGCTCGACCGGAAGCTTAATTCTGGTACCACGGGAGACAGGAGCCCCCGGGACACTAATGTCAGATATATGAATGACAGTCCCGGCCTGTCTTGAGGTAGGCCCCCTTGTGGGAGTATCGTGGTGGTTGTGGTTGTCCCAAATCGCGGGAAATTTGTTGCTTGCAACAGGATGCCGTGACCCTTAGATCGGAAGAGGTTTAGATAGGCCTCGCTCCTCGCCAAGGGGGAAGTTCATGTCCCCTGCACATGGCTTCGAACTGGTACGGACGGTGACTTAATCCCGGTTAATAGAAGTCACCTGAAGGACGTTGGTTGACGTTTCAACCCCATGTGGGATGGCCCACCGTGAAATTAAGCCGACAAGGCAGGTGTTCACGTAAAACACATAGCGGAATCTGTCCCTATCTACTTACGCCCTCTGGGTCACACCGGGTCGCATCCTCAATATGCGGCTCACGTACCGGGGGGGGCAACATTATAGGGCCAAGTGGTGCATGGTCTACATAGCCAAATAGCTGTATGGTGGTCTGCCATGCAGCTGTTTGGCTAACATAAGGCTCCCAGTTAGGGTATAGGGTAGGTATAGAAGAAGAGGAGCAAGGGTGGTTCACCCAAGAAGGTTGCTCCCGTCTCGACGGCTGAGGAGTCAGTCTATGACTCCGAGGCGAGTGAGGACCGGGTCATGGTCAATCCTGTGAAGACCGTAAAGCGGCCCAGGGCGCCCCGGACAGTTGAGGGCTCTGGTGCTCTGCAGACGACGGTCTCCAGGGCGGTGATGGGTCCTCCGGCCCATCCGACTATACGTCCCCTGTCGGTGGGTGGCTTGAGGGAGGTAGTTGCCGTGGCTTCGGCAATTGTGCCGCCCCCTAAGCCCCTGCCGCTCATGAGAGTTGCCCTTTCCAAAGGAAAGGCCAACAAGCTGACGCCATCGGCGTCTGCTAGCTCGCCTACGGTGGTGCCGGCGCAGAGGGTATCTGCCCCCAAGCCTGTTACGCTGCCGAATGATGGCTTGAGCCTTCACGGCGTCATCGGCAAATGTGCCGAAATTAAGGCGGCCGTTGTAGGCCTAATTTCTGAGTGCCCGGAGTTCGGCGGCCGCATTGCGGAGCTGGCCGGGTGCTACGAGGCGCTTGTTCTGGGGCTGTCCGGAACTAACGAGCGTCTGCGTGGGCGTCTGGAGGCGGGTTCCAATGGGACTGCGGCTTCCGCCCATGCTGTTCCCAGCGTGGCAACGACGCCCAATGGGCCACGAAGGGGCGTAGATGCGCCCATTAAATCAATGGGCGTCCCCCTTGGGGTCCCTGCGGCGGGGAGGCCTTCCTTCGCGCAAGTGGCTAGTTCCACTGCGGCGAGAACTGGCCCCGTCAGCAGGGCTGCTGCCCCGGCCGGTATTCCAATGAATACCACGAGGACGGAAGAAACTTGGTCTGTGGTCGTGCGTGTTACGTCAATGCCTACAATGCATTCAAAGGCATTGACCGAACCCCGGAGCTCGCTACTTCCGCACAAAAGGTTTTTTGCTTGATCGACAAAATTAAGTTCGATGCGCTTTGGCATATTTTCATTCTCTTTCGGCCGTAATTTCCGTCGTACAAATTTCGTAATCGAAGTAATGAACCTTCTGTGCTGAGCTAGCTACTAAGTATTTTTAATTAGGTCATAAGAAATTTCATTGTCAAATAATAATAAAATAAAGACAGTCTTAAGACCGAACCAAAACACTACGGTTGTGTTTTTATTCCATAACTGGCGCAGTCGGTTAACTTGTTATCAAAAGATATCTAAGTTCGAATCGCGAAGAATATATAACAAAAATAAGTTGGCTAGAAGTGAAGTGACTGAAAAGTGAAAAACGAATCATAAAAAAAAAAAACAAAAAAAAAAACAAAAACAAAAACAAAGAAGATTTAAACAATGGCAACCAGCTCAACACCGACAACAGAGGAAGCACTGAGGGCGCAGATATCAACCCTCACGGCGATAATCCAGGCACAGGAAGAAAGGATGCAGCAGTCAGACCCCCATCCAGCAAGTTACCACTGCCAGTTCGGGATGAGCCCAGATAAAGTCCTGAATCAGTTCCGGCAACTTAAGCCCTACAATGGAATGGATGATTACAGTCTTGCATCCTTCTTCAAATCTGTGGAGGCAACACTACAGTTATGTGGCAATAATGAGGAGCTCTACAATTATGCTGTAAATATAGTTACAACTGAGAAAATATCAGGGAAAGCTGCAGTGTGCATTCGACTACTGGGACATCATGCTACATGGACAGCGGTGAAGGACCAATTGCGACAACATTTCCGACCAACGAGGACCTACTCGGAAGTCTTCAATTATTTGCGATATGTTAAGGTTAGTAATTTAAGAGAACTTTTTAATATATTTAATAATGCCAATCTTGAGTTAAACGAAATTTACGACTATGATGAACTAAAGCCAGCTTTATATAATCCTAGTCGTATAGAAAGAGATCTCAAAGAGATTCTCTTAGAGAAAATAGATGGCATTATTAGATTACATATTGAACTAGATCATAGTTTGATAGATATTTATAATAAATACTCAAAATTAAAGTTATTAGATGACGAGAGAACAATAGATATAAACCACAAAAAAATTAACAGTAGAAATATAATACAGCAAAATAAAACTTTTCCTTGTAATTGGAATTATAATTCAACTCGATCAGGTAATAATATTCCTAGTAAGAACATGTCAAATGAAGGTGCACAACGACATTCACTACAAGATAACTTTCACACTCATTATGGAAACCCCAACCAAAGATTTTCGGGAGCCAGTCCCTCTGTTCGAAATCAATTTTCAAATGCAAACCAATGCAACTATTTTAACTTAGATCAACCACTCCATAGTACTAACAAACCAAGGGAATCCAATGAAAATTTTCAAATACCGCCTCAAAACAAGACCTACCGATAGTCAGGGTAACATTAGGAAACCAAACCATAAAATGTTTAATTGACACAGGATCAACAACTAGCATAATAAAGCCAAATATATTACGTAACTATAAGCAGGAAACATTACCCAAACCTAAGCACTATTTAACTCTTAATGGTCGAACTGTAATTACCGCAAGAATTAAAACTCCTGCCCCATCCGAATTTGGAAGTTCGGGTACTATAAATTGGAACGTTTTCAATATAAATAGTAAGGAGTATGACGCAATTTTAGGTCTAAACATTCTTGTCCCATATCAAGTCAATATTTATTTGAATCAGAAATGTGTTGAAATTAAAGGAAAACAATTCGAATTTATTACAAATAATTATCCCATTGACCCCAATAGTGTTTGCTCCCTAGAACCTATAGATCCTTTGTTAGATCACGTTAATGTCGATCACCTTAATGGAGAAGAAAAGATTGGAATTAAGAAACTACTTAGCGAATATAAGAATCTCTTTTATAAAGAAGGCGATAACTTAACATTCACTCACGAAATTACTCATGAGATTATTACTACAACAAGTAATCCAATATATTCTAAAATATATCGGTATCCAAGAGTACACGAAACAGAAATACAGCACCAAATAAACGAGATGCTACAGCAGGGCATTATAACGGAAAGCAACTCTCCCTACAATAGTCCGCTATGGGTTGTCCCAAAGAAGACTGACAAAAATGGAAATAAAAAATGGAGGATTGTTATCGACTATAGGAAGTTAAATGAAGTTACAGTAAGCGACAAATTCCCAGTACCTAATATTGACGCGATATTGGACAAATTGGGTAAATCGCATTATTTTTCTACTCTTGACTTAGCTAAAGGCTTTCACCAAATTTTAGTCAGGCCTGAGGACAGAAAGAAGACTGCATTTTCGACACCATTTGGCCATTTTGAATACGTGAGGATGCCATTCGGCTTAAAAAATGCACCCTCAACGTTTCAAAGGTTAATGAATTCTATTCTTAGAGAGTATATTAACCGGATTTGTGTTGTGTATTTAGATGATATACTCATTTTTAGCACATCACTCCAAGAACACTTAACTAATATTAGAAAAATTTTTGAAACACTTAAGAAAGCGGGACTCAAAATTCAGATTAACAAATGCAATTTCTTGGCTAAAGAAACGGAATATTTGGGGCACATACTTACTTCAGAAGGGGTAAAGCCTAACCCTGACAAAATTGTCGTCATCCGAAACCTTAAGCTTCCAAAAACCCAAAAACAAATTAAATCTTTTCTCGGGTTAACTGGTTACTATAGGAAATTCATCAAGGATTATGCCAAAATCGCATACCCAATGGTGAAATACTTGAAAAAAAATTCTAAAGTAAACGTTAATGATCCCAATTATATTTCCGCATATTCCGGCACAAAAAAATTAACAGTAGAAATATAATACAGCAAAATAAAACTTTTCCTTGTAATTGGAATTATAATTCAACTCGATCAGGTAATAATATTCCTAGTAAGAACATGTCAAATGAAGGTGCACAACGACATTCACTACAAGATAACTTTCACACTCATTATGGAAACCCCAACCAAAGATTTTCGGGAGCCAGTCCCTCTGTTCGAAATCAATTTTCAAATGCAAACCAATGCAACTATTTTAACTTAGATCAACCACTCCATAGTACTAACAAACCAAGGGAATCCAATGAAAATTTTCAAATACCGCCTCAAAACAAGACCTACCGATAGTCAGGGTAACATTAGGAAACCAAACCATAAAATGTTTAATTGACACAGGATCAACAACTAGCATAATAAAGCCAAATATATTACGTAACTATAAGCAGGAAACATTACCCAAACCTAAGCACTATTTAACTCTTAATGGTCGAACTGTAATTACCGCAAGAATTAAAACTCCTGCCCCATCCGAATTTGGAAGTTCGGGTACTATAAATTGGAACGTTTTCAATATAAATAGTAAGGAGTATGACGCAATTTTAGGTCTAAACATTCTTGTCCCATATCAAGTCAATATTTATTTGAATCAGAAATGTGTTGAAATTAAAGGAAAACAATTCGAATTTATTACAAATAATTATCCCATTGACCCCAATAGTGTTTGCTCCCTAGAACCTATAGATCCTTTGTTAGATCACGTTAATGTCGATCACCTTAATGGAGAAGAAAAGATTGGAATTAAGAAACTACTTAGCGAATATAAGAATCTCTTTTATAAAGAAGGCGATAACTTAACATTCACTCACGAAATTACTCATGAGATTATTACTACAACAAGTAATCCAATATATTCTAAAATATATCGGTATCCAAGAGTACACGAAACAGAAATACAGCACCAAATAAACGAGATGCTACAGCAGGGCATTATAACGGAAAGCAACTCTCCCTACAATAGTCCGCTATGGGTTGTCCCAAAGAAGACTGACAAAAATGGAAATAAAAAATGGAGGATTGTTATCGACTATAGGAAGTTAAATGAAGTTACAGTAAGCGACAAATTCCCAGTACCTAATATTGACGCGATATTGGACAAATTGGGTAAATCGCATTATTTTTCTACTCTTGACTTAGCTAAAGGCTTTCACCAAATTTTAGTCAGGCCTGAGGACAGAAAGAAGACTGCATTTTCGACACCATTTGGCCATTTTGAATACGTGAGGATGCCATTCGGCTTAAAAAATGCACCCTCAACGTTTCAAAGGTTAATGAATTCTATTCTTAGAGAGTATATTAACCGGATTTGTGTTGTGTATTTAGATGATATACTCATTTTTAGCACATCACTCCAAGAACACTTAACTAATATTAGAAAAATGTTTGAAACACTTAAGAAAGCGGGACTCAAAATTCAGATTAACAAATGCAATTTCTTGGCTAAAGAAACGGAATATTTGGGGCACATACTTACTTCAGAAGGGGTAAAGCCTAACCCTGACAAAATTGTCGTCATCCGAAACCTTAAGCTTCCAAAAACCCAAAAACAAATTAAATCTTTTCTCGGGTTAACTGGTTACTATAGGAAATTCATCAAGGATTATGCCAAAATCGCATACCCAATGGTGAAATACTTGAAAAAAAATTCTAAAGTAAACGTTAATGATCCCAATTATATTTCCGCATTTGAGAAACTAAAAGACGTTATTACTGACTACCCAATATTAAAATATCCCGATTTTAAAAAACGCTTCAAATTAGTAACTGATGCAAGCAATTTTGCATTGGGTGCCGCCTTAATGCAAGATGGACACCCAGTTTCGTTTGCTTCCCGTACTCTTAACGATCACGAAAAGCATTATTCCACGATCGAAAAGGAACTGCTTGCAATAGTTTGGGGAGTTAAATACTTCAGGCCATATCTCTTTGGGAAAGAATTCGATTTGTGTACTGACCATCAACCAATACGCTGGTTACATACAAAGAATATAGGAAGAGATTTAAATCCACGACTCCAACGTTGGCTTGTACAGTTAGGAGAATACGAAGCTAAAATCGATTATGTAAGAGGCAAAGAAAATAAATTGGCTGATTTTCTTAGCAGAATTGATGCGAGTACTAACGAAATTAACCTGTTGGAAACAAATACATACGACCAGATCCCTATACTAGACACAATAGTGAATCGGTTCAAAACACAATTGATACTATGTGAAACAAAGGAAAGAGAATCTACAAATCTATTCAACAACAAGAGGATATTTATTGAAAAGAATGACATACCAAACAATATTGCTGATATCGTCCGAAGGCATGTCAGTAAGGGAAAAGTTGGAATTTATTCACAATTAAATAGTTTTATGTTCAATCAAGCACAGCGAAAATTGCTAGAGATATTCCCAGCTAATTCTGGTATAAGATTCGTTAAATGTTGCCACTTCGCAAAAGATCTAACTAATGAGGATGAAGCTATTAAACAAATTTCTCTCTACCACAAAGTAGAATCTGGACATTCTGGTATAATCGCTAACTATGAAGGTATGAAGCACAAAATCTTTTATCCAAAACTTAAGATTTTAATCAACAAAGTAATAAATAATTGTGACATTTGTACAGCTGCAAAATACGACAGAAACCCTATTAAAAAGAAATTCCAGTTAAGCGAAACACCTACTGATCTTAACCAAATAATTCATATAGATACTTATGTTAATTCTAAGCATTCATTCCTAAATTTCATAGATAAGTTTTCTAAACATGCGGTCAGCTTTTACCTTGAAGATAGAAACAGTAGGACCTTAATTGAAAAAATACGCCAATACATTTCCATCAAAGGAAAAATGACAAAAGTAGTTTGCGATAACGAGTTCAACAATGTCAATTTGAAGAACTTCTTTAAAGAAGAAAACATAGAGGTTCATTTTGTAAAACCAAACAGCCACACCGGAAACGGCGACGTCGAACGACTTAATAACACACTAACGGAGCGAATACGTGTTTTGAATTTAGAGAATAAGATACCAATTAAAGAACAAATGTTTAAAGCCGTAGAACTTTACAACCGTTCTTTTCACTCTTCTATCCAGACCACACCCCTTGAAGTTCAAAATAATAGAATTGATAAGAATATAATAAGCGATAGGTTAAATAATTACAAAAGAAAGGTCATTACCACTAGGAACAGGTCTCGAGAAGAATATAATGAAGTTCGCCAAGAAGGGTTCATAAAGAATTAAACAAGTGTTAGACATAAGGAACAACCGAAGTTTAGAAAATACCCTTTGAGCAACGTTCACGAGTCAAATATTAAACGTCCCTTTAAATTTACAGGTGGTACTTCCTCATCTGTTACTACTGGCTCTGATACCCATGTCACTCCAAACCTTGCAAATTGAAAAAATCGATTCGCACCTCGGATACTCAGAGATAAATATTGGTAAAGTAGAAATAGTTTGTAACTATGACATAATTTTACATATAATAGACCCTGACGAAATACTAGATACACTCAAACAATTCACTAAAATTCTAGACCATATTGACATAGACAAGGACCGAAAAAACTTGTTAGTAGGAGAAGTAGAAAATATTAAGGGTAAAGTTTTAACCATAGTCCCACATAGGTATAAGAGGAGTCCCTTTAATTTCGTAGGCAGCGTCTTCAAATGGCTTTTTGGAACACTCGACGATGAGGATAAAGAAAATATAGAAAAACATTTTTCGGTTACAGATGAAAATAACCATGGGGTCATAAGAACCGTAAACCAACAGATTAAAATAAATGAAAATTATAACGAGAGCATTTCAAAATTGAAACAGACAATCGAAACAGATAGACAAAGAATTTTAGAAAAGTTTAACCAAATCGAAGGTCTCTCTGCAAGGCTTCACGCTGAAACCTTTTTCATCGAACAAATGTTTAAGCTTGGGGCTCTCAAGGAAAAGGTTGAAATCTTACAACAAAATATAGGTTCAGCAAGATTAGGTGTTCTACATCCTAACCTGCTAAGTTATGAAGAAATCGTAACCCACAATATTGATTTTAGGAAACTCTCAAATATTCGAACAGGCGTCGCTACTTTTAATAATAATAAAATAATTTTTGCCATTAAGCTACCAGCCAATTTTACGATCACTAATAAAAAAATTTTAATGCCCATGCCGAACAAGAACAACATTGAGATAGTTTCTGATTTCGAAATTATAGTTGAAATAGAAGGAATAGCCTATACATTCGAGGAAAATAAATCCTTAAAGGAATTAAAAAAGAGTAAAAACTGCATTTTTCAACAAAATTGTCCCCTTAATACAAATGCTTTAGAGCAAATAATAGAAATCGATAGCACAACATTAATTTTAAAAAAACATGAAAAATAAACGGTTTCAAAGCAATTGTGACGAAAGAAATTTTGCACTCAATGGAAATTATTTGTTTTCCTTTAACAATTGCACAATCTCATTTAATAATATACAATTTTCCAATACTGTATTCGAATATAAAGATAGTTTTGTTATTCCAAATAAAAACCAAACGCTCCCTATTGAAAAAATACTGACATTTGACGACATAGTTCTGAAACAAGAAAGTAATATTAAAGCCATCGATGAATTAAATTTCCACAAAAGTTTAAATTATAGCTTCGTAAGTGTAACCATTCTTATATTGATTGTCATTATTGTAGTAATAAAAATAATACGCCAAAGGCAAACTAGATTAAAATTACAGTTAAATACTAGTGTTAATGAGATTAAGGAAAATGGAATCATTCCTAACGACATACATATTTGTTCTATCAATAAGATTAAAGAAAGCTATGGAATAAAATAGAATATAAGAACAAAAAAAATATAAATTTTTTTTTAAAAACAGAAAATAATAACTAATATGTAAGTATATAGTGAGATCCAGGAGTATCTCACAGCTAGGGGGGGAAGTGTAACGTCAATGCCTACAATGCATTCAAAGGCATTGACCGAACCCCGGAGCTCGCTACTTCCGCACAAAAGGTTTTTTGCTTGATCGACAAAATTAAGTTCGATGCGCTTTGGCATATTTTCATTCTCTTTCGGCCGTAATTTCCGTCGTACAAATTTCGTAATCGAAGTAATGAACCTTCTGTGCTGAGCTAGCTACTAAGTATTTTTAATTAGGTCATAAGAAATTTCATTGTCAAATAATAATAAAATAAAGACAGTCTTAAGACCGAACCAAAACACTACGGTTGTGTTTTTATTCCATAACTTGCGCGGTAAGAAGCACGAGACCACTAAGGAGATCGAGAAGAGGGTCGTTGAGGAGCTCGTCCCTGCCATAGGGGTCAGGGTGCACACTCTACGACCTGGCAAGAAGGGAAGCGTGCTCATCCGCATGCCCTCGGCTGCCGAAAGAGATGCCCTTGCTGGGCATGTAAAACTTGGGGAGGTCGGCCTGACGGCTGAATCCGCAAAACAAAGGGTCCTCATCCAAAGGGTTGAGAAGTTAATCTCCCCTGATGACTTTATGGTTGAGCTGAAGAAGCTCAACTTGAACAAGGCCCCTGGCCTTGAGCTTGACAATGAGGTTCGGCTACCGAACCCATGGAAGGTGGGCGAAGGACGACTCAACGTCGTCCTCGAATGCTCCGAAAGTGTTGCTGAGCTGCTGCTCAAACACGGAAGGTGCTATATTAAGCACTGTTGATTACATCAACAAAATACACATTTATTTTGTATTGATTATTTTATTGCTTACTCGTAGTTTGTTATTTTTGCTGTTGTTTGCCTTCGTCGATGACACCAACACACTTATTGCTACAATGCTTAGGTAGACGTTTTTCGGCTAGCAATATTTGTTATTTGTTGTGCTGAGGCGGTCATTTTTTTTGTATAAAGTAAAAGAATAAAATGTTCGTGGCATCAGTCCATTCAATTCAAAAAACAAAGCAGTTTGAATTTTTTACATGGTCCTTCGAGCCGGATTAGCCGGAATAGTGGAAAGTGATTAGTTAAAAGTGGTACTAGATCAATATATTCAAACAGTGGAAATAGAAGATAGCTCGTACTCCATTACGCAGTAAACATGAGCGACATCGAAGAAATCGCACTAAATCAGACGAGAATCACGGAAGAAGTTCATCGATTGTGGACAAACTTCAAAAAGGATGGAGAATCACGGTACTCTGTGGAGTATTTCAAGACACGGCTCGAGAAACTGGAGCAGCACTGGATTGACTTCCAACTAAACAATGGGTACCTAGAAGACTTAAGGAAGACGAACCCGCATCATGAATACTTTGCCAAAAAGTATTTTAGCCAGTTCGAATCAAGGTATCATGACATTAAAGGTGCCTTGAAGTCAAAACTGGCTCAGTGGTCAACGAACAGGCGAGCCGATATTCCAGAATTACCAGCCAGTTCAAATCCATCTACAGCAGTTCAGCCACCAAGGAGCACATCATCAGATAGAACGGAAGATTCAATTGGAAAGACGAAGTCCTCTGTTACGACGATGCAGTGCATCACGGGGGAAAAAGTACCGGAACCAAAAACACAAATAAAACTCTTCGCTTTGGCTTGGTTTCCTTTATTTAGGTTTGATCTGGCTGACGGCTGATCGGAGACTGATAAGAGAAAACAATATGCATGGGTTTTACATTTCCTCAGAACATATACATACATATGTATGGATTTTACATTTCATTGTAACATACCGCCCGCCTCGTTATTTACCATATAGTTAAAAACGACATACAATAAGTTATTACGATTGAGAGTTATAATTCAAGGGTGGTTTTAAAACATAAGAATAAACTAAATTCTATACAGTTCAAATAAATATCAATTCAAAAATTAAGAAAAGGAAAAAATCAATTCAAGATTAGAAAAAGTATAGGTTGGGTAGAAGGTCTGATCAGCAACTGCCCCCGCCCGCCATGACGCCATCATTTTGTGGTTCCTGTATTCGTGGTATGTTCTGTTGTTTCATTCGGGCCTGGGTTGATTGACTTCTGGTCCGGAAGTAACGCGATCTTAGTTATTGGTCGAGTATACTTGCCTCTAGCTGTTCGAACTGTTACCACACGCACTTTCCCATCCGCGCCTGGATGAACTTTTTCAATCCTACCAAGCGGCCAACGACCTGGTGGTAGACGCTCATCGATGACTAATACTAGTGATCCAACTGGTATATGCGGTATAGCAAAAGCAAAGAACCACCTTGAACGCTGCTGCATCTGATTTAGATATTCGGAACTCCATCGTTGCCAGAAATGATTACGCAGTTGTTGGCTCCGTGCGAATTTAAACAGAAAAAGGGTGTAAAAAGAAAAGGAAAAATAAAGGAAAGAAAAAAAAAAAAAAAAAAAAAAAAAAAAAAAGGAAACACAGAGTCGTGGCGATTTCGTGTGATATTGTGATATACATTGTGTATTGTGCGTGTGTTCTTCCCAGTGTGCTTACTGGGTTGAATTTCTGTGCATAGTGTATACACTAGTGTGTGTGCGGAAAGTCGTTACGAAAAAAGGCGTTACGCTACCGTTGACGGTATCGGGTGTTAGTGCGCGTCCTCTGCATTCGGCAGCTGGGCTATATCGGTCGTTATCGGTCGTTATCGGTCGTTATAGTACCGTGCCGTCGTCGATCGTCTGCCGTCTGGTATCGTGTGCGTGCCTGCTGACGATTCAGGCAGTTGGTTGCTGTGCACATTGTGCATTAAAAAAAGTCGTTACATTTTTACATTCAACATAGTGCGTGTCCGTGTACTCGGCATCTGGTCGGTTTCGGGTGTGATTGGTGTTAGTGCGCGCCTTTGTACTCGGCATCTGGTGTCAACTGGTTCAACTTAGGACTTTTCGTCCTACCAGCTGGGTGAGAGGATCATATATATTATATTATATATATATATTACTGTTATATATATATATTACTATTATATATATATATTACTATTATATATATATATTACTATTATAAATATATATTACTATTATATTTTATTTTACTATATATTGTATTATTGGTGGCTATTGAGCCCTTGTGTGCGTTCTCAATGACGCAATCTGGGCATGAAGCCATGGTCGGGCTCACCTCGGATTTCGAGAGTGAGGCGCCGGAATTAGGCAGGAACGAGTCCGTTCCCTCGGAGAGGTATAAATACCTCAAGAGGCGGACCGATGAGGTGACTCCCCTACAGGAGGAGAGAAAGGTTAAGAAGAAGAAGAAGAGGAGCAAGGGCGGTTCGCCCAAAAAAATTGTTCCCGTGTCAACGGCTGAGGAGTCTGCTATGGACTCTGATGACACTTACCAGGGTAAGGGCAGGAAGGCCGAAAGGAGGCCTAGGTCACCCCGGGTAAAGAAGGGCAGCATTGTTCTGCCAATGACGGGCTCGGAGGCTGTGATGGGTCCTCCGGCCCATCCGACTATACGTCCCCTGTCGATGGGTGGCTTGAGGGAGGTGGTTGCCGTGGCTTCGGCAATTGTGCCGCCCTAAGCCCCTGCCGCTTATGAGAGTTGCCCTATCCAAGGGAAAAGCCAACAAGCTGACGCCATCGGCGTCTGCTAGCTCGCCTACGGTAGTGCCGGCGCAGAGGGTATCTGCCCCCAAGCCTGGTACACTGCCGAATGATGGCCTGAGCCTTCACGGCGTCATCGGCAAATGTGCCGAAATTAGGGCGGCCGTTGTAGGCCTAATTTCTGAGTGCCCGGAGTTCGGCGGTCGCATTGCGGAGCTGGCCGGGCGCTACGAGGCGCTTGTTCTGGGGCTGTCCGGAACGAACGAGCGTCTGCGTGGGCGTCTGCGTGGGCGTCTGGAGGCGGGTTCCAGTGGGACTGCGGCTTCCGCCCATGCTGTTCCCAGCGTGGTAAAGACGCCCAATGGGCGACGAGGGGGCGTAGACGCGCCCTTTAAATCAATGGGCGTCCCCCTTGGGGTCCCTGCGGCGAGGAGGCCCTCGTTCGCGCAAGTGGCTAGTTCCACTGCGGTGAGAACTGGCCCCGTCAGCAGGGTTGCTGCCCCGGCTGGTATTCCCAGGAACACCATCAAGCCGGAGGAAACATGGTCGGTGGTAGTGCGCGGGAAGCAGCACGAGACCACCAAAGAGATTAAGAAAAGGGTCGTCGAGGAGCTGGTGCCGGCTGCAGGGGTCAGAGTTCACACTCTGCGACCTGGCGGGCAGGGAAGCGTTCTTATTCGCATGCCCTCAGCAGCGGAACGAGATGCCTTGGTTGGGCATAAGAAGCTTGGGGAGGTCGGCCTGACGGCTGAATCCGCCAAGAAAAGGGTGATTGTTCAGAGGGTTGAGAAGTTGATCTCCCCTGAGGATTTTAAAGTTGAGCTGAAGAAGCTCAACTTTAACAAGACCCCTGGCCTTGATTTGGAGGGTGAGGTTCGGCTACCGAACCCATGGAAGGTGGGCGAAGGACGACATGAATCAGTCACAATGTTCTGGAGTCTTTCCACCATAGTCCTTTCCAGCACTTTTCCAAGTACCGGAAGCAGACTGATGCCACGATAGGACCGCGGATTGCTCCTTGGTTTCTCGGGGGACTTCAGAAGAACAATGACCTTAGCCTCCTTCCAACTCAACGGAAAATAGCCCCCGCCAACGCACCCCCTATACAGGGACACCAGATATTCGGGGCACACCTTCCAGATGGCTTTCACCATCTCTCCGGTGATTCCGTCACGCCCAGGCGATCTCCTGGATCGGAGAAGCGAGACGGCAGTGCTTATCTCGTCCAACCCAATCCTCGAAAGAAGAACCACACCTACAACCGGCCTCCTGACTGAGACACATCCTATGCAGAAACGCATTCATGGACCCATGTCCCGTCAGGAGGAAACCGAAACTGAGGCCAAAACTCAGTTCCGGATTTCTACTCATGAAGGAGACGTCTTCCAGGAAGCGATATGTGACCCTACCCGTTGGGGCGTCGTTCCATCTGGTCTGCCACTCAGATAGAACGCAGTCACCAAGCAGAGTCTTACGCTCCCCGGCAGATAGTCCCTCCATCGACCTATCAAATAACCAGTCGCGACTGGTTAACCGCCAACCCCTTTTTACCTTAAAGGCAATACCTCTCTTGATGATCTCGAGATCAAGAGGAGGGACTCCCAGAAGGACCTGCAATGCGGCAGTGGAAACTGTCCGGCACACAGGCAGACAGGCCTTCCTCTGGCATTGCAGTACGCGGTTTCGGCCCGATACCGAAGCGACTGATTCGTACCAAACCGATGCTCCAAAGGTTGTGCAAGCAACCAGGAGACCGGTATATATGGTACGAACAGCTCGCCTACTCAGGCCCCAATCCGTCCTTACAATACGCCTAATCTGCTCAACCACACCGCACATACGGTCACCCAGATTCACAAGATGAGGCATGAACCTCATCCTTTCACCCACTGTGATACCGAGGTATTTGACTTTCGTCACATACCTGATACTCACCCCATTCATTCTTACCGTCGGATGTCGACTGCCCGCTAAGTTGCCCTTAAGCAACATTTGGACAGTCTTATCCTCGGCCACACTCACTCCAACGCTTATGCCCCAATCGTGAACGATCGGGAGGACCCGCTCAGCCTTCCTTTCAAGCTCAGCTCTAGACTGAGCTTCAAGAAGGATAAGCAGGTCGTCTGCATACGTACAACACTTAGAGTGTGTGTACAGCGTTTCTAGCAGGGGATCCATCATGAGGTTATATATAAATGGACCGCAAATGGATCCCTGCGGACACCCACGCTCAACATTCACAACGACATTCTCATTCACGCCAGAAACAAAGGCTTTCCTTCCGGAGAAATAGCTCTTCCAGAGACTAATTTCCCGGCAGCCCAGCTCCTGTAGCCTAGCTAGCACCCTATCCCAACTCAAGTAATCAAAGGCGCCTTTAAAATCGATAAAGACGCCCAAGATGTACTTGGACCTATTGTTAGCGTCGTTAACATGGGACTTAACGAAATCCCATGCGTCTTCGACACTCCTACCCTTCCGGAAACCGAATTGAAAGGGGGAATCAGTCACAATGTTCTGGAGTCTTTCCACCATAGTCCTTTCCAGTACTTTTCCAAGTACCGGAAGCAGACTGATGCCACTATAGGACCGCGGATTGCTCCTTGGTTTCTCGGGGGACTTCAGAAGAACAATGACCTTAGCCTCCTTCCAGCTCAACGGCAAATAGCCCTCGCTAACGCATCCCCCATACAGGGACACCAGGTATTCGGGGCACACCTTCCAGATGGTCTTAACCATCTCTCCGGTGATTCCGTCACGCCCAGGTGATCTCCTGGATCGGAGAAGCGAGACCGCGGTGCTTATCTCGTCCGGATTAACCCGCGGTGGCGTTGGCTGTTCCTCCGCCGAGGAGACCTCGACACCATCTGACCTAGGAAAGAATCCCGCTAACAGAACCCTAACACTATCTGCCCAACCGCAAACTAAGGAGCTGCCATTGTGTATACAGTCTATGCTGGTATTCCTATTGGAACTCCTACATATCCTGTACACCTGGCCCCAAGGATCGTCCCTATGCCTGTGAAAAAACCTTTTCCACTCATTCTCCTTTGTTTCAACAATCATACGTTTGTACTCAGCCAGGCACCGCCTATAGGCCATACAAGTTCTCAGCATTGGACACTCGGCCGCTCTGGTATATTTTCCTTAGCCTCCGAAGTGCCCTTCGCTTTGCATTCAGCTCATGTGTCCACCATTTCACTCCTTTTCGATTCGTCTTTCGACTCCTCTCAAAGAGCTCATCGTTGACACTCCACACGCATTCAGTGAGGTGCGCAGCCTTCTGATCAGAACCAAGGCACTCATACTCCTGAAGCGACACGGATGTGATCGCCGCATTTATATGAGCGCCGTATAAGTTCCAATCAGAACCCCGCGTGCACCATCTCTTCACATTCAGACTCGGGGTGGGGCTTCGCTCCCCGTCAATTACCACTTGGATAAGACTATGGTCGCTAACTCCAGCCCTGACCTTCCAATTCGACCTAAACGCCCTAACTGCCGCTTCATTAGCAAGAGTGACGTCGATGTCACTCCTGCCACCTTCAACCTCGAAGGTGAATACATCACTCGGTTCGTTCAGGATGAAGACGCCATTGGCCGTCACCCAGTCGCTTAGCTGCTCCCCCCGCTGTCTGCTGCGATGCTCGGACGTGAGTCCGGACATCTTGCTAAGCCACGCGGAGGAAACAGCATTCGCGTCGATACCAAGGAACAGGGGGCCATTGCCGGCAAGCAACAGCACCCCGCTCATGTATTCAATGAAGGGCTCTAGGTCCTGGCTAAACTTACAGTAGACGCTGGCAAAGAAAATCTTGCCAAACGTCCCTTCAACACACACACAGACTCCGCGGTCGCTGGAGTCGACGATCATGCACTCCGCATTCACGTCATTTACAATTACTGCAGCGTTGCATCTGGTATCCAGGAAAACCCGCATGCCAACGGGCAACCCCCCAATGTGCCCACGGGTGGTATATGGCTCCTGGACCAGAGCAACACTGCACTCTGACCTTCTAATCTCTGCTCCTAGATCTACCATAACCGAAAAAGCGCCCTGACAATTCTGCTGGAAGATCTTTATCTAGTGGAGAAATAACCTAATGCCTGGCAGAAGCCCTGGCAACTGCCGCAGCGTACACGGGGCAGTCCATGCCCAGCATGTAATGTCCTGCCGGGGCACCCCTGAAGTCGCAGTCGCGACAGTGGATTGCGTTTGTGCAATCCCTTTTAGGGTGGCTAGATTGACCACAGCGCCAGCAGACTTCCTTCGTCTGCCTGCACCTTGCCGCGTGATGGTCTAATCCCAGGCAGCGGCTACACCACTGCACCGGGGACTTCTCCCTGACCGGGAAAGATAAGTGCTTGATGTAGCACCTTCCGTGCCTGAGCAGCAGCTCAGCGACCCTTTGGGAGCATTCGAGGACGACGTTGAGTCGCCCTCGCCCACCTTCCAGGGATTCGGGAGCCGAACCTCACCCTCTAAGTCCAGGCCAGGGGCCTTGTTAAAGTTGAGCTTTTTCAGCTCAACTATAAACTCTTCGGGCGAGATCATCTTCTCAACCCTTTGGATCAATACCCTTCTTTTTTCGGGTTCAGCCGTCAGACCGACCTCAACCAGCTTCTTATGCCCAGCCAAGGCATCCCGTTCGGCAGCTGAGGGCATGCGGATAAGCACGCAGCCCTGCCTGCCAGGTCTTAGGGTGTGTACTCTGATCCCTGTTGCCGGGACCAGCTCCTCAACAACCCTCTTCTGAATCTCCTTTGTGGTCTCGTGCTGCTTACCGCGCACAACCACTGACCAGGTTTCCTCCGGCCTCTTGGTATTCGCTGGAATACCAGCCGGGGCAGCGACCCTGCTGACGGGGCCAGTTCTCGCCGCAGTGGAACTAGCCACTTGCGCGAAGGAAGGCCTCCCCGCCGCAGGGACCCCAAGGGGGACGCCCATTGATTTAATGGGCGCATTTACGCCCCTTCGTGGCCCATTGGGCGTCTTTGCCACGCTGGGAACAGCATGGGCGGAAGCCGCAGTCCCATTGGAACCCGCCTCCAGACGCCCACGCAGACGCTCGTTAGTTCCGGACAGCCCCAGAACAAGCGCCTCGTAGCGCCCGGCCAGCTCCGCAATGCGGCCGCCGAACTCCGGGCACTCAGAAATTAGGCCTACAACGGCCGCCTTAATTTCGGCACATTTGCCGATGACGCCGTGAAGGCTCAAGCCATCATTCGGCAGTATACCAGGCTTGGGGGCAGATACCCTCTGCGCCGGCACTACCGTAGGCAAGCTAGCGGACGACGAAGGCGTCAGCTTGTTGGCCTTTCCCTTGGAAAGGGCAACTCTCATGCGCGGCAGGGGCTTAGGGGGCGGCACAATTGCCTAAGTCACGGCAACCACTTCCCTCAAGCCACCCACCGACAGGGGACGTATAGTCGGATGGGCCGGAGGACCCATCACCGCCCTGGAGACCGTCATCTGCAGAGCACCAGAGCCCTCAACTGTCCGGGGCGCCCTGGGCCGCTTTACGGTCTTCACAGGATTGACCATGACCCGGTCCTCACTCGCCTCGGAGTCATAGACTGACTCCTCAGCCGTCGAGACGGGAGCAACCTTCTTGGGTGAACCATCCGTGCTCCTCTTCTTCTTCTTGCTTTTTCTCCCCTCCTGTAGGGGAGCCACCTCATCGGTCCGCCTCTTGAGGTACTTGGACCTCTCCGAGGGAACGGTTACCTCCCTGGCCAGATCGCCAGCCTCACTCTCGAAATCCGAGGTGAGGCCAGTTATGGGCTCATATCCCAGTTGCGTCATTAGACACCTAGGACACTAATAATATCAATAATATCAATAATAATATCAGCCACTACGTAGTATAACAATATAAAATATAATAATATAATAAAATATAAAATATAATAAAATATAATATATTATAAAATATAAAATAAGTGATGCACCCTGTAACGCAAAATATCGTCTTTCAACCGAAACACACGCACCAATGTAGATCTCGGCATCCGAACCGATTACACACGAACAAATGTAATTGTTCGACACACGAACCTGTGCAATCGCCCTATGCCGAACACAAAACACACAAACCAATGATAAAACTATTGCACAGGACACCAGGTGTTCAATTTTCGATTTCTCGATTTGACACACGAACCAATGTATTTACGCCAGCCACACACAAACACGTGTTGCAGAATTTGCAATTTGCCTTGTACACTGAAACACACGCACCAATGTAGATCTCGGCACCCGAACCGATTACACACGAACAAATGTAAATTGTTCGACACACGAACCTGTGCAATCTTCCTATGCCGAACACAAAACACACAAACCAATGTATTATCGTTGCAAAGAACACCAGGTGTTCAAAACGATTCCTGACTTCTGGAAATCAAATTACACACAAACTCGGGTAATTTTCTTATTTCTCGCTTCATGATTTTTGTACCACACACTAACCAATGTAACCTTCTCGCATTGAGGAGCGCACAAAAACACGACCAAGTAGTTCAATAGACAAAATCAAACTGAGTAGATAGGGACAATCCGTCAGTTCCAGTTTTACGTGGACCCCTGCCTTGTCGGCTTAATTCCACGGCGGGCCTTCCCGCAAGGAGTTGATTTTATGGACGACAACCAACGTCCTTATTCACAGACCTGTGTATAAGTACCAGATTATAGCCATGCGTAGGGGCATGACTAACCTCTTGGTTAGGGGCGAGGCCTATCCAAAACCTCTTGCCGATTTGAGGTCGACCACATCCGAACTTCCACCAATGTCTCCACTAATGTTTCCACTAATGTTTCCACCAGTTTTATCGTTCGATTTTTCCCGCATTTGGGACAACCAACAACCACCAACAACTAGGGGGCCGTACCCAAGACAGGCCGGGACCGGTCAGTTCGACTCTGCCACAGTCGAAATCTAACGTTATATCCCGAGGGTCCCTGTCTCCCGTGGTACCGGAATTAGGCTCCCGGGTGGAGCCGTTACTCACAGTTAGGTTATCCCTACACCCAACTGAGAGCCTTACACTTACCAAATAGCCGAATAGCAAAAGATCCGAAGAACCAGAGCCGTCAACTAAATGGTAAGTGCTTGCCTGTCTGAACCAATTGTCAGTCATCAACAACCAACAACCGATTGACAGGCATTATGCGTTCAAATCGCCAAACAGCTGTATGGCCGAAACCATACAGCTATTTGGCTATGTAGGCCATGCAGCACCAAGTACTACTTGGCCCTACACTGTTGCCCCCCAGGTACGTGAGCCGCATATTGAGGATGCGACCCGGTGTACCCATAGGGCGTAAGTAGATAGGGACAGATTCCGCTATGTGTTTTACGTGAACACCTGCCTTGTCGGCTTAATTTCACGGTGGGCCATCCCACATGGGGTTGAAATGTCAACCAACGTCCTTCAGGTGACTTCTATTAACCAGGATTAAGTCACCGTCCGTACCAGTTCGAAGCCATGTGCAGGGGACATGAACTTCCCCCTTGGCGAGGAGCGAGGCCTATCTAAACCTCTTCCGATCTAAGGGTCACGGCACCCTGTTGCAAGCAACAAATTTCCCGCGATTTGGGACAACCACAACCACCACGATACTCCCACAAGGGGGCCTACCTCAAGACAGGCCGGGACGGTCATTCATATATCTGACATTAGTGTCCCGGGGGCTCCTGTCTCCCGTGGTACCAGAATTAAGCTTCCGGTCGAGCCTCGCAACCGTAAAGGTTGCTCCAGTTGGGGTGCCCTACACCCTGGACTGGTAGCCATTTGTTTGGAGGGGAAGGAAGAAGGAAGGGGGGAGGAAAGGAGGAAGGAGAGGGAAGGGAATTAAAATTGGAGAGTCGAAGTATGGGCAGGAGGCAAAATTAATTTCGCCTAGCCCGCCGCCTAGCGAACACTGTGTTCGCGTATACCCGCATTCTGTCGATGTGTGACGGCGCAGTAAAGACACCGCTCACGTCACACACCTCGCCCTCGTAAATAACCCCCATAGCAGCTAAGTCCCTAAGGTCTGAATATAATGGGCACACGCACAGAACATGCACCCAATCCTCTAATGGAAAACCACACCTGCAGCCGGCCTCCTGACTGAGACGCATCCTATGCAGAAACGCATTCATGGACCCGTGTCCCGTCAGGAGAAAGCCGAAACTGAGGCCAAAACTCAGTTCCGGGTTTCGGCTCATGAAGGAGACATCCTCCAGGAAGCGATATGTAACCCTACCCGTTGGGGCGTCGTTCCATCTGGTTTGCCACTCAGATAGAACGCAGCCACCAAGCAGGGTTTTACGCTCACCGGCAGACAGTCCCTCCAACGACCTATCAAATAACCAGTCGCTACTGGTTAACCGCAAGCCTCTTTTTACCTTAAAGGCAATACTCCTCTTGGTGATCTCGAGATCAAGAGGGGGGGCTCCCAGAAGTACCTGCAATGCAGGCACACGGGCAGGCAGGCCAGAAGTGCCTTCCTCTGGCATTGCAGTACGCGGTTCCGGCCCGATACCGAAGCAACAGATTCATACCATACCGATGCTCCAAAAGTTGCACAAGCAACAAGGAGACCGGTGTATATGGTACGAACAGCTCTCCTGCTCAGGCCCCAATCTGTCCTAACAATACGCCAAACCTGTTCGACCAGACCGCACATGCGGTCGCGTAGGTACTCAAGATGGGGCATGAACCCCATCCTCTCACCGACCGTGATACCGAGGTATTTGACCTTTGTCACATACCTGATACTTACCCCGTTCATACGAATCGTCGGATGTCGACTGCTCGCCAATTTGCCCTTGAGTAGCATCTGGACAGTCTTGTCTTCAGACACACTCACTCCAACGCGTATGCCCCAGTCGTGAATGACCGGGAGAACCTGCTCAGCCCTCCTTTCCAGCTCAGCTCTGGACTGAGCCTCAAGAAGGATGAGCAGGTCGTCTGCATACGCACAACACTTAACGTGTGTGCTTAGCGTTTCTAGCAGGGGATCCATCATGAGGTTCCATATAAATGGACCGCAAATGGATCCCTGCGGGCACCCACGCTCGACCGTCACACCGACCGATTCGTTCGCGCCCGAAACAAAGGCTTTCCTACCGGAGAAATAGCTCCTCCAGAGACTCATTTCCCTTGTAGCCTAGCTAAGACCCTATCCCAACTCAAGTAATCAAAGGCGCCTCTAAAATCAATAAAGACACCCAAGATATACTTGGACCTATTGCTAGTATCATTAACGTGGGACTTAACGTACGCCCATGCGTCTTCGACACTCTTACCCTTCGGGAAACTGAATTGAAAGGGAGAAACGGTCACAATGTTCTGCAGTCTTTCCACCATAGTCCTTTCCAGCACTTTTCCAAGTACCGGAAGCAGACTGATGCCACGATAGGACCGCGGATTGCTCCTTGGTTTCTCGGGAGACTTCAGAAGAACAATGACCTTAGCCTCCTTCCAACTCAACGGAAAATAGCCCCCGCCAACGCACCCCCTATACAGGGACACCAGATATTCGGGGCACACCTTCCAGATGGCTTTCACCATCTCTCCGGTGATTCCGTCACGCCCAGGCGATCTCCTGGATCGGAGAAGCGAGACGGCAGTGCTTATCTCGTCCAAGTCAACCTGCGGTGGCGTAGGTAGTTCCTCAGCCGAGGAGACCCCGACACCGTCCGACCTAGGAAAGAATTCCGCTAACAGAACCCTAACACTATCTGCCCAACCATAAACTATGGAGCCACCGTTGTGCAGGGAGCCTATGCTGGAGTCCCTATTGGACCCCCTACATATTCTGTACACCTGGCCCCAAGGATCGTCCCTATGCATGTCAACAAACCTTCTCCACTGATCCTCCTTGGTTTTGACAATCACACGCTTGTACTCAGCCAGGCACTGCCTATAGGTCGTTCCCAGCTGAGCCAAGCTCTCAGCATTGGACACCCGGCCGCTCTGGCATTTTTTTCTTAGCTTCCTGAGTGCCCTTCGCTTCACATTCAGATTGTGTGTCCACCATTTCACCCTTCTTTGATTTGTCTTTCGACTCCTCTCAAAGAGCTCATCGTTGACACCCCAAACAGACTCAGTGAGGTGAGCAACCTTCTGATCGGAACTAAGGCGCTCATATTCCCGCAGCGACACGGATGTGATCGCCGCATTAACATGAGCACCGTATGCGCCCCAATCAGAACCCCGCGTGCACCGTCTGTTCACATTCAGGTTCGGGGCGGGTCTCCGCTCCCCGTCAATTATCACTTGGATAAGACTATGGTCGCTAACCCCCGCCTCGACGTTCCAGAGAAAACTAAACGCCCTAAGTGCAGCCCCATTAGCAAGAGTGACATCGATATCACTCCTGCCACCTCCAACAACCTCGAAGGTGAATACATCACTCGGTTCGATAGGATGAAGACGTCTCTGGCCGTCACCCAGTCGCTTAGCTGTTCACCCCGCTGTCTGCTTCGATGCTCGGACGTAAGTCCGGACATCTTGCTAAACCATGCGGGGGAAACAGCATTTGCGTCGATACCAAGGAACAGGGGGCTATTACCGGCAAGCAACAGCACCCCGTTCATGTATTCAATGAAGGGCTCTATGTCCTGGCTAAACTTGCAGTAGACGCTGGCAAAGAATATTTTGCCAAACGTCCCTTCCACGTGCACACAGACTCCGCAATTGCTGGAATCAACCATTCAACGTTCACGTCGTTTACAACAACTGCAGCGTTGCATCTTTTATCCAAGAACACCCGCATGCCAGCGGGCAACCCCCTAATGTGCCCACGGGTGGTATATGGCTCCTGGATCAGAGCAACGCTGCACCCTAAGCTTCTAATTTGCACACCTAAATCAACTGTAACGGAGTAAGCGCCCTGACAATTCTGCTGTAGAATCTTCATAAGAAGCGAAAACTACCCTAATGCCTGGCCGAAGCCCTGGCAACTGCCGCAGCGTAAACTGGACAGTCCATGCCTAGCATGTAGTCGTCCTTCGCCCACCTTCCATGGGTTCGGTAGCCGAACCTCACCCTCCAAATCAAGGCCAGGGGTCTTGTTAAAGTTGAGCTTCTTCAGCTCAACTTTAAAATCCTCAGGGGAGATCAACTTCTCAACCCTCTGAACAATCACCCTTTTCTTGGCGGATTCAGCCTCCCCAAGCTTCTTATGCCCAACCAAGGCATCTCTTTCCGCTGCTGAGGGCATGCGAATAAGAACGCTACCCTGCCCGCCAGGTCGCAGAGTGTGAACTCTGACCCCTGCAGCCGGCACCAGCTCCTCGACGACCCTTTTCTTAATCTCTTTGGTGGTCTCGTGCTGCTTCCCGCGCACTACCACCGACCATGTTTCCTCCGGCTTGATGGTGTTCCTGGGAATACCAGCCGGGGCAGCAACCCTGCTGACGGGGCCAGTTCTCACCGCAGTGGAACTAGCCACTTGCGCGAACGAGGGCCTCCTCGCCGCAGGGACCCCAAGGGGGACGCCCATTGATTTAAAGGGCGCGTCTACGCCCCCTCGTCGCCCATTGGGCGTCTTTACCACGCTGGGAACAGCATGGGCGGAAGCCGCAGTCCCACTGGAACCCGCCTCCAGACGCCCACGCAGACGCTCGTTCGTTCCGGACAGCCCCAGAACAAGCGCCTCGTAGCGCCCGGCCAGCTCCGCAATGCGGCCGCCGAACTCCGGGCACTCAGAAATTAGGCCTACAACGGCCGCCCTAATTTCGGCACATTTGCCGATGACGCCGTGAAGGCTCAGGCCATCATTCGGCAGTGTACCAGGCTTGCGGGCAGATACCCTCTGCGCCGGCACTACCGTAGGCGAGCTAGCAGACGCCGATGGCGTCAGCTTGTTGGCTTTTCCCTTGGATAGGGCAACTCTCATAAGCGGCAGGGGCTTAGGGCGGCACAATTACCGAAGCCACCACCTCCCTCAAGCCACCCATCGACAGGGGACGTATAGTCGGATGGGCCGGAGGACCCATCACAGCCTCCGAGCCCGTCATTGGCAGAACAATGCTGCCCTTCGTTACCCGGGGTGACCTAGGCCTCCTTTCGGCCTTCCTGCCCTTACCCTGGTAAGTGTCATCAGAGTCCATAGCAGACTCCTCAGCCGTTGACACGGGAACAATTTTTTTGGGCGAACCGCCCTTGCTCCTCTTCTTCTTCTTCTTAACCTTTCTCTCCTCCTGTAGGGGAGTCACCTCATCGGTCCGCCTCTTGAGGTATTTATACCTCTCCGAGGGAACGGACTCGTTCCTGCCTAATTCCGGCGCCTCACTCTCGAAATCCGAGGTGAGCCCGACCATGGCTTCATGCCCAGATTGCGTCATTGAGAACGCACACAAGGGCTCAATAGCCACCAATAATACAATATATAGTAAAATAAAATATAATAGTAATATATATTTATAATAGTAATATATATATATAATAGTAATATATATATATAATAGTAATATATATATATAATAGTAATATATATATATAATATAATATATATGATCCTCTCACCCAGCTGGTAGGACGAAAAGTCCTAAGTTGAACCAGTTGACACCAGATGCCGAGTACAAAGGCGCGCACTAACACCAATCACACCCGAAACCGACCAGATGCCGAGTACACGGACACGCACTATGTTGAATGTAAAAATGTAACGACTTTTTTTAATGCACAATGTGCACAGCAACCAACTGCCTGAATCGTCAGCAGACACGCACACGATATCAGCCGGCAGACGATCGACGACGGCACGGTACTATAACGACCGATAACGACCGATATAGCCCAGCTGCCGAATGCAGAGGACGCGCACTAACACCCGATACCGTCAACGGTAGCGTAACGCCTTTTTTCGTAACGACTTTCCGCACACACACTAGTGTATACACTATGCACAGAAATTCAACCCAGTAAGCACACTGGGAAGAACACACACACAATACACAATGTTGATTACATCAACAAAATACAAATTTATTTTGTATTGATTATTTTTTGCTTACTCGTAATTTGTTATTTTTGCTGTTGTTTGCCTTCGTCGATGACACCAACACACTTATTGCTACAATGCTTAGGTAAACGTTTTTCGGTTAGCAATATTTGTTATTGTTGTGCTGAGGCGGGCATTTTTTTTTTTATAAAGTAAAAGAATAAAATGTTCGTGGCATCAGTCCATTCAATTCAAGAAACAAAGCAGTTTGAATTTTTTACATGGTCCTTCGAGCCGGATTAGCCGGAATAGTGGAAAGTGATTAGTTAAAAGTGGTACTAGATCAATATATTCAAACAGTGGAAATAGAAGATAGCTCGTACTCCATTACGCAGTAAACATGAGCGACATCGAAGAAATCGCACTAAATCAGACGAGAATCACGGAAGAAGTTCATCGATTGTGGACAAACTTCAAAAAGGATGGAGAATCACGGTACTCTGTGGAGTATTTCAAGACACGGCTCGAGAAACTGGAGCAGCACTGGATTGACTTCCAACTAAACAATGGGTACCTAGAAGACTTAAGGAAGACGAACCCGCATCATGAATACTTTGCCAAAAAGTATTTTAGCCAGTTCGAATCAAAGTATGATGACATTAAAGGTGCCTTGAAGTCAAAACTGGCTCAGTGGTCAACGAACAGGCGAGCCGATATTCCAGAATTACCAGCCAGTTCAAATCCAGCTACAGCAGTTCAGCCACCAAGGAGCACATCATCAGATAGAACGGAAGATTCAATTGGAAAGACGAAGTCCTCAATTCAGTGCACTAAGTTGAACCTCGCCAAAGGGAGATTTTTACGCCTAATTGACAGTCTGGATTTCAGCCAGAATTCCGTCTATCTCAAGTTCAAGCTGAGTCAATTACAAGAATGCTGGACAACGGTACGAACAGTTAATGAGGAAATTATGGTGTCAATGGACAAAGCCGATTACGACGAGGAATTTCTTGAGTTGGAGCAGATGTATCAAGATGCATATATTCAAATAAAAGAAATAGAACAGACACAGTACCAGAGGGAAGCTGTAGTAACACAGCCTGAGAGGCATCGGGAAATTAAACTTCCACCCATAACCATACCAACATTCAGTGGAAGGTATGAGGACTGGACACAATTTTGGGAACTGTTCGATCGGTTAATACACCAAAACAGAACCTTAAGCAATGTCGAACGAATGCAGTATTTGAAGGGTAATCTAACCGGAGAAGCAGCAAGGATTGTCAACCATCTATCACCTACTGCAAGCAATTATGCAACAGCAATAGAATTGCTAACCAAACGATTTCAAAATCCAGCAGCGTTGGTCAACAACTTTATTCAAAAACTGCTTACTTTGAAACCAGTTCGAAATGAAAATGCTCTGGATCTAAAGATTATGATGGATACATCAAGGGAAATCCTGTACGGAATCAGCAACTTGGGAGTGGATGTCAGTTCCTGGGATCCATTGGTGATACAAATCCTATATCCAAAACTAGACAATGAATCAAGAAGGCTGTACCAACAATCAAAAGGAACATCAACAGAAATTCCAAAGTTAAATACATTTTTTGACTTTATTGAGGGCAGATTCAGGGGATTGGAGGGCAGTCGCGAATTCAGCAGAGAACACCAATCGCAAGCGGTAAAACCCAACTCTACAAAAAGCCACTTGACTACAGTTACGCAGCCAAAATGCGCTGTTTGTGGCGAGAATCATCAGGTGTTCAACTGTAAGAGATTTTTAAGTATGAAACCAAAAACCCGACGGGAAGTGATCCAGAAGTCAAGGCTGTGTTTCAACTGTTTGCGAGATGGACATGCCGCTAAAGAATGTTTGTCAAAGAAGGGTTGCAAGATATGCGCACAACAGCATAATTCCCTTCTTCATTTCCCTCAAAGTGAAAAGGCAGCCGTCTTAGTAACAAGCAAGGGATCAGGTGAAGAATCACCATCGACAACGCGAATCGTCGCTGCATGTCAAGCTAACAGGACGGTACTACTAGCCACAGCCATGGTAAATGTGTGCGTTGGACGACAAGCGAAACTGATACGAGCTCTGATTGATCAAGGATCTCAATCATGCTTCGTGACAGAAAAGTTAGCGCATCAGTTAAGGGCACCGTTGGATAAGTATGAGTCAAGGATAAATGGAATCAATGGTCAGGCCACACAAGTTATCGCAGCATGCCGCCTTACCATTCAATCAATTCATGATGAAGGAGTCAACATGGAGGTGAACGCTCTGGTAATGCCTGTTATCACATCAAGGCTGCCATTACAACAATTTTCACCCAACGATTGGCCACATATTCAAGGCTTGAAGTTGGCGGATCCATGGTACGGACAACCAAAGGATATCGAATTGCTGATAGGATCAGACATTTTACCACATTTCCTGACCCATGGATTGATCAAAGGTCCACCTAATACTCCAATGGCACAAAATACAAGGTTTGGCTGGATATTGTCTGGACCGGTAGTGACCAACTTAACATCAAAACCGCAAGCACAAACCAAAGTCCTTATTTCATGTATCAGTGTGTGCAGCGAAGATGAAGGATTAAAGAAATTTTGGGAGCTAGAAGAAATACCCGTCGCAAGGGTCAGGTCTGCAGAAGATGAGAAATGCGAAATTCACTACCTATTGACACACAAAAGGGATAAAACAGGAAGATATATCGTCAAGTTACCACTGCTAAAGGATCGCACAGTCTTAGGTGATTCACGCAAAATGGCGTTAAAACGATTCTTTTTGTTGGAGCAGAGATTCGCAAGAAATGAGAAGCTTCGGCATGACTATTGCAATTTCATGCAGGAATATCTTGCTCTTGGACACATGGAGGAAGTACAAGGAGATTCCTCAGAAAAAACGTATTATCTTCCACACCATGCGGTGATAAAAAATGACAGCACTACTACAAAACTGAGGGTGGTTTTCGATGCCTCGGCAAAAACAACATCTGGGGAGTCGCTAAATAGCATCATGATGACAGGCCCCACGATTCAAAGGGATTTATTTTCATTACTTCTCCGATGGAGGTCGTTTCCAATCGTCTTCACAGCTGACATCGAAAAAATGTATCGTCAGATTTTACTCGACCAGGAGGATCAAAACTTACAACGTATTTTGTGGAGAGAAAACTCCAAGGATCCAATCAAGGAATACGCTCTCAAAACCGTCACATATGGCACATCATCCGCACCATACTTGGCAATTAAAACTCTATGTCAGCTAGCTGAGGATGAAAAGCAAGAGTATCCACTAGCAAGCAAAACATTGCTTGAAGGATTCTATGTAGACGATTGTTTGGGAGGTGCAAATTCCTTAAGAGAATGTCAAGATCTGCAAAGGGAATTGACGCAACTACTTCGGAAGGGTGGTTTCAACTTACGGAAGTGGACATCAAATAATGCAGCATTCATAAAGGCATTGCCAAGGGAAGGAACTGAATTTGAGCCAGACTATAACTTTGATAGTGATACAACGGTTAAGATTTTGGGAATAAAATGGTGCCCAAACACAGACGACTTCCAATTTAAGATCAATGTCTCATCATTCAGCACAAAGGGTATCAAACGAGCTATACTGAGTGACGCTGGCAAAATCTTCGATCCTTTCGGTTGGTTATCGCCAGTAACTATCAAGGCAAAGATTCTTATTCAAAATCTCTGGCTTTTGGGCATCGATTGGGACGAGGATGTTCCAATGAAGATTAAAAATGAATGGAATGAATTCAAGACAAGACTATCATCACTTCAAAAGGTGAGAATTCCACGATGGACGCAGCAAATGGAAGGCGCCCACATAGAGTTACACGGATTTGCAGATGCGTCAGAATCAGCGTTTGCAGCGGTGGTGTATCAGAAGGTTATTTATCGCGGTTCTGCTACAATAAGCCTCATTGCATCCAAAACAAGGGTGGCACCTGTGAAGCAAGTTTCATTGGCAAGACTAGAATTATGTGCAGCAGCTTTACTTACGAAACTAATGAGGTACATCAGAGAGCAATTGGACATCAATTATACCAAGGTTTTCGCATGGTCCGACTCTACCATAGTATTAAACTGGTTAAAACAACATCCAGTGAAATGGAACACATTTGTCGCCAACCGAGTATCATATGTGCAACAACAGTTTAAGGGACAATGGAGGTTTGTACCCGGAAAAGAGAATCCTGCAGACATTCCGTCCAGAGGATCATTTGGAGATACCTTAGCTGAAAATTCAACATGGTGGACTGGTCCAGGGTGGTTGAAGAAGGATCAACAATATTGGCCCGCTGTCAATTCCATAGTGGAAGTGCAAGAAATGCCTGAGATTCGAAAATCTCACGCTTGTCTAGCGATGCATCCCAACAATCCTTCACACAAGGACGACATTTGTCTAATGTTTTCATCATTATCAAAACTTCAACGCGTAAGTGCATACTGTCTGCGGTTTAAATCCAATTGCCAACGGAGCAAAAGACATGAACCACTACTTTATGGCAGGTTAACCATAAAAGAACTACTGGAAGCAGAAAGAGCGCTTGTTAAGGGTGCTCAACGAAGTTTTTCTGAAGACATAAAAAGCCTTATTGCAAATAAGGCAATCAAATCGAACAGCAAGATATCATCACTGAATCCGTTCATCGACGCCAGTGGGATATTGCGAGTGGGAGGTCGGTTGAAACATGCTCACTTATCAGTTGATCAGAAGCACCCTATGATTCTGTCATCATCACACCCGCTGACAAAATTAATCATAAACAAGACCCATATCGATACACTTCACGGTGGAGTAAAACTAACTCTGAACCACATTCGGAGAAAATTTTGGATAATCCGAGGAACAAACACTGTCAAGGCAACAATAAATCAATGCATGAAGTGTTGTCGATTCAAGGCTAAGGAATCAAATCAACTTATGGGACAACTTCCGGAGGCTCGAGTAAGGTTTTCACGGCCATTTACACATTGTGGGATAGATTACGCTGGGCCAATCAACATACGATGCTCACAAACTCGAGGTGTTAAATCGCACAAAGCCTACATAGCGCTGTTTGTCTGCATGGCAACAAAGGCAGTGCATATCGAACTCACTTCAGATTTAACTACGGATGGGTTTATGGCAGCATTGCGACGTATGATCAGCAGAAGAGGATCTATAAACCATCTATACAGCGATAATGGAACAAATTTTATTGGGGCAAAAAATATTATTGACGCACTACAATCCACGCTAGCCGAAAATGCGATCGAGTGGCATCTCATTCCACCGGGAGCTCCACATTTTGGTGGACTCTGGGAAGCAGGAGTTAAATCAGTTAAATACCACCTGAATCGCATCATAGGAGAGCAAAAATTAACATACGAAGAGATGAATACCATTCTGGTGCAAATAGAAGGATGCTTGAACTCAAGACCACTCTGTCCACTAACAGATAACATTGAAGATCTAGATGCGTTAACACCGGGTCACTTCATTATTGGATCACCACTGATAGCACCACAGCATGAAGTCATTCTGGACATGGCAGAGAATAGTTTAAAAAGGTGGAAGTTGATTCAAAAACTTAAACAAGATGTTTGCAAACGTTGGTACGAGGAATACATAAACAAGATGCAACAGCGATACAAGTGGAAGCAACCCGCAAGGAATTTGGAGCCTGGGCAAATGGTGCTGTTGAAAAATGAGCTTCTGACACCAACGAAATGGCCTCTAGGCAGAATAATTGAAGTGCACAGCGGAATTGATGGGCTTGTCAGAGTAGTAACAGTAAAAACAGAGAAGGGAACATTCAAGCGGCCAATAGCCAAGGTGTGTTTACTGCCAAACGAAGAAAACAACATGAAGTCTGATAGTAACATATTACATTCCTCGAATCATTCATCCAGCAGGCCCAAGAGGAAGCTGAGCGATAAAACCCAAACATCAAGCTTCTCTACTGCTCTTGTAATTCTGTCGTTATTCGCATCCGTCATGCCGGGGTCTACAAATTATACAATAACACATCCAGAGACTGGATTATTTGTGGAACAAATTGGAACAGCCAAAATTCAACGAGGAGAGCTACGTACAAGCGTTCGATTTCCAATCACAGACATCTTACGGGATCAAGTTAATATGAACAAGACGAGAGATCAAATGGCTGAGTTGTGCAACAAGGCAAAATCATTAACAAAGGAAAGTCAATGCGATGAATTGATTCATCACATGGAAGAAGAATGGAAGAACGTACTTTCAATTTTTAATAGACTCCAAGTAACACATTTGCGAAGGCAAAAACGAGGACTACTAGGAACCATTCTCACCTCAATATTCGGAGTAAACGATGAAGTATACCATGATATCGAGGACCTAGATAACAACCAGAAGGCCCTGATAAAAAGTAGCCAAACAAACAGTAAAATCATGTTGTCTACAATATCCAGTGTGAACGAGACGGAAGCTAGAATCAACAGTAAAATCAACAGCTTTACAAAAAAGCTGAATGCCGGTCTAGAGGAGATTAACAAGATGGAATCTTGGTACAGCATTGTTGACGAGAATAAAATAAATATACATGTGATGAACGCATATCTAATTGCACTTAACTACATGCGAGAAATAGAAACGAAATACAATAAGTTGCTAAATGCATATCTTAAACGTAGTCATTTGTTCGAGTTCTTATCACACAAGAGCATGGAGGAGATCATTAAGAAGTGCGCGGAGAGACTTGGCCCAGAGATGGAGGTATTACCAGATCCAATGGACAAACTAGAGATGTCCTCGACTTCAACAGAAATTTTAATAACTGGATACTTCATGATCAGTGATTCCTATGAATATGACCTGATTAAACCTAACACTGTTCCTGAAAGGATCGGGGAGCAGATATTTCGAGAAGTACAATTACAGCAGTCGGTGCTTGGAGTCAACTATAATCTACAGAGGTATTTCGAAATACCACTGGAAGATATAAGCAAGGCATCAACTCTCAATGAAACAACATACATCCTCCGGCCATCAATATTTCACAGTATTGAGCAGAGTGAGGATTGTATTGTCCAGCAACTGTATAAGAAACTAGCTTTCAAGCAATGTTCATCTAGGATGCTAAGAATAACACACACTGTATGGAAAGAATTGTGGACACGCAATACCTGGATGTTCATTACACCCGAAGCAACTACTGTTTTTGTAAACTGTGGACCTACTCGAGAAGAAGTGTTTGTTAATAACACGGGAATTATTTCCATCACTCCGGACTGCGTCATCCAATCCAAATTCATACGATTGGAAGCGAAATTAATCAAGGAAAGGAGAATAATGATGCATTTTAGCAAATCAATTACTACTATAAACACATCCGTATCACCTCAAATTCCGGTTTATTTTACAAATGAGACCGTCATCCCAATTAACAAAGATGTGACTGAAATTTCCAATTTCAATTATCAAGAAGCAGTCGAGGCACTCAACCGACTACACGACCACAACTGGAAGACCATCAAAGAGCATCGGTATTGGACAATTGGGCTTTGTTCAATGTTTGCAGCGGCCACTGTTATCATTTGCCTATTGGCTGTGGTCCTTAAGTACGGCAAGTGTCCAACTAAAAACTCTACCAACATCGAACTGGAAGATCAAAACCACATTCGGAGTAGTAATTTTGAAATCAATTGGGCAACAACGTCGGAGGAGGGAAAATGTTGATTACATCAACAAAATACAAATTTATTTTGTATTGATTATTTTTTGCTTACTCGTAATTTGTTATTTTTGCTGTTGTTTGCCTTCGTCGATGACACCAACACACTTATTGCTACAATGCTTAGGTAAACGTTTTTCGGTTAGCAATATTTGTTATTGTTGTGCTGAGGCGGGCATTTTTTTTTTTTATAAAGTAAAAGAATAAAATGTTCGTGGCATCAGTCCATTCAATTCAAGAAACAAAGCAGTTTGAATTTTTTACACACAATGTATATCACAATATCACAGCAGCCGACACGAAATCGCCACGACTCTGTGTTTCCTTTTTTTTTTTTTTTTTTTTTTTTTTTTTCCTTTATTTCCTTTATTTTTCCTTTTCCTTTTACACCCTTTTTCTGTTTAAATTCGCACGGAGCTTAAACAAAACACGACCTTACTCGATCGCAGATGAGATCGAACTGAGTAGATAGGGACAATCCGTCAATTCCATTTAACGTGGACACCTGCCTTGTCGGCTTAATTCCACGGTGGGCCACCCCACATGGGGTTGATTTTATGGACGACAACCAACGTCCTTATTCACAGACCTGTGTTAATAAGTACCAAATTGAATCCATGCATAGGGACATGGCTCCCCCTTGGTACGAGGCGAGGCCTAACTAAAACCTCTTGCCGATTTGAGGTCGACCACCTCCGAACTTCCACCAATGTTACCACTAGTGTTTCCACTAATGTTCCACCAGTTTTATCGTTCGTTGTTTCCCGCATTTGGGACAACCACAGCCCCCACGATACTCCCACAAGGGGGCCTACCGCAAAGACAGGCCAGGACATTACTGGCAAAGAATATTTTGCCAAACGTCCCTTCCACGTGCACACAGACTCCGCAATTGCTGGAGTCAACCATGGTGCATTCGACGTTCACGTCGTTTACAACAACTGCAGCGTTGCATCTTTTATCCAGGAACACCCGCATGCCAGCGGGCAACCCCCTAATATGCCCACGGGTGGTGTATGGCTCCTGGATCAGGGCAACGCTGCACCCTAAGCTTCTAATTTGCACACCTAAATCAACTGTAACGGAGTAAGCGCCCTGACAATTCTGCTGTAGAATCTTCATAAGAAGCGAAAACTACCCTAATGCCTGGCCGAAGCCCTGGCAACTGCCACAGCGTAAACTGGACAGTCCATGCCTAGCATGTAGTGTCCGGCCGGGGCACCCCTGAAGTCGCAGTCGCGACAGTGAATAGGGTTTGGGCACTCTCTTTTCGGGTGGCCTGATTGCCCGCAGCGCCAGCAGACTTCTCTAGTCTGCCTGCACCTAGCCGCGTGGTGATCAAGTCCCAGACAGCGGCTGCAATACTGAACTGGGGACTTTTCCCTGACCGGGAATGAGAAGTGCTTTATGTAGCACCTTCCCTGCTTGAGCAGAAGCTCAGCAACCCTGGGGGAACATTCAAGGACGACGTTAAGTCGTCCTTCGCCCACCTTCCATGGGTTCGGAAGCCGAACCTCACCCTCCAAATCAAGGCCAGGGGTCTTGTTAAAGTTGAGCTTCTTCAGCTCAACTTTAAAATCCTCAGGGGAGATAAACTTCTCAACCCTCTGCACAATCACCCTTTTCTTGGCGGATTCAGCCGTCAGGCCGACCTCCCCAAGCTTCTTATGCCCAACCAAGGCATCTCTTTCCGCTGCTGAGGGCATGCGAATAAGAACGCTTCCCTGCCCGCCAGGTCGCAGAGTATGAACTCTGATCCCTGCAGCCGGCACCAGCTCCTCAACGACTCTCTTCTGTATCTCCTTTGTGGTCTCGTGCTGCTTACCGCGCACAACCACTGACCAGGTTTCCTCCGGCCTCTTGGTATTCGTTGGAATACCAGCCGGGGCAGCGACCCTGCTGACGGGACCAGTTCTCACCGCAGTGGAACTAGCCACTTGCGCGAACGAGGGCCTCCCCGCCGCAGGGACCCCAAGGGGGACGCCCATTGATTTAAAGGGCGCGTCTACGCCCCCTCGTCGCCCGTTGGGCGTCTTTGCCACACCGAGAGCAGCATGGTTGGAAGCCGCGGTCCCGTTGGAACCCGCCTCCAGACGCCCGCGCAGACGCTCGTTTGTCCCGGATAGTCCCAGGACAAGCGCCTCATAGCGGCCGGCCAGCTCCGCAATGCGGCCGCCGAACTCGGGGCACTCAGAAATTAGGCCTACAACGGCCGCCTTAATTTCGGCACATTTGCCGATGACGCCGTGAAGGCTGAAGCCATCATTCGGCAGTGTACCAGGCTTGGGGGCAGATACCCTCTGCGCCGGCACTACCGTAGGCGTCTGTTTGTTGGCCTTTCCTTCGGAAAGGGCCAGTCTAATACGCGGCAGGGGCTTAGGGGGCGGCACAATTGCCGAAGCCACGGCAACCACCTCCCTCAAGCCATCCACCGACAGGGGACGTATAGTCGGATGGGCCGGAGGTCCCATCACCGCCCTGGAGACCGTCGTCAGCAGAGCACCAGAGCCCTCAACTCTCCGGGGCGCCCTGGGCCGCTTTACGGTTTTCTCCGGTTTGACCATGGCCTCACTCGCCTCAGAGTCACAGACGGACTCCTCAGCCGTCGAGACGGGAGCAACCTTCTTGGGTGAACCACCCTTGCTCCTCTTCATCTTCTTTATTTTCCTCCCCTCCTGTAGGGGAGCAACCTCGTCGGTCCGCCTCTTGAGGTATTTATACCTCTCCGAGGGAACGGACTCGTTCCTGCCTAATTCCGGCGCCTCACTCTCGAAATTCGAGGTGAGCCCGACTGGCTTCATGCCCAGATTGCGTCATTGAGAACGCACGCAAGGGCTCAATAGCCACCAATAATATAATATATAGTAAATATAGTAAAATATAATAGTAATATATATGATACTCTCACCAGTAAGCCGCAGTACAGCCGCCGAAGTCACACACACTCACTACACGCGCACACAGCACACAGCAACAGACAACCGCCACTAGAATGTAACTGCCACTAGAAGCAACCGCCACTGAAAAATAACCGCCGCTACAAGGCACGTAGCCCACTGGTTAGACACACCCGTCAACGACGCCGCAGTTCAACTGCCACCAAAAAAGTAACCGCCACCAGAAAAGTAACCGCAACCAGAAAACTAACCGCCACCAGAAAAGTAACCGCCGTTACAGAACCAGTATCGCACGTACGCCACTTTTTTTTTTTTTTTTTTTTTTTTTTTTTTTTTTCCTCTCTTTTATTCCCTTTTATTGGAACACCGGTCAACCGACGCCACAATCCCAACTGCCACTCCAAGTGCAACCGCCACTACAGAGAAGTAACCGCCGCTTAAAGTCACTCGACGCACGTAGGCCACCGATGCTTAAGGGTGGTTTTTCGGCCACACACAGAACACACACGAACGCGAGCAATTTCCGTGAATGAACACACTGGAATTTTTTATACAATTTATTCCACAAAACACTATTAAGTATATTTTCTTTTATATTATTATATAATATAAATTATATACTATTAACCGATAATATTATAATAATATATAATATAATATTGACCAACAATAGCCAATAAACTACACAACTCCGTATAAATATTCTTTGCCCTTTATAGTTTTCGCACCAAACTCAGAATTTATGAGCGAACAAGAACACGACCGATCAGGAGGAATGACAGAATCAAACTGAGTAGATAGGGACAGATTCCGCTATGTGTTTTACGTGAACACCTGCCTTGTCGGCTTAATTTCACGGTGGGCCATCCCACATGGGGTTGAAACGTCAACCAACGTCCTTCAGGTGACTTCTATTAACCGGGATTAAGTCACCGTCCGTACCAGTTCGAAGCCATGTGCAGGGGACATGAACTTCCCCCTTGGCGAGGAGCGAGGCCTATCTAAACCTCTTCCGATCTAAGGGTCACGGCACCCTGTTGCAAGCAACAAATTTCCCGCGATTTGGGACAACCACAACCACCACGACACTCCCACAAGGGGGCCTTCCGCAAGACAGGCCGGGACATTCATGTCCCGGGGGCTCCTGTCACCCGTGGTACCAGAATTAAGCCTCCGGTCGAGCCTCGCAACCGTAAAGGTTGCTCCAGTTGGGGTGCCCTACACCCTGGACTGGTAGCCATTTGTTTGGAGGGGGAGGAAGAAGGAGAAGGAAGGAGGAGGAGGAAGGAAAGGAATGAGGAAGGGAGGAAGGAATGGTACGGGAATTAAAATTGGAGGAGGTGAGAGTTGAAATGTGGGCAGGAGGCGAAATTAATCTCCCCTAACCCGCCGCCTAGCGAACACCGAATTCGCGTATGTCCGCATCCTATCGATGTGTGACGGCGCAGTAAAGACACCGCTCACGTCGCACACCTCGTCCTCATAAATAACCCCCATAGCAGCTAAGTCCCTAAGGTCTGAATATAATGGGCACACGCACAGAACATGCACCCAATCCTCTAATGGAAAACCACACCTGCAGCCGGCCTCCTGACTGAGACGCATCCTATGCAGAAACGCATTCATGGACCCGTGTCCCGTCAGGAGAAAACCGAAACTGAGGCCAAAACTCAGTTCCGGGTTTCGGCTCATGAAGGAGACATCCTCCAGGAAGCGATATGTAACCCTACCCGTTGGGGCGTCGTTCCATCTGGTTTGCCACTCAGATAGAACGCAGCCACCAAGCAGGGTTTTACGCTCACCGGCAGACAGTCCCTCCAACGACCTATCATATAACCAGTCGCTACTGGTTAACCGCAAGCCTCTTTTTACCTTAAAGGCAATACCCCTCTTGGTGATCTCGAGATCAAGAGGGGGGGCTCCCAGAAGTACCTGCAATGCCGCCGTGGAAACTGTCCGACACACGGGGAGGCAGGCCAGAAGTGCCTTCCTCTGGCATTGCAGTACGCGGTTCCGGCCCGATACCGAAGCAACAGATTCATACCACACCGATGCTCCAAAAGTTGCACAAGCAACAAGGAGACCGGTGTATATGGTACGAACAGCTCTCCTGCTCAGGCCCCAATCTGTCCTAACAATACGCCTAACCTGTTCGACCAGACCGCACATGCGGTCGCGTAGGTACTCAAGATGGGGCATGAACCCCATCCTCTCACCGACCGTGATACCGAGGTATTTGACCTTTGTCACATACCTGATACTCACCCCGTTAATACGAATCGTCGGATGTCGACTACTAGCCAATTTGCCCTTGAGTAGCATCTGGACAGTCTTGTCCTCAGACACACTCACTCCAACGCCTATGCCCCAGTCGTGAACGACCGGGAGAACCTGCTCAGCCTTCCTTTCCAGCTCAGCTCTGGACTGAGCCTCAAGAAGGATGAGCAGGTCGTCTGCATACGCACAACACTTAACGTGTGTGCTTAGCGTTTCTAGGAGGGGATCCATCATGAGGTTCCATATAAATGGACCGCAAATGGACCCCTGCGGGCACCCACGCTCGACCGTCACACCGACCGATTCGTTCGCGCCCGAAACAAAGGCTTTCCTACCGGAGAAATAGCTCCTCCAGAGACTCATTTCCCGGCAGCCCAGCTCTTGTAGCCTAGCTAAGACCCTATCCCAACTCAAGTAATCAAAGGCGCCTCTAAAATCAATAAAGACACCCAAGATATACTTGGACCTATTGCTAGTATCGTTAACGTGGGACTTAACGTACGCCCATGCGTCTTCGACACTCTTACCCTTCCGGAAACCGAATTGAAAGGGAGAAACGGTCACAATGTTCTGCAGTCTTTCCACCATAGTCCTTTCCAGCACTTTTCCAAGTACCGGAAGCAGACTGATGCCACGATAGGACCGCGGATTGCTCCTTGGTTTCTCGGGGGACTTCAGAAGAACAATGACCTTAGCCTCCTTCCAACTCAACGGAAAATAGCCCTCGCCAACGCACCCCCCATACAGGGACACCAGGTATTCGGGGCACACCTTCCAGATGGCTTTCACCATCTCTCCGGTGATTCCGTCACGCCCAGGCGATCTCCTGGATCGGAGAAGCGAGACCGCGGTGCTTATCTCGTCCGGGTCAACCTGCGGTGGCGTAGGTAGTTCCTCAGCCGAGGAGACCCCGACACCATCTGACCTAGGAAAGAATTCCGCTAACAGAACCCTAATACTATCTGCCCAACCATAAACTGTGGAGCCACCGTTGTGCAAGGAGCCTATGCTGGAGTCCCTATTGGACCCCCTACATATCCTGTACACCTGGCCCCAAGGATCGTCCCTATGCGTGTGAACAAACCTTCTCCACTGATCCTCCTTGGTTTTGACAATCATACGCTTGTACTCAGCTAGGCACTGCCTATAGGCCGTTCCCAGCCGAGCCAAGCTCGCAGCATTGGACACCCGGCCGCTCTGGTATTTTCTTCTTAGCTTCCTGAGTGCCCTTCGCTTCACATTCAGATTGTGTGTCCACCATTTCACCCTTCTTTGATTTGTCTTTCGACTCCTCTCAAAGAGCTCATCGTTGACACCCCAAACAGACTCAGTGAGGTGAGCGACCTTCTGATCGGAACTAAGGCACTCATATTCCCGCAGCGACACGGATGTGATCGCCGCATTAACATGAGCACCGTATGCGCCCCAATCAGAACCCCGCGTGCACCATCTGTTCACATTCAGGTTCGGGGCGGGTCTCCGCTCCCCGTCAATTATCACTTGGATAAGACTATGGTCGCTAACCCCCGCCTCAACGTTCCAGAGAGAACTAAACGCCCTAAGTGCAGCCCCATTAGCAAGAGTGACATCGATATCACTCCTGCCACCTCCAACAACCTCGAAGGTGAATACATCACTCGGTTCGTTCAGGATGAAGACGTCTCTGGCCGTCACCCAGTCGCTTAGCTGTTCACCCCGCTGTCTGCTTCGATGCTCGGACGTAAGTCCGGACATCTTGCTAAACCATGCGGGGGAAACAGCATTTGCGTCGATACCAAGGAACAGGGGGCTATTACCGGCAAGCAACAGCACCCCGTTCATGTATTCAATGAAGGGCTCTATGTCCTGGCTAAACTTGCAGTAGACGCTGGCAAAGAATACTTTGCCAAACGTCCCTTCCACGTGCACACATACTCCGCAATTGCTGGAGTCAACCATGGTGCATTCGACGTTCACGTCGTTTACAACAACTGCAGCGTTGCATCTTTTATCCAGGAACACCCGCATGCCAGCGGGCAACCCCCTAATGTGCCCACGGGTGGTGTATGGCTCCTGGATCAGAGCAACGCTGCACCCTAAGCTTCTAATTTGCACACCTAAGTCTACTGTAACGGAGTAGGCGCCCTGACAATTCTGCTGTAGAATCTTCATAAGAAGCGAAACTACCCTAATGCCTGGCCGAAGCCCTGGCAACTGCCGCAGCGTAAACTGGACAGTCCATGCCTAGCATGTAGTGTCCGGCCGGGGCACCCCTGAAGTCGCAGTCGCGACAGTGAATCGGGTTTGGGCACTCCCTTTTCGGGTGGCCTGATTGCCCGCAGCGCCAGCAGACTTCTCTAGTCTGCCTGCACCTAGCCGCGTGGTGATCAAGTCCCAGACAGCGGCTACAATACTGAACTGGGGACTTTTCCCTGACCGGGAATGAGAAGTGCTTTATGTAGCACCTTCCCTGCTTGAGCAGAAGCTCAGCAACCCTGGGGGAACATTCAAGGACGACGTTAAGTCGTCCTTCGCCCACCTTCCATGGGTTCGGAAGCCGAACCTCACCCTCCAAATCAAGGCCAGGGGTCTTGTTAAAGTTGAGCTTCTTCAGCTCAACCTTAAAATCCTCAGGGGAGATCAGCTTCTCAACCCTCTGGACAATCACCCTTTTCTTGGCGGATTCAGCCGTCAGGCCGACCTCCCCAAGCTTCTTATGCCCAACCAAGGCATCCCTTTCCGCTGCTGAGGGCATGCGAATAACAACGCTTCCCTGCCCGCCAGGTCGCAGAGTATGAACTCTGATGCCTGCAGCCGGCACCAGCTCCTCCACGACTCTCTTCTGAATCTCCTTTGTGGTCTCGTGCTGCTTACCGCGCACAACCACTGACCAGGTTTCCTCCGGCCTCTTGGTATTCGTAGGAATACCAGCCGGGGCAGCGACCCTGCTGACGGGACCAGTTCTCACCGCAGTGGAACTGGCCACTTGCGCGAACGACGGTCTCACCGCCGCCGGGACCCCAAGGGGGACGCCCATTGATTTAATGGGCGCATCTACGCCCCCTCGTCGCCCGTTGGGCGTCTTTGCCACACCGGGAGCAGCATGGCTGGAAGCCGCGGTCCCGTTGGAACCCGCCTCCAGACGCCCGCGCAGACGCTCATTTGTCCCGGATAGTCCCAGGACAAGCGCCTCATAGCGCCCGGCCAGCTCCGCAATGCGGCCGCCGAACTCCGGGCACTCAGAAATTAGGCCTACAACGGCCGCCTTGATTTCGGCACATTTGCCGATGACGCCGTGAAGGCTGAAGCCATCATTCGGCAGTGTACCAGGCTTGGGGGCAGATACCCTCTGCGCCGGCACTACCGTAGGCGTCAGCTTATTGGCCTTTCCTTCGGAAAGGGCCAGTCTGATACGCGGCAGGGGCTTAGGAGGCGGCACAATTGCCGAAGCCACGGCAACCACCTCCCTTAAGCCACCCACCGACAGGGGACGTATAGTCGGATGGGCCGGAGGGCCCATCACAGCCTTCGACCCCGTCGTTGGCAGAACTATGCTGCCCTCCTTAACCCGGGGTGACCTAGGCTTCCTTGCAGCCTTTCCACCCTTACCCGAGCCAGCATCATCAGAGTCACAAACAGACTCCTCAGCCGTCGAGACGGGAGCAACCTTCTTGGGTGAACCACCCTTGCTCCTCTTCTTTTTCTTTATTTTCCTCCCCTCCTGTAGGGGAGCAGCCTCGTCGGTCCGCCTCTTGAGGTATTTATACCTCTCCGAGGGAACGGTTACCTCCCTGGCCAAATCGCCAGCCTCACTCTCGAAATCCGAGGTGAGGCCAGTCATGGGCTCATGCCCAGATTGCATTATAAAATGCACACCAG